>OZ018331.1:146437844-147037844 GCA_963969495.1 Ceratothoa steindachneri | reverse complement strand
ACGACCTTAGACAAGGAGCAGCGAGAAGCTATAGCAGTCAAGATACTAGAGAAGATTCAGGAGACCCCAACTTTCCTCAACCTTCTTTTGACCCCAGATGAAGCCCACTTCCATGTTAAAGGAAGCGTAAACTCGAAGAAAAATGTCTTCTGGGGGACCTCCAAACCAAATAAAATAGCCGCCAAGCTGCTACATTCCACTAAGTGCACGTTATGGACTCCAATCCCATCCACAGGCATCACTAGACCATTCTTCTTCGAGGAATCTGGCGTGACAGTGACTGTCACCAATGAGCGGTATGTTGAGGTCCTCAAAACCTTCAAGAGGGAGCTGCAGACCCTGTTCCCGTGTCTTTTGGGGAAGTTCTGGTTCTAGCAAGATTGAGCAAGCTCTCATACCTTAAACCTGTCTCAAGATTGGCTGAAAAGGAAATTTGGTGGACGTGTTATCAGTCTCTTGGCTGATTTTGAGTCGGCACCTCACAGCCCAGTCTCTAGCCTGCCAGTTTCTTTGTCTGGGGCTACCTTACAGACAGAGTGTAAGCATGGACACCTAGAACCATCACGGAACTCAATAAAGTTATAAGGGAGGAGATCAGAGCCATTAGTCGGTCGGTGTGTAAAGACGTCAAGGACAACTTTGTGCTGCACCTCAAGAAATGGACAATGGTGGTAATCTCGAACACGTGCTCTAGAATAAAGAAGATAAGTCTAAAGACTCTCATGTTTTGAAATGATGTTTTAAACACAATAAACTAGTTACCACCAAAGTTTAATTCAATCCTTGCAGAAAATTAGGAAATGAAGCCTATCGAATTTTGGGCCTATTTTATGGTCACTCACTATTTATAAACCTTGTAATTCTACGGATATTACTTACCGTAGTTATTTAGGTAGTATATGGTAGAAAAAAATACATGCCAAATTTGATCGCGATCCTCCATACTTTCTACATATAGTACGATTATCCTGATACAACATAGTTAGGGTGTTTAGATTTATATGTAAAACTAGTTTAAAAAGCTCTTTTTAATTGTTTACACAATATCGTAATAAACTTTTAATATTATAATAAATCCAAGCAAAATTCAATCCGTGGACAATTATAAAGTACATAAATATAATTGCAGGTCTTCCAGTATCTAACAAAAATGTTTGCTTTAGGATTTATTGTTTAATAATTTTAAATAATTCAATATAAGCTTTTTCTTTCTTCTATTTACTATAATTGTGGGTTATCTAGTGTTCACTTTATGACATCGGCAGATAAATTGATTTTAAAATATCTCACTCGTAATATTCTCTCTCGTAATGACTGCCAGTAAGCCTCATGTTTTACACACTCTCCCTGTCTGTCTATCTGTCTCTTTCTCTCTTTCTCTCACTCTCATACTCTATATTTCTCTCTCTATAGATGTGCGCAAATGTTAATGTAAATTTGAAGTTGGTGCGAGTGTCACAATAAATAACTGCAGGATAAATTTGACTAATATGATTCGAATAATTGTATGTTAACCTTTAAATTTTTTAACTTTATTTCTTGGGCCACTTTGCCATTTTAACATGAATTGGTTCAATGATTTCAAACATTTTGTTATGAAAGCTTATTAAAAGAATGTTGTATCTAAGGCAATGTAACGAAAATATGAACATACACTCCCTGAACAAGTATATCAATCCCATCAAAATAAATTATTGGCTGGTAATGGTGTATTATCCTTTGGCTTGAACAATTTTGGACTAAATCACAGTGCTTAAATATTATAAGAGTTTAGGTTGACATTATTCTTAACTATGGGGGAAAAGAGACTGTATTTTAATTAGAGTATATCTTTATGCGTATAAGAACACCACCCTTCGACAAAAAAGGGGAAAGAATTGTGAAATAATGAAATATCAACCTAATAAATATCTATTATTTATTCTTTTCAAATGTATGTACATATATGATAACAAGATAAAGAAGTCTCGGCTCACCTGATTACTGTTCCTTAGTACCAATTTTCAGCGAGATCAAGGCACATTGAAAAGGCAAAAGATAAACTTTATTTTAATAGATTAATTAAAAGTCTTGCAATAAACCCTTTGCTTGTATCTCGCTGTTCTTCAAAATATCCTGCCGCCCTTTTTGGCTCATGAGGGTAGACCTTATTTAAATTAGGGTGCATAAAGCAAATGGCAAATAATTAGCTAACTCTACACATTCAGAAAGAGCATAACCCAACCGAATGTACAACATATAAACTAGAACTCTGTATTCCTTAAATAAACAATTAAACCAAAAACATTTGATCTAATAAACGAAACATAATAAAACATTTAATAAAACAAATAAAGAACCTGAACTAAACAGAGGGAGAAATATCGTTATCATTTATTGAAACAAATGAACCCAAAGAAGCGCAAGTAATTTAGAATCAAGAAGACGTCTCAGGTGAGAACATTTTGGGTAGTTTATCTTCAGGTGGAAAAAATGGACGTGTTATCTTCAGGTGTTGGATAAAGGGTGACTTATTTTCTTCCAATTTGTCTATTTTAAAGATATTATAAAACCTCAGTGAAGTTAGGTGGATTATAAGTCTTTGGAAGTTATAAAATACAATGGTTAGAATGACATGAAAAGTGAAGGGCCCGGGATCGACAGAGTGCACAACTTTACCTAACCTACTCCAATTACATTGAAAAAATGTTAACTAGGCAGATACACAGAATAAATATATATGCAAACAGACGCATACATAGGTCTCTGAAAGCATTCACACGTACACACTCACGTCTCAATTAGCCGTATATGTAAAGTTACGGATATCTTAGCCCAAACCTCCCACTAATAGCGATACAAAGATTTTGATGATATAAATCCCGAGGCAAATTTTAAAATTATTTTCACATCAAATTCATCTGTAAAACACTTTGTCTTCCTCCTTTTCCACATTCTCTCTCTCCTTCTTATACCCCTATCTCGCCTCTCCACCCCTATCCCACTCATTATCCTCGACCCTTTCTTTCATATTCCCCTCCCCCTCTCCCCCATCTCCTACGTCCTCCTCTCCTCCATCTCCCACCCTGTCCCTCCATTCTCTCATACCCTCTTTCCCCATTTCTCCCTTCTCCCCGCTCTCTTTATTTTATCTCTCTCTCTCTCCTGCTAATTTTTCATGGCAATAAACCAGAACTGCCAAATTCTTCGATTAACCTGGGTTGGATTTCGAGTAAATGATAATTTAATCACATACAGAAATGCTGTAAAAGGCATCTAAGAACTTCCTTTTAAACCACATTTTTCTTTTTTTCTCCTGGTGCGTTAAAGTAAAGGTTTCTTTCACTACCAGACCTGGAGCGTGCAACGTACAGTTGTCCGTGTGAGAAGCATGGTTCTTTGAACTGGCGCCCAACCAATTTTACAGTTTTATCTTGTGATTTGTTAAAAGTAATTGCACAGAATGCCCTTAATGGAAAGTTCAGTCGTTTAAATTCAAATGAGAGATGTTTTGAAGTAAGAGGGATTCAAGGAATAAGCACATCCACTCCTGCTCCACAGCCACTTGAAGTTCCCGCTTTCCTCCCTCTCCTCTATCCCTCCTCTAAACCCTTCCCCATCTCTTATTCTCCGCTCTCTTTCATTTCCTTCTATCTTCCACCCTCCCTCTCTCTTCTCTCTCCCACTTCCTCTTTTTCCTCATTTCTCACCCACCCCATTCCCTCCTACATCTCCTTCTCTTTCCTGAAGGTTTAAGAAACTCCCAGAAACCCATTCGATCTCTAGGAAATCAAATCGGGTCTGATAAAATGCATATTTTTATTAAAAGGAATTGAAATAAAATTTTCTTTAATAGAAATATTAATAAATAACATCAGCAATGTAGTTCCTACTATTTGTAAACGAAAGTTCGATGTGCTTTGCGAGATTCACCCGATGAACCAGATTCATTAACTCCAAATTTCAGTCAAATTAAGCTCATTCATTTAAGTGTCTTATATCTTTCTTTTTCATTGATTACAATTTCTTCTTTACCCAGAAAAAGAGGTCAAAGAGGCTAAGGTCTGGTGAACGAGGAGACCATGGATATATTTCCTATTTAGCCTAAATTTAGGAACACCTATTCGATCCCCGTATTGATTCGTGTACATACAACTATGTAAATGACTTGAAAAGAGAATCTTCAGATCGAAAACCTATTTAATATTTCCCAATATACCATTTCTCTGTTCATTTCAATCATCTATTTTACTCTTACATCTTTTATGTTAGATTTTTAACGGTACTTTTTCGTATATGACAGGCAGGCAAATATGGTAATATTCGATTTTGTTTATTCATTCATACTCGTAAAAAATATTTTGTACTGTATTTTAGCAAAATATGAACATCCTATGAATGTTAGGTACAGTATGACTTTGAAAAATGCCTAATACCATTAACAAACACCGAATTACGTCTACTATATGTTAGATTTTTTAATGAAAATTCTCGTTTACCTTTGTAATCTATAACATATATTCTAACTTAAGACAGGTACGTGCTTTTAATGGCATATCAGCTTTATTGAGCTGGGTTGCGTTTATGTATATATATATATATATATATATATATATATATATATATATATATATGTAATTAATTATATCCTTTTTATTCCTTTTTTTTTCAAATAATTCTTTGAGTTATGAACATGGATATTCCAAACCAACCGGATAACTAGAATAGAAAGTAAGAAAGATGACAAACAGGTAAAGAACTTATAATCTCAAGATTAACCATTATTATTGCATGCCTAATTAACTGTTTCAGACAGGTAAACTCTTTGTCTAAAGTAAGAAATAATAACTCAACGTACCATCCCTATAGAGAATTCATTTTTGATGCGAATTACAAACGCCAGAGAATTTAATTAACTCGTAAAGTTATTATACGTGAAATGATAATTTTACGCAATTTCAAAGCGTTGTATTTACTCGTTCTAACCACAGCTTTGACAAATTATTTAGCATCATTGTTCAATCTATGGCGAGAAGACGTTGGATAGGAATCAATTTTAGGTAATGTAACGCAGATAACATTCGCGAATATATAAGAAATGAAAGTAAATTTTCTTGTTTCTTATTTAATCAACGCGTGAATAGATGCAACCTCTTGAGAGCCGATGGGTTGTTGGCATACTAACAATCCAAGGTGGTAGTGAAAGCAATCACGCCTTTGTATAGTTCCTAATTTTTAATCCAGCATAAAAATGGAAAGGGTTAAAGAATGATGGTAATTTTTATTTAATGGAGAAAGATTTGGTGTAAAGAAGATAAATAGGATGGATAAGGATGGGATAAAAAGATTACTTATGAATGAACAAAAGGTTAATGATAAAAAAGGTATCAAAACAAACAGCGAAAACTATAAAGAGGAGAACCGAAATGACGCGTCGAATACCCCCGAAAAAGTCCCCCCTAAAGGGAGCAGAAACAAGAGAGAAAATTACATGACGCTAATGAGGTGTTGCATATTATTTATAGAAAGAGAATAAATAAACAGCATAAACATAAATAACGGTAACCTAAACTGAAAGGTAAAAGTTAATTCATTATTTTCTTCTCTCTTTTTCATTAGAATTAATATATTCATGCGTTTGTTTGTGCATGCGTGGAGGCGATATTATTTTGCGTTTTCTTGTGCATCCTGAAATATCTTTGATTGCATTATTCAACGAAATTCTAAACGTTCTATAATTCGAGTAATAATGTGTCTAGAGGTATATACTCTACTTCTTTAGCGTCTCATCATTTTCCAAAAGGTTTTATGAAGCTCTTTTTTGCTTCAGTTACGTAAATAGATGCAATGAGCACCATTTTGTAAACACCGCTCTATTTATTTCCAGTCTTACCTAGTTTATAATCGATTTTCTTAAATCCAATTACATCGATCGTTCTGAAATCGTTTTCACATCCCTTGGCCCGAATACAGGCCAAACCTCTCTCATCACTCATTTAAACCATGAGAGATTTGGACATTAGGAAGGGAGATTCTCGTCGAATCTCCCTTCGTCATACTTTCTTAGGAGGCCTATCGTGTGCTTCTCATGCGGTGTTGAAGGACTTTTGAGAACCAACTGCCCTCAGAACTCCCAATTCAGTCCTAGTTATCACAATCATGTGCAGCAAATTTATGCTTCTCCCGCGCCACCACCGTCGCAAGTTGAAACGCCTCCCTCTTCGTCTGCTCTTTCTGCCACTGGCTATCAGGTGAACTTCTTATTAGAGAAGGGCTCCCCAGGAAGCTTGAAGTTTGAGATCGGATTAGTAAACGTTTTTTGGGATACAGGGTGTACATGTATTGTGATGTCGGACGAGCTGCTTCCCCCAATCGCAGCGAACCATGATAAGTTTGCAGGAGTACATGACTACCTTGGGCGTGATAATCGATTCTGCATCGTGAAATGCTTTATTGTGTGCGCCGTGTGACAATCGGCCTGATTGGGAAGGTAAACTCATAAACTATTTCGTAAAATTCAGAATCGAGGAGTTTTAGCAGATGTTGTTTTTCATAATGAGATTGTTAACTTTTGTCGATCCTGAAGTCTACGAGCATAGTTTACGAGTTTCCCTGCCCGAATAAAGACTGTAAGCTTTAAAACAACTCAAAATATGTTGGTATGACTACCACTACACTTTCGAAGCGTAGGCCAATGCACCTGCAACATGCAGCCTCCCCAAAATCAGCTTAACCAGGGACATATTGGTTAATAAGACAACAATCAAAAGAAAAGAGCAAAATAAACTAGACTGAACACCTTAGAAGCCAGCTTAATTAAGAGAGAAAGGCCAGCTATCAACATCCAGACTACGAGATGGAATCGAACATTAAAGTTGTTTTCCAATTCCGCTTACACAGTAATGGCCCGTTTCCTTGACATAACGCTTAAGCGAGGAAGAAATAATATTCCCTAAAATCCGTATTCTTTTCATTCTGACTTCACCATTCTTCATCGATAAAGGAAGAAACACACTCTGAAGATGATCCTATAGATCGAAAACTCAGCAATTAAAGTCAAATTTGGTTTTACCAAACACATTTCATTTAAAAAAGAGATGAACGTAGGAGAAGTTGTTTACAATCTACAAGATTTACTAAAAAAGTTAATAAGAAAAATAGAAAGTTTCCAAAGAAAATTAATAAAGGTGAAATATACTATATTCTTTAACAAAATTGCATATATATATGTATATATACATATATTTTTGATTTTTACATTCTTTGTGATATGTACATAACAACTAAAACTTTTTGAAGGAAAGAGGAAAATGGAATGAAACGATATAATCTATAATTAATATATTAGATGAAGTAATAGAGTTTTATCTCATTAAAACTTTTAATATATTTCTTTTATTATTATCTATATCTCAACACATATTAAATAACCACTGAAATTATTATTTTCTTTTAAATAAATATCAAATATTTTAAATCTTATATTTAAAAATTCGACATCTTTATTTTCACATTTGTCACGAATAACATTTTATTTGGCACCGCAACATACTTTGCTTCATGTCATACAGTTTGAAAAGGTCTCATTCTTACAGAATCTATCTGATAATGGTGATGCTTAGTTGGTGGACTTTGTATAGTCTCCTCTGGCTATCTGCATTTCATTTCGTTTCTTTCGAATAAATCCTACAAGATCTCTATCAAAAGCTTCCTTCATGAAATATAAGCAATAGAAATTCCACATAAACGTTATGTATATGTATTTATGCAGCTTGATCAAGAATTTAAATCAAACTTCATTGGTTATCGGCTAGATTCAGTTTTTATAGGGTGAGTCGTAGCCATTTGGTTAAAAATATCTGCACAACTTGGCTTGAATAGTGATACTCGATCCCTACTTTACTCGTACTTTCAAAGTCATTTATCCTCACTCATCTCTGCGGAGAACTTAGAATTGAAAATAGTAATAGTACATTACGATAGTCATCTTAGATGAATAGAGGGATTTGGTTACATTATTGCTTCTCCTAGAGGAATATAGTAAAAAACTTACCCACTCTTATATTTAACCTCTTTGGATGTAGGGTTTTACTTGTCAGAGCAAAATATCAGTTAGAAGCACAAGGGCAGACGCATTACTGGTAGGATCATTGCCTAAGTACGGCTTAACATTGCAAGGTTATTCAAACTTTGAACTTGGAAGGAGCCATAAATATTATGCGTAACTTATTTTTTTTAGAAGCCATTTACTGAGTAAATGGGCTTCATGATTTAAATATATCTCCATCACTATTTAAATTCAAATTTCCAAATTTTCTATATATTTGTTCTGTCTGTTCAATATAAATGAGTCCAATATGTCTTTTTTATTTTGATGCGAGTGTCAGTAATGCCAAGTCACGTATGTTTTAGAAGTCCTTCCTAATCTTTTTACACATCGTATACTGAAAAAGAGCTATAACCCTCCCTTACACCCAAATTTATGTATATTATTCAATTGTAAATAACATGTATTCATCTACATATAAATATTCTAAAATCTGTGATTAGTTTATTTTCTTAAATGATTTTGATGTCCATATTAAATTGGACCCAATTAACGCCGAAATATGTTTTGGGTGTCTAGTCAACCAATTTGAAATTCATCACTGATTTAGGGGAATTAAATGTCAACTCGATAAGGTAAAATGCATTTTTTAAATAACAAAAAATGTCTTGCCTTTTATTTGTAGTCATAATTCAATGAAATTATGACACACTTACTTACGTGTTGTCACTCATTCAAATCTTCGTCTTGGGAGTATTGACATCCTGGTCACGATTTATAACATTATCCTATTCGCTGGTTGGTTCTCTGGAGAACCCCTATAAATAATCAACACTAAATTATCTTTCATATAAAGAAACAAAAAACTACATGTTTGTAAATAAAATATATTACAATTGGAGAAAACAAAGGAATATACTAAATCAATGAATAAGAATAAGAGGAACCTAAATACAACTCCTTTTCTTGTGCTGCTAATCTACAAACTAGAGTAATATTCTAGAGGGGAGGCAGCGATGTCTGATCAAAAACCTTGTTGCAAAAGATTATAAAATTTTCCTGAATAGTTAATAATAATATAAGTTAACGGTGAAAAAGATTGAATTAGTGTTCAATTCTGACCGCACATTCTTAATACACATTTGGATAAAGTTGTTAAAATTATGAAAAATAGTTGAAATTCGAATATTGCATAAAATTCAGCTATTAAATATCTAAAAAGTTTTGGCTCTTATATAAATCATATGCTTATAGCTTATGTAAAATATATAAATAACAAATATAAAAGAGGTAAAAATGACCGCTTGATACTTCATGTAAGTTTACTGCTCATGAGCACACCAGAGCCTTCCTCAAAGTCCTCTACCTGTAGATCCTGGTGTAGTAGGGAGTAGATCCCGCTGATGTTATTATACCCGATATTTATCACCTCAAGCAGAGCCTAGAATCGTGTGAGGATAACCCTCGAAGCATTGGTCCGTCAACTGCAGTTACCAGGGAGTCTGTAGCCATTATAGAGAGCATGGTCATGGATAATCGCCGAATCTCGATGCGATACATTGCTCCTCAAGTGCGGATAAGTAATGTATCCATTGTTACCATATTGTACGATTACGTCAACCTTTGCAAGGTGTCTGCCCGATGGGTCATAACAATGCTGACACCTGAGCAGAAGAAGAACCGTATAATGACTTCAATGGAGATGTTGACCCTCATGAGAGTGTATTTTGAGGGATTCATGGCCTGAATTGTCACCCAGGATAAAATGTGGGTCCTTCACTTCGATCTGGAAACCAAAGCATAATCTAAGTAATGGCAGCCGTCCTTCCTTCCAACGCTACGAAAATTCAAGATCATGCATAAAGTCATCCAGGAAGGTCATAGCGACAGTTTTTTGGGACACTGAAGGGATTCTCCTCCTTGACCTCTTGGATTATAGCCCTAACAAAACGGACGAAAATATAATGATTTACTCGGGAATCTTCGGGAAGCTCCCCTTCAGAAACGCCGAGGGAAAGTGACCCGAGGTGTTCTCCTCCTGCAAGACAATGCACCTGCACACAAGAGCATGGTGGCCATGAAAATATTGGTGCCCTTTGGCCTCGAAATGTTGCCCCCTCCCCCTTATTCTCCCGATCTGGCACCCTCAGACTTTCAACTTTTTCCACACATGAAGAAGCAGCTGCGGAGTATCTCTTTCGATGATGACGAGGAGACCAAAAATAAGGTCTGCGACGTTTTGGAGGGATTCAACCCATTATTCTTCAAGGACGGATTATTGCAATGAAGTAAGAGACTAGAGAAATACATCGATGTTAAAGGTGATTACGCTGAAAAATAAATGAAAGCAGTTGAGTGAACCTTTGCTCTATTTTTGCTCCTTCTAGGTTAAGTCGAGAACTTATTGAACATTCCTCATATATATATATATATATATATATATATATATATATATATATATATATATATAATAGTAATTCATCCCTAAATTTAATCAATTTGGTAAATTTTCATCGTGAACAAAATAAATAACATTGTTTGCATAAAATTTATTTACATATGCTTTTCCTGCTATTAATTGTTTTACTTATTTTTCATGGTTATTTTTCGGATTTTCCTCATAAACAACAATAAATTCCTATTTAAAAACCAGGGTTGCCACTTTGAATTAAAGTCTCAAAATATCACATCTTGACGTCGGAACTGAAGCAACAATCTTTTATAAGGTTGAATGCATTGGTCAATTTCACCGTAATGTAGCTTGCTTGTAATGTTTCGATGGCTTACGTGTGATTCTTTTAGGGTTGAAATTTAGGCATATTAAAAGAGTGTAAGAAATGAAAGGTTTATTTGAGCTCAACAGAGCATGTTTCAGATAATCTGGCATTTAAGGGGTCCCGACACACGTTGACAGTCTGCAGAAACCTGAAAAGGGTGAATTCTGGTTGGGCAAAATCGAAAACTCCCTGGAGTTAAATTGGACAGGATTTCAGCCGCAAAATCCTTCGTTGCATCCTTTAAATTTCATATTTCCTTCTTTGTCACTTCACTCAGATTCCTTAACATGGTACCTTTTTTTCTTTTGCCTAAAGGAGGTTTTAAGATATTAAATATTATTCTGGATTCTTCCATTGTTCTCCTTTATTCTTCCCGTAATGATCTATTTTACTTCACTACCCTAATTTACTAAATTCCACTTCTTATAACCTCGGTCTACACTGAACAAAGATTACACCTTCACAATTGCCATCATATGCGTATCCTATACATACATACTCATATATACCATTACCTATTATATGGTGTAAACATTCAGGTTTGAATGATGCCTAATGATTAACATGATCTCTCCAAATGTTTGAAAGAATTCATATTTATCTTTTTTTTCTTTTAAAGGACAAAATAATATTATTTTTTATAACGGCAATCAGTATAAATCACTTTGTTCATTTAATTCTAAATTCCCATCGAAAACTAATTTCTAGGTGATTGAAATTAGTAAGGAAAGGCTTTTATATTTAATCCTTTTAACCAAACTGAACACTCATATAATTGCATCTTTTTTAATGGTGAAATAATTTTAACACCCAAATTTATTTTTCATTGGTCAAAGATTTGAAAAGAATTGCAGGAAAAACCGTAGCTTTATAATGGAAATGAAAGAGAAGGTTTAGGGGAGGAATGCAACATGATTATTAAAGTTTTCATGTAATTTTGGAAGTAAAGCTGAGAAAGAGAGGACCTGGAATGGATTGAGATGACGATGGAGTCACATTGCGAATGGATTATATTTGAAAGTTAGAGGAACTAGGAATGGAAGACTAGTTAAGGGCATGAAAAGTGAGACAAATAGTATTCCGACACTTGAAACCAAAGCGAATTGACAGAGGGTGTTCATATTCCGATGACTTGGGCCTCTCTCCCTCTCCTTAATGTGGCGGTGTATATGGTGGCCTTTTACAGATGTTAAAAATTTTCAATGTCAGAAAGATAGGTGATTTTATTGTTGTCACTCTATTTTTCGTTGTGCACCCTGTTACTAGTGAGAAGATAAGAAGCGTCGCTCTTAAAATGCCCTTCATGTCCTTAAGCTTTCTCCTCTCGCCTTTTCAATTGACTCTCGTATCTATGAATTATATTTAATATTACGTGTGTTAAGAGTAGGTCAATTCAAGTCCTATTCAATGGGTAAAAGTGGGTTATGTTTGTTCTTTTTTCATGGTGTATCCATTTATCGTCAAATATTTGTTCCGTTGAAGGGAACTTTGTAGCTCTTTTGCATAGTTTCAATCCTTTGAATTTCTTCAAGATTGCAAACGTGAAGATTCTATTCAACTCTATTATCTTTATAAAATTTTATTATCAAACACCTCTTTTCCATAATTTAAATCTTGGAAAGAAAGAATTTGCGATGGGCAAAAAATCTCTCTCAAACCCAGGAAATCGCAGTCTGTTTTTTTCAAACTTTTAGCAACTTTATTTTCAAGTATTCATAAAAGCAAATTTAACCCTTTCTACAAACTCTTCCAAAATAAGCAGAGAATTTGAGAATCTCTTTATTTAGAATTACTTTTTGGACGTATTTAACTTTTTCCAAAGCAATAAATCCGTCCATGACCTACTCTAAAGTCGTTTCAAATCGAATATCGAGTAACTCCTTACATCCGGCGAGGTCTATAATAAAAATCTAATGATCAAATTACCAGTCGAAAACCTTTGTACAATTTCTAATAATTGGTATTTTGTTTTGCAAAATAACATTGTTGCTCTAAACAATTTAAGTAAGAGAGGCAGATTTAATATACATTTAAATGCTGTTTGATAAATGATGGGATATCATCAAAAAATACGCGTTTGAAGTTCTCGGTAAGGAAAATGAGGAGATTAGGTGAAATGAAAAGGAGTTGAACCCGAGTTACATGAAGGGGAAACTGCATTTCGCAATCTAGACACTTGCTTGCGCAACCATGATTTAAACGGTTGAAATGTATGTTAAAGTGACATAGCTTTATATAAATACCTACTCAGTATAAATTACACTATGTAAAAAATCACTTTTTTTCTTGTTTCGGGGTAAAAGTTTTATATCTCAGTTGTTCGTAACAAATGAAATGATAAAAAGTCAATTTCGATCCCAAAACTCTGCTTTTGTAGTTAGGGCACTGATCTTCTAAATTAGCTCATGCTAATTTAGAATGGTATTGTTAATTTCGGAAAAAATGCATATATATAAAATGCTTTGAATTCTATTAAAGCATGGAATAAAATTAAAAATCTTATTTTTAAAAAGCATTGGAATGTTGTAGAATAATATTTCTTTTGAGGAAATCTTTTCAATCATTAAAGATTCAATGAGAAATTTTTAGAATTTAGTTGATTTGTTGAAGTTTCAAGAATGTTCCATAGTTTGCCAGAACACACCCATGGAAACTTATAAGACCTTTTGGAATATTGTAGAATATTACTTAGGAAATATTGATAAATGGATTTACGGATCTGCTATTATTTCGGCTCTAGCTACTATAGTGGATACATCAGAAGTAAAATGGAATCAGGAGGCTGAATTCATTGTGCAGATGCATTCTGTTATATCTGTTGTAGTTCATCAAAACAAGGGCAAAAAATTTCGTTGCGACAGCATCTTTGAGAATGTGTAAAGTTACAAATCCTCACTGGATTTGGTGTTAACCCACTAATCACTCCAGCAGCTGCTGTATACTACTGTGTCAAAGACACTAATACCTCATTGACCTAGAGACCTCATTGACCTTATGTGAGTTCTGATTTTCCTGCTCAAAGAATGTGATATACAAGCTACAATCCAAAGAAACCGTCACAAACCTTTCACAAGTTTCTTTATTTATTAAGCTGGGCTATACTTCTGTAATGATGTATCTGTTATGTTTGATCAAATTGGAATTATATGTAATTCGGATGAGTGGAGACTCCTTATTAGCAGCTTGTCAAAAAGCATTAAAGCTGTAGTTCTCCTTAATTGGAATAAGCATCAATCTTTTCCGTTGCTCATTTAATATATCTTAAAGAAGAGTACAACAGTGTCAAGCTCCTACTAAATCTTTAATTTGTAAGAAGCATGTATGGTAAGTGATTGGAGTCTTCAAAACGTAGCATTTTAGATTTAACAAGTTTCCCTGTCACCTGTCTTTGGGACCGTAGGGATACTAAAGAACATTACCACAATAAGCACTGGCCACAATAGGCTGAGTTCTGTTGAATGCATAATTTCAAGCATGATCAATTGATAGACCATGAATATGTGTTTTCCCTCAGGGGAATTTAACACCGTCTCATTAAGCAGTTTGTTCTCGCTCTTAACAATGAGTCTGCAGCTTTCATCTGCCTTCAAAATTCTTTCACAAACTCTTAGGCAAATTTCAAAGCCGGTTTCTTTGTTGAACCAGAAATCATGAAAATCTTAGTGTTCATAATTTACTGAAAAGCCCACTAAAATGTAATATGGAGCCTGAAAGAGTTTGGTTTCTGTGTGTCAAGGCTTTTTGTGGTAACCACAAGACTGATAATTGTGTGAAAATAGTTGAGAAATTAGTTGAAAACTAAGGCCAAATAGGCTGCAGCATGTTCCTGAATGTACAGCACATTCTTCATGCCCATCTTGAAAAGTTACTGAGAATATGAGAGCATACTCAGAAGAGCAAAGTAAGCGCTTCCATTAAGATATACTTAACTTGGAATATTGATACTAGTACGGCAAAGTGATCTAAATTACAAACGGAAATCTTAAGAAAAACTGTTCACTCTATCCTCTTTTACTTGTTTTTTTTATATTTCTTGTCGAACATTAAATAAAATTGCATAAATTTAACTCTTTATTTTGATTTTTATCCTACAATGGATAAAAAACATACTTGCCTATTTATAGCAAATATTGCCTCATATAGGACAAAAACAAACTTTTAAAATATTATGGCTATATTACATATATTACTTGGCAATAAAAGGAGTTGGAATATAATACTGGCTAGGAACAAATGTTACATACTGATCAGTAATTAGTCAATTTGTTCAGTGTTTCGCAAATTGTTCATATTTTACTAATTTTATTGGAAATTTCTTCGACTTATTCACCTAATGATAAAAGCACTACTTATTTAATAGTGGCTTCAACCCAATCTGACTAATCTACAGCATTAAATATGACTTAAACGTTAGCGTCTTTATCAAAGGATTCTTGTATTGTTTCAATGATATTCGTCTCTATTGAATGAATCTCGCATTTATTAAAGGATTTCATCTATAGTTAACCTTGTAATTATCAAAAGATTATTCTTTTTATTAGAGGATTTTTCATTTTTAAATATAACATTACATTCAGTAAAGGATTCCTCTCGTTATCAAAGGATTCGTGCATTTATTAAAGGCTTCTTGTATTTTTTTTGTTCCTTTATTTACTAACCTTTTCCCCTTCACGGAACGATTTGTGCATCTATTAAAATATTTTGCTCTATATTTGCTGAAATATTCTCATCTTTATTAATGTTGTTTTTATTCAACTATGTCTTTATTACAGAGATTACGCCTTTATTGAACGATTCTCACCTTTATCAAAGGATTCTTTATTAAAGTAATCTCATATTCCTTTTAAAAGATTGAAAAGCGATGAGAGAAATTTATATAAGAAAATTCCTTGCTAACAAAGCAATAAAGATATAACTTCAGGTTAATGATAATGTAACAAACTCTAAAGAAATTCATAATGAATGCATAAATATATGAAAAGTAAGCGAAAATTGTGAGAGTGAAAGTGTAGAGCAGATTTTAAAAATATATATAACAAACATGAACTTATTGAAAACTTTAGGCTCAATATTTAGTGTTTTTATGGGTGAAGTGTGTTTATGGAGGCTTCCTACGTATTTTACGTGTGTGCGTATGATTTTTTGTATAAGAATTGTGTGGCTATTTTATAAAAATACATTTTTCTACTCTCGTTTGCATTCATGAGTGTTTTTAATTAGGTTCATCTTGATACGTATATTTCTTGTGACTGTATTGTCTGTTTGTTGTGGATGTATGCATAATCGCTGGGTATGGATTGTTGGCTCATTTTCTCCCAAAATAATTTTGTTACACTGATTTGTGTTTATGTGTGTAGTTTGCCTATGTACGTTCTGTTTACCTGTGCCGTCTATATATTGTGTCTGTGAACTTTGAATGTGTGTATGAATATTAATTATGAAATTTATGCTTCGATGTTTCTTGTATTGATGGTTATTCTTGTAGCTGTGTTGAGTGTGCGGAAGTGTGTACTTTTTGAAAAATGACTCTTATACAAGGCATGGTGGAGATTGGGTGGTTAGACAGACACGGAAATGTTAGATTTAGTGGGTCGGCTCCAGATGCCTTCATTATAGTTCTGTTCGCCCAAAATTGGCGCGCTTTTTTACGTTTTCTAATTACTAAATTTGACACGTTTTTTTACCGCCCCTAAATACTAAAATTGGCGCGCTATTTTTCGCAGTGTAATTACTAAAATTACTAATAGGAATGTAGCTTGAATTTATGATTCCTTTTCACGAGCGCCATAAGAATAAAGCTAGCGAGCATACCACACCTTTGCTTTTCCTTAATTTGATTGACCATAGACATGCATCAAATTTGGTTTTCCTTCTATTTTCAATTCCTTTCTCTTGTCAAAGTTGCCCTGGCCTGCAATGGACGCAGCTCACCTTCCGGGCAAGACAAGTTGGCTGTGTAAATCGGGCTAATTCCAGCTTTGAATTTGACGTGGGTTTTGTGAGATTTTGGGACATAAAGACTCTTTTTGCATCCAAGAATTGACAAATGGAGCTGTGGCGCTTTTCTCGGTGGGTCCCTTTGAGGTAGAGGGGAGGTAATTAAGAGTGAAAGAGGTGGAGTAGTGAATAGTATCAAATGTTAATGGAGTGTAATGTAAGACGACGGTCTGGGACAGCTTAGCGTTAAACGTGAAATAAATAGTGCAAAAAATAAGTACGAAACTGATGTAATCCAACGAAGTTATGATCACAAAACTAAGGCAAAAAAGGAGAAAATCAGATTGTATAAATAAAATAAATAGGAACTTTGTAAATGTACAAAAAATGAAACTAATGATGGAATCTCCATCTAGGGAGGAGGGTCTGAAAAGAAGTGTGTGAAAGAAATGGTGAATTTAGGGGACCTAAGGTCATGGGGAGAGTGTTGAGTTCGAATAAAAGGGTTATTACGAACCAGGAGAGCGCGCAACTCTCCGGAACCTACATCCTGTCCACCATAAAGCCAAGATACCATTTGTAATCATTCCTAATAACTGAAGTCGTCAACGTGCCCCACGTGCCCCTAGAACTTATAAATTTAAGGGGTACAATTATTCATGAGCAAAGGAAATCAAAACTACGAATTTGGCATTGACGTGCTCCCACCTTCCTCCAGTGTCACCTCGTTCATGGCAAGTTCAAGGCATTTGCCTCTTCCTTTCCCCCGGGGGCCCTGGCACACCACGGAATCTCCTCGACTTATGTAGCTCCCCCCCCCCCATTTTCACTTCACTAACTTCACCACTTTCATCTCAATCTCCTTTTATAAATTTTATCCCTCAAATGCCCTCGTTGGTTTTCACTGTATTAAAATAAAGAAAATTAGAGGGATATTTTGTTTGTCAATGGCTCAGTCAAAATTAATTATGTCACGGTCAATATTTAAAGAGGTAAAGGAAAATTATTCCTATATGTACATGTAAACGTAGTTGACTATGCAGAAGTATACATGTACACATAGTTATATAATAATTGTGCGCAAGTATACATGTACGCGTAGTTATAAAATAATTATGCTCATGTATATATACATAAGTAATGCACAGGTATACATGCCTACATTGTTACAATAATTATGCACTAGTATACATGTACACGTAGTTATACAATAATTCTGCACAATTTTACATGTACACGTAGTTATACGGTAATTATGCATAAATATACATGTAAACCTAGTTATAAAACAATTATGCACAAGTATACGCGTACATGTAGTTATTAAGTAATTATTCGTTATTACTATCATTATACAAACTAAAAAATAATAATATTTTATAGGGTGTCTACTTTGAGTCTGCGCTTCTTTGTAATCAGAGAATTGCTTATTGATTTTTGCACTAATGCCCTACAAAGACGGAGGAAGAAATCCATACCGAGTTTTATGATACAATGAAATTACAGCGATAATTTGCCATTATTC
Source organism: Ceratothoa steindachneri (assembly GCA_963969495.1). Classification (NCBI taxonomy): domain Eukaryota; kingdom Metazoa; phylum Arthropoda; class Malacostraca; order Isopoda; family Cymothoidae; genus Ceratothoa; species Ceratothoa steindachneri. Next base: position 147,019,579 of record OZ018331.1, on the reverse strand, counting down.
AGACTAGGAACTGTTTCCATCTTTTCCAATGAATTTATATCGATAATTTGCCATTATTGAGACTAGGAACTGTTTCCATCTTTTACAAGGAATTTATATCGATAATTTGCCATTATTCAGACTAGGAACTGTTTCCATCTTTTCCAATGAATTTATATCGATAATTTGCCATTATTCAGACTAGGAACTGTTTCCATCTTTTACAAGGAATTTATATCGATAATTTGCCATTATTCAGACTAGGAACTGTTTCCATCTTTTCCAATGAATTTATATCGATAATTTGCCATTATTCAGACTAGGAACTGTTTCCATCTTTTACAAGGAATTTATATCGATAATTTGCCATTATTCAGACTAGGAACTGTTTCCATCTTTTACAAGGAATTTATATCGATAATTTGCCATTATTCAGACTAGGAACTGTTTCCATCTTTTCCAATGAATTTATATCGATAATTTGCCATTATTCAGACTAGGAACTGTTTCCATCTTTTACAAGGAATTTATATCGATAATTTGCCATTATTCAGACTAGGAACTGTTTCCATCTTTTCCAATGAATTTATATCGATAATTTGCCATTATTCAGACTAGGAACTGTTTCCATCTTTTACAAGGAATTTATATCGATAATTTGCCATTATTCAGACTAGGAACTGTTTCCATCTTTTCCAATGAATTTATATCGATAATTTGCCATTATTCAGACTAGGAACTGTTTCCATCTTTTACAAGGAATTTATATCGATAATTTGCCATTATTCAGACTAGGAACTGTTTCCATCTTTTCCAATGAATTTATATCGATAATTTGCCATTATTCAGACTAGGAACTGTTTCCATCTTTTACAAGGAATTTATATCGATAATTTGCCATTATTCAGACTAGGAACTGTTTCCATCTTTTACAAGGAATTTATATCGATAATTTGCCATTATTCAGACTAGGAACTGTTTCCATCTTTTCCAATGAATTTATATCGATAATTTGCCATTATTCAGACTAGGAACTGTTTCCATCTTTTCCAATGAATTTATATCGATAATTTGCCATTATTCAGACTAGGAACTGTTTCCATCTTTTACAAGGAATTTATATCGATAATTTGCCATTATTCAGACTAGGAACTGTTTCCATCTTTTCCAATGAATTTATATCGATAATTTGCCATTATTCAGACTAGGAACTGTTTCCATCTTTTACAAGGAATTTATATCGATAATTTGCCATTATTCAGACTAGGAACTGTTTCCATCTTTTACAAGGAATTTATATCGATAATTTGCCATTATTCAGACTAGGAACTGTTTCCATCTTTTCCAATGAATTTATATCGATAATTTGCCATTATTCAGACTAGGAACTGTTTCCATCTTTTACAAGGAATTTATATCGATAATTTGCCATTATTCAGACTAGGAACTGTTTCCATCTTTTACAAGGAATTTATATCGATAATTTGCCATTATTCAGACTAGGAACTGTTTCCATCTTTTACAAGGAATTTATATCGATAATTTGCCATTATTCAGACTAGGAACTGTTTCCATCTTTTACAAGGAATTTATATCGATAATTTGCCATTATTCAGACTAGGAACTGTTTCCATCTTTTCCAATGAATTTATATCGATAATTTTCCATTATTCAGACTAGGAACTGTTTCCATCTTTTACAAGGAATTTATATCGATAATTTGCCATTATTGAGACTAGGAACTGTTTCCATCTTTTCCAATGAATTTATATCGATAATTTGCCATTATTCAGACTAGGAACTGTTTCCATCTTTTCCAATGAATTTATATCGATAATTTGCCATTATTCAGACTAGGAACTGTTTCCATCTTTTACAAGGAATTTATATCGATAATTTGCCATTATTCAGACTAGGAACTGTTTCCATCTTTTACAAGGAATTTATATCGATAATTTGCCATTATTCAGACTAGGAACTGTTTCCATCTTTTCCAATGAATTTATATCGATAATTTGACATTATTCAGACTAGGAACTGTTTCCATCTTTTACAAGGAATTTATATCGATAATTTGCCATTATTCAGACTAGGAACTGTTTCCATCTTTTACAAGGAATTTATATCGATAATTTGCCATTATTCAGACTAGGAACTGTTTCCATCTTTTCCAATGAATTTATATCGATAATTTGCCATTATTCAGACTAGGAACTGTTTCCATCTTTTACAAGGAATTTATATCGATAATTTGCCATTATTCAGACTAGGAACTGTTTCCATCTTTTCCAATGAATTTATATCGATAATTTGCCATTATTGAGACTAGGAACTGTTTCCATCTTTTCCAATGAATTTATATCGATAATTTGCCATTATTCAGACTAGGAACTGTTTCCATCTTTTCCAATGAATTTATATCGATAATTTGCCATTATTCAGACTAGGAACTGTTTCCATCTTTTACAAGGAATTTATATCGATAATTTGCCATTATTCAGACTAGGAACTGTTTCCATCTTTTACAAGGAATTTATATCGATAATTTGCCATTATTCAGACTAGGAACTGTTTCCATCTTTTACAAGGAATTTATATCGATAATTTGCCATTATTCAGACTAGGAACTGTTTCCATCTTTTACAAGGAATTTATATCGATAATTTGCCATTATTCAGACTAGGAACTGTTTCCATCTTTTACAAGGAATTTATATCGATAATTTGCCATTATTCAGACTAGGAACTGTTTCCATCTTTTACAAGGAATTTATATCGATAATTTGCCATTATTCAGACTAGGAACTGTTTCCATCTTTTCCAATGAATTTATATCGATAATTTGCCATTATTCAGACTAGGAACTGTTTCCATCTTTTACAAGGAATTTATATCGATAATTTGCCATTATTCAGACTAAGAACTGTTTCCATCTTTTCCAATGAATTTATATCGATAATTTGCCATTATTCAGACTAGGAACTGTTTCCATCTTTTCCAATGAATTTATATCGATAATTTGCCATTATTCAGACTAGGAACTGTTTCCATCTTTTACAAGGAATTTATATCGATAATTTGCCATTATTCAGACTAGGAACTGTTTCCATCTTTTCCAATGAATTTATATCGATAATTTGCCATTATTCAGACTAGGAACTGTTTCCATCTTTTACAAGGAATTTATATCGATAATTTGCCATTATTCAGACTAGGAACTGTTTCCATCTTTTACAAGGAATTTATATCGATAATTTGCCATTATTCAGACTAGGAACTGTTTCCATCTTTTCCAATGAATTTATATCGATAATTTGCCATTATTCAGACTAGGAACTGTTTCCATCTTTTACAAGGAATTTATATCGATAATTTGCCATTATTCAGACTAGGAACTGTTTCCATCTTTTACAAGGAATTTATATCGATAATTTGCCATTATTCAGACTAGGAACTGTTTCCATCTTTTCCAATGAATTTATATCGATAATTTGCCATTATTCAGACTAGGAACTGTTTCCATCTTTTACAAGGAATTTATATCGATAATTTGCCATTATTCAGACTAGGAACTGTTTCCATCTTTTACGAGGAATTTATATCGATAATTTGCCATTATTCAGACTAGGAACTGTTTCCATCTTTTCCAATGAATTTATATCGATAATTTGCCATTATTCAGACTAGGAACTGTTTCCATCTTTTACAAGGAATTTATATCGATAATTTGCCATTATTCAGACTAGGAACTGTTTCCATCTTTTACAAGGAATTTATATCGATAATTTGCCATTATTCAGACTAGGAACTGTTTCCATCTTTTCCAATGAATTTATATCGATAATTTTCCATTATTCAGACTAGGAACTGTTTCCATCTTTTACAAGGAATTTATATCGATAATTTGCCATTATTCAGACTAGGAACTGTTTCCATCTTTTCCAATGAATTTATATCGATAATTTGCCATTATTCAGACTAGGAACTGTTTCCATCTTTTCCAATGAATTTATATCGATAATTTGCCATTATTCAGACTAGGAACTGTTTCCATCTTTTACAAGGAATTTATATCGATAATTTGCCATTATTCAGACTAGGAACTGTTTCCATCTTTTACAAGGAATTTATATCGATAATTTGCCATTATTCAGACTAGGAACTGTTTCCATCTTTTCCAATGAATTTATATCGATAATTTGCCATTATTCAGACTAGGAACTGTTTCCATCTTTTACAAGGAATTTATATCGATAATTTGCCATTATTCAGACTAGGAACTGTTTCCATCTTTTACAAGGAATTTATATCGATAATTTGCCATTATTCAGACTAGGAACTGTTTCCATCTTTTCCAATGAATTTATATCGATAATTTGCCATTATTCAGACTAGGAACTGTTTCCATCTTTTACAAGGAATTTATATCGATAATTTGCCATTATTCAGACTAGGAACTGTTTCCATCTTTTACAAGGAATTTATATCGATAATTTGCCATTATTCAGACTAGGAACTGTTTCCATCTTTTACAAGGAATTTATATCGATAATTTGCCATTATTCAGACTAGGAACTGTTTCCATCTTTTCCAATGAATTTATATCGATAATTTGCCATTATTCAGACTAGGAACTGTTTCCATCTTTTACAAGGAATTTATATCGATAATTTGCCATTATTCAGACTAGGAACTGTTTCCATCTTTTCCAATGAATTTATATCGATAATTTGCCATTATTCAGACTAGGAACTGTTTCCATCTTTTACAAGGAATTTATATCGATAATTTGCCATTATTCAGACTAGGAACTGTTTCCATCTTTTACAAGGAATTTATATCGATAATTTGCCATTATTCAGACTAGGAACTGTTTCCATCTTTTCCAATGAATTTATATCGATAATTTGCCATTATTCAGACTAGGAACTGTTTCCATCTTTTACAAGGAATTTATATCGATAATTTGCCATTATTCAGACTAGGAACTGTTTCCATCTTTTCCAATGAATTTATATCGATAATTTGCCATTATTCAGACTAGGAACTGTTTCCATCTTTTACAAGGAATTTATATCGATAATTTGCCATTATTCAGACTAGGAACTGTTTCCATCTTTTACAAGGAATTTATATCGATAATTTGCCATTATTCAGACTAGGAACTGTTTCCATCTTTTCCAATGAATTTATATCGATAATTTGCCATTATTCAGACTAGGAACTGTTTCCATCTTTTCCAATGAATTTATATCGATAATTTGCCATTATTCAGACTAGGAACTGTTTCCATCTTTTACAAGGAATTTATATCGATAATTTGCCATTATTCAGACTAGGAACTGTTTCCATCTTTTCCAATGAATTTATATCGATAATTTGCCATTATTCAGACTAGGAACTGTTTCCATCTTTTACAAGGAATTTATATCGATAATTTGCCATTATTCAGACTAGGAACTGTTTCCATCTTTTACAAGGAATTTATATCGATAATTTGCCATTATTCAGACTAGGAACTGTTTCCATCTTTTCCAATGAATTTATATCGATAATTTGCCATTATTCAGACTAGGAACTGTTTCCATCTTTTACAAGGAATTTATATCGATAATTTGCCATTATTCAGACTAGGAACTGTTTCCATCTTTTCCAATGAATTTATATCGATAGTTTGCCATTATTCAGACTAGGAACTGTTTCCATCTTTTACAAGGAATTTATATCGATAATTTGCCATTATTCAGACTAGGAACTGTTTCCATCTTTTCCAATGAATTTATATCGATAATTTTCCATTATTCAGACTAGGAACTGTTTCCATCTTTTACAAGGAATTTATATCGATAATTTGCCATTATTCAGACTAGGAACTGTTTCCATTTTTTACAAGGAATTTATATCGATAATTTGCCATTATTCAGACTAGGAACTGTTTCCATCTTTTCCAATGAATTTATATCGATAATTTGCCATTATTCAGACTAGGAACTGTTTCCATCTTTTACAAGGAATTTATATCGATAATTTGCCATTATTCAGACTAGGAACTGTTTCCATCTTTTCCAATGAATTTATATCGATAATTTGCCATTATTCAGACTAGGAACTGTTTCCATCTTTTACAATGAATTTATATCGATAATTTGCCATTATTCAGACTAGGAACTGTTTCCATCTTTTCCAATGAATTTATATCGATAATTTGCCATTATTCAGACTAGGAACTGTTTCCATCTTTTCCAATGAATTTATATCGATAATTTGCCATTATTCAGACTAGGAACTGTTTCCATCTTTTACAAGGAATTTATATCGATAATTTGCCATTATTCAGACTAGGAACTGTTTCCATCTTTTCCAATGAATTTATATCGATAATTTGCCATTATTCAGACTAGGAACTGTTTCCATCTTTTACAAGGAATTTATATCGATAATTTGCCATTATTCAGACTAGGAACTGTTTCCATCTTTTACAAGGAATTTATATCGATAATTTGCCATTATTCAGACTAGGAACTGTTTCCATCTTTTCCAATGAATTTATATCGATAATTTGCCATTATTCAGACTAGGAACTGTTTCCATCTTTTACAAGGAATTTATATCGATAATTTGCCATTATTCAGACTAGGAACTGTTTCCATCTTTTCCAATGAATTTATATCGATAATTTGCCATTATTCAGACTAGGAACTGTTTCCATCTTTTACAAGGAATTTATATCGATAATTTGCCATTATTCAGACTAGGAACTGTTTCCATCTTTTACAAGGAATTTATATCGATAATTTGCCATTATTCAGACTAGGAACTGTTTCCATCTTTTCCAATGAATTTATATCGATAATTTGCCATTATTCAGACTAGGAACTGTTTCCATCTTTTCCAATGAATTTATATCGATAATTTGCCATTATTCAGACTAGGAACTGTTTCCATCTTTTACAAGGAATTTATATCGATAATTTGCCATTATTCAGACTAGGAACTGTTTCCATCTTTTCCAATGAATTTATATCGATAATTTGCCATTATTCAGACTAGGAACTGTTTCCATCTTTTACAAGGAATTTATATCGATAATTTGCCATTATTCAGACTAGGAACTGTTTCCATCTTTTACAAGGAATTTATATCGATAATTTGCCATTATTCAGACTAGGAACTGTTTCCATCTTTTCCAATGAATTTATATCGATAATTTGCCATTATTCAGACTAGGAACTGTTTCCATCTTTTACAAGGAATTTATATCGATAATTTGCCATTATTCAGACTAGGAACTGTTTCCATCTTTTCCAATGAATTTATATCGATAGTTTGCCATTATTCAGACTAGGAACTGTTTCCATCTTTTACAAGGAATTTATATCGATAATTTGCCATTATTCAGACTAGGAACTGTTTCCATCTTTTCCAATGAATTTATATCGATAATTTTCCATTATTCAGACTAGGAACTGTTTCCATCTTTTACAAGGAATTTATATCGATAATTTGCCATTATTCAGACTAGGAACTGTTTCCATTTTTTACAAGGAATTTATATCGATAATTTGCCATTATTCAGACTAGGAACTGTTTCCATCTTTTCCAATGAATTTATATCGATAAGTTGCCATTATTCAGACTAGGAACTGTTTCCATCTTTTACAAGGAATTTATATCGATAATTTGCCATTATTCAGACTAGGAACTGTTTCCATCTTTTCCAATGAATTTATATCGATAATTTGCCATTATTCAGACTAGGAACTGTTTCCATCTTTTCCAATGAATTTATATCGATAATTTGCCATTATTCAGACTAGGAACTGTTTCCATCTTTTCCAATGAATTTATATCGATAATTTGCCATTATTCAGACTAGGAACTGTTTCCATCTTTTACAAGGAATTTATATCGATAATTTGCCATTATTCAGACTAGGAACTGTTTCCATCTTTTCCAATGAATTTATATCGATAATTTGCCATTATTCAGACTAGGAACTGTTTCCATCTTTTACAAGGAATTTATATCGATAATTTGCCATTATTCAGACTAGGAACTGTTTCCATCTTTTACAAGGAATTTATATCGATAATTTGCCATTATTCAGACTAGAAACTGTTTCCATCTTTTCCAATGAATTTATATCGATAATTTGCCATTATTCAGACTAGGAACTGTTTCCATCTTTTACAAGGAATTTATATTGATAATTTGCCATTATTCAGACTAGGAACTGTTTCCATCTTTTCCAATGAATTTATATCGATAATTTGCCATTATTCAGACTAGGAACTGTTTCCATCTTTTACAAGGAATTTATATCGATAATTTGCCATTATTCAGACTAGGAACTGTTTCCATCTTTTACAAGGAATTTATATCGATAATTTGCCATTATTCAGACTAGGAACTGTTTCCATCTTTTACAAGGAATTTATATCGATAATTTGCCATTATTCAGACTAGGAACTGTTTCCATCTTTTCCAATGAATTTATATCGATAATTTGCCATTATTCAGACTAGGAACTGTTTCCATCTTTTCCAATGAATTTATATCGATAATTTGCCATTATTCAGACTAGGAACTGTTTCCATCTTTTACAAGGAATTTATATCGATAATTTGCCATTATTCAGACTAGGAACTGTTTCCATCTTTTACAAGGAATTTATATCGATAATTTGCCATTATTCAGACTAGGAACTGTTTCCATCTTTTCCAATGAATTTATATCGATAATTTGCCATTATTCAGACTAGGAACTGTTTCCATCTTTTACAAGGAATTTATATCGATAATTTGCCATTATTCAGACTAGGAACTGTTTCCATCTTTTACAAGGAATTTATATCGATAATTTGCCATTATTCAGACTAGGAACTGTTTCCATCTTTTACAAGGAATTTATATCGATAATTTGCCATTATTCAGACTAGGAACTGTTTCCATCTTTTCCAATGAATTTATATCGATAATTTGCCATTATTCAGACTAGGAACTGTTTCCATCTTTTCCAATGAATTTATATCGATAATTTGCCATTATTCAGACTAGGAACTGTTTCCATCTTTTACAAGGAATTTATATCGATAATTTGCCATTATTCAGACTAGGAACTGTTTCCATCTTTTACAAGGAATTTATATCGATAATTTGCCATTATTCAGACTAGGAACTGTTTCCATCTTTTCCAATGAATTTATATCGATAATTTGCCATTATTCAGACTAGGAACTGTTTCCATCTTTTACAAGGAATTTATATCGATAATTTGCCATTATGCTGATTAGGAACTGTTTTCATCTTTTCAATCTATTATGATGCGATTAATAATAAGGCCAGAAAGCAAAATCTCAATGAAATTTTCAATTTTCAAACCGGACGAATTGTTGGTCAATATGAAGGTGAACTTTCTTAAAGACATCGCCCGAGTCACTATTTGTTTTTTTTTGCCATCTGAAGGATGTCTTCGTACTCTTCCAATGTACTTTAAGGACATCCTTTGGTTAAAAGCTTCTGAAGTGGTAGAAAGATTCCACTACAGCCCAAATACAGCAACAATTTACCTCCACTCTCTATGATATAATGGACCTGCAACCGAGAGGAATCCACTTTTAACTATGAGTAATATTTGGAAGAGAAATGGTTGTGTAATATTCATAATAGAAGATGACTATGGGTTTGGAGAGTATTCATTCAGGAGTTTTGGGAGAAACAACGGTGGCTTAAATATGGTGGTATTGGGAGAAATTTAGAATAATGTAAGGTCCGGTTGTTCAGTTGTTGGTAATATCAACAACTTGGAAAAATCATTTCCATTCTTAAAAATGGACTTCTATCTGTGTTTTTTAAATGGACAGCTTGAAAAGAAAGCTGTTAATTCATGAAAGATAGGACACACTGCAATAACGAAAAAATGGACAAAAGTATGGTAGCAACGAAGCGGCAGCAAACGAGTCCCTGGCAATATCAGAATGTTGGAATGAGCAAAATCGAAGATCTGTGGACTAAAATGGAAAAGACCAAACGAATAAATTCCCCAAAAGAGGAACTGCTGAAAGTCATGCACCAAACATTGTCGGAAATTACACAATCTGTATTGTCACAACTTAAAAACTTCTATGCCTATTATTATTATATAGACTATGCAAATAGCCACACTGAAAACTTTGTAAAATATACCACCAAGAGATGTCAGTGCAGGTCAAAGCACAGCAAAAAAGAAATGAAAAAGAATTAAACAGCCCCCACAGTTACGCAACAAAAAGACATTAGCCAATCTTTTAAACTTATCAAGCCTAGGAGCAGTCACAAGGGCAAAGTATTCCACAATCTCAAAATGCTCGGTAAAAAGCACTTAGAAAACTGAAATCTAGAATGACGACCAATTTCGAATGCCTTGGAATTTACAGTCGCAGAATACCTAATAACTTTGGCTGTTTTTTAAACTCTCGGCAATAATTCATGCAGAGGATAATTTACATCATTCACTACTTCAAATAAAATACAAAGAGCTCCAACATCTCTACGATGTCCAATGTCAAAATCAAAATCTGAGAGTAAAGGCTTTACAGAATTAAATGCAGCAGAGCAATATTAAAAATGAGGTAGAATAAAAGAAAAAAGACACTCGCGAAGAACATCATCATTCTCACAATTTTCTTTTATTTATGCAGAATGCCCAATTTCTGCGAGATATCCCAAAACATGTATCGTAGATGCGTTTCAAAAGTGAGTTTCGAATCTAGATTTACTCTTAAGAGATTAAGCTGGTCAGCATTGATATGAAAAACTCCATTTATTAACAAATTGGCATATTCAGGTAAAGGAGATCTAGAACAACTCACAATCATTTCCTTAGACTTACTAGGGTTTAATTTCATACACAACTCAAGCCCCTAGGGATGAATTTTATGCAAATCTTCAGTGAGGCTGTCTGCAACACTCAGTCTCATTGCTTGAGATGGAAAATGACCATAGAGAGAGGTGTCATTAGTATATGCCAGAATTTTATTAGTGATATTAAACCACACGTCACTAGTATATAATATAAAAAGCAAAGGCCCAATAATGCTACCCTTAGAAACTCCAGAATATACTATAGAATAAAGAACAAAACACAACACATTGTTGTCTATTAGTTACAAACTCTGTTAAAATACCTAAGACTATACCACCAATACCAACAGAATTTATTTTAAAAAACAAACCATTGTGGTTGAGAGTATCAAAGGCGGCAGTAAAGTCAAGAGAGACAAGCTTACACTCAAAATTATTGTTTAAAGCAGACTGCTCTCCATGTACCACCAATAATAATGCATCAGCCGTGTCTAGCCCCTTTTTAAAGCCAAGCTGAGTCACTGGACGTAACTGTCTCAAATATACAGTCAGACGTTTGGACAGCAGACGTTCAAAAGTCTTACACTAAATCGGTGTGATGGAAATGGGCCTATATTCACTGGGAGTTGGAGATAATGAAGCTTCTTTAGGAATTGGGGTAATGTTGCCTTAACGCCATCATTCAGCAGATGACCCCCGACGAGCTAAAATACGAAATATAACAGCCATTTAGGAGATAGCTGACTGATAAATCTTTTAAAATCAATGGAAACAGACCAATAGGATTAGTTCCCCTATACTCGTCCAAGTTAGATAAAAGAACTATTATTTTAGAGGATTTGAAGGCAAATGAATTAAAACTTAGGTATCGGGTGACAGCCTAACGGCAGCTGAATCTCTTCCCTCCTTTGCTTGAAATTAAAACTGCCAAGAAGAATGGGTGTTATGTAACGCTACCATCAGGCTTCATTAAGAGAGGAATAGAAGGCTCAACACCAAACAAACCAGATTTAAGTGATGACCACCAAATATGCCACTGAGCCGCACCTGTGAAAACATTCTTTAAATGGGCATTATGTTGAGCCTCTGTATAAACATTATTTGCCGTGTTCCTCATCGCAACATAGTTCTCTCGACACAACAGAGAGTGGTTATGAGACGAATGATTATAGGCGTCATGCTTATCAAGATAGGCCAGCTGACACTGGTCATTAAACCATGCTTTATCGTGAGATCGATATTTAAGATTTTCAGTGGTACAAACCCACTTTTAAAATTTATAACCTCATATTCAATGCAGTAATGGGGCAAGGAGCATCATATATATCACTCCAGGTAATACTATTAAAATCACGGTTAATCCCATCCCAGTTAATTCTATATTTGATACCAACCTCCGCGACATGGTAAAGTCCGGAATAGGCAAATCTAACTGAAGTAGTTTGAACCTCAACAACCCTTCCCACATCAGTGAGTAAAAGATCAAGACGATTGCCGGATGTGTGAGTTGCACCAGTAACTAACTGCTCCCAACTAGTAATATAAGAAAAAATTAAGAGCAGCAATACCATGTTGATTGGTTGGGCAAACTGAATTCAGCCAGTCTCTGTGATGATCATTCAGATCACCAATAAAAATAAGGCAAAATTTCTTGTTTTCCTCCTGAATATTAATATATGAATTTAGAAGGCAATCATAAATAGTGTCATCTAACTCGGGTTTCTATAAAAGCTAAAACATAAAAATGATTTAAAATGATGCATACTCTAACAGTTATGATCTCATGACATCCCGATTCATACTTACTAAAACGTGAAGCATTAAATCCCGCTCGAGTATATAAACACAAGCCTTGCGCTCGAGGTAAAGAGTTCCTCAGAAATTTCATAGGCTTATTAAAATTTAGCAAAAGAAGTTCTGAGTTATGTCTCCTATTTGATACAAGAGTCTCAAAGCAGCAAATAATATCCTATTTAGTTGAGGTAACAGAAATCTCTCTCAAGTTACCATAGAGACCACGAACATTATAGTAGAATAAATTGCAGAATTTACGACGGAGAAGGCCAGAATTAGATTCTATGTCGCCAGACACAATAAGAATAATGCCTGACCAAAACTGATAGACAGAGAATCTTAGAAAGTAACAACAACAACAAGCTAAACAACAAAACCAGCTACTAACTACCAACCCAGAGATTCTTAGCGCCCCCCGACCACTGAAGGCTTCCGGGGACTGGGGGCCATGGCTAAATGTAGCACTGTCATATTTCGATACAATGAATTAAGATAGAATTAAGTTCAGGAGAGTTAGCCGGGGTTAAGTTCAGCTCTACTAAGATAAGGAGAACTCCGCAAAGTGTTATTAAAGAACTTTCCTTGTTCAAAATGTATTTCATTTTAAAAAAGGCAGAAATTAAGGTATTTCAATCACTAACTTTATGTACATTGCTTTCTTTGTATATCTATGTACACTTTACATTTTTCATCTCTCTGTACAATGTACATTTTTCATCTCTCTGTACAATGTACATTTTCCATGTCTCGGTATAGTGTACATTTTCCATGTCTCGGTATAGTGTACATTTTCCATGTCTCTGTACAGTGTACATTTCCATGTCTCTGTATAGTATACATTTTTTATGTCTCTGTATAGTGTAAATTTTCCATGTCTCTGTACCGTGTACATTTTCCATGTCGCTCTACGTTGTAAAATTCCTTGTCTCTTTATAGTGTACCTTTTGCATGTCTCTGTACCGTGTACATATTACATGTCTTTGTACCGTGTACATATTGCATGTCTCTGTTTAGTGTACATTTTTCATGTCTCTGTACAATGTACATTTTCCATGACATTATCACCGGCATCAAAGCTGATGATTGATGAAGCAGCCGGTCTCAGAGAAGGAGAGGAACAAAGCTTTATTAATTCTACAGAATTGTGAACGAGAAAAGACCCTAGATCCAGTTAAGGCTACTTCAAGAGAGAAAGGAAAGGGTGGAAATGACAAGTAATGAAAGTTAAAAGGTACAGTGGTTCAATCAAAAGGTCTAATTGAAAAAATCTTGTCCCTATCTGTTACATTTTAATCGATTAATTATTTTCAATGCTATTCTTAAACATATTAACTGTAGTGGTTTCAATCACAATTTTATGCAAAGTTATTCGATGCTTGTGCTATTCTATAGGAAATGAAATTCGTGCTAAACCTTTACTGGCTCCAGCCGTGTTTCTAGCAGGTACTCGGTTATCTATTTCAAATATCGGATTATATGTTTGCCGCGCAGATACCGATATCTCTTTCCTTGTGTGATCGATTTCAAAGCTCAGTAATAAATCTCGTCATTCGTCGCTGGAAGCATTCCAATAGTGCGATATATTTCTCCTCTGTGGTGATCATAATTGTTCCGAATACTCCAAATGTGTTCTCATAAGCACTTTTTATAAGGGAAGACTAATATCTTATGAGTTAAACTCAAGATCTCATTCTATGTAGTATTTAACCCCCATTTACCCTTTGGGAAGTATCATGACATTGTTTTGAAAACACCAGATCATCGAGATAAGGGCACTTTTTTATTCCAAGATTATTCAAAATTAGAACACACACATATTAACCTCTTTGTTGATTACCATGACCTAGAAGCACTAGTTTATACATTTCCATTTTGAATTGCATTGTGAATTTTAAGACAATATGACTAATAATTCCATGCTAAATGTCCAGCTCGTTTAGGTATGATAAAAAAAGCAAGGATCTGAGTAGAGATCCTCGACTCATGCCATTAGTAACTCAAGCCCATAAGGAACAATCCCCATTTGCAACACAATCAAGCCTTCTCTTTATACCAAGGCTTTAAACAATTTTATTACGCTAGTCCTAATTCCGTACATTTTAACTTTATTAAAACTCTTTTATTTCGAACGTCGTCAAAAGCCCTTTTTAGAGTCTAGATAAGCTATATCTACAGCTTTCTCCTGGTCATACGTTAATATCATTTCTGTAGAAAAAATCAACCAAATTACTTAAGAATGAGCATTCTCTTCTAAAGTTGCACTGAGGGACATTTATTAATTTATCGACCTTTCGAGGGTCCACGATCATATATCTAACAAAGCATTAGGAGCAGTTTACTTACGACAGAATTAATGGAAAAAGGCTAAAATTGGCTGGGATCAGTCTTTGTTCCTTTTTGTAAATTGGTGTTTCCTTTGATTCTTTGAACCCTGCAGGAACTCTGCCCTAACTAATCGATTTTTAAAAAAAATTACAAAGTTGTTTTAATATTCCATTTCCGAATACTTTAAAGTAAATTGTATATACATTTATTTCGGACCTGGTGGTTTGGAAATTCTCATTTTCTTAATACAGACTAATTTTATTTTCATTTAAGTTCGAGATTTAAATGTATAGATTTGTTATTAATATTTTTACGTCTTGTATATTAAGTAAATTGCTTGTATCTCCCATCATAAAAAACATTTGCAACATGTTGATTCAATTCTCTGCTACGTGTTCCGGATTGATATTAATGACTTCCTAGGCAACATGGAGGGCCGCGATGAACTCCTTTTTTTTTACAATGATTCCATATCTGTAAAGTTGCTTGGATCGTGTTTTGACAATATGGCTGGCGTCTTTTCATAGGTCACAGAGGTTGTTCTTATTTTGCGCTTGACAATGCAAGGATAATAAAAGTATCGCCTCAATCCAAATCGTGCTACTGGCTTCCTTATATACTTCTTAAACTCATTATTTATTCATGGCACCTAGTTTTAGTTATTAAAATTACTGTATTTATATTCCACTATTTTAGTATATCTAGTAAAAAAGTGAACATTGAAATCTAATATACATTTTAAACCTACGCCAAAAGGAACAAAATTCCACGATATGCAATCTGGATTGAGTTTTTATTACTCGTGAAAATTTAATATTTAGATTAAATCGAATCATGGTGTGATCGCAATTCCTAAACTTTGTCCTCTATGTAGCGTACAAACTAACTTCTACAAATTTTACCATCCTGTGTCTCTCTCTTTAGTATATGAATAAATATTGGCGGATTGAGTAGACCATATCTTTGTAAATAAAACCGAAAATCAAAGTTTATTTCACTTTTAAATTCCCTTTCATTACAAGCCTATTTCTTTGGGGATTTCAAATTCTTGTTTGATGCAGTTGTAATAACCTAAGTGATACAAACACCAAATGAGGACGTCTTTCCCTGAGTAATAATAATAAGGTGATGCCTTTTAATTTTTTATTAAGTCGTAAAAAATGAAACAAATTATTATGGCAAGGAAACACAGAAGCAATTAACTAAATACGAATTAAGAATGACTTTTCTTCACGAAAGATGACCGACGGAGATTCGGGAGCGTAGCGAGGCAGCGCAGAACACACATAATTTAATCGACACGAGTTAACGTAGACTCATAAAAGGAATAGCTACACTGCTAATTGGTACATATGTCAGTGTTTTGCGGTGTTATCTTAAGGTGCACTAAAGAACTTCTTCATAGGTGAGATAAAATCATCAAGGAGAAACAATGAATGGGATTGCAGTAAGAAAAGCCAAGAATAAACAAACGAACAAATTTGTTAGTAACGAGACATACAAAGTGGGCCACATTTGTGACCCCAATGGTGTGGGAGCTTGGTTTTTGGAAGGAATGGAATAGGTCGCCGGTTGGAAATCGACTCCCTCAAGCAGACCAAAAATTCGAAAAGGAAAATGGGGCTCTGGGTCGGGTCAAGTTTATCTTGCGATTACGGACAGGTCTTTTCTTCTCTCTAAACCGTATATTTATCACCAGTGGATACCAAGTGATAATTAAAAGGCTCCGTTGATGGGCGTAATTTATTGCCACCATTCATTTGAGGCAAATTTGCCAACACGAAGAACTTGCGTATGGGGATAATAAAATTCACATTTTCCACATTCTCTTTTTCATAGCTTTCAGCCACCGGGAAATTGTTTTGTTCAAATGAATTCAAATAGCCGAAATTGTCACGTCTTCAGCTTAATATTCCCTGACCCACTCGAACGGGTTTGGAACCTCTCAAGTGAATGGCGAGTGCCGGTTGTACAAACTTGTTCGTAGGTGATAAGTCCACCCCGGTGCCCTAGTATTTATGAATCGAATATTCCAACTAAATTTTATTCTCTTTCTTCTTTTGCTTTTCATTTTCCTCTCATTCATTTTCTTCTGAGTTAGACTCGAAAGTAGCTGCCCTCGTTTGTATTCGCTTTTTAGAATGAATGTAAACATGAATGCTCGAAACGTCTAATTATAAATAAACTGTCAAGACTTATTTAGCCAATGTATAGAATCGCCATAAAAAATCGACCCCAATTATTTCAATACAGATGCGAATTGAATTAATATTTTGGATTTAAACATCTTTGACATCACGCCAGAAAAGCTCAGCCCGAAACCTGGCTCGCCGTAATCAACTGAAAGATCGATTTCCTTACAAAATAACGACTCTGAAAAAAACATTTGCAGATTTTTTCAGTAAATTATATGTTTAGGAGATGAAAATAAAGGGGCTCTGAAATATTGGCAAGCAATTACGCTTAATACTTTCATCCCAGAAATGGCGAACATATATTTATTAAATTTAATAGAATTATTTTTAAAACTTATAAATTTAAGATATCAGGTACGCAAATATTTTTTACAATGGACAGAAATCAATTGTAAAAATTGAGTTAAAGATAATGAAAATGTTAGGAAGGAAAATTATTTTCATCCACGGGTTAAGCAAATATTCCAAGGTTATTATTTTAATAAAATTGGAGATTCTGTCAACAATTTGAATCTTTATTATTTTAAACTGTAAAGAATCTTGTATGAGCCTTAAGCCATAGCAGTTCAAACTGTTGTAAACACTGTAGCAAAGCACTGATCACAGTGATCAGGTCTCGCTTTTTCTCTTAATTGATTCGCAATATTTTTAGGAAGTTTTGATCTTTTAACTTTTCATTCGATTCAAATGCTTCCATTTGTTATCTTTTTACTCTGTGCTAAGTTGTTCTTGAAATTTTAGAATGTGCACACGATAGGGGCTGCGTTGACGAAGTTTGATGCTTCTGTCACGTCCAAGCGAAGGGTTCTACATTTGATTCTTTCCATCCTATACTAGGGAGTTGCTCATTAAGGTAGTGTATAAATAGATCTGGGTGGGATTTAATAGGAAAATTAAGAAAAAAATTATCCAGATATCGTTTATAAGAAAAATGTTTGTCGGAGAATGGGAAATTATTAAACCCATGCCAACTCATTTCTGTTCGATCGCGAATCAATTCGGTTTGATAATTGCCCATTTTCCTACAAATTATTTGATTATAAGCGATATGTGAATGTATTTTCTTATTATTCGCTATAAATAACACGCCGATCTATTTCTACACTACCTTAATGAGTAACACTCAAATATAAAGTTTTCGCAAGTTGAGACGCAAAAAATATAATTTTCTTGCTGTAAATGTACAAAACGAGGATGGAAAGTTGAAATATTCCCTCCATAGAAATTCCCCAACCACACTTTAATGGCCTAATTATTTCAGTTCTGCCCAGTATGCATTCAAAATAGCAAGTATAAAGAGACCCGAAAATTTAGAGCCTTAACAATATCCTTAGGTTGAATGAATTTTCACTCACAAATGAGTATTGTGAGAACATATTTTTAATTTAAGATATTTCCTATACACCTATTTCACAAGTATACAAAAACTTTATCAATTAAGCTATATCTGCCTACCCCAATATGTACCTCTGTTTTAAATCACTGAATTTTTATTAAACTCCTATGCATTGGTCCCTCCCCTACTTCTTAGGGACGTTGCCTTTAAGAAATTCTTACAAAGCCTTCTACCACAAGGCCAATTTAACTTTATAAATATTAATCACAATTCTTTGGGCTTGTTCGTCGACTGTAAAAATCATATTAATCCAATTTTGAGATTCTATGCTGTATATCAATTCCAATGAGCTGGCTGCAATGCTTGCTACGTAGACCAGAAGAGATTAGATCTTAAAAAGAGGGCCAATAAACAACTTGAATTATCTCATAGAACTTCAAGACCCTTGAGTACAATCGACTCCCGAATTTTCCAGCATCCCAAAACCATACAGAATATGCTGGTGACTTTACTTGATCGGAACAATTTTCCATTCTCTTTGTACGAGTAGCTCTTTCATCCCCCCTGTTAAAAATATCAGAGTCACTCTATATTAAGAAAACAACTCCAATATTTAACGAGTCTGATTCCTACTTTCTCCTACGTATCTCATAACTCTACAAGCTAGAAAGTTAACTTTATGCTTCTCTTTCGTTCACTTTTTCATTCTTGGAACGAACGCCTATCTGCGTAATGTAATGTATTCGATTTTTTCTGTTAAAATAATTATCATATGTTAACGTTATTATTGCTCCTTTGGCCTTTTTAAACGCACCCTAATTTTGTTTTAAGTGTTTTATTATTCATCTTTGTTTATGTTAATGTAAATTCCTAAATTAAGTAATTTCTTTGACTTTAAAAATAATTCCTGAAGATGTTCCTATGTGTGGAACGAAACGTCTGACAGAGCTAAATAAATGTCCTTTTATCTACTAGGGGGTTTTCATTGTTATGATATATATATATATATATATATATATATATATATATATATATATATATATATATATATAATGGAAGATATCACAATTAGGTGATGTATATTAGTGAGAGATAATGGTAAACCACAATATTTGAATCAATATTTTATTTATAACAATCGGACTAGTTTCGGAAAGATGCTGAAACTATATGTATATACATATACATAAAATATACTTATCTATATTTATGTGTCATCAATCATCATAATATATCATTTAGTTTATCTGAGGATGTTATAAGTTTGCGATCTAACATAAAAAATTGGAATGCATTACACTGTTAAACCCTTATGTTTATTAGTCAGAAATGTGATATAAAAGAGACTAGAATTTAATTCGAAAAATTCATTTCGTAACTTAGAATTAGAATGTATGTAGGAGTAGATTATAAACGTAATGTGATAATATTTACCCTCAATGCTTCTGTTTCCTTTTAAATAATTTCTTCTGAGATGTCGAATGAGCTTTTTGATGAGGGTCACCTTAGTCCATCTTAGGCCAGGACATTCTGCGCAAAAAACTCTGCAGTTCTTGTAAACTTATTGACTCCAGGATACAATAGTCTGTTCAGAGTTGAATATTTCTATTCAATTTACTTTGATATGTCGAACATTGTGTAGTTGAAGCAGCTTAAAGACTTTTTTACCAGTACATGTCTCAATATCAATAATGCTTCTGTCACCTTTCAACGGCAACCACTCAATCTGTGGATAAAAATAACTGTCACTCTTTATATGATCAAATATGTCGCGCTCGAACTCCAGTCATTTTGAGTCCTCCTGTAAAGACGATTCGTGAATTTTCTGAAAATATAAACATTAATCTTTTGTGTCTGTACCAGACAAATACCACAAATTGACAGCATCATGTGTTCACACACCAGACTCTCAGAAAGCCACGTATTTGACTATAAAAAATTGCATTATATAATACCAATTTTATAGCACTATTTTAGAAGTTAAATATTTTTAATCTGGAAGATTAAACCACCCCTTAAGAATGTGACAAATGTTGAGACCAAGACGAGGAATGAAATAAAAGTATCAAGTAATTTAACGCGTGGTTGGGAAAAATGATCATAAGAGCTTTAATTGGGTCCTCTTATTTTTACCGCGGCCTAAATCCTATACTGCGTTCGTTACACAACTCTTTTAGAGAATCTTTTGGGGCTCAGTAACCATTTCCCTACGGCCTGATTTGTGTGGTAGCTAGATGAGAGGAGACAAGGAGAGAGGAGGCCACTTCCCTCGTAAAGATAATCTGAATCTCGCGCGTTCATTTCATACCACTCCATTGGAGTGGTAAGTAGAAGTCGTGTCAATCTGGAAAGGGATGAAGGGGAACTCATTATTTATATTGGTTTGAGTCAAAGCGAGAACTAATTGGAGCATCTCTGCAGGGTATTATTATTGAAGAGTTTCGTCAAGGGAGAAGTGGAATTAGAGAAAGATAACATGGATTGGAAATAAGTTTTGGGAGGCATAAACCTTTGAATGAGTGAAAGGCTTATAAACCGATTACGAAAAGAGGAAACAACCTGAGGCTCTAGGTGGCAGAACTTTAAAAAAAATATTATCATTTTCAAATTCGAAAAAAATCAACCCTGACTTCCTTTAATTTCTATTAAAATGCACAGAATATTTAATTAAAGCTAACATGATTTTAATATCTCCTAAAAAAATATTACAAAGAATAACCTCTTCAAGCTGTCAAGTCTTTAAGAATTGACATGAATATCTTTACACCCTTTTTCGCTGAAGATGAAATGAATTGACGCAAAAAGGTGAATTAAAGCTGTCTTTTGAAGTTCAAAACATGTTTGTGTCCAATATTTATTTTTAAGATTGTTTAATTTGGGAAATTATCAGTAATTTGAGTTCGGCGGTTGGAGTAAGGGAGTTTATTTACAAGTTTTGGATTAAGAACGTGGCGTCGACCACTCGGGAAGTAAATTAAAACTTCTCTATTGCTCCTTTAAATACCCCAACAACACAACTAAATATTACATTAAAAATTGCAACTCTTTGTCATATAACTTGCTTCGTCCCTCCACCACGATCCAAATTGTTTATATTTTAGTAATATAGTTGCCGTATGTTAAATATATGATTTCTTATGGCAATCAAATTTGAATTAAATGTTGTTGTAATTCCACCATTTTTTCCATGTTGCCAAACGAGCCTTCAATTCCAGCAGAGAATAAAAGAATTGCAATCTCCTTCCGTATAACACTATTATTTCTTATCTGTATTAATTTTCCTAATGCATCCATCCATTATCTCATTCGGATATGACTACTTTATTCTTCCAATTCATTAATTTCTTTCGATTTTGCTGCCCCAATTTCCTAACGACTCTCTGACTAAAAAGCGTCCATTTTTCTTCACTTTGACCCAAATTCTTTGATCCTCTTTAAATCATTTTGTGTCAATGAGTGACTCAAATTACGATGTGAATATTTGATCTTTGTTCTTGTGTTTGAGATTTGCTTTGAATTTCCTTATTTATTTTATTCCATTTCAATTTTTGCTTTCTCCTTCAATTTAGTTTCTTTTTCATTTATGATATACACATGACACGTTGTAATTCCTCTTGGATGGGATCATGGAAATATCAGATGAAAGGAAGAATAAAATCTTGGCACAGAACCTTTGAAGCTAGCTTCCCAGTACTTTAACGAGCTGATAGGGTACTGTGCTCACAGTATTTATTCAATCCATTGCCGCAGTTCTGGAAGTGACACCTCGAAGCGTATTAATGATCCTCATGGACCTATCAAAGAAATTACTGGACAAAAATAATATAGATGACATAGTAAATCGAACATACATTCTGGTCGTAATGGATTTATTCCCTCAGCAGAAGAAAGGTCATAAGATAAAGGAAGGAAATCTTAAAATTCGAACCTTTATATGAAAAAGAGACAGAAGATGTCTTGGCTAAGAGAGAGAGGAAGAAATGCGTATATTTATGAGTATGGAATTATTGTTTAATTTGCATTTGAATTCATTGTATTATCCACTAGTGACTATTAATTTTGTCTCGCTAACATACCCAAATAATTTTGATTATCCCATTAAGAAATAAAGTTTAGATATCAAATCAAGAGATCTTGGCGGCTATTCAACTCTTCTTTGTCGTCTATTCAATTTTCCCTGAGAAGTTTCTGTCAATATTCTTGAATATCACATCATGCAAAATCCACATAACTCTACGCGTGAGTCATGATGTTTCGTAAAATTGAGGCGGAGGAAGAATTTTAACAAATGTTAATAAGATTCACCATGCATATTAGCGGGACAAATATATGGACCAATTACCACATCTCTTATTATTCCAACCCATATCATAACACTTTGTTTGAGCTGTAAGTTCCACTACTCAACGCAATGTTAATTCATATTAGCCCCAAAACGTGCAATATATCTGATAAGCGGAGCATTTAGCTAAAATATTGCATCATAGATAATCATATTGCATTTTCATATTTCTTTGCTGCATAAACCACTTGCAAGTATACATAGTATAAACTCGTAAATTATCATATAAACTCGCGAGTTACTAGACTTTATAGGGATAAAAATGATTGGTGGATAGAATTCAATATATTGAACACTTAGGCATCTTTAATTCTGGCGATAATTTCTATATTGACTTGCGTCTTCTTTCCTTCATTCTAATGATTTGCAATGCAGATGTTTTGGTAAATGGAATGGTTTTTCTTCATCCATAAAGTCACCGATTACCAACGCTTCCCGTTTTGTCGAAACCTGCAAAACTTTACTGGCGGTTAGGTATAGAATTAATGACATTTCGGGGTTTTATCATTTAAATTGTTTGCAGCCAATGTGAATAGCCACCATCTTTGTGCTTTAGCGATATAACGGCAGTCAACGAGGTGTTCATTGGTTTTTTGGCCTTAGTTACATTTACTGTAGATTTGTGTTGTGGCGAGGTTTTTATGTGCTTCTAATTTTGGATGACAGTAAAAGGGTCTGAACTTAGTAGGGCTAAAATTACTCTGTGTCCTTTTTTGATTTCTCAGATTTGTATTTGAGTGTGTTTCGGTGGTGAATTTCTTACGAGATATAGGTTTAAAGTGCTTGTGGGTTATGGTAGTGTGGATAATGGATATGGTATTCTAGCTTGTTTCTTATGGAGATAGATGTAAAATTTATTGTACTTGTTTTGATAGACATGTATTGTTGATTTTAATGTTGTTTTTTTATGTTAGGTTATTGTTGGGATTGGATTGGTGTTTGTGCTCTGTTGAATGTTGTGTTACTATTATGTTTATGCGCAATCCAATTGATTTAATTTTGTTTTCTGCATGTAAGAGTTGTAAATGGAAGGTTTTTAAGCATCTTGAGATAACTCTGACTCCTTTGCTTTATATTCTGATGAACTTGTTTACGCTTGATTCGGGGTGTTGGATGCCAATCTTATGTTGCGTATTTAATGGAGGTGAGGATGATTTCTGACTATATTTTAATATGTAACTCCTGTGGTGCAAAATAATGTTTGCGAATCCGTTTAGAGTGTTAAACTTTAGTTTTTAGTTTAGAAATATTTGATCCCGATCATTTGAGTGCCAAGAATGAGAGATTCCCAGAATGGAGGAGTTTTGTTCGAAGATAAGATTTGTCCATTAACAGAAATTTTTCGGGGATTCATGTTAAGGAATATCATGAGTAAAATATGTTCTGAATTAGAGATTATAGGATAAAGCCTTGGGAATATCATTGATGAGTGGTAGTATACCAGAGAGATGTAATTGTTATGACATGCTTTTGACTTCCCAAGATGGATGAAGTTTGTCCACCATTTTTGTGTCGTTGTTAGTGATTTTCGTCTTTAAGCTTTTATGAGCATTGACGTCTGGGTACTGTATCAAAGGTTTGGTTTGTATCGGTTGCTTGCAATTGTGAATTAAAGGAGTGGTGGTAGGCGTTGAAACTGGCTCAGATGTGCTTCGTAAGATTCGTTAGGAGAGTTGTGATGGCCTGATATTTTGTTAATCAGTGTCATGTTTGTGAGAGGTGTATCTCTTCATCTATGCTTTGGTTGATCAGTTTTTCCATTGTAATGGCTAATGTGCACAGTACTGAGATTAGTCCTTATAAAAGTAGTTATTTTTAGCTCATGCCTAGTTTAAGTACTCGTATTTGTCTTGCTCTTTCAGTTTCAAGGAAAGGTATTTGTGAATTAGGAGTGGTTAACCCTTTCCTGGTGTTGAAGCGCATATGTGAGTTTCCCACATTATAAATTATATTTGTGAGAGACACATATGCGTCCTAACCCAAGTTTTTCAACTTTAAATAATTTTGAGTCAATGTTCAAGAGATGATTCCGTTTGGCCACATCACATACCAGTAATGTTAACGAAGCTAAAAACACCAATATCATAAATATTTTCGGTTGATTTTGTGAAATAAGTTAAAATAAGTAATAATGTTTGTTTTAATAGTTATTTATATTTTTATGATAGTTTTACATTTGTAAAGTATATTTATAAAGTCTACTTTAATTAACCACACTATTTTGAATAGTTCAAAAAATACTTTTTTCGGGAATTTAGGGTGCAGAAGAAAAACGGGGATTTTGTTTTTAATTTCATGAGCATAAAAAAACATTGTATTGAATTAAAATATTTTTATATGATAAAAAGTAATATCAGATTATTGCAAATATCTTCGAATTTGTACATACCGTTCACTTTTCTAAAATTTTCTAAAGAAAAATTCCTACAGTAGTTGAGAGCGAATTTCAGAAAAATTAATAAAAGAACGGTTCCAACCTACAAATAAAGCATTTAAATAAGGTCAACACAGAGAAAGAGTTAAAAATCCTGTGATGGTTACGATTTCTGTTTCCTAAGTATTGTAGATACAAAATGAAGTCCTTTGGTTTTGGCGTTTTTAAGTGCTTTAATCACTACTTTTTTTTTCTTTTTATGTTAACAGCACCTAGCACAGATCAATTTCCACTTCAAAGCCTGGACTAAGTTGATTCAGTTCATTCAAGTGTATAGATTTAAGAAACAAATATAAACAAGGAAGAGTATTCAGAATTTTTTGCGAATGCGAAGAATCTTTTGTTTGAAACGTGACGAATCGTGGTGAGAGCGAAACCTTGAGAAGGTAAGAATTTACAAGGTTTTAATTTATGAGGAAAGGAGCAGGCATCAGAGCGGCCACCCTTGAGTTATTGTTTGACATAATAAGCATACGATTCGGTAGACTGCAGAGTATTGGTTGGTCTTGATAGAGATGGCGCATACAGGCGAATAGTTCACAGGAACATAGACAAAAGTAATATCAGTAGACGACGGAAAGTGAACCGAGATCACGGCGAATGGTAAGGGAGTTAAGTTTCGAGGTTATTTTGGACAGTTTATAATACGGACAGCATTGGGTTTAACTTTATTAAGTGTACATAGCTAAAACCATGCAAAATGTGATAGCATTAGTTCAGACAGGGTCGTAACTGTCTTGTGTATAGTTTTAGCATCTCTTCAAAGGAAAAAAAAATATATCTAAAAAGAACACCCAAGTTCTTAGAGGCAAACTTAGATCTTCCTGATTTATGAGGTTTCCAAGAAAGATTTAATTTGACAGTAGCATCCAGTTAGCACATTGAGCCAACATGTGCAACTAACAATCTATCATAGGAAAAGTGAGGGTTTTAGTTGTCTTTGAGAGTTAGATGAGTAAAAATTGGATCTTGGAGGTATTAAAATTAACAAGATTTTATCTTCCCTATTGAGTAATATTACGTAAGTCAGAGTTAATCGAGGTAGAGAGTACATCGAGACAAGAGGCAGTACGAATGAAAAATGAGGGAGCAGAATTGAGAGATGTCAATGAATGAACTGTTGAATTACCCGAATATGAGTAAAGCAGATTATTTGAGGAGAAGAGGAAATCATTGTTAAAGAGAAGAAAAAGGGTAATTAACAGGAAATAACCTTAAGTAAGAGACACCACTATTTATGGAGAAAAGAGGGGAGGCAGATCCGTCAACAAAATTCGTGATATAGCGAACAATGTGAAAGCTAGAAATCAAGGCAGTTAGTGATTAAAGGAAACCAAAGGAGGAGAGCTTTACCATGAGACCTTGCTACCACACTTGTAAGAGTACATGGAAATGTCTATGGCGACTACATAGGACAGCCCAATATTTTAGAAATCATGACCAAGGAGTAGTGAGATAGAAAAGTATATCGCCAGTTCATCTAGGTTTACGAAAGCCATAATGGTGATCATAATGGTAATTACATATATGGGAGTTCTGGAAGGATTCCAATAATTTTAAAATAAGAGAAATAGAAACAGGATGATTGTTAGAAGGGTCAGGCTGGTTATCATTTCAGTCATTCGATGTATAAAAGCCTGTTACGAAGAGAAATAATATATTTTGTTTTTTAAGCCAGAGCAGAATTAACGAGCAAGCTCAGGTGCAAGTTTGGAGGCAAACGCTTTTAATACTCGAGGATGAAAGAGGGATCCGATCATTTTGGGGGATCCGTATTTATGTCCCTCTTTTTCTATTCTGTGTTTAAGGATTTATCTGTTCTTTGAATAGTATTTTACTCCTATATAAGATGCCATTTTTGGTAAAGCTAATTGGTTGTTACGAGTAATCAGTGACTAGGGTGTGGGCAAAGTTTGAGTGTGATGTATTTATTTTCTTTAGTGTTATTCAGAGTTGCTTAGAGTTCGTTTGTGACTTATTTTACTCATATATTGGTTTATTTTTACATTTATTATTTTTAGAGTGGACAGGCGAGTATTGAGGTTTTGGATATTTTGGAATTCCTTTCGTTAGGTAAACAGTTTTTTAGTTTGTTATTTCATTGAAATTTCATTTTGTGATTTCTACAAAGATATACGACCTTGGAAATACACCGATTTATGAAATATCTTTATTTTATCCGGTATTTCACATAAAATATTTGCGTTAAAAATAAATCTACTTCATATATCTATGGAGTCTCTAAATTATATTTTATTTCGTTAAAATAAAAATATTATAGAGCTATTAAAACCATTTCGGATACAAGGCTACCTTGTGCCCTTTAACAATCTTATGAATGTATTTATTAAGATTCAAAATGTTGTTCCAATTTACTCCCTGTTGAAAAAGCGTAACATTAAAAGAGGTTCAATATTTATTAATGAAAGTTAGTCGAGATTCAGCTCTGCCGATATTTAGGAAGAGGAGACCGCAATCACTTGTATTGTGTATAACTAAAAAATCTTTTGCACGATCTCCGGCTTAATTAACCCTGAGTTACCTTCTTGAATAAAAATCAATAATGATATCTTCCTAAATTGTTTCGCCGATCCAAGAATCAACCATAAAAGTTCTTCGGATTTATAATTTAGGCTACAAGTCACGCATGACTGTTAATTAGAAGCAATCTACGATTTCAGATACAGTAAGAAACACGCTATCGTCACACATCGGTTCCTAGTTTAGAGAAGAGGTTCACATCACTAAAATCGTCTCACATCGCTGTACGGTGCATAGTTTAAGAAACAGGCCCACATTAAACTTCACTGCTCACTGTAGGAAACAGGCTCGCACCTTTCCTACTCTTCGACGTCTAGGTGGACTCTTGTACTTGATGAACCATAACTCGCTCCAATAGAGATCTGGCAAACCACGTGGATAAGGGGTTAGATTCCTAACTTGAGGTAATGGGTTTGGTTCGAGGCGAGAAAAGAAAATGTACCAATCGCAAACCAATCGTCAACAACTCAGGTGGGTTGTCCAGTCTCTTTGAAGCACACACGCAGCCTCGCCCCTTACTCCTCCTCATACATAGCCAATCCAATCACCCTTACTCTTTCTCTCTTTCTTGACACCTACCTCTTCTTCTTCCATGCAGAATACCTATCAATCTTTCACCTCTGAACCTGCTGTAGTAGTCTTCATAGCCATATTTGCCAGACCTAGAGTTAAGGATACAAATGACTTTCTGCTCATTAAATGTTGGATAAGGTCACAACTGCCGCTCACCCTTCATCTTTCCCCCAACGAAGAGTGACTCCTGACGCCCTTGAGGTAGCCAGTGATTATCATTTTGATCTTTATGTCAATATATTTATCCGGTGGGGGAAACTCCTGCACAAGGGAAAAGGGTTTGGTGTTGCAGCCAAGTAACTAACCATCTGCAATCTTCATTAAATCTAGTGCTAGTAACTAGTGCTATTAGCTATCATCTGACAAGAATCTTGTACAAAAAAAGACTACTGCGCGTTGTCCGTGCGACACGAATCAATCGTGGCTCCCGGGCTGCTTATTATCAAGCGGTCGGCGCCATGGGTCGTCTGAGAGTTTATATGAGCTTCTTCTAGGGACCCAGAGTGGGCTAGAATTAGGTATGCCAGAAAGGAGGAGTTAGTTCTTTAATTTTTTGCAATCAACAGAAGAAACAAATGGAAAATAAAAGATAATACGAAAGATATGGGAATAACGAAAAGAAAGAATATAAAGGGAAAACGTCATGGATTGTAAAAAAAGAATGGATTTGAGATGTGATTCAAGTAGGGTTTTTGACTATACTTCTACTCCATGTGTAACCGTTTAGCTACACAGAGTCTTGGGAGGAATGCCCTCAAGGACAATTGTCCACTGTCCAATTTAGGACCCCAGAACCGAAAAATCTCTTGGTGTGAGAATGTCCGAATGCTTTGTATGAGAGAATAATCTATTATGATTGCATTCATGTCCATTTCGTGATCTAAGAATACTAGAAAACTATTATTATTTAAGAGATTTAACACTTCCCTGTAAAATGTTTTGAAATATTATACAAAATACATGAACAGGTTAAGTATAAAAACAGAAAACATTAATTTTTCCGAGAATGTAGAGGGTAAACAATATGACTTTTACTTGTTATAGAGATATTTTATCACTTGAAATCAAATTTATTTTTGCCTTTGAAGTTTTTGTTCGAAAAAACAAAATTGTTAGCGTTTTAAGAACAAACTATATTTTTATCGGCAAGCCAAAAGACAATTTTCATTGCAATAATCTTTCTAGAGTTACTCCAAATGCGAATCCCAAGGCAGTTTT
This sequence comes from Ceratothoa steindachneri, assembly GCA_963969495.1. Taxonomy (NCBI): domain Eukaryota; kingdom Metazoa; phylum Arthropoda; class Malacostraca; order Isopoda; family Cymothoidae; genus Ceratothoa; species Ceratothoa steindachneri. Next base: position 146,990,002 of record OZ018331.1, on the reverse strand, counting down.
ACTCTGTTTACCATAATATCATTTGAAAAATCTGTTATTTTCCATGAGGAAAATATTAAGAAAGTTTTCGCACCTCCCTCTCTGCAATAACTCTATTTAAACCTGATGTAATCAAGGAAAAGGAATTTAACCACTTTTTTATCTCTTGAATGTCTTGAAACGGGATAAAGGTTCTTGAAAACTCAAATGTTACGAGAAAATGTTGAATTTATTAATTTGACACCTTGAGAATATTGGAACAAGTGCTTCTATAAACAAAAATGATTAGCATCGGTATCTGAATTAAGGGTGTCAAATTATCAATTAAATCGCAAAGGATGTGCGGCGATTATCTAAAAATTTACATAATTTGACCTGGATATGATAAGAAACCTTATGCTTTTCATAGACCCAAAGATATTATTTTGAACGTTCTACCTCTGTTGTACTGAAAAGCTATTTCATCCATAACAAATAAGACAAATATTAGGTCAATTGCTAGTTTTTTATATTGTTTCACGATGGACTTTTTGTGGAGATGTTCCAACAGCAAGAAGATACTCAGAAGGAAACTTTAAAAATCAAGAATTATATTGATGCGATTATTCTATTATGAAAGTGGTATTCTAAGATAGGTAGTTAATAGTTACTAGCTTAATTCTCACCTCAAGTAGAGTATTATAATCTGGCCTCGTTAAGAATTATAAAGTTCATTTATTTTTATGTTTTCGGCTGTTCTTTTCTTCTATTCCTTGGTTGCTGAATAGTGTCCTAAAGTGCAAATGTTTTTATTTAAAATAGCATCAAATTTTTATCTCAGAATATTGTTCTATTCATCTGAGCTCTCCGAGCACGAGCGTTCTCCGCAAATCCCGTTCCACCTTTTCTCGCTTCTTAAATCTTTGTCATTTACTTCCTATGTTTTTAATCCTTAGCTTAAGATATAATGATTGTTGTTATCGATTATAATTTGTTATTTTATATAACCACTTACTCCGGCTCAAAGGTACTTCAAACTATAGACACCATCTAAGTTTACATTTATCTGAAAGTTAAATAGAGTATAATTATCCCGGCTAATTCAGTGGATGTTTTAATTTGGTTAAAACCTCTTGTACTTTGGTAACAAACTACGTGAATGTGAAATTACCTCTTAGTAAATCATCAAAATTATAAAATGTTCTTTTATTTAGGAGGAATTAATGATCGTCGGTGTCGTTTAAGTCTTATACTAATATTAACTATTTAAATTCACCAATATATTTGACCATAGAAAATTAAGTTATTACGATTATAGAAAAAGTGGTACATAGAGGAATCGAATGTTTACTCTTGGTTTAATCCTTCTCCTTGTCATTAAAGAATAAACAGGTAGTATATAATTTTAACTCATGAAACCGTCAATTGCTAAATGATTATTAAATATATGAGGTTCACAAAACATGGAAACATATTGTTAAATACTAGTATTTCATGATCAAATATGAATTTTTCTACTTTGGCATTGCTATTTGCTTGAATGATTCAGGAAATTGATTTATGAATCATTTTGACGACCAACTGGTAATATATACCATTTTTGAAGCAAATTTTGCCCCAGTTCCTTCGGCATGTCTGGTGAAGGGAAGTAGTTCTTCACAGTTTGCTCCACCGTCCACCACAGATGTTTGATATATTGATAAGATCCAGTTAATGAAAATGAGGTAATCTGCCAAATTCACTTTACAACCCCGCTTACCTTCTCACTGTGCCAGCTTGTAACAATTCTGGGGTAAGGAGCAATGCGTTACCACTTTATAGGAAAGAAAAGCAAGGAGGGTCATTCTTTGTACTCTATGATTACTGCCATCACTCAAAACTAAAAGAATCTTCTTAAAATAATTAGTATTCCTAATTCTCCTAAAGAAAGGCAGAGAAAATTCCATTATATGACTACTTCATGGTGGGAATCAGCAAGTGGGGATTAAAAGCTTCCTTTTGAATGTCTCCTTAGGTGACACAACCTGAGGATGGCAAAAGCGATTTGATAGACTAAATGAGATTCTTTTATTGTTTTATTGTCATGTTCTGATTAATATTACACCTTTATTGGCTTTTAATTAATAATGTTAGAGGAGGAATTTCTCAACTTCAGCTCCTCCCTAATTTTTAACACAATTTTTTAATGCTTTGCGATGCCTGCACCTAATTTTGCCATTTGTCTAGAGGTCCCCACCCTAGAGATGGCCTTTTTATATGAAAAAATCAAGGCAAAGCTCAATAATTTTGCGACAGAAGCTTCAGCATTCGGCTCTCCATAACTTTCTTACTTTGAAAATCTGAATCAACTCTCGATATGCCCTTTATTAATTTCCAAATCGAAAAAAGCATGTAATTTAATATCAGTTGTTTTCTGCAATTGGAAAGATTTATTCCTGTATAACCGCTAACAAAATTATCAGAGAGGAAAATCCACGAAATCCATTATTATGTCCGACAAATCAGTAAAGGAAATATATTATAAACGTATCCGTTATTTTGAGCATAAAAAATTACCTATAGTTCATCACCAGTGGCAAATAGTCCAAAACATTGATTTTATTGCCTTATTCTCTGTTGAGAAGCATTTCAAATTCCTTCCAATTTGATTGATGAGGAGGAAAATACATCTTACGTGTGAAGCAGAACGTTATTAAATTAAACTGAGTAATTTTTCAAGGCGCAAGTGCTCACGAGCTTCCTTAATTTACTATTATATTAACTCTTACATGAGCAACATTGGCTTCGTGGTTATTCTTTCCAAATATTTTGGAATTATATCCTACTTTTTAATGGAAATGTTTAAGACACTGAACTTCCTAAAATTGGTTCTATTTCAAAACATTTTATTCAATGCTTTTCGTCTCTTCAGAAAATTACGACTACGATCCAGAAGATTTCACTTTCCCTCATTGAGCTGAATGAAAGGCCGTTTGGAGAGTAAATCTAGTGAAACTTTTAGGAAGACTAAAAGAAGACGAAACAGTAAAGATACTTCGGATGATTCATTTAAAACGAATTACGGAGATTAAAAATGATTTACATCTAAATTTCAAAATTTGAAGTAGCGAGTTTACTGGTCGGTTAAATCTAAAAGGACATTCTAATCAATTTATTGTATCTGTGCTAACTTAAATTAACTACAAATAAACATTTTTAAATTTTATGAGATGCTTTTTGTTACATCTAACTTTTCCATTCATATGGAAGAATCACTGATTAACCTCTTAGTTAAATGCAAACACACTATGCGGTAGGACTTTACGTTTGTTTTACGGCATAGGCATTTTAAATTACCTTTCCCCATTAATAACTTTTAATATAAATTTAATGGCACCTCGCACCGACTACATGGCTGCCCTTCAGGCGGCTTGGCAAAGAAGTTGGGAGACGGTCGAGGGGAACTTAAAGTTACGTACCATTGCGCCGCGGCTGTTCCCCTTGACCTAACCCCCAATACCGCGACTGCTTCAGGTCGCTTTCTGTCGTCTCCGAATTGGACACATTCACGGGATGCAGCGCCATTTGGGGGAGCGCTCTCCTGCGCCCTACTGCGACAACTGCGTTCTCCCCTAGACTGTTCGGCACATTCTTGCTGAATATCCCGCACTGGGAGATCTTCGCGCACGTTACCTTTCCCGGTACCGGGACGAGCGGGGTTGCTACCGCTTGTCCCTTGTACTAGGGAAGGATTCGTGCACACAGACTTGTGGACTATACGACCTTTTAGAACAGGTTGGCCTTTTCCACTTTATTTGACTTTTTTTAGGTCGCATGTTCCTGCGACGGGGGGAGACGGGACTACCCCCCGACACCGGAGCGCGTCGTTGTTATTTGTTGTTTGATATAGCCTAGTATTAGGCTGTGTCGAGTATGGCGACTTATGCCCACGTAGAGGGTCGCCAGATGGGCTCCTAAAATAAAAATAAAATAACATTCTATGAAACCGCCTAAATATGCAGTGAAGAGAATAGCTTCTTCCCAGGATTATAAGAGAATTTTCTCTCTAAATGTGTGGTTTGATGCTTGATATAAATTAAAGATAAACGGCGCTAATTGGAACACAAGGGCGTTGTAAGAAGGAAAATTTACTCAAAAAACAAAGCAGAAAATTGATGAGTTGAATAAGTACTAATCAAAAATATTATAAAAAAAGTGCATTTCAGCTCTTAAGAAACAGCGGCAGTTGTTGGAGTTGCATCCCTTGAAATAAGGCCACGGCCATAACATTTCCACCGTCATGAAAATGGGTTTCTTATTATAAATTATTATAAATTTCCCTACCTGGGCACCTCATCCCATAGGTCAATCGAGCCAAGTGCATGGAGTAAATGCCTTCCGTTGACTCCAGAGAGAAAGAATTGATAGTTCAACGAAAGAAGCAACAGTAAAAGATAATTTCTATATCGATATGATCCTTAGTAGTAAGAGAAACAATTCTTTGCATTTATCACACTATCCTTCCTCTCACACTTTCGGCTATCCCTTGTTATGTTCTCATTAAAGGTGTAACTCCATAGGGATTTTTTAAGCATAATTCTTCCGTAATTCTCCTCAATCTCTCAAATGACATATATAAATTTCAACGCGATTTTGGAAGCTTATCCATGTTTTAGGTAATAGAGTTTCTCGCTGCACCGACTTCTCCGTTAATGTTCGTATCTTCAATGAACGCAAGCAACGAATCCTCATCACTATTGATATCAACGCCCGTCATAAATCATATTCTGTCTATCCTTCTCTATCGCTCTTTTGAGTGAGGGATTTTACTCTTGCTTTCTGCACTTACTATATTTTCACTTCGGATTTACTCCGGTTTAGTTCCTATAAAGCCTTTCGATCGAAGCAAAAAATTCTTCGATTTTGTCATCAGGTCTCTAAAAATAAAATTTAATCCTATTTTATTCTTTTAAAATCCTTCAGTGAGTGGGGTTGAACAAATTATATGAGGATTAAGGACATCCTTTCAACTTTAGGTACACGCGCCATATAGTTACACATGCATATATAATGCCGAAATCCGTAGTACTTTATTTATTTTAATCTACTAAGCTTTAATAGGAATTTTCTTACTAAATTTAGAAGAGTTGAAGCCGAATTCTCTCCCAGCTCATTTGAAACATTCCCAATCGAGTGCAGTCATGACAGAAATATTTTGAGAGGAAGTGGTTTGTGAAAGGTATGAAATTGAAGAAAACATATGTGTGGATGATACATACCCTAAGTATGCAAGAAAGAGAGTAATTCAGATGGGTTATTGTAAAAGTATACTAAACTCTAGTTTATTCAACAATAAACACGCATTTTGGTATTTCAAATTTTTATTATTTTGTGTACAACGGGATCTAGTGTAATTCCAAGGCATCGGATTTGGGAGAAAATAATATAGTAGCAGATTAGGAGAAAAAAACTATTGAACAATGAATAAAAATTAATAACATATATGTAAAGAAAAAAAAAGTTCAAGACCGTTAAGAAATATATGAAAAAAGAATAGAGACTTGATGGGGAAATGCAATAAGATGGTGGTGATATGTGACCATGCAATCCCTGAACGATAAGATGGCTCTAGTTACTCGTTCCTCCAAAATGGAAGTGGATGATCAACTTCTCCATTTCTTGAAGGTTTGCTTCTAATCCAATTTCTTAATGAATTATGTAGAGCACTTATTCGAATCAGACCGTAATTAGATAGCAATAATTTAAAAAAATCAAAAATCCAGCTAAATCCTCTAAAGACACTCAGCCCCTTTTAGGGGCACTCGAGAAATTCTTCGTTGGAGAAATTTGAGAAGATTGGACAAAATGAAAATGATATGAAATTTAAAGTTTCCAGCAATTATTATATTTTATTGAGAAAAGTACATTCAAAGAAAGAAATATTTTGGAGCTCATTTAAATTGTTTGTTGCATTTAACTGTATTAATAACATCATTAATATGAAAAAAGTTGTATTCTTAGTCAATAATTTCTTACAAATATAAGGGTTTTACTGATATAGTTTTATAATGAATAATGCAGAAGTTATTTAATACTTTATACTTAGAACAAATAGGCAACATTTCCCGCTAGATTATACCGACCTAATCATTAGGGTAGAAATAAACAAACCATTTGTCTTTTTCTCACCAGTTCTCTTCTTTAATGATCAAGTCGTTTCACTCTAACACAGTAATTCCCAACATGGGCGCTTAAGCCTCCTGAAGACATCTATAGAAATATTGCAATTCTATGAAAAGCAAAAAATCTGCACAATTGTTCAAATTTTATAGAATTCTACAGAAGATACTACTGGATGGCAGTGATGCGTGTTAGTGTGTTTATTTTCTTGTTCAGTTGGTGTTACATCGCAGGGTTGCCAAATTGGAAATCTCGTGATCATAATTAGTGAAAATTGATAACCTTTTAATTCTGTGGTCATGTAAAGATTAATATCGATACTTATATAAGTGCAATTATAAATTTTACTGTTATACAGATTTAAAATTCTATGCATCATTTGCATAGGTTATATTGTAAAAGCATTGAATTAACCAAATTAGTTGTTGATACTTCTTTACGCAGCATTTGGTTTGTGGTAACGTGTTTGTGCAAACTGTTAGTAAAAAGGTTTGTTTAATGAAGAATTAATAAACCTCTGATAGCTGACTTATAGTTTGCTATAACTTCTTCAATAATGCCAAACATGCTTGAGGTTCGGGTTTACTTGAATAAAATAAGTACACAAAGCTTCCATTGTTTATTGTTTCTAAAATTAAACTTGATCCATTTTGTACTTCTATTAAACATGTTCGTAACAGTCACACTCTCTTGGATCGACATGTTTTGGGGATTACTGTTAGTTTCCGCGTACGTTCTGTGTTGGTAAGTATTGTTCCTTTGCGTTATATTAGTTATTTATTGATTTTTTGCAATAGTTTTCACATAAGCTTTGATGTTATAATCTTTTTCATAGCATTTAACAATATTGTAACAAATATAAATAATAGGCATGGTGAATTTTGTATAACTTTAATAACGATATACAAACTAAATCAACGTTTTTCCTCGTTCCAGTTTTATGTTTGCTGTGCCCGATTATTTCATTTGTGAGTTAAGCGTGTTCCCTGCAATCATTATTGGTGATGAAATTTTGTGTTTGCCATTTACTGCCCTATTTAGATTATAGTGACCGTGTTAAACTACCCTTAATCATGTCTGAAAACCCCTGAAAACAAAAAATACAGACAATATAGTGTTGAATATTGGAAGGTTGGATTTATTAGTTCTCCTAATGAAAACCAACTGCCAATGTTCACCTCTTTGTGAGAAAGTGTTTTCTAACGAGGCCATGAAACCATCCGGACTTTCTGATCACTTAAATAAGATTTATTCTGATAAAGAAAAATAGAATTTATCCTATCTTCAAACATTACGAGGCAGAATTAACAACAGAAATACCATTGGCTGCTTTATAACAAAACGATCCCCAAAATCCAACGATGGACTTGTTTGTTCATATAATATCTTCAAAATAATCGTTATTTCTGGGAAGCCTCATATAAATGGAGAAGAACTGATTTTTCCAGCTATAGAGGAAGTCTTGCGTACAGTAGTACATCATCCTTCACCAAGCACAATTGTCAAAGCGATTCCAGTTAGTAATAATACTGTTTAAAGAAGAGTTGACAAAATGGCCGAAGACATTGAAGAAATCCTATGTGACACACTTAAGGTTCAGCAATTTGGTTTACAATTGGATTAGTCAACACTGCCAGGCAATGAAGCACTACTACTTTTTGGATATTTTTGCTTAATTAAAGATAACGAAATTAAGAAAGAGCTGCTCTTTGCAAAGGAGCTTGAAACAAACAATAAAGGTGAATCTATTTTTACTGCAGTTGAACAGTTTTTCAAATAAAAATATATCAATGGGAGGAAACGAATAAGCAAACAATTCACGTCTCGGGATAAAATTATCAGAAGACGGCAGTCTACGGAACACCTGAGTAAACACAAGGTCCACCTAAAGGAAATTATAATACAGTTCTGTAATATCGGGTCATAGAATTGCTAGATTAGCTGGATGATGTAAGCAAATTGTGATACACAGCCTTTCAAAACTCCGCCCTTAGGTGTGAAACTAATAAATCCCCACGACAGATTTGTCCTGGAGTCGAATCTAGGCCACGCTACCCTGTGAATGAAACTGTATATATAGGCAAGCAATAAGAGGAATAGAGAATCAAGCATTATAATTATCATTAAGACGATACCACATTAATTTTTTCTACTTTATACGACGTTAGATTACGTTAGAAATGTTAGTCCAAAATAATACAAGAAAAAAAGGTTTAGTATATTCTATATAATTTTCTATTTGTAATTTACCTTACTTCGGGCAAACTGGTAAATCTTTTATCTACTAGAATTTACCAACATAAGTATAAAATTAGAGGGGGTGAAATAAAAGCGCTTTATTTAAACATTCATCTGAAATTAACCGCCCCATTGACTGGAATTCTGAAAAATTCACTAATAATTTCACAAAAATAAATATTGTCGGGTGTTTCTTAATTGGTATTTTACTTAATACAAATATTTCCCCTGGATTATTTACCCTCGACCCTGTTTTAAAATCACTTGTGCTAAATGAAATAACCTCATAATGCAGCCTGTTGTCACTCTTTATCAGTGTAATATCATTCGCATTGCCTCCTTCCCAACCACGTGTCTCTTTTTTTTGCTAAGGATTAACTCTTAGTGCTAAATGTTTTCGCTTTAATCATAATCCTTTAAAATGTTTGTTTTTCTTTCTGTTTTTTTCCCGCCCCATATTCCTCTCATATACATGGCGTTGTTGTGTGTATATCGTTTCAGGAATGCATATGTCTGGTAATAGTTGCCTATTGTTCTTTTTCTTGATATTTTTCCTTCTTGTTTTTGTGTTTGTTCCATTGGTTTGTACTATGTGAAGGGCGTTCCTTTGTATCTTTATACCCTACATAAGGTTGTCTTCTACATTTTCATGCTATTCCTTGAAAATGAACTTGCAAATATAGTTCGAAAGTGTATGGATTCATCTTTTCATTTTTCATATATATATATATATATATATATATATATATATATATATATATATATATATATATATATATATATATATATATATATTGTCGGGCTATTGTTGTCGTTGCCTTAGAGTGCCAATCTGATCCTATTAATTATGAAAGAAAACAATACTTCAATATTGACTGAGTGGATTTAATTACCTTATTTTTGAGAGAGTGTCACAGCGTTTAATGCGTTTTAAGGAGAGAGCCCGTTAAACACGTAAAGGATCCATTGAAATACCAGAATTATCCCAAAATAAATATATATTTTAAATTTTTTTTATCAATTAACTACAAAAAAGTAGAATATTTATAATCACCTAATAAGTTTGACATGCATAAGCATACTGGAAACCGGGCCTATTACAGAATCTATTCATGTCCAAATCTAAATAGGCTTCTAGTAAACAAACCAATTGCCGATTAGTTATTTTATAGTGACTCTTTTAGATTAGCATTAAACTCCAATTTAAGCTTCACTCGTCTAACAGTAAAGATGACGAGGTTCACTAACAATTGTCTCTACTTCAGATAATTTGAGTACCGTAATAAACGCATACTATAGCAATACAAATAGTCTTTCTGACTTACTTGAGAGAAATGATCAGGGGTTGCCGAATATCTCTAGATGGATTTTTCCGCGCTTCTTTTTCTACGGCGAAAGGCTGGAGTTTTTTTTTTCACGAGATAAGGTGGAGAGAGGGAGGGGGGGCGATGTCAAAATCGTATTTTAACTTTTCCTCCTGTTACGTTTAAAAGAGGAAGAGAGGTGTTGTGCTCTCTAGATCAAGGAGTGCTCTTCTAGGTGCTCTTGAGGACTATTTGTTTCCTAGTCTTTAACGCCGGGTGCCCAACTGGTTTTTAGGTGTACGATTTGATTTCTACCGTACTTAATAAATGGAACCTCGTTGGGTCTTAGTTCTTCTCCTCTCACTCTTACGGAGCTTGCACTGTGAGAGTCACTCGAGGGTGAGCGGGATACATTTTCTCCAGTCAGACTTCTTCTAACTCTGTAAAGGATTCTTCGGTATGGCACCCGTACAAAACGTGACGTTTATAAGTTATTTCGAAATTGTGCGAAGGACCGATCTTCTCGAACTCGTCCTCTATCGTCTCTCACCGAATAATAATCCTTTCTCTTTCCTTATGGGGTTTATTTATAGCCTGGCGATGGCCCCATCTAAGCGAAAAGGGAATAGGCCGCAGAGGGAAGAGCGATGGGTGAGGCCGCAGAGGGAAGAACGAGGGGTGAGGTGAGGGTGGCGCGGCGGTGCCCAAGTCGGCTTCTTAATTAGAGGCACCACCAACCATCACCACCCTTGGTGTTCTTTTTGACTGGCACCGCTTTTTTTTTCACGATTTAACCACGGGCCTCCTGATCTCGTAGGTAATTGGATCCTTTGAGTGCTGAGTAAGGGCCTTTGGTGGTCACCTTGGCACAGCGGCTCGCTTCCGAATACTTATGCGGCAGGTAGATAAAAAAATGTAGGCCATTTGACTTTTATTCCGCCGGCTAACGTTCCCACGACTCTCCTAATATGGCTCGATTCTCTTGCTTTCTCCACAGGAGGGGGGGGAACTTTAACTTATATGTCCGCTTGGCCCTCCGGGAGGCTTTATGTTGTAATTCCTCTACATATATATATTTTTCTATATATATATATATATATATATATATATATATATATATATATATATATATATTGGTTAGGGCTTCTCCTATGGAGCTTCAATTTAATTTGAAGGATGAACGAAAGGACGTATATTTCTCCTTACATTATGGTCCCGAAGGAATCGAGCTATACCGTTGTCTTGAGAAGAATTCACTACCCGAAGATGGATGAAAAGTTCACCCGAAACGTTGTATCAAGAAGATGAAATGAATTTCCTTTTTTACGTCCTTTCATTCATCCTTAAAATTAAATTGAGGCTCCATAGTAGAAGCCCTAACCAATATATATCCTTACATTATGGACCCGAAGGAATCAAGCTCTACCGTTCTCTTGAGGAGACTTCACTACCCGAAGATGGGGAAAAAGTTCACCCGAAACGTTGTATCAAGAAGATGTAATGAATTTCCTTTTTTACGTCCTTTCATTCATCCTTAAAATTAAATTGAGGCTCCATAGTAGAAGCCCTAACCAATATATATCCTTACATTATGGACCCGAAGGAATCAAGCTCTACCGTTCTCTTGAGGAGACTTCACTACCCGAAGATGGGGAAAAAGTTCACCCGAAACGTTGTATCAAGAAAATGGAATATATATATATATATATATATATATATATATATATATATATATATATATATATATATATATATATATATATATATATAAATATATATATGAAGTTTTTTCTCCTCAAAGGACAGGATTTCTCTCGAGATGAACAGCCACATCGTATATCATTTTTCTTGTCCTTGTTGTTTGCAAGGAACTTACATGGGCAGTACTGTTCGCTCATTATGTGAGAGGTTTTGCTCCCATATGGAAATAAGCCACCGCACTGGCGAAATCCTGTCTAGGAAGGAGGTGTCTTCTATCAGAGACCACACTCTACCATGCAAAACTGATTGCTCGATCAACAATGTTAAAATTATAGGCCGAAACACTAATGGATACAGCCTGCGAATATTAGAATCTCTGCTTATAGAAATCAAATCCCCCACCCTCAACCACGATAATTCTTCTGTTCCTTCTAATTACTTAATTATATATTCCTGGTGTATTTACCAACCTATTCCTCTACACCAAACAACCACCTAACATAGATCCTAGGTTTCCTTTAGCTTTCACATTACTTAATTTCTCATTTTGGGCTCTCTCTCCCACTCCGTTTGGTAACCACTTCATTCTTAATTGTTTAGTTAATATTTTTAAACACTTGAATTTTTCTTTTACTTCATACCTTTAATTGACTTCCACCATCTTAAACTATTTAAACTGTTACCCCTTTGAGTCAGATTAGTATTTGTTGTAGTTTATACATTCAGTTTTTAATTTTTTTAATTTTTTTTGGGTCATTTTACTCACTGTTTTCTTAGTTTATTTGAATTGATTTATTAATTTATATTTTTAATTGCCTGTTTGTCCTTTTAGTATTTTTTTTTCATAAAATGGGTTGTCACTCTTTTGATTCATTTTAGTGCTTTTTTTATTTCTTTCGGGTTTTTAATTACTTTTTATCAATTTTATTTGTGTATGTCTTTTTGTGTATCTTTTAATCAATTTAGTTGTTTACCCTTAATTTTTTATAGGAAAAATATCCCACCTTTCTTATTCAATTTAAAACCTTTAGTTCAAATTCTTTTCCTTTTCATAACTTTAATGATTCTATAATTAATTTTTTTTCTTACAATTTTAATCTTAGAACCTGAAGATGGGCATGTTGCCCGAAACGTTGTTTCAAAAATTGCAATAAATATATCTACTTGAGCATCTTCTGCGCCCTTGCATTCGATGTGAAATCATATATATATATATATATATATATATATATATATATATATATATATATATATATATATATATATACCAACTTGCACAAGTTTTGCGGGATTTTTATTTCTGAAGGGAGATCTACAATTTAAGGTGGAATCTGAACCACGAGTATCTATGACAACCACCGCGAAGTCAGCTTGAGTCAGACCTCCACTTTGTGACTTCCTGCTGCACCCAGTATTAACTGATAATTCCATGATGGCGACTCCTGCCAATCCCAAGTCATCCGTGAGCTATTCATTCGGTCACTCAGGGAAGAAGCTGATCATTGTTATTCAAACGACTCACTCGCTCGGCTACCATCATCTCTCCACTCCAAGTACCAACCTTCACATCAACCTACAAAAAAGATCTCATCCACGCGATCTACAAGAAGAATTCCAACCCTAGACCTTGTTAATGGAGATAAATAGTGAACGTGTTTACTTAACCAACCTTTCCATTACCATAGTGGATGTAATTTCCTCTCATTTGACTTCAGTTTCCTCCTGCACTTTGTGTTTGCTGTGAAGTTTTCCTATAATTAAACTGTTAAGATGTATTGATTAGACACTCTCTTTAAAGCTCACGGGTAGGATGCTTCAAAAGGTGTAGTTTAGATTTCCTACGGCTCTGCCAAATTATTTTGTTCTTCTATGTACTGATTTGCTTCTCCATCCTCCGACTCAAAAGGAATAAACAACATCTCAAATGTATGAATTCAAAAACAATCAATTAAATGATATAAAAAATACATTGAAATGGAATCAAAGAAATAATAAAAGAAAAGCAAAACTCAAAGAAAAGAACAAAGTTATAATACATTTTTATATCCTCATTTGGATTAATCATTAAGACAGAACGAGGTCAAGGGGAGGTCAAAGAAATTGGTAATTGTTTGTAATAAAGTGGAGAAAATGGAGGAGATTATTTTGACCAAGATCGTTAGGAAATGTTGGAAAAGTTTTGATGTAAAAAGATTTCGAGAGGAAGTTAATGGAGTGGCAGAGTCAAGTAGAAAAGTCTTTGGAACTGATAGGATAATTGCATTATTAAAATTAATTAAAGATGGCAAATGCTTTTTATTTTCTGTCGGAATTCAAGGTTCGTTCAGCCAAAGTACCGAACTGTAGTAATTGGACCCTCGGAGTTTTTGACGAGCCACGACAGAAGCAAAATCATTGCTTTCAACAAACGTTTAATATAATTTTGATTGACATCAAACTCATGAACTTAACATGGAGTTAAATTACTTTTAAACTATAAATAATTGGGGAAAGAGTAGGACGAATAATGAGATGTGACTTGACACCTAATATTTAATTTCTCTTTCCAAAGCGACCCTTTGGCGACCCTCATCAAAGGCATGGTCAAAGACAAAAGTATTTAGCTACTTCTTGGTTATATTAAGAAATAAAACTAATAGTAAAGAAACAGCAAAGCAAATAACCTAAAAAGGTTTGGTGTGGAAGCATTTTCAAGCAAAGTAAATATTATATGAAAATAATATATCTATATACGCAATTTGCTCAGGAATATTAACTCTTTCATAAATATATATATATATATATATATATATATATATATATATATATATATATATATATATATATATCGTAAGAAGTAGAGTAACGTACATGGAAATGCAGGAAAAAAACCATAGTGTTAGGAGTAATTTATTTGCAAAATAAGGTTTTGACGGAGGTCCCCGTCATCTTTAATCGCTGGCAAAATAATGAAAGCAGAAAGATGCTTAATTTAGAGGCACACAAATGTACAAATCTCCATGTAATTAAGGGGGCGTGGTATGGAGAATAGTGTTGAATTGCGTATCGGAAATATTAAAGTTTGGATTTTCTTGATATGAGCTGATTCAATTAGACGCCTATGTATATAATTGTGAGAATTATAAATTATTTTTGCATTATCAATGGCCATTGAATAGTTTTCATTTGACATGGAAAGAAACAAACTAAAAAAAAGACTTCCACGGTGGATGTCGGATTTATGTTCCTTCAGTCTCTTGGAGACTGAACACTAAATTTAATATATACATATATATATATATATATTTATATATATATATATATATATATATATATATATATATATATATATATATATATATAAATATATATAATATATATATATGTGCTAATTAGCCAATCAAAAAAATTAGGAAAGATGGTACTCAACTAATTCCATGTGTTTATAAGATTAAACAAAAATATTACATAGAGAAGGAAATATCCTTTTTTGGTCCTCTGGGCTAATGAGCATATAATGTGTGGCGTTTTATTGTGATTTCTCTTTTACACACAATTAATTTTTCTCTCTTTCATAGTCCCGATTGACCTTGCGAAGCGTACCTTAAAAGCTTGTTTAATCGGTAGATTTTTTGGTCTTCCGCGTAGCCTAATGGGTTACGGGGCGGTTTATTGAGACCAAATTGATTGCTCACTGCCTCAGTGTGTTTGGTTCGAATCCCCCCCTGTACGTTATTTTTCGAATTAGGAAATAACTTTTTCCGAAGAAAATTTATCCTGCTTTTCTCTTTCTTGCTGTATACTGGAATTATTTCATCATTCTTTCGCGCTCATGAAAGATTTATATATATATATATATATATTATATATATATATATATATATATATATATATATATATATATATATATATATATATATATATATATATATATAACATTAGTGATTTTGCCTCAAAGCCCAATTTTTAAATTTGTAAAGGCTAGTTGTGTAATAGTACTTTTCCATCAAAGTTTTGGATGGTTTCCTCAAGAAAGATTTTTCAACTTGATTGTTATTTTAAGAGCTGGAAATTCTGAAGTAGCTTAATTTGTTATTTCGTTTACTGGATTTCTAAATTTGATATTTTATACTTAAAGTTTATGTTAAATAGGGAAAGATTGGGTCAACCGGTAATTGCTAGGAAAAATAGTCATAACGTATCGTCTCCGTATCCTATTTATATTGCACATTGGGATTTAATGGGATAATGTGTATCTGCGAGTCTTTTTCCAGATGGTTTAGAAGGATTAAAACAGGGTGGGTTAGAAAATGATCGAATGGCAATCACATACACGTGGCGAACAAGCTCTCTTCTTTTGAGCCTCGGATTCTCATTTATGAAAGAAACAAAAAGTAAAATTATTTTGGGGATGTTTTGTGTTGCTAGGTCGCTCCTATGAATTCATGGCGAATCGGATTTCTGCATATTTTAATCAGTCGTGAAAAATAGACCTGTAATTCTTTTGTAAATTACCGATAAGATAAAAGTCAATAACCTATGGCATTTGATTGGTTCCTTAGAAGTAATTTACGAAAAGGCTCTGGTAGGCAATTTGTTAATCTCTCAGTTTGAATTTAAGCTCGTTCTCTCCTCTTGAATTTAATAAATTTTCTGGCAGATTCCCTCGTTGGCTCTCTTATGTACTCTTTTATTTAATACATAAAAAATTATTTGTTCCATCTTGACACTTTTCTTGTTCCTTTTATTCATACTACTGCTCTATTTCTCTCCATTAAAGGAAGATTTCGAATACCCTACTGCATTCAACCTTCGGGTCCTACTCTTTTTCTCTCTTGCCTTAATATACAATTCACCACACGTTTACAAGAACCTGGAAGTCATTCAGACTTTGGAATTTCATCCCCTTATTAAAGACATGAAAAGCTTCCCTACCCCTACTTTATGTTAATACATCACTCCTTTTTTTCATTCAAAATTACATCATTTTTTTATTGAGGCAATGTATGACATTTATTGAATTCAATGCGGAAATTTAAGAATGTAATTAGTGAATGTGAAAACGTAACGTTAACAGGAAGGAGAAAGAGGATGAAGTAAATGTATCTTAATGGACGTGATGATCAAAGGTGGAAAATGAAAGACTTTATAATTATCTCCTCAAGCCCTACAATATATGAGTAAAGGACAAAAAAAGGGCATTTTCCTTAATATAATACAAGGTTTAAAGCCCTCTTTCACCATTTCCCGGGTCTAAACAGGCTTGGAAAAGAGAGTGGAAGATTTATTAGCGGGTCAAAAAGGACTTAATAGCTAGCACCTGTTTTGCTTGGGGAATGGAAGAGGATTAATGAATCCAGGATTGCCGGAAAAAATGACGCTCCAGATTTATGAAGAATCCCCGCTCTTGACATTCAGGATCGCGTTGGTCAGTGGATGGTAGGGTATTTCGGGGTGGGATGGAGGGTCATGAGTTCAATATTTTATGTAGTTCGATGAGGCACACCTCGGAGGTGTTTAATATTACTCATTAAAAATGAAGAGGCTGACTGGACTATCTCTGCGAGTCATTAAAATAGTAGCTCGCAAAGAAATTGGTGAAGTTAGGGGAAGTGAAAATGTACTTAGCTCAAAAGAGGGCCTAATCAGAATGATTGGAGGAGGCACTCAACTATACAGCATTCGTCCCTCTTCTAAATGCAAGGAGGAGAGGAAGGACTCATTTTAATTCAAATCCTGAATAAAGAAAATCAGTTTTAGGAGTAGGAAGTATCATGAAGCAGCATGAGGCCGGATGAGATAACCTTAGGTAGTATGAGGGGGCATGAGGTAGCTTGAAGCAGTATGAGGAAGAATGAGGCACTTTGCATTGATCAGACTAAGCAAACTTGGATTGCTCTTTGCAAGACATTTCCCGTAGCACAGATTAACAAAATAATCAAAAGATTTGTGTTTCCTTAAATTCTAATCTAAATGAAACTCTTGGTATTGCTCCTAAAACAAATTAGAATGATCCTACGAATCAACATGATTCTTTAGCATCGTCTCCTCGTAAAAGTTAGGAATACAAGTTGAACCATCAGCGGATCTCCTCCTACAAGTAATGTACAAACTGACACAAATACACAGAATTAAATTCCCTGTCTCCAAATTTTATCTAAAACGAGATCAAAATAGAATTCACCGATGTAATATTTTGGGATTTCACATTTAATTAACTTGCCAAGTCGTCGATGACACTTCTCAATCCTAAACTCAAAATGAAACGCCTTACCCTCAACCACATACCTACCACATATTACTCATATTTTCCAAAATTGGACAATCTTACAAATGTAGGACACAAACGTGTTCTCAACTTCAAAAGCTCTTTTCAACTTCGATTTAAAACAGTGAAAAGATATTCGAGAATTCCATTTTAAAGACTTGACAGCATGAATTAATTTGTTATTCTTCTTACCTTTTTATACTATATTTAGTCACTCTTACTTTCATATTTTCAAATAATGAAATTTTGAAATACTTTCCATTTGGGGCACCTAGACTGAAATAGGTTGGACAGCAGTTTAAGAGTGTACAGGGTGGCATAAGGTGGCTTTATTTTACTGAATTGAAAAAAAGTGTTTGGTCAGTTCTTGAATATCACTAATTTTCTTCTTTCAATATTCAGATATAATACAAATAATATTTAAGACAAAGTATTTCATATCTGTTTGTGCGGAATCAGGTATTCATAATAATCCAATCAACGAGAAATGAAGTATTAACTGATAAATTCCTCTCACACAGATTTACTCTGTGAAATAATCCGCTATTCTTTGAAAACACATTTGATTTGCAAACCTTGTCAAAATTAAGGTTAATTAAGGATGGCGTCGGTAAAAAAAGGGACTTTAAAGGACTAGTGCGATTTTATCTGGTGAATGAAAGATAATTTCTTTCAAACAACAATAATCGTAGCCTTAAGAATCCAGCACTTCAAACACCCCAAAATAAGGTAGTGTGAAAAGAGATCCAATGCTAGGATCCACTCTCTTCCTTCCGAGAAAATCTTTTGCCTAATAAAGAAAAAATATTGGTAATCCTAATTTAACCAGGAAAGCAACCAACCCACTCTCACCTATACTAAGAAAGTCAGAAAAGTATTCATTAAATACCTTGCAGCGATCAGAGACATCTCAGAGATGTCCCTCTGTAGATAAATTAAAACATAACGCCACCCATAGGGCCAATCGGACATATATATTAAAATCCCTCTTCGGAGAGAGCGAGAGAAAAGAACAAGAAATTCAGGTGCCTGAGAACGATAGGCGTTTTATTAACAGTTAAACTGCCGAACGGCTCTGATCTCTCCGCCAGGCAAGTAGTCGAATCGAGCTGCACGTCCCAAGGAAGCCGCAAAAGGTCATTAAGCAGTTCCAATAAGAAACTGGCTCCAGCGACATTGTGGAAGAAATCCATCTAACTGACGATTTGAACAACTCGCTAGGCAAAACACTCAGTTAATCCCCGAACTTAAAAGATCCGATTACCTACGAGGTCAGGAGGCCCACTGTTAGAGCGCCAAAGAGCGGCGTAAGAAGAAAAGACCACCGAAGAGAAATAGTGGGACGGTTGTCGGTGCCTCTTTTTGAGAAGCAGACTTGGGCTTTGCGGTGCCCCCCCCCCTCCCCCTCCCCCGTTGCGCTTCCCTCAGTGGCATTACCGCGTTCCTCTTATTTTGGGCGGTCACCTGGCTATAAATAATTCCCGTAAGGAAGGAAAGAGATTATTCTTTTAGAGACGATAGAGGACTAGATTTTTGTGATCAGTTCCTCGCAGAGTTCCGGACTCGACTCCTAATATTTAGAAGTTCGTCTCGTTTTCTTATCGGTGACATACCGATTCATCCCTCGCAGACTTAGCAAGAAGTCTGGCTGGATCAAAATTCCTAAGTGCCAAACAAGAATTTCTGGAGCAAGATAAAAGAAGTTATCAGCCCACCCTTGAGGTACATTCAAATCGGAATCTCACTAATTTTGAAAGAAAAAGAATTGATTCCCTAGTAAGTTCTATTTATTTACTTTCAGGATCACCTTTAAGAGAGTACTCTTTGAGCCAGAGAGCACAACCCCTCTTTCCATCTTTTAGACTTATAACCGGATCGATGATATCATAAAAAGAGACTGACATCAGTTTCTACTCTTACCGTGACAACTTCCTCATCCCCCCCTCCTTCATCTGTATAACAGGATACCTGAATTCCTCCTTCGTCGTGAAGTCTGTCTGTTCTCTCCGCTGACTCGTGGAAAAATCTAGTATAGCGACATCCGTCAACCCCTGTTAAGATCAAGGTCATGTAAGTCCGAACGACTATATATATTTGTTTTGATTAAATGGGATTTTTAAAACTGTCCTAAGCTAACTAAGGGAGAAATAGTATTTCGTGACTTGTGTCATATTTTAGTTACATTAGGGAGGGTTAATGGTGGTTTAACTCCGCAACTTAGAGGACTCCAAAAATTAGCTATCTATAAATTGGTTTGTTTACGTGGAGCCTACTATGTTTTGATCAGAGCTCTCGTCAGAAGTAGGCTAATATTCGAATCGTGCTAACCATGTTAAACTGAGAGAATTTTGTGTAAATATAAATATTTGAGTTAATGATAAATTAAAAGATATATATTTTGGTTAATTCTTGGTGTCTTACTGGATCCTTACGTGTTGACGGGCTCTTTCCTTAAAACTGATTAAACGCTGTGGTACTCTCATAATTCAGTATTTAGACTCCTGTAGACGAATCCGGATTCCACTTAGCTAATAAAGGAATTATTTTACTTCCTAAGTGGGGTCAGACTGGCTAGTCAAAAGTCAGCAAGTGCATAAATACTTCGACAAAAAGGTATTGTATCGAAGTAAATATTAAACGGCCAACAGTGGAAGAATAATTCTCCGACAAAAGTGGGGAGACAATTCCTCGACACCGTCATTATTCAAAGGGAGGCAAATTTAATCCCTCAACGTTTTTACCAACTGAAATTTATCCTCATTTATCTATTCTTAAATTCCATTAATTGATTGGGAGCTTTACCTCAAACCCTCGTCGATCAAAGCGTGTACCCTCCTCTATTTCTGCTATGGGAGGTTTGGATCCTTCTCTTTCCCGTTTTTTATCACGTACAAGAAATAGTAGCATTTTATGCCAAAATAAAATCCATACAAAATCAAAAATTGTTCAGCCAAGACATCTCCTGCGATGAAAAGGCCGACGAAGAAACGATCGTGCGATGCTACATCTGTCGACTAAATGTCTGGTGACGAATTGTCCGGCGACAAAACATCCGAGCACCTTTAAATTAAGCCTCCAAAGTGTAACTTTAACTACATCCAATAAATCAACGCTACATTTAAATGAATTTTCAATTACCTATAATCAATTAAATTCCATTTTTACTCAAATCCTCAGTTGAATGGTTTTAGGTAAGTCAATTCCAAGAAGTCTCGAATTGAGATTATTATTGGCAACAAGCATGGCCAAAGATTCCCCCAACAGGACGGGTTAAGGTCGAATGAAGAAGGTTATCCGAATGAGAGCTCCCCATTAAATGGGCATCTAAAGAGAAATTCTTCACCTTAATAGTTGTAAGTTGGAATCAGTCTTTCATTGAAATTGGCATAGAAATAACTTGCGTCTGCTGACACAAACTTAAGACCTTGGCCAAAGTTTGATTCTAATCCGAATACGGATGCTACAAACGAAGTAAGCCAATGAAAATACCCGTATATAGCAAAGGAATTCTTTTACTTGATAATATGTAATAGGCCTAACAGATTGTGTGGGTGAGGGACGAGAATAGTTTATGCATCTTTATCCCCCAAATCTTTCATCTAACTCACCCTCGTAAGATCAGATCAACGTCAGTGAAGACACTTCATGATTAAAGAAATATCCATACTTAAATATTACTTAAATATATAGAAATATCATTTTAATAAATCTAAATCATTTACCTAATAATAGTTAGGTTATTTACTTTAGCGTAATCACTTTTTATGTACATTTTATTACTTATTCCTATAGCATTTTCTTGTGCTTCGGAAGGCGAAATGAGAGAAGACGAAATCGAAATCGTAGTAAGCCTCAATTTGGGGGAATTTGCCTTAAGACCGCCAAAAAAGAACAGATTTTAACAAAGTAAAAAAACACTTCATTTAATAAAAACATGAGCTTCATAAGTTAATTTTCGATTTATAAATTACTAGTGGGTGAAAATATACTTACCTTGTTTACCTACCTAACAATGAGAGGATGGTCTATGCCCCTTATAACCACCTTAAGAGGAGGGTGCCCCCCATTTTTTTAATTAACTCGCAATATAAACAACTTGAAAGCTCAAAACAAGCACTGATTTTTCCGCCTTTTGTCTAACCACCACCAAAAATGAAGAACAGATTAGGATAAATAGCCTAAAGAAATATTTCCAATGCACATTTAGGGTCAATGTGAACGTATTTTACGAGGCGTTCGAAATATAAGTCACATCCAGTACAAGTCATAACGCAAAGCTGTCCAATCAAGGACAGAAATAAATAGGAAAAGATGATAGAGTAAATTCGGTTGAAATTATGTGGACAATGTAACGTCAAGTAGCTAATCTTCGCAAAAATACCTCTCCAAAGTGAAGTTATCACAAATAAAGTAGAGGAAAAAACACTGAAATTCAAACCGTTATTATATTAATTGTAACATCGATCGCTCAATAAATTCTAAATATAAAGTTTGCCTAAATGTGCTTTACACAAAAGGATTGATTAAATAGATTTTTAAGCAATTACGGTTTTTGTAAAAATTTGGGGTTAAGACCACAAGGATAGTTCATCTAAGAAGGTAATTTTTTTATGGTGAAAGGTAAATAATAGTTAATGAAAACTAACCCACAAACTTCCAAAAATTCACAGTTGGTTTCCTAAAGCCCTCACTTAAAAGCCTAAGTTTAAGAAAAGCGCTGTTCTTAGTTCACGGGATAGAACAATGAATAAGAAATTCCATAATCAATTAATAGTTAACCAATGCACTTTTAATAGGTTAAAAGAGAAAATACATGACCATTTTAAGAAAAGTTAACCATAATGAAGCCAGCTTTCGAATTGATGATCACAACGTTCTTTTATCTGGGAACACAATATTCTATGGCGAGGGGTAAGATTAGCTCTTAAGTTTTATCAAAAGAAATCTCAGCAGGATAAGTGATTTGGGATAAATCCTGTCGAAAGTCTAATAAATATCGAAGGCAAAGGAAAAAGATTCTCCATAATCCCAATGAGAGGATGAATAGTGATGAGTAAGCTATGGCAGCAGATCACCAGTGAAGTGAACTTTTTGAGAACCTCTTACTGATCATCTGAAAAGAGAATACAACATTCAACATATTTAAAAAAAATGAGTATTTAGGATAGACACAAAGACTTTCAAAACAGCTTATAATTATATCAATAGGACGATAATAATAAGGATTAGAGCTCTCATCCTTCGTCTGGACTGGATAAATCAGCGCCTGTTTTACACAAAAGGAATAGAATTACAAGGAAGAGAGGAAGAGAGAGAGAGAGAGAGAGAGAGAGAGAGAGAGAGAGAGAGAGAGAGAGAGAGAGAGAGAGAGAGAGAGAGAGAGAGAGAGAGAGAGAAAGGAATCGGGTAGAAAAGGTCCAAGATCAGAGGCTTACCACTTACGTGGCTGTTCTATATCTGCGACGTGAGCACTCGGAATGTTTAAAGAGGAGATAATAGTTAAACCCTCCATGAAGAAGATCTTCACCGCCCCCCCTTCAAAAATACTAACGAACTCAAATTTATCGTTAATTGAATTATCCCTTCCCCTAACTTCACCAGTTAATTTGTGAACTAGAATTCTCACATCGAGCCCATACCCTCGAATATTAGAAGTGCTTACTTAATTCAGTGTTTAACTCAATAATAATATTCCCTTCGTTCTGTCTGGTGTCCTTAAGACGCAAACATCCCAGTGAGTAATCTGCAAGTAATCCCCACGACATTTTGTAGACTTATTTATTCAGTGCAAGATTAATTCTATTTATATTTATTTACGCTGTTGCTTATTTCAAATTCATGTTCATTAAAGATTATTTTTGTATATGTATGTTTAACTAATTTGGACGATCCTTTGGCCATTATGAAGCAATCCACTCTGCTTAAATCTCAATAGTCCACCGACCCACCCATGGTTAGCTTTTACTGAGGGGTGAACACACTCAGGGGATCATCATCTTAGTTTGGATCAAAAAGGTATGCACCGGGGTTATTCTTATTCACCGGAAGTGGCTAAGGTAGGTGTATTGGATACGCTTCACCTCCGCTTCACCTCGGTGTGGTAATAAACTATATGTCCAGGTTGTGGGACTGGGATTACCCACTGACTAAACGTCGACACTTTGTTATTTATTAAAATACGCAGTGAGACAGAGAGGACGGACATTTTGAAATGTCTATTACTCAGCACCGGGTAGAGGAACATATGTCTGACAGGTACCATTTGGTCCGTGGTTCCTAAACATTTATTTAATTTTTAGGAGAAGTTATGGCGCTGTAGAGGATAGAGCACCACATGTTCGCCTTCGAGAGTTTTTGGAAAAAAAACGACTCTATCACGGTAGCTCAACGTCAGTTTCGTCGCCGATTCAACATTTTCCGAAATCCGGCTGTCCCTACCAGTAGCACATTAATGAATATAGACCGGTGGAGGCTCCACAAACGTTTGATTGTATTTTAGTATGTTTATATGATAATTTAAAGGTGAAATATAAAATAACTTGGATACAAACTCATTTTATTAATAAATACAGTCAAGTGTTGCGTGCAGTCAATATTTTCTATGATGTCCCTTGGTCCTCATGACTACTTTAAATCATATTTGCTATGCTTCAAGCCAAATTTGTGATGATATCTTGATTGATATTCTTCTCGGAATGTCATGGGAAGTTTTAAGGTCTTGGCCCCAACTCTTCGTCATATAGAATCTTCTCGAATGCCTTGTAGGGTGGAATCTTGTAGTAAATGTAATTGCTCCACCCATAATCTGGCCTCTCTTCTTAATCAAGCCACTTCTTCATTATCGATTCCTCTAATATTCACAGTCTCTCTTTTTACTTTCCCTCTCTCAAACACTAATACTCCTATATTCTCCCAACAGTCATTTTCATAATGAAACCTAATTTTGGACCAATGCAGCCAGTGAACATTACTCTGTATGTTTCCTATGTCTAGCTGTACCCTCACTTTTGCTTATAGGAAGAGGCATGAGCTTACTACCACTAAATTGTCTCTGCAACTCACCTCTCCACCTTGAAGTCTCCAAACTATGATGCATTTTTAATCTAGGTATGATTATCTTCCATAACTTAATTCATTTTCTCTGTCGAACGCTCTTCTCTCCTAACTCTGCCAACTCTTCTGACTTTTGTAACAATTTTATTACATTCGAAAAACACTTTTCTAACCCTTAGGCATAGATCATCATTCTGAAGGGCTTTAATGTCCACAGGAAAATTTGCCTACACTTTTTTATTGCCAACGATCGGGAACAGCTCAACCAACACTCAATAGGGGTTCCGAATCAACATAGAATTACACCTCATTTTTTCTATAGTTTTCTCACTTCTGATAGCTTCTTTTATGGTTACACCGTGTCTGCTCCTATGGGATCCCCTGACCATAATTCTATTTCTGCAGGATGTTCTGAGGAAACTATACCCGCTACTGTAAAACGCTTACGCCGTTTTTGACACACTACTGTTATACTGACTGGACTAAACTTAGAACAATTTATCGCGACTTTCCTTGGAATGACTGATGTTTCCTCCAGCAGGATGTATCTTCTTGTTTTGATGAGGTCAGCCAGGTCTTAATAAATGGTATGGAAGCATCCAGCGTGCTTTCACTCTCCTTCTTTTCTTCAACTTCCTTGGCAGCCATAGAGTAAGGAGGTCTGTTCCAATGCCATCACAGAGAGAATCAGAGTTCACATAGCCTGGTACCAGTACCATTTCCCTGTTATTCAAACGTTATTGCTCTAAGGAATCGTCTGATGTCTAGTTTTCGTACTATTACAAAGAATTATTTGAAATCGAACTGTGATGAACTCCTCCCCAGGATTTTAATGCGCTCCATCGTGCTTAGTTAAAAACATATGATCTAACATCTTTTACTGCATTTCTACCGTAAATTTGTAATGATGTATCATTGCTTTTTTTCCGCTGACAAAATCACTTACTTTTGGCTTCCTATTTTGCACGATTACATTAATGGTGCTCCTACTAGTTTTCCTCTCATCATCCTAGACCGGTGATATGCTGATCCTATGTCAGATCACGAAGGTGAGCCAAACGGTAAATCAAATCGGACTTCTTCCTTGAAGTACCTGTCCGATTATTTGACTCCTGGAGTGGGTAGCCAAAACTGATTACCTAGCTACGTATAGGGTAATCCGCAGAGCAAGGTACTGTGTAACCTCAGACTCTGAAGGTGGGGGGGGGGCTGCAAGAAGTTTGGCACCTACAAGTACCGTGACGGCAACAACCAATTCCCCGAGAAGTTCCTTCCTTGCAGCGGGCGAACGGTTTCAAATGTGGATTGAGTTTCACACACTCAACGTAGGTCCAAGAGCTTCTGCCTGATTCCAGGGAGAAGTCTTCCTTTTATTTCTCTCACGAGCAGAATTGAGAGAGAGAATCGAATTCTCGTAAATTCAGTATCGTCGCTCGAAAGACATTTTTTCATCTTTGGGCCGACGGTATTTCTTTCACGCCTTCGAGCCATCTCGGAGTTTACGGCGTTGCAAAAAAAGAGGACGGAGAATTTGAGGAGAGAGGTGCATTTTAGGGATACGAGAGGGCGCACAGCTTTGTGTCAGAGTGTTTCTAAGTAAACCTATGTAGGCGGTATTTAGATTTCTACACAAAGTAACAGATAAGTTTAGTCATTAGAAAGTATCTCTCTTTCTTTATAATGCATAAATTTTATTGGTGTCCTTAATACATCCATTCCTTGTCGTGTATAAAGAGCGTCCTCCAGGTTGCCACATACGGTTTCAAGAGGAAAACCATTGCTATTTTATCGGCGAACACGTGGTGTGGTATCGCACCATGGACGACGTTACTTCCTGTTCGAATATTCTAGAATTTTCGACTTCTGAGCACGTTGGGAAAATATTTCCAATCCTGCGAACTCTACCTAAGCCCCACCCCCCCGGTGACGAAGTGCGAAAGAGCCGCTATGTCTCGCCCGTTGCTGCTAAATGCTGAATCGACTCCACCTCTGGGATAAGATGTTTGGAGCTTGTGACGCCTTTCTTCAAACTCTGCCCCCTTCTCTTCAGCATCGGGCATGCAATTACTCAGGTTATTCTGTAGTTCAACGAGTCCAGCTCGCAACTCAACGCTGTCCTTATCGTCTCGTCCCGTGAGCGTTCGTCAGACAGCAATCATTCTTCAGCTGTGATTCTACCCAAGTCAATTGGTAGCTTTTGTGACCGGCAGGAATTTGAATTTGCGCAACAGTCTCCCTTCGTTTAATCGAACCGAAGAAAATCTTCCTCTTTCAGTGGAATTACGAGAATTCCCACATTCCCCTTCGAACGTCTTCTTTGGAGTTTGGTTATCTTCATCAGAAGGTTGGTTCGGATCGTGCTCCACCTGCCTCATTCGGATCGTGCTTCACTTGCCTCATTCGGATCGTGCCCTACTTCCCTCATTAGATCGTTCCCCACTCGCCTCATCGCAGGACGGACCTTCCTCAAAGTCATCACCCTTAAGACTGAAATCCCCTTCATTATTAGTATTGTTAACTTCCCTCTTTTGATCTGAGCCTAGTTACAGTAAATATTTAATTCCATTTTAGAATCCCTCCTAATAATAATTATCAAGAGACTATTCCAATTTAGATGATTTACTTTTTTCTATTATTATTCTTATTTTAATCCGTGTAAATAAAATTATATTTTTGTAGTTTCATCTTTAACTAACCTTGAACGATACTTTCGGCCTATTCAAGTAAATCTCGCCAACCTGTTTGACTATTAAGGATTTGAAACCCAACGCCTCAAGTGTTACGTCCTAGTTGGTCGTTAATCCCTGCGAACAGTCCTTCAACGGTACGCGTTTCAGTAGGTGATTAAGTCACACCCCCCACATAATAGAGAAGTAGTGTATGGTATAGAGTGGTTGTAGCACAACATGGTCCTTGGCACTTGAGGTAGAGTGTGTAATATTTTCGATAAATTGGTTTCTCTTGAAAATTAAACGATTTTAATCGTGAATGGATTAGTTACGGAATTTAAAATACCTTGATCTTCACCTGCAATAGTAAAGGTTTTGGGCGGAAACAACACCCACATGTTCTTTCCGGAACGAGAATACATCCGTGGATATCAATACATAAGTAAACAAGATGAAACGAACAAAGACACCCGAACCTGACTGCATGCACCCAACTCACCTAAAGAACGAATTAGCTCAACCACCGTGCACCATCTTTAACCGGTCTATTAAGAAAGGGGTGCTTCTATTGGAGTTCAAATAACCTAAAGTCGCATTAATCCTTAAAAAAGAGAGAAATCCGATATTAGAAACTTCTGTCCTATTAGTTTAACGCCAGTAGGAGAGACCCGGTTACTAGCAGGGTACCTCGTACCTCAGAGTTAAGTACTAGATCCACTGTCGTTCAAGGTATATATTAATGAAGTTGATAATGGGTTACTTATGAAAATCTAAAAACAAGTTGAAGACACCAAATTTGGTAACAGAATCATTATAAGATCCGCTTTTGCGGAGCTGCAACGTAGCCTGGCTGGATAAGTGTTTTGAGAGGGTCGATAAAAGGCAAGATGAACTTAACATAAGTAAATACTTCATATTGAACTTCGAATGTCCAAATTTAAAACCCGATTGCCGAATGAAGGGCTCAATCCTAGAATACGTTAAATTAGAAAGGGTCTAGTGGGTTTAATGCGTCGAAGCTATTAAAAAAAGACACCGATGTCATGAGAGGTTGTGGCCTATATTCCACAAAATTCTCTTTCTCTCCTCTAAAATAAATTCTTGCGCAGTTTAAAATTATAAATATTTGGGAATGTTTCGGATTACTTTCTAATTCTGATTAAACTGTTATTTAGAATGGACCTAGTGTTAAATATTGAATTAAATAGGAGAAAAATTTATTTTAATAAAACTAGTCATTTAAAATAAATGACTGGATGCAAATATATTCACATCACAATTAATGTAGAAGCGATTTGGGGATCAGAGATGGAAGTATTTTCTTATACTTTACTGCTCGTTTCTTGTTGGTGTCGACCCAGGTCTTGTTTCACTACCATAATAATCAATGCCAATGATATGTGGCTTATTTTGGTGAGCACAGTTAGTTTCAAGACTTTCCATAAAAACTTGGAATGGGGGCCGGACTTTCGATGACCTGTATGAAAAGGGTCTTTTCTCGCAGCGTCACTTCTTCACTACTGCCTAAACTGTAATGACCAAAGCGATTTTAAGAAATATTTTTTTTTGTCGTTTGCCATCTGCAACGAATTCCTAATTTAATGAGTGTTCAAGGCTACTCTCGCTATGTCCGACCCATTATGGTTGATATGTAATTCCAGCTCTTTAGCCCTTGAGGGCGTCAGAAATGTGAGAAATGTTCCAAGGACTGACTCGAAAGAGGTAGTGAAAGATTAATTAGAATCGTGCATAGAAATTTTAAGACCAAACTTTATGCGAAGTCTCCAGATTATTGGCTTGAGAGTCTTTCAATTCACAAAGACTCCTAAAGAACGCATAATGGCCTCTCCACCCCAATCAGTAAGATCATCATTATTTTGACCAGGGTGAAAATGGGGGCTCTTCTCATCTTGATTCTACATTTGTCTGAAGGTAAAAGAGAAACGTCTACTACCGCCAAATACAGAGTAACTATTAAATATGTGTCGACTACAAAACAATAGGCCATTATTCCTTCTAGGAACAATAAAGACATTTTTACTAACCTATTCTAAACGCTCTTTTATCCATTTGTAAAATGGAAAATATATAATTCTTTTCGGATTTATATTTGCATAATCTAACCAACATGGATACAACACGATTGACCTCTAGTATTCTGCATTTCATGTTCTCTAACAATTTTTCTTCTTTCTTTAGATTTTCTAATAGCGAAAAGGTTCGGATCTTTTTTATTTAAATTCTTTTATCGTCCAAACCAAACACTCATTCCTTCAACTCATCCTCTTTTCAAATATTCAAATCTCTCTACTTAATGTCATCTTTTTAAACACATATTTTTAAACTCGTAATCTGTAACTGAATTCTAGAAAATAAATCTATCATTTCATCAGCGTTAAAATATAATTCAGCAAACCTCAAAAGAGGAGAATTTCTGGAATTTTTGGCCTTGGTTATATTTCTGTCGCTATGAATGCAAGATGTTTGAGGCGTCTTTTTTTCAGCTTTAATATGACGAAAGACACCGTTTCCCAGAACAGCTCATTATACATACAATTTTCAAACTCTGCGCTAGTTCAAAGTGAAGTAAAAAATGGTAGCAATACAAAACTTAAATAAGTTTTCCTTTTATTTCTATTCTTGGAATCAGGGAATATGTCTTCGCACACCAACCCTTAACCCCCTGACTCCTTTATCCGGGATATGTAAAAGGAGAAGGTGTCCTCAATCAAAATTAAAGACGCGAATGAACTCTGAAGGAATCCGCATCGAACTTTGCATTGCAAATTAGAGAAATCACATTGAAGACTTTATTTATTGAATTTCAAATAAATAAAATGTAGCTCTTGTTTTATCTAAAATATCCATTTTTTCTGTGCCCAGTAATGACGAGAGGGGTTCACACCATTCGTACACTGTAAATTTCCTTTACAAATTGCCCCATGTTCTACCCATCTTTTCTTCCAATATCTGTCTCAGTCTTGTTGTCGCGAGAGAAACCTCTTTATCAAATAGGGGATACCATATTAGGTTTTAGGATTGCCTCTTTCATAATCTTTATTTCTCAATCTTGATAGACCAATCTTGAAGACCAAAGGGTTGAGTGCCAAATGCCAACTTGGTTTTCTTATCTGCTTCTGGAATCAAATCTTGTATTTCGTTACGTACTTCTTTAGGAGAGATGAGTCTAATGCAATCACTAATAGACTTTTCTTCACGAATTGAAAGAACAATAGCAACGAAACCGCATCACGCAGAACATTTGAAAGGAGAGATATGTAAATAAAGTGAGGAAGATGGAGAAAGTGAAATTGAACGAAACATAAATAGCCACAGATCCTCTTGTAGGCTTAAGGATCGAGAGAGAAAACTGGAGGTGTTGTGGCAAGGAGAGCAAACGAGACTCAATACGCTTCCTGATATCCCATTACCGAAGCGTAATGGAGAGATAAGGGAGAGAAGGAAGAGGAAAGTAAAAGGAGAAGATGGGGGAGAAAAGGTTTAAGAGGTTTAGATGTCCTTTCACCGGAGCCAAGAGAGGAAGAGGAGTGAACAGCTCCTCCCATCCTTCATCCATAAATAAATAGACGAAATTCGGTCGGCGATCACCTACACTGCGAAATCGGCGGGTAAAATGGAAATATCACGAATGAATAAAAGCAGGCTAGTCTCAATCTAGCTCGAGAGTGCTGGTGCACTGGGGGCTGGAGGTCGTGCCGCTCTCCTAGGTAGAAGTCGTTAGGGTCTACAAAGGGAAGCTCATTTTCAGAGCCTTCATATGTCACTAATCCAGGTCGACCTCAGAATTGAAGAGATCGTCACTCGTCGTGCCAGGTAAGAAGGAGAAAAGAGCGTCCACAACTAAAAATAGGCCACGGTAGATAAGGCGAAGGGGAGGAGGGTCAAATTAAAGGAGAAACGTTAAATTAGGAAGATTGTGAAAAGGATCCTATTAATTAAATTTAAAAAATCGCATCTTTAGTAGGAAAATAGATGCAAGAGCTTTGATGGTTATTCCATAAGGGTAAACTTTGGTTGGATGGAGCTAACCATTAGGGGACAGAATATCTACCGTTGTCCATAACTTCATATCAGTCTAAAGTACGTTAAAAAAGGGATAGTCGCACTTTCAAATTAAATTAATTGTCGCACATTTTGTTAAAAAAGCAAAGAGGCGGGTAATTTAAAAGAAGAAATCACAAGAAAGTCTGAGTTTGAGGCCATCTTTTACCATATGCGAGACATCAACGTGTATGATAGAATGTAAACATTTGAAAATAGGGGAAAACCCATTCAAAAAAAGACAAAAGTGGAAAATTATCTTGGCTGAATAAAAAAATCCTAAAGCGAAACGTGTCGAGGCGAACATAAAAGAACAATTTCCTGAAGGAAGAATGAGTCTGAAAAATGAGAGATCGACTAAAGAACTTCGACCTGCCCAAATCTACGATGTTCTCAAAGCTCAATTTATTAATAATAATAATAATAATAACAATAATAATAAAAATTATTAATAATAATACAGAACATACCACAACTTTGATATGAAGGGCAAGTTTGTGATGAGAACAATGATGGGCGGATTTGTCCTTAAGAGAGCTTAAAGTGGTAGGATGGGGTGAAAAGTTTCAAGTGGTGTTTATGCGTTTCCATCTCAGTTTGTATAAAGTGATGATGATAAGAATGATTTAAAATTCTATATTCCTGAAAGAGGTGATTTCGGACTCAGAAAGGTTAAGGAGTAAAATTACCAGCTTCTTTAAGGGGAAGGACGATAGGTAATGATTAAAAAAAGACGCAGGAATCTAGAAAAGTCTCTAGATACTCTGCCTTAGCCAGCGTCATCGTTCCATGGTAAGTTCTAGTAAAACGAAATGATTGGCGTTCGACCCTTTCGCTACTTAGAGCTGATAATATAACTTCAACAATTGTTTCCAGGGCTGAGGACAAGCAAGATGGGAGAAATAATGACTCCTTCACATTCATACCTTCTTTTACTGTTTAGCAGTATTACGACAAACAATAGATTTTTTATGTAGTATGAGTCTATTTATGGTAGACCTCTTAGGATGGGATGAGGTGTGCATAAGGATGCCTCGTTTGTTGTTTACATTTTGAATCGCTTCGCGTGTTAAGTTGTGGCGAGGTCACAGCGAGCGAAGGCTGTTGACGAAATAAATATCTGATTCTCTCTCTCTATCCTATCAGAAAATATGTGGAGACATTGGGATATTAATGAACAGGCGGATTAACCACTTGTAATCCAAGGTAGGCTTACAAGTGGTTCGTCATATCTAATTGCACGCGAAGTTCCAACAAATAAACATTAATAATAATAATAAAAACCGAGTTTGAACCTTTTTATGTACAGGGGTAATGTTGAAGGAAATTTCTGATGAGGAAGAGGGCTGTAATTGTTAGCCAAGGTTTTAAATATTTCAAAGAGTCTGTAGAATCTTATAAGAAATTAACCAGAGTGTTCGGCTTTATTTAAAACACAATATATATTAATCAAAGTAAATAATTGTATTCCTCTTCTAGCCTCTAATTCGTTCTCATTTGGAGTATGGGACCCAATTCTGGTCAACAAACTTGTCAAAAGATGTCTTTGGTCGAGGAATAGGTCACATCCCTAGACAATACATCTATATATACCTATATGAATCTATTAGTTGGGAGGAAAGAGATAAAAGCCACGAGAATATATATATATATATATATATATATATATATATATATATATATATATATATATATATATATATAAATATACCCACTAATGTACGTACGCGTCCTTCGCTACGTTCAATTCGTAAGAGTAATCGGTTGATTACGAGGTATAAGAGTGCGATTTACTACAGGGGCCGATAGCGTTAATGAGTCCCCAATTTGCAGTTCAAGGATATATTTAAAGAGCGAAAACCAAACATATAATTTTAATAAGTCACTGTTTAACATATATATACATACGTGAAATGTAGGTTATATAAATAAGAACAATTCGGACAGAATTTAGATTAATGGGCAATCGGGTAACGTTAAGTACTCGTTAATCAGCTTTTAAATGAGATACTATAAATCAGCTTTACAGAGGGAATAATTACAGTTTATGTCGGAAAATGTTTCGATTAACGGGAGATACAATCAAGGGTCGTTTTACCTTAATGAGGTCACCTCGAGGAAGAGGAGTCCTTTAGCAAGTCGGCGCGGGGAAATAGAGACGGACAATAATCGTGACTCTCGGCCAAATATCCTCACGGTGACGAGGATGAGGGGGGGGGGGGGACCAAAAGATAAGTTTATGATCCTCCTTGAAGACGAACGATGGCACATCTGTTCCAGAGAAGTGTAACCTCCAAAACACGAGACCCTGACGAGGTTCGGCGCAAATTCTCACACTGGAAACTGGAGATCCTTGAGGGGGGGGGGAGGTCCAGATAAGAAGAGAGGAATCTCGGCCAATCCCTCTGGGACGAAAGCGGTTTGAGGGTTGCTTTGACCAGAGTAAGCCTCCACAAAAGAGATGGACCCGCCTTGTGAGATTCAACCTCGATGGTATACGCGAATACAAGGAACTTGGGGAAACAGACAAACGATCTAAACCGAAGGCGAAGGGTTTTCAAACTCAATCTGCCGATATTCTAAAACCCAGGATATTTATATGAGGACCATTTTTTTTTGTTTCTCCTCGTTGGCAGACTCAGACGACTGGCTGACCATTTCCGGCGGCCAGATGGATTAGCGTTTGTCGCCATACCCAAGTCTTAATGGCTAGCAGTTTCCCGACTACGGAGATTAGCGCTTCTTCTGCGAGGTAAAAGCTTTTAATACGCCTAACTTAATTAACTGCACCTGTGAGGCGGCCGAAGGATATTCAAATTCTCTCTTTTTTTTTCTCTTTGGTTCAGTGATTACTCCACATGGAGTAATACTTATGAGACAGAGAGAGGAAAGGAATTCACGAAACAAATGAAGGGGGTATTTATTTGGCGTCCATGTCCCTTACATGCCTCAATTCCAAAATGGCGTTTTTCCCGACACTAAGAGGAGGGAAAAATGGCATCTCGACCAAAACCCATCAGTATTAAAATTTCAGCTGACACTGTGGCCTTCAAGGTACAGGATTTGGTCCGTTTGATCCCAGACGACGGATAAAATTTAAACATACATTTAGGTCAATGGATAATTAATTAGAAAAATTAAAATATATAGAGGTTCATGTAAAAGCTATACAACACAATGTAGAATAAGGAATCAATCAAGTGGAGGAACAATCCAGGAAATAATAAAAAAAATCAATAATGACAACACGTATATAAAAGCAACACACCAAAATACGGGTGTATGCAAAAACGCACAAAAAATATATTTTACATCGGCGAGCATCGAGATTGAATATATACATGAACTTATAGGATGTAGAGAGTTTTACCTTGAGGGAGGAAGGTCCTGTACTGGATTCCCCCAAAGAATGGCTGCTACACAGTGTCGAGGAATTGCAACATAACGCCTCCCGGAGGGCCCGGCGGACTTT
This sequence comes from Ceratothoa steindachneri, assembly GCA_963969495.1. Lineage (NCBI taxonomy): Eukaryota > Metazoa > Arthropoda > Malacostraca > Isopoda > Cymothoidae > Ceratothoa > Ceratothoa steindachneri. The sequence goes on along the minus strand of OZ018331.1, from coordinate 146,955,139 downwards.
ACATTAAAGTGGAGAAAGCCGAAGAAGCGAGCCCCATGAGGAGACTCGTGGGAACGGTAGCCGGCGATAAAATTAAGTGCCTACCCTGTTTGATCTCCCCACCGCATAAGTAGTTGGAGCGACCACCTGTGTTAAGGAAACCACCAAACGACGCTCAAAAGATCCAATTACCTACGAGATCCGTAGGCCCGTGGTTCTACCACTAAAAAGCGGTGCCAAGCAAAAGGCACGCCAAGGAGGTTGGCGGCTTGGGGGCTCTTTAATTAACAAGCCAACTTGGGCACCTCAGTGCCAACCTCTTCACTCCTCGCTCTCCCAGATGCGACCTCACCACTCGCGCTCACCTGTGCGGTGTGCGGCTTCGCCCCTTCTCGCTTAGATGGGGCAGTGGTCCGCCTAGAAATAAGCTCCTGAAGGAAAGGGAAAAGATTATTATTCGGTGAGAACGAAATAGGATCAGTTCGGGAAGATCGATCCTTCAACCAGTCAAGATTATTTGAGGAGAGACGATAAAGGATCAGATTGAGAAGATCGATCTTTCCCCCCAGTGCCGAATTAACATAAATCGTCAAGTTTTGTATCGGTGCCATACTGAAGAATCCTTTACAGACTTAGAAGAAGTCTGACTGAAGGAAAAAAAACCCGCTCACACTCGAGTGACTCTTACAGCTCCAGCTCCTTAGGAGTGAGAAGAGAGGAACCAAGCTCCAACGAGGTTCCATTTGTTAATTACGGTAGAAATCCCCTAGTATACCCCAAAACTAGTTGGGCACCCAGCGTTAAAGAATAAGACACAAAGAGGCTTCAAGATTATCCAGGAAAGGGCTCTTTGAGCGAGGAGCACCGTAATTCTCTCCGTCTTCTTAACGTAACCGGAGGCAAAGTTGCAATAAGAAGTTGACATCGCCCACCCTTTTTACCTCCATCCTATCTCGACGAAATTCTCTTATCAGCCACTGCAACCCTCCAAAGCGCGAGAAAGCCCTCCGCGACATCCGGCAACCCCTGATCCCTTCTGTCATGTAAGTTAGAAAGAACATTTATATTCATATTGCGATAGTATGAGTTTATTACGTTTCACGATTTAACGGAAGTACAAACAGTTGTGCGTGAACCCGTTTCATATTTACTAGTATAGGAGAGTAATTTAATTTAATGTTTAACGCTAAACTAAAAAGGACGCGATAAAATAACTAATCGGCAATTGGTGTGTTTATGTGTAGCCTATTTGTTTATTTTTGTCTAAAAGAGATATTTTAATAGGCCCAAGTGCCAACTGGTTTAGCCTCGGTTAGCTTATTAGGAGGATATAAATGTGTTTACTGTTTGTTTGTCATAGTTATTTGTTAAATTTAAAATATATGTTTATTTTGAGATAATTCTTGTGCGTTTCTCAATATCCTTGCGTGTTGAAAAGGCTCTTCCTTTTAGACAAAAGTATTCTTAAAAAAAAGAGTATAGCACGACCAAAGGTATCCTGCGACACACAGTTTTCACTAACTTTTAAATACAATATTGGGAATTGATATTCCATTAATAGTAGTCTCCAGCGCATAAACCTTCAGTTTTGGCTTGTACTATTTCTTAAGTACGCCAGAGGACTGTGATCCGTTTCGATCACAAACTCCGACCTATCAAATACATTTTAAACTTACGGAAACCAAAAACTATTCCCAGAGCGTCAAGTTCTATTAATGCATGGTTTCCCTTGCGCGGTACAGCTTCTGGCTTGCACAAGCTATAGGATAGCTATTCCCATCTTCTTCGTACTGCATCAACACGCAACCGATGCCATCTTTGCTGGTATCCGTACGGATTCCAAACAATTTGTTCGGGTTCGGGAGCTACAATATGGGAGCAGATATTAACTTATCTTTCATCTCCTGGAAGTGGAAAATTGCCTTGGGGCTCCAAACGAGGGAATCTGGGAAGTTTTCTTAAGGAGAGAGTTCAGGGGGGACGCTGAGGTGGCGAAGTTGGGGACGAAGTGCCGGTAGAAGGAAGTGATACCCAAGAAAGCACGTAGCTGCTTCATAGTACAGGGAAGGGGCATATCTGAAATGGATCTGACCTTTTCTTGCTGGGGCATTATTTGATTTTCCCCAAAGTGAAATCCAAGGTAATTGATAGTGTCGTAATTAGAATGACACTTAGAAGGACCCATGGTCAGACTATGCTCTCGGAGCCTGTTACAGAGGGAACGAAGGGAGATTAGATGTTTATTCCATATGCGTGTATCTACGTACACATTATCGAAATAGAATGACACATTGTTTAGACCATCTAAGATGCAGCGCATCATTTGGTTGTAATTACTACAAGCAGTGACTGAACCCAGTGGAAGGCGTTTAAATGGCATAGGCATTTTTTCTGTAGGAAAGGCAATGTATTTCCGAACACTATCCTTGAGGGGAATTTGATAGTACGCCTTGCACAAATCTACATCATAAATAAATTAGGCGTTCTCGAATAAATGTAGGTTCTAGTCTATCAACGAGATCGGTTCGACATCGAAAACCGTCACGGCGTTAAGTTTTCGAAAGTCCACACACAATCGAAAGCACTGGTCTGGCTTCTGAACCATAACAATGGGGGAACAGTAATCTGACGAGGAGGGTTCGAAAATTTTTAATTTTAGTAAGTTTTCGACCTTGACATTGAAGTCTGATCGCAAATGAATGGGCAAAGGGTACGGCTTGGATGGGATCGGTTGTTGTGTGGTCAATACTATGTCATTCTCGAATTGGTTCGACCGACCAGGCTTCTCGGAAATGATGTCCGGGAAGGTCTTTAACAACTAAGCTAACTGGGCTTTCTGAGTGGGCTCCAGGTGGGGATTTAGATCGATCTCCTGGGTGGATTCTTTTTACATTCCGGCGAGCAACGGGATTTGGTAGTCATTGTTAGCTTCTACGCAAACTGTCTGGACTAAGTTAAGTCGCTCGGGAGATAAGAAGCTTCCATCACGGCCTCTTCATCCAGAGCAACAATAAAGCTGATGCAGGCGCGGCGGTGGTAGCGTTTGAGAATGTTGACGTAAAACAATTTGTTACCGGAGGGCGTTTGGCATTCACGGGCTTCGAGGACTTAAAGGGGCCTTCCCATTGGGAAAGAAGCTTATTTGTCTCCGTAAGCAGGAGAAGTAGGACCTCGTCACTGGGCTTGAACCCTCTTTCTTTTGACTTAATGTGAAAATGGTCATGTCATAGGAGCGATGGATACATAGCGAGAGCGTAGGGTAGTGGTTAGGAAGGGAGGTGGAACGGAACAACAGTTTACCCTCAACGATGTAGGAGACCTCCTTGTGACCACGAACGGATTCGCACTCGTTGGTCCTCTACATTTCCCACAATGGCTCTAGGGAAGGACACTCATTATGCGCCTTTACAAAAGACTCGTTGTTCAGGGTCTAGCACTCGGGGGGAAAAGGGGGGTTCTAAGGTCACGGGCGTTGCCTCGTTCTTTATGGCTTGTGCCCTCGTGATGGCAAGCTGATCAACGGGACTAGGGGAGAGCTGCAGGCTCTGGCCAACTAATAGGGGGCAGAATTTAATATGGGCTGCTACGGCGTCAGCTCAACCGGTAGAATATTGGCATTCAATGAAACAACGGAACACTGAGAAGTGGTTGGCTAGTCCTAAGTTGTACTGGACTACTGCAAATTTATCGTGATCTGGGCTCACTGGGGGCAGCAACTTTTTCGATACGACGATGCACGTGCATCCCGTATCTCTGACCAGGGTTAAATCCCGGCAACCATGAACCGATCCGATTTCAAACTCGAGCCCAGCGGGGGAGCTCTTGTTAAATAAAAAATTAACTTGAGGTCCCGTGGGGCTATCTGCTGGTGGGGAAGCGGACGTTTTGGGGCTAGCAGACGGAAGAGAAAAAGAGGCGCTTACTTGGTTGACTTGGTAGCTGGTAGCAGAACGGAAAGGAGATTTTGGGGAACAGTTCGTCCTCACATGCCCGGGGCTTTCGCAAGAAAAACAGATGGGGGATGATATTTTGGTTTAAAGGGACCTAGGACATTTACAAATTTAGGAAAGTTCTTTGGGTAAAATTTAGGGAAGTGGCCTTTACCCTTGGGGGGGGAGAGTGACTCTTCTTGGGATCTTTGTAGTAGAAATTATGATTGGCCGCGTGCAAATCCGCCTCTTCGATGCATTCTTTGAATGAAGCAACTCTTCGGTCCTTCACAAATGCACGGATTGTAGAGGACAGCATAGCCATCAATTCGAACTTAAGGTTCGAATAGTCGAGAGTAGACTCGGCGAGTAGCGAAATGAAAATATCTCGCAGCTGAGTATCAGGGAGAGGCAAAAGGCGGGCCCCTTCATCAGTTTGAATATCCCAGTGATTTACCTCCAAAATCTTTTCGAAATCAGTGAGATAAGCACTGAAATCCTCACCGTCCTTAAATGCTGGGAGCTTTAAAGCTGAGATCTAGGGGGCTTCATTCCTTGAACTAACTAAGAGGGTTTCTAAGTTATTCTTATTTAACTCCCTCTCATGTTGCCTCAACCTTTCTCTTTTTTAAGCTACAGCTTCAGCTTTTCTTCTTCTCTGCTCAGCTTCATCTTCAGCTTCTCTTCTTCTCTCCTCAGCTTCACCTTCTCTTCTTCTTTTCTTAGCTTCAGTTTCTCGTCTTCTTTCCTCAGCTTCTCTTTGTTCTTTCTTCTCTGCTCTTTCGTTTCTCTCTTCATCCTGAATATAGACGACTAGTTCTTTACCGTACAGACCAAATATCTCACCCTGTTCCCTAAATCTCTCTAAGGACGTCATGTTGTTTCTTCACGCGAGCCTTAGCCACTCGACGCGTCTAAGAATCTTACGGCAGGAAAATGAGGCTCTCGCAATAGTTCCCAAAAACTCTGAATGAAATGTTACCTTTGTGATCACACAAACAGGCAAAAGCAATAAATTATGATAAATATACTAATTCTTATATGACTACCTGATATGGGACCTCTTAATCTGGCACGAGGATTACATGGAGGGGAGCTGGAAAGATTTTTCTCATAAAACAGACACAAAAACAATGGCATATTACCAAATATGGCTTCACGGGCAGCACAAAAGACTGGTTACTCAAAATAAAATAGAAAAACTATTTTCCTCTCTTTAAATAAATTTGACCCAAACTGGTAAATTTTCTATTCATTCAACTGGAAGACTTGAAAACGAAAGGGGTCCTCAATTAACCCAACTAAACCTGACACCAGTTTCCTTAAATGTTTATTTAAAATTATGTAGCGTTCAGCCATCAAATTAACACCATGGTACAATTGCAAATTCTATGGAGTAAACTTAAAATAGATTAACATCATTAGATATATGGCTGCTAAGAGATGAACTAAACCTGGATTTAAAAATTTAAAAAGCTTTTGCTAATTTGAATTAATTAATTTTCTTTCGACCATAAATCAAAGTAAATTAATCCGTTAACATTAATATTTAAAACCACCTTCAACTATATTTTTTTACTTCAGTGTCGTGACCTCTTGTATCTGTCTGTCTTTCCTGTAAATATATCTAATAATCACCTGCAAAAATCATTCCAAATGGTCTCAGGTGAATTAAAGAGCTTATCCATGAGTGACCCTTTGGATTCTTCTGCTAAACCTCGTTTTGTTAATTCCTTTTTAGGTTCACTTGATTAAAATCTAATATAATACATAACATTACGTTCCACTTTTGTTGTTCCTCTCAAAATCCTCATTTTCGCTACTCAATCCCCACAGACTTACTCTCAAACAACTTACGTAATAAAAACTAGCTGGTGATGCTCGTACCCCGCCATAACTGACCTGTAAAATTATAGCTACTATTCTGAACATTGCTCAGCCTCCAAATCCATATTCTGTCCCTGCCAATATCTTCGTCGCCACCTTGAATAGTCAACTGTTGTTCAACTCTGCAAGTCTTTCCTATGCATTCGGTAAAATCTTCAGAGTATCCACATTCACACATAAATTTTGAGAACGCCATCTATTCTTTCGCTACTTTCAGCCTTGAATACGGCAACTCTGTTTTGCAGAATCCGCTCCTTTTACTCTCAGATTCAACTTCTTCTTACCGGGGACTTTTATCTCGTTCAACGCCCTTACAATCCGGCTCTTCATCGTCTTTTATTTTGTACACATACAAACTTATAAATAATGATGCCCCCAATTAATATTCTTTTTTTATCGAATATCTGACAATCGTTACGTTCCGACGCTACCCCTTTGTTCATCATAATCCTTTGTTCTGCAAAAGTAATAGTTGTAGCAGCTGTCATCTTTGCTAGTTCCTGAAATTGCAGTTGAATTTTTCCGTCTAAGAGATTATGAATCTTGCCATTAAAATCATGTACGACATTCACATATTGTTTACCCCATACGATCTTCGATTTATTTAAACCAATCACAACTCTTGGCTGACGCGTTTTAAATCAACCAATCACTGTCGACCTCCCTCGTTTCTTGACTCTCTCGTGCCACTTGTGTATTCCCTACTCGCCAGAAAAGGTCAGTAATAAGAACGTTTCTATTAATCAGTTTATTCGGATTTCTTAAGTGTTCTTTTGTTTTCATTTCCAGTTTCCCCTAAGTTCTAATTCGTGCAACATATTCAGTGGTTATAATATTAAATTTACCTCCTATAATCTCTAACGTTAATTTTTACCACATAATCGATATAGCATTTCATTTATCACATTGCTATGCCATTTATATTACTATATATAAACTAACTCATATTCATTCCTAGTGTATCCAATAATACCCGTGATCGACATTCTTTAATCACTCAATCAAATAATTACTTCATTTGTACCCCTTCATAATTACTATACTCCATCTGTGTATTTCCAGTTTTCTCCTTACTCTTTATTATACTTATGTTCGGTTTTATTGTTAAGTTTAAAAATAAACCTTATAAAAATTACAATCATTGCTTGCCCTGAAACTTACCGCTTTTTTCCGGTTTTAAAATACTCTCCCGACCAACTTCATTTTAGCTAATGCACTCTCTTCAATCTATTCTTTCTTCATTTAAAGCAAGGTTAATGACTGTTATCTAGGCTAACTTTGTCATTAACGAGTCCAAGCCACATGTTCCTTAACAGCAAAATCTCAATCTGCAGTCCTTCCCCTTCTTTCTTCACCCTCTCTTGACGCCTTTGAACATGGTTTGAAGATCCAATTCTTCAGTCAAGCCTCGGTTAGGGATAGAAATCAATTCTAAATAACCTACGGTTCCAGCAGCCTTATAAAAGTCTTCAATTGCACGACATGTTCACAGTCTACTAGTTTCGCCAAATGTTGGGTTGAGGTTCGTCAATGCCATTGAAATTAACTACTCTATTTCTTTTTCACCTTAATTTTCACATCATCATTCACCTATTCTACATTTTATGCCCTCTTTCCAGTTTTAGCACGCCCGCACACTTGTTTTGTACAACTTAATTTTTTTATACATTTGCTCCATCTATATGCTAGAATTTATTTTCTCTATGGTCCTATTATCTTGCTGCTTTACTCTATGAAGCTCTCTTTTTTTCATTTCTGATTCCTCCTTAGTTTCTACATTTGCTCTCACCACATAGTCGCATCACTTCTCCTCGCCTCTTAAGCATTCGCATATTTATGAAAGATTCGCTAACATTTTACTTTGTATTTTTCTTTTATATTGGCTTGCATTTCTTCCCACACATATAGGAATAAATAGAGAAGGCCATGCTTTCCCAATTGAAAAATCCTTTCCTATCTCGCACTCAGGGTAATTTTATTTCCTCGATGCTATGGATGCACAGCAACCTTGGTCTAGTTGAAAATTACATTTCTTGCCCTAAAGAGGAGTAAAAAAGCTCTGTCGTCGCTAACCAAACTAAATAGCCGACACTTGAGAAGCCCATTTCTCGAACGATCTGTTAAATATAATCAATTACTGTAATTTTCCTTTTCGCCCAATTAATCTGTTCTGTTCTGACATTTCTCGTTTTTGGTGGGGGTTGCACATCAATTATTCTATCTCTAGTATTTGTAATATTTAAGATATTTATTTAGAATTAGAGTATGTGGTTACTTTTGATGAGAAGAATCGGAACTTATTGAAAGAACGACAAATATCCTAAGAATTATCGATTTTTTGTCTCTTGATTTACTTTTCTATACATTTTATAAACCTTTGATGTCCATTGAATAAATAATTAGGCAGAAAGAATCCAAAATTTTTTCAAGGAGTCTGTCCTAAGTGTGTGAAGAGTCCTAAATGTGTAAAGACATTAAGGGAAAATAGAATGGTCAATAGACGTTCGCTGGCCTTACTACGCAAAGGGTTTCTGTCTGAGGGGTTAATATACAATCTAACATGGGTGCTCAAACTTCGGAGACCTTAGGGCAAATTTTGCTATCTATTATATTTGGCGGGCACAAACACCAAAATTTTTCCCAAATTTATGAACTAAAAATAAATACAAGTAATAGAAGATAATACTCACATTTAATTGCTAGTTGATGGCTTACACTGCTTTAATTCAGCAATGGCTTTGAAATTTGGCGTGTAATTGCGAACTTTTAGTCTTAAACAGTCATCAAGGTGCTGATCTGTCAAAACAGTCCAGTACTTTGATTTAAGCATCTTCATGTTGGAAAAAGCTGATTCGCAAAGGTATGTGGAGCCAAAAATACTAAATGTGAAAAAGTCTAACTACGTAATAAACGACTAAAAAATAGACACATTTCAAATTCGCATCCACACACAAGGTCACTCGGATGGGTCAAACGAGGAGCTAAATATCGATCCGCCCCCTCATCTTTATAAAATCAATAAAAATTCGAAAAGACAGAAAGCCTCACGAATCGTTACTGAAATGCCCTTTGATTGTTTGTATTTTCACCAAACACCCAATCAACAAACTCGATTCATTATATCCGTTGAAATAGAATCGTCACTTTAAGCGACACAGAAATTGGCGGAGCAAAGCAATGGTTTCAGATATGTTTTAAACATGTATGTGAGCGCTCTGCTTGCATCCAAAGTTTCATTTCAAGTAATTTTTATATTGCCAGTTAAAATTTCATTTAGCCCGGCTACTCCAAAATAAACCAGCGGGCACATTCAAATGACATGGCGGGCATGGGTGTGAGCACCACTGCAATATAAGTTCCATTTCCTAAAACAACCGACCGATAAAAGGTTACGAGGAATTAATGTGTATTTCAAGAAATAATGTGTTGAAAATTTGAGAACAATACAACATTTGGTTAGCAAGTAAATATATATAATGTATGTTTTGTATCATTGATTCACTTGTAGTTTTTATTGACTGCATTGATAGTATTACCAATTTGTTAAGATGGAAAGACGCGTTAATGTTGCAAAATTCTTCAGAATGCAAGTTGTCCATTGGTATCCCCCAAACACTGTATTTGGATATAAAGACGATTTTACGTCCTAATTATTTTAATAAATTTAGGTTTGACTCTCACTTATGCTAGAAATTTTAGCTGCGTTTGAATGTGTCCTATTTATTAAAGAAATTGAAATCGTTTTCTCTTTGCGGTCCCGAAAGCGCAGATCTTGAAGAGCTCCAAAATCACTTAAACTTAACCCCAAAATAAATATTTAAAGAATAAAAATCTTGGTTCAAATTGTGATTTTTAGTGTTTAGGAACTTTGGTGATTCCGTATTTAATTGCTTATGTATTTAGTCTCTTCTAGATTATATAAGAACAAATCCCTGATCACAATTAGATACATGCAATTTGTTCCAACACTTCATATTTAGATTTTTTTTTCTCTCTCTTTTTCATCCTATAATGCGGAAATAAAATACTTTTTTAGGGCATTTTTTTTTACATTGGAGTCAGGGAATTAAAGGATATTTAGTTAATTCTTTCGTTCTCACTTCCACTAAAATCACCAGGGAAAGTATTGATGTGTTTTTTATTTACTTATATGTATGAAACGAAAAGTAAGAAGTGTTGATAGAGAAATAGCAAAGGAGTAAATAATGTGTGTAAGGTACACATATATCGAGCAGCCAAAAATTCAGGCTACTTGAGACACCCAGGTTTTGGAGGGTGGGGAACATTCTAAAACCTGCCCAATCGCTATAATTGAAGCAGAACTTCCGGCCTACGTTAGTGTGGGGCGGGCACGAGGAGAAAGCAAATTTATATAAATATACAATGTATAAGCTTTATACCCACAAATGATTACCAGAAACACCATAAAAATTACCTCCTTGAGCTGTCTTCCTTCTTTTAAACATAATTACCCGTCGCTAAGATCCTCCCAAACATTACCAGAACCCCAAACAAACGAAATATAACAAAATGTTCGACACATGAAAACACTAATCTTTTGAATCTTTCTACGATTTTGTAGGAAAAGGTGAATCCAAAAGTCTTTGTAGCAACGATAGTCATTCATAATTAAAGTTAATTAACAAAGATACGGTGGAATCAAAGACTCGCCGGAGAGCGATTACTCAGAGTCGAAGGCGTTGATCGATTTCCTTGAAAGTTTGAAAGGGCCGAATGTGACAGAGAAAGCAGGAAGAAAAATGGCAGTGAATAATTAGAGTGAGTTGGATGAAGACAGAGTTATAATAAACTAGGGAATGGAGGAAAGAAGGGACGAATAGAAAATTGAAGTGGGCAAAATAAATAGTTATTAAAATATGAATTAATGAAGAAAGAGAGGGAACCCAATAAAGTAATTGAAGTGAATGGAATAAAATAGAATAAAACAGAAATATATAAGAAAGAGTAAAGATGGAGTGGGTGAGAAGTCCGTTTAAATTCACCTTTTAGATATGGGGTGGAACAATATTATCCGGTGGAGGTAGCAGATATCTGGAGAGAGTGAATGCGGTGACGAGTGTGTGATGAAGATGTAAGAATGCGAGAGTGAGAGATTCCGTACTCGCTGCCATCTTCAGGCAACTCCTGTCAGGAAAACCAGTGTGGATCTTCCCATAGATTTAACAATTAAGGCGGTATGGGGTTGTTATAGAGCTGCCCTTTTCATCTGTGATCTTTTCTCACAATTCCTTCCGTATCATTCTATTCTTGTTTACTTCTTTGGAACTTATTCCCATCTGTTTTTTTGCAGGGTCGACGTTCCCGTTTTTGTTTTACATTATCTTAATTTTCATGCCAATTTAGAGAGATTGAGAGATAGATAAAGACAAAGCTCGAAAGAGAGAGAGAAGGGAGATGAGATGAAGAGCAAGTGAGTATGTATTACAGTGAGTTAGAGTTCAATGAGATAGTACCTAAAAAGCTCTTACAAACCATATGTATGAGTTACAATATCGAAAATATGAAGGCTCTCCCCACCCTCTCTTCACCAACGCATTCTTTGAAGGTGGAAAGTTAAAAAAAACATCAAGGCAAAAGAAGATACATATCTCTCATATAATTTGCTCACTTCGTCACTCACTTTCAACATTTCACTTTTAAACTCATCACTAGTATCACTGTTTAGTATTCCAACATGAGGCTAGTTTTAACAGCATCTCCTACTTGTTTGGCGAAGACATTTTTTACCAGACTAGTCTGCATAACTTAATCAATTGGATCAGTTTATTATCCCTATCTTACCCTGTCTTACGCGAGCCATTTCGTTTCAAAGGTATGGGAACCAAAACTGTACCACATATTCCAAATGCGGTCTGACCAACGAGTGATATATTTTCGATACAACTTGTATTTTCTTGAAGTTGACTTGTCTCATCATGTATTTTATTAAGTGCTTGTTTTTCTTCTTAACTTCAAAGCAATGTTTGGAAAACTTCAATTCTTCGCTGATAAGTACTCTCAAGTCCTTTATGTCAGTTTATTTTAACTGTTTGTCTTTCATCATGTAATTCATCTTGGAATTTGGGTCACCAATGCGGATTACCTTGACTTCCGACCACTTAACTACTCGACGTAGGTTAACATAAAATTTTGCAAGTCTTTGGCCGGCGCGTTTTACCCACCAAATCTGTAGTCGTTGATATAGACAAGGAATATTAAAGGGCAGAGTACTAACTTCTGAAACACACCGCTAGTAAACGATGACCAGTCTGATATCTTGCTACGAACCACAACGCTCTGTCCCATGTCTGATAATAAATTGGCTATCCAGTTCGCCATCTTATATTTTAATCATCTAGAAGCGCACTTTTACCATTAATTTCCTATGGGGAACTTTATTGTAATCCTAGTGAAATTCTAAGTATAACAGGTCATACTTGTTCATTAGACACGACCTTTTTCAAATAAACACAACTTTGGACTTGATGAGCAAGTTATTGGACCCCAATTGTTCCAGAATTTGATCCGTTAAAATTCCGTCGATGTATTTTCACCAATATATATTTCAGATTTATGTGCCGGTAGATGCCTGCTTGACTATCGTCTCCTTTATGTGTGTATGGAGTCACATTTTATAATCATCTATTCAGCAGAACTTCGCTACTATTGAACGACGTACTGCATATCTCGGCTAGAAGTGTAGCTACCTCAAACTTTACCTCCCTAAATACGCTTGGAAAAACGACCTCTGATGCCGAGGAATTGGAATCGTTTTCCTTTACAATCCTAGTTGCAAACTCTTCAACAGTTGTATTGAATTCATCTGGTGGTGATGTTCATCTTTTAAAACTCATGTTCGGCACAATCTATTTGTAAATACTAATGAGAATTAATCATTAAGAATATTGGCAACTTCAAAGATCAACTATCTCAGGATCCTATCAGTCTTTCACTGGACCGATGGCGTACTAGCTTTTGGTTTTTCACGAAAGTGAATAAACTTTGGGAGTTTTCTTTGCAAAGAGGCACCAATCTGACCTATTAGTTACACTTTGCCTTTTTGACGAGGCTATTTACTTGACAGAAGAACGCAGGGTAAGTAGGTAACTCTTGGGGGCTACGAATCGCCCATTACTTCTTTTATGCCGCTTATCTAACATTGATTAGTTTTGTGAAATACCTACTGTACAATTTTGGCTGGAACTTGGCAAATTTGGCCGATTTGGATTGATAATCCTTGAATCATTCCTTAAAACATTGTCATTTGGCTTCAGCCTCTTTGCCTTCGACTGGGCAAGTCTTTGAGAGCTCAACCCTAAATTAGCTAAATTCCATCTCATTGAAATCCTGCCGTATAGTCATCATACTTTCCGGCTCTGGTGAATCAAGTTGAAGAACTTAACTGTATTGTGCTAACTATTTCTTAGACATTCGTTCACAATAATGTTCCAGATGATGTCTTCTCGATCATGAAGACTAAATCCACGGTGTGGTTCTGTCTCTTTGCCTCACGAACCATCTGAGATAATTAGTTATCATCAATGAAGTTTACCAGTCATATGGCAGCTCTGTTACCAGACATACCATGCCAGTACAGCTTACTTTTGAAGGCGCCAATTAGGATGGTGTGTCAATCGTCTGTTCATTTCTTGAGTTAGGTGTCGAGGTGCGCAAACCTCTTCTCTTTCTGATATGGAGCTTGGTGTACAACTATGATTCTATAAGTGTCCGTGAAAACTTCAATGTTTACCCCTAACATCCATGCTTTTGGTCTATTTCGTAGCTCGGACCCAATCTTCCAATTGACCAAACCGATCTTTATGGAACTTGAATTATTCTGAAATACGGATCTTGCCAATTAGGTCGCGTGTGTAAGAGCATCTCAACAACTCCGTAATCACCACGATATCAACGCATTTAGAAGCCATCAGCCCTCGAAGTTCGGCTAAATTGTTACATATTGAGCAGCATTGAAGAAGAGACAGAGAGGGAGATAGAGAGAGAGAGAAGTAAGAGATTTAAAGAGTTGTTTATTTCCGCCCCTAATTGACTTCATGTGAAAAATGACACTTTCATCCAAATTTTCTTTTGTTTTTGGTTGTTTATTGCTTCTCACACCCTCCCCCATTTCGAAGAGAGAGGGTAAATTACCCAATTAGTTCCTTCTGCGCCACCATTTTTAACGTGTCACCTTAAAGTGGATGACGGCAAGAAAGAGTGACCCACCAATCGGTCATTGTCATCGGAAATCGGGATCGAATAACACCCACTAAATCTCTCTCTCCCTCTCTTATAATTATGTTTTACTATAATTTCACTACTTTCTTCGCTTTCTCTCTCCCTATTCTGTCTTTCAGTAAATCTTAAGCTTCCTATTATTGTTACTTCTGTAAAATTATCTCTTTCTCTCTCCCCATTATTCTTTCTCCTTCATTTATCCTAATACTTTTTCCTTTACTATTCGTACTTTCTCTTTTTTTTCTCCTCTAATACTTCCATTCGCTCTTTGTATAGATTCGAACTGGATTATGTAACCTTAAATCCTTTGCCAGGATAGAATTTAAAAAAAAAACATGAAAGAGGACGAAAGACGGGAACAAAAATAAACACACAACTAGGACGAAAAACAGAAATGCACACAAATATATGGATGAATACTTATGTCTACTGATACAAAGACTGAGCGCTTAAAACCTGGAGACTCTCCTCTTAATTAAGGAAATTGAGAAGTCGCTTTGAGTGGTCTTTGTTTGTCAATCCAGAACTTCATTCACAAAGACGAGGAAATAAATCGTTCTCTTGTAGAATCAAGAACGGGAACGTATCATATACACTAAAAACAAAGAAAAACAAAACATGGCCATGATTCACAGTTCAAATTCCTGAGGCTACCCAGCTTCCACTTTCTTCTCTAACCATATTTAAACACCATTCTATAAAAAAAGCATTTATTACTTTACCTACCTATCTATCTTACTAGCATGTTTGTTATCGTGTGCCGATATTTATGACATCATCTCAAGTATCTCTTGTTATTTCTTAAGAAATTCTTGTTCCCTTTTTCTTCTGGGAGTAGTTTTGCATTTTGCATTCCTCGCTCTCTTTCCGTGCAATTTTACAATTATATTTTACATTTGGAAACAAATAAAAATTAGGATTTTAGTTTCGACAACAAATTAAACTATTTCAAGAAATTCGTAATTTATTTAACCCTCATTTTCACCAACATATTACAGTCTTCACAAACTTTCCTCAAGTTGCATTTCGAAAAGTTATTAATTACGGATTTCACGATTTATTAAAGACAAAATGAAGTAAGTGCTGAAAGGCTAGAAAGTTTTGAAATGAATTCCTTCCCTTGGCCTAAATGTAGATTAATTTTAACTAAACGAGAGGGAAATTGGAATGAAATATATTAGAAAAGAAAATATTGCTATAGAAATCATTCGACTAAGGAAGCTTCTTCAATATATACACTTCAACCTTATATATATGAAGA
Source organism: Ceratothoa steindachneri (assembly GCA_963969495.1). Taxonomy (NCBI): domain Eukaryota; kingdom Metazoa; phylum Arthropoda; class Malacostraca; order Isopoda; family Cymothoidae; genus Ceratothoa; species Ceratothoa steindachneri. The sequence continues at coordinate 146,939,845 of OZ018331.1, read as the reverse complement.
ACGAGTTCAATTTCCTCAAAATGGCTGAAAAAAGTGAAAAGTTTTAAGCATGTCGTTCTGAATTCTATGGTTTCAGATTAGCCACAAGGAAATAATAAAGATTCCAATAAAGATCATAACAGAATAATTCGCAAGCGAGAATCTCAAAAGCTTCGGAAGAATAAATTCACATCGTTCAATGTTAAAATCAATTGGAACGTAGCGCCAAGGGAGCGCAATTAAACAACGGTGGATACCCTTAGTTTTCTTTATCGAAGACACACCAATCTATCCATCTTTTTTCTAAGGGTCATTTGATATCACTCTTAGAATAATTATAAGCGATTGAAACTCAATCATAGCAAAATTGATGATTTGGTGTTGGGTACTCCAGCGGATGGGGCTCGCTATAAAACTATTGTTTCTTGTTTAACTTTATTGGCCTCCCTTTCCCAAAAGTGCCGAATATCCTAGCCTCACCTTAGCTAATAACAAAATATCTCTTAAAGATCATAGTGCTAATTCCTGCCAATTCCCTCTCTGACTTTTTTGTAATATTAGCTTCATCAGATCCCAATTTGGAAAATTCGATTCCACATTGCCATCCCCGCCTTCGTTGTCTGCCGTTTTGATAAATTAATGTAACACCTTTTTCGCTGGTTCGCTTTCTTCCACTCTTCGACCAGGTAAACTTGTCTATCACTTTGCGTTCAATGTTTTTTTACACCGTGGTAGTTTCTCTCTTGCATATCCTCTGCTCACTTATCTGCTGCACAGCCTCACCGTAATGTCCACAACCACTTCCAAGGTCTTCATTTTGATAAACATTCTAAATACCGCCCTACCTTTCTACCAATCATCCCTAGTGACCCCATTGGGGCCCCCTCACAACAATGCGCTCTTCCTTTTTATTCCTCCTCTTCGTCTCTGCTCCATGGTTGATGGGGTTTACTTGATATTTACTCCTAAAATGTGAAATGATCTGCTGCTTGCGATGCGCTCCCATGCTCCCTTGGCGCCTTCAAGGCTGCCTTGAAAATCAACTAAGTATTTCATTATTTTGTAAACAGGCAATTTGTGAAGAATGTTTACAACAGCATTTCGATTTTGGTTATTAGTATTTTTTTTTGTAAATATCATGTGATTCAGTTTGGTCAAAAATCGGGTGTGATTTTTGAATTTCAGGGAAATCTTCACATTTCGATATAATATCATTTTTGAGGTAGGTTCTTTAATTTCTTTGTTTTTTGTCATGGTAGGCTTATATAGGTCTTTCTTTTTTTGTTTCTCTATTATTCTTATTTCTTCTCATCCGGAATATCTTGTTATTCACACAGGGTTGCTTCTTTGCCGCTTTCTAATTTCTCCATGCACTGTTGAAATCATACAAGTCTTGTACCTATTCTGTTGGGGTTTTTTTATAATCATAATCTTTTATAATCTTTCACTTTTCGTGGCCTTTTCTCTAGTGCTCTGTCTTCTTTAGTTTCTCGCTAGATATCTTCTTACCTCTACATCTTAATTTTCTTTTACTTTCAATTAAATCTGTGCCTTTTATATTCTCTAAATGTTTTATCTATTTTTGCTATTTTAACACTCATAAAAGGGTAGATGCTGAATAAATCAACGTTTCCCTTATCATTCTAAGGTAGATGATACTTTTGTACATTATAGAAGGCTTTGAGCATGTAAAGAGTTCTGACTTCCTATTTAGCTCTTCTAATCTGAAATTTTACCAACTCTGTACTCATTTGGTGTGATTGTCATTCCTAATACATTCTAACATGTGATGTAGATATAATGTTAGTCTCCCACCCCACTATCTGAAAATTTGTTTCTCCTTATAGAGATTATTTTGTATTTTCCATTATTGGTGCAGACTTTTCAATTCGCCTTCTATTCAATACCTCTTCTTTCCCTTCCTAAGGACATGCGAGCTTGCATACTTGAGTTCTTGTGTGGTTATTCAGTTATTTGGGTGATGTCATCCGGGTATTGTACGTTAGGGCTAGAGTGGTAGATTTGTGTTAGGATATCCGGTGTCTGTAGTGAGTTATGGAGAGGGCTTAGGCATCCTATTTGGAAGAGTTCGGTCAGGATGAGAAATTTCTACCCTTCCACTAACACTAATCTTATACAGTCGTTCTTCTCTATGACGTAACTTTTTCTAGTTTTTCACTTAGTTCCATTTGAAGAATCTTATAGTGCATACCTTTTTGCCAAACCTTATCAAATTCTCTAACAAATAATGACATACAAGTTTCACATAGCTCAGTTTATTTTAGCTTGACCGATCTTCTAAGCGATTAAACTGATCGCAATATCTTTGCTTTTGATTTTGCTGAAGCCATAATTTGGGGTATTATATTGAAAGTTTTCTTCCACGTGTTTCCTTAGGCTCGGATCTCGGATTTTTTCGATACAAGGGTTCTGCTCAGTTTGGAAGCCACTATAAATTGTTACCGAACGGTGATACTATCCTTTGCCAAGTCTTTGTGGATAGTAGTAACTGGACCAGGGACTCTTTCCTCCCTTACTAGGCCCTCTCAGATATATTGCTTAGTCAAAACGAATTTTCATTTAAGAGATGCGATATTCAACGTTTATAATGCTCACACCATATCCTGCTGTTCTTGGTTTAAGTAGATTATTGCTAAACTTTATTGTTTGCTCTGGTCGAGAAATTACCTAAGTTGTATATTATTAAATCTCATCAAGTTTGGAGAAGAATTAGGTAGCAGATTACGTCCTCACAAAAATTTACCGCAAATGGTAGATTTTCTTTGAAAGTATTAGTGCATTATTCTACTGAAAACTTTTCAAATATTATGTGAAGATATTTCAAGAATAATAGAAAGTATTTCACCTTGTCTAATACAAGGTGCAAAAGATGATCAGGTCAAGAATATAATTGTTATTTTAATAAATTTGTTGAAATTAATTCACTCAACAGATACAAAATTTAAAATTAAATTTAAAATTAAATTAAATATAAACCACAGCAAAAGAGAATTATATGGGGAGGGCGAACAATCCAAAATAAGTTAGATCAGGGGGTATGTAATCGTAGCGGATATTATTAAATGGAAAGAAGCAAGTAATTCAATTAAGTTAAATTCAAGTGATTGAACATTAAATAAATACGAGTAGACTAAGGCAAGAAACTTTAAATATTAGATAATCAATAATGGAGGGGTCAAAAATAACGACTAAAACAATAAATTAAGGAAAGTCAATCATAAACCAGATCATTTAGATATTAATGGGACAAACTAAAAAAATTTTTTTTCTCTGCACAAGTAGTAACCTTATTACGGTGAAGCTGGGAGTAACAACTGATATTACGGACAGAATTAGACAGAAAGAAAACTATTAAGGGGGATGTGGTTGGTTGTACATTTGTCTATATAGTGAATAATTTAAGGGATGATGAATAATCATTGAGTTCCGGGTTTATTTGTTTGAGGCAAAGAGATTCAAGAATTTTTAAATCCAGAGAAGAGGAGGCAGAAGAGAGTATACTAAAGTAATCAGGGTTAAGCCGGTGATTATGTTTTAGTGAATGGTCTCGTATAGAAGAGTGTTCGGGTTTGGAGATGGGAATGTTGCTTCTGTATGATACTCCGATATGCTTAGTGATCCTGCATCTTAATTGTAGACTTGTTTGGCCTACATAGCGACTTTGGCAGGTCGCACAAGTGAATTGATAAATGATGGAGGAATGCAGGCATAATGGGAGTGATTCTTTGTGCCGAAGGAAAATATAGACACCAATAGGATTAGAATTAATTAGGAGAAACTTGCATTCGGGAAAGTATTTATTAAGAGTCGAGAGTAAAGCTTTGTTGAATTTGGTGTAAAGTGGAAGATAAGGCAGTTTTAAGGCTAGTTTTTGTTTTTAGGACAGTTATTAGAGGGGTTTTGCGGGAGAACATTTTAAATAACAAATTGGAAGTAAGTCTGCCAAAAAGGTGGTATGGGAAAAAATTAGAATCAAAAAGCTCATAAGATATTCTATTTCGAAATGAAAGTGAAACTAATTTAAACTGATTTTGTAAGTTCTGTGTATACTGTTTATGATGCCAGAATGTTTGAAATTAGTAGGAGTACAACTAAAGAAGTGGGTGCTAAGTTTGGTGGTAGTGGATTTTCTGTAAACTGATGTGTTAAATTTAGAACCAACTTTTGAAACAGTGACATCCAGAAAAGAGATTTTATTGTATAATTCTGTCTCCATGGAAAATTTAATATTAGGGTGTTGTTGATTGAAATAATTTAAAAATAATGGGGCATGGTCTTTGTGTTTAAAAATAAGGAAGCAGTCGTCAATAAATCTTTTAAACACTAACGGTTTATATTCAACGGGACAGTCCCTTAACCAGTTTTTCTCGTGGTAGGATAAAAAAAGCATTAGCGAAGCTGGGACCCAATGGAGAGCCCATGGCCTTTCCATTGTGTTGAATGTACAAAATCTCATTAAAAAAGAACGCTGTATTTTCAACGAACGATTTTAATAAGGTAGAAAAAAAGAAGACTTGGTTAGACCTAAAATACTACCATTTGATAGAAAAAGGGTATCGGTTATGATTTTGCAAGTTTTCATGACAGGTACATTAGTATATACAGACTTTACATCGATTGAAGTCATAAACGAGTGGCTCAAATTCTAATTGAGAAACGTAGCTGACAAATTCAAATGAATCTTTTAAAGTGAATTCGTTGCGAGTGAGAGGTTCAATTATGGGGACTAGAAACTTGGTTAAGTTAAAGCTAGGGGTTTTAATGGCAGATAATATTGGACAGAGAGGTAATCCTACCTTGTGAGTTTTTGGTAAACCATAGATAATACCTGGCGATGTACCCGAAACAAACAGTTGGTTGTAATAATCACAGATAAGATTTTTCTTAATTAGAGAACGTAATTTTTTTTTTATTTTGTCTTCAATTTGCAAGATGTGTTTAAATGGATCTTTATCCAGTTTAAGAAATTTACAGGAGTCCGAAAGAATTTTTTGCATTTTAGAAATAGAATCAGACCGATTCAAAATGACCACACCCTTCCCTTTATCCGGTTTAGATATCACGATAGAATGATCTTTACGGAGGTTGGACAGTATATTAAAATATTTGAAACTGAATAAAGGGCAGAAAACTTTAAAGCTGTTATATTTATAATAGAATCTATTGGCCAAATACTTAATATCATCTATGAAATTGGATCCTGGTTTTGACATAGGAAGGGGATGAAGTCGGTGGCACAGTTTTTCGAAATACAAAATGTAACGATAGAAATCTAATTTAACGAACCGGGAGTCTAAAATTTTGTCCCAGAGACAAGATACGTTTTTCCTGAGGGGTCAGAACTTTGTTATAATAATTAGAGATGAGATCATCACTAGGACAATTTAAATTGAAATTTATACCCAAGTTCGATAGTTTATGATTTTGGCGACAAAAGGTAGCAGAATTTTTCCTATCAACTTGTCTACGTATCAACTTGTCTACACTATATAAAATAGTGTAATCCAACAGAGAAACTGAAGGCTTAAGAGACAAAGAGAAACGAATAATATCTGAAGAGATTTAGACACGAGACGTTGCTTGTGGCGAATCTCTTGCAAAAGTAATTTAGATGTCCAAGATTTATAGAGCTCACCTTGCATTAGAGCAGATCGATAAAGTTTGAAGCGCAGAAACCTGCAGAACATAACTATAGCTCTTATATTATATATATATATATATATATATATATATATATATATATATATATATATATATATATATATATATATATATATAATATACAAAAAATTCCAAGGGCAAATGAAAGGCGGATTCCAAGTACTTTCGAACTTGTTCAGTTCATTCTTGAGAATGAACTAAACAAGTTCGAAAGTACCTAATGAGAGGAACTACAAATAAATAGTATTATTAATAAGATGCAATACTAATAAGATATATTAATAAATAACTAAATATTAGATTTTTTTAAAGTATGGATAAAATGGTTGATTTCCATTTTATTAGTACAGATTAAAGGTGACGAACTTTCCCCCCATCCGATTGTCTCCTTAGTTAATTCTTTTGTGCCCGGGAATACGACGACTTAATCGCTTAATTGTGTTCTAAGTTGATTACTTTAGATTTAAGCTACGTATTCAGCCTCATTTGTGCTCCATCTCTCGAAGAATCTGTTAGTATCAGCCGTGTTTCGTCTAGGCTGATTTCTGTGTACTAAAGAGTATTTTGACTGGGAGATGAATTTGTGCCTAATTAACAATTGTCTTCATAAAAGGCGACGACCAAGAGGAACAATTAAAACTGATACTTATTAAGTCAAATGTTAATGAGATCTATAAACCAATACAGAGTCATTATTAATAACCATTTCTCTTGATGGATCATCGCAAAAGTTCCGAACTTTAGCTGAAAGAAAAAAAATTTGGTCATAATTGTTTTCAATAACAATTTGGAAATAATTAATACCTAACTTCTTCACCTGTTCTGGCAGTGAATTAAGTCTCTCATTGTAACATTGTTATGATGTTTCTATTTTTACAATGAATAAATTAGTTCTATACTGCGAGAATCTTAATCTTAGTAAAAAGATGGAAGGCAACACAGATGATTTAAAGTTTCAAAGCACAATACTTTCGGTAAAATGAATATGAGGGCCTCGAGAAAATGGAGGTCAAGTGCCATTTAAAAAAAACTGAGAAAACTGCATCTAAAGTTATCATCACTAACTCCACTATTAAAAAGTATATCTATTTCAACTAAGTTTCAGGTGAAAGTCCTACTCATCAGGAAAGACCTGCTCTTCAGGATTTTTGTTACCAGAAATAAAATAAATTGCATGATCCGGTTGCGTGCTAGCACGTAAAATGTAACCTGAATTAAATAATGAGGTGTGTAGAAGTATTCCCTATAATAATATTATTTCCCTAGCTCCTAAGATATTACTTCGGGAGAGAAACGAGGCGTTACTCCTCCCCCTTCCGAACTCACCCTTTTTGGACTCGCCGCCAGGTCTCCACAAAATTCACACCGAGGCTACGTCCCGGCAATCTAAATCTTCCCTCTTACCCCACTAGGGTCGGATGATTACTTTGTAGGATTCGACGTGAACCGCTTTATGGCTCTCACCGCTGGTCACCCATCTGGCCAGCTGATCCTTGCCTTTGACAGTTCACCGCAAGGAGACGCTCGGGTTGTCACGGCCGATAATGAAGGTTAAAAAAGGGCTTGGAGAAATTCGGGTATATATGCACCCGCTCCAGGATTACAGACAGATTTTGTTAGACACGACTTCCCCAGAAGGAGTGCAATTCAACGAAGCTCTCTCCCAAGAAGTGTGAGTGACGGTGGCAAGCCACAGAAGAGCTTGACATCACACCCGTATCTTCGGGTCATGGAGATGAGTCTCATGAGACAACGTCAGCCTTTCTTAACCGCCTTTGGATCAAGGATTGGAGAAGCCATCGTTCGAAGTTCTTCTGGTGATCTCTTAAGGAGAAGAGGCCCGTTAGCTCGTTCAAGCTGAGTGTAGAAAAGTCCCCCCCCCTTTCCCCCTTGGAAGTTCATTCGGTGACCTCCTGAGGACAAGAGGCCCGTATCTCGCAAAACACGAGTTTGAGAAAGTAGCCCCACCCGCTGTGGGTTTTGTGGCTACCACCCGTGAGTAATCTAGGTCACCAAGATCTTCCCCAAGTTTGCCACACCTTACTCTCGAGTTTCAAAGGAAATAAATCACTTATTACCCCCAATCTCCCATTATAACCATTCTCTAACCATGAATATCTAATTAGTATTCGGAGATGAAGTCCATCTTATTTATGTACTCCCATATATATATATATATATATATATATATATATATATATATATATATATATATACATATATATATATATATACATATATGTCCATATTTATTGTTGTGCCTTTTATTTTGTGTGTATTAAAAATCTATTTTTTTCATTGTGTTTGTTATATTCCTTGGTCACGCAGCTGCCGCTATCTATTCAAATCGCAATCTTAGAACAATAATAGTTGTCGCCTTGCTTGGCCTACCTTAGAGCCTGTGTGCGCATATTCATGTACACTTGTCTATACCTCGACAATGTTGACACCTTTCTGATATCACAAAAGCAAAAAGAAAATATAATAATAATAATAATAACACTGGTTAGCATTATTTTTTTTTGAGTGTATGATATCTCTTTCAAAATATATATGAAAAATGGTCATTTACTTTGTTTTTACTCATCTCTATCACATCACCTTGTCGAGTTATAAGGAGGCATTACTTTTCTCTTTTTGTATATCATAAGTAAATATTTATATATATTATAATATATATATATATATTTATATAATATGTATATAATATATATATATATATATATATATATTAATATTATATATATATATAATATATGTATATATATATATCTATATATATATATATATATATATATATATATATATATATTATAATATATATAAATATTGAAAATATGTTTTTCTTTATTTTTAGATTGTCAATATTTCTAGATGCTCAATAAATTCAGGAGACATATTTTGCTATTTCTGCGGGCAATTCACCTATTTAGATTCCCGGAGCAATATTGTGGCGTTGTTATTTAGTTTAGTTTATTTTGGCTGCAAATTAGGAGAACACGACAAGCCATTTGCCCCACACAACACTTGCAAATGTGCTCCAAATGTGGTGGGTCATTTGGAAAACTTAAATGTATCCCCTTTGGAGTACCAATGGTATCGCGAGAACAGAAGAATCACACTCCAATAAAATTCTTCTACCACTACTCCAACTCCAGATGAAATTAGGGCTTATGGAAAATTTTATGAAGCACTTGAACAAGAATGGAGCTGCTTTCAACTACCTGGAGTCAAACTTTCTTCGTGTAAGTGAAGGCAAGCTAGAGGCAGGAATCTTTGTTGGCCCTCAGATTCGGGAATTTATGAAGGACAAGCAGTTTGCGGAAGCATTAGCAGGTGTCGAGGTTAATGTCTGGTTTTCCTTCAAGCAAATTGTCCATAACCTTTGGGAAATACCTACTCCCCAGAATATGAAAAAATGATCCAAGATCTGATTACAAGTTTCTAGCAACTTGGGTCTAAAATTAGTTTGAAGATGCACTTTTTGCACTCACATCTTGACTATTTTATCATGAATTGTGGGAACTAGAGTGAAGAACAACGAGAGCGTTTCCATTGGGATATTTGCACTATGGAAACTCGATACCAGGGCAAATGGAATGTCAGCATGATGGCGGATTCCTGCTGGTTATTAAAACGTGATGGTCCTGATGCAGAGCACAAGCGGAAATCACAGCGGCACCCCTCCCTTTGAATAGGTGTGTAGGCTAACCATGAGAGCATGTTTTTTTTACATTCATTTTATTTTATGTTGATGATTTTGATTCATTTCATGATACCCATGATTTATTTCATGTTGATTTGGTATACATATGTTCCTAAACTAAAATAATGTGCTATTCCATGATTTCTTATTTAATTTAAATAAGTAACAATATATTAAAAATGGACATTTATTATTATCATGAATTTGTATTTAATTCAAAATCCTTACATGATAGAAAAAATGGTTTAGGTATTTAAAATCAGCAACCCAATAATATGTAAGATCACATCCATGAATATACAAATTTTCCAAATTTGAGTTATATATTTACTCTTATGTAGTTTGACCGGTAGATTTCATTCCTGGCATCGGTTTACGCTCATCTTTCACTCGTTTTGAATTAGAAATTGGCCACACACCGAATATACGTGACACTACCATGGTTAACATAGAAGAAACAACGAATATGCAAAATGCAGAGGTTAAACACTGATTATACGGAATATTCGGTCTGTTTCATTTATACATAGCACGATATCCAAACGTAAAACACCGAATATGCAAGCTTTCTATCAATTTATTGCCGCTCCTCTCATGCAGCAACCCGTTTTTTCTTGAACAAATTGTAAGCTACGCGTCTGTAATGAAATGGACGAGAGTTTTTTTCGCTTGTTTTTCCTCATCTGTTTGTTCAGCCTCTTTTTCTTTGTTTCTTTGGTAGCCTAGACTGCTACACCCACTATGGGTGAATTGTCGGTCTATAAACCGGTAACTTAGGATTTTTTTTAGTTGGATCCAGATTATGTTCTCTTTTGTGCATTGTGTGTGTTTGCCATCTTCATCGTTTATCTTTAATATATCGTTGTTTATATATATTTATATTCAGGAGCAAGCCTTAAATATTTGCATGCCTGTAAGTTGTATGTGTGTCCATTTGTTAACACAAAAATACTCGCACCGTTCTGCTGTGTATACAAGGTAACAAGCATAAATTAAGGTGGTGGAGAGGGAGGTAAGAGAAGATGATGATGGTGATGATTATCATTATGATAATGCAGTAATTGCCGAAATTATTTTATGTGCTACTTAAATGCAATGCATAAATATTTGTTTATTTTTCTCCTTTCAGAGGTGTTTTGAGGACAGAAGGGCAAGACATTCAATGCATTCAAGAGAATAATATAGCAGGTGCTATCGAAGTTCAATCTCCTGGAGTTTCTGATGCTCATGAATCAGTGTATGAAATGGCTTCTCATCACACCTCTATTGCTTCTGAAGTTAAAAAAATGGAGGAAATCAATGACACAACAAAAAAGGATCATTCAAGATAAAGAAAAACACCCAATATTCAATGGATGTGTTATACAAATGCCATGCCAAGTTTTCAGATGAAATACGAAACCCTATTCACTCAGAATTTTAGAAAAACTGCTACGATATAAGGCGAGCATGGTTGTCAAGCAAAGTAACAAGGAAAGAAGGAGAAAGAAGGCATATTCAGGAAGATTTATCAAGGAAGAAGTTATCGTACGTTTATACACTGAGCGATGCCCAAGGAAAAGCAACAAAAGCCTGTCAGAAATTTGTTTTCAGCACATTAAGGTACAGTTGAGATCAGGTTATAAAATCATTATTTCATTCCATTGATGCAGCTTCTTCATCCACAACTAATTTATCAGGAAATATCGCAGTGGCAGATAACAGAGGAAAACGTGACCCTCCTAATTGAGTTAATAGAGAAGTAATAATGAATCACATCTAATCTTTCAATCCAGTTATTTCTCATTTCAGAAGAGACCATGCTCCGCATGTAGGATACCTTCCAACAGATCTCTCCGTTGCTTCAATGTACAAACTATTTCAAGAAAAACACGCATCAGTCCCTTGTTCCTATGAAGTATAGTAAAGTAGATGAACATAAGTTTTTCTGAACCTTACGTTGACAAATGTTCATCATGCTTATTTTACGAATTGAATATGAATGAAGAAAATCCTGAAAAGGCTCAATTGCACAATGAAATTCAAAAGGGAACAAGAAAATAATACAATAAAGATAGTGACATATACGAACAAATGGATGGACTCCTAATATTTTCCGTCGATATGCAAAAAGTTTTGCTCCTGCTGAGGATGCCTGATGTTAAAGAAAGTTTTTTCTGCTCGAGAATAGTTGTGTTTAATAAAACATTTGCTTCTTTTAAGAAAAATCAACATCACTATTATGTAGTTTGGAATGAAAGTCTTCGTGGTAGGAATGCTCCTGATGTTGCATCATCCTATATCAAAGTAATTAAGGAAAATATAGATACAAAGAAGTTTATATTTTGGACAGATAATTGCGTTGCTCAAAATAAAAACTAGACATTATATTCGGCATTTGCTTTACTTGTCAATGAAGATCTTGGACCCTCGGAAATCACGTTGAAATATCTTATCATCGGTCACACATTCTTTGCCGCAGATGGCGTTTATGGAAAAATAGAAAAAGTAATCTGGGAAAAGAAGAATCTGTATCATATGAGAGACCTCTGCGATTCCCTGGAACTTTCAACGAAGAGATCAACGGTCTTAGAAATGCAACTTTATGATTTTAAGGCCTACTAAAACTTGTCAAGATTAGGAACAACCCGAAGAGCGTCTTCTGAGAATAATATTCCACTTTTAAAAGATTTATGTGAAGTCCGATTTGAGAAAGGTCTGCACGGACTGATCTATAAAAAGACATTTCAGGACTCTGGAACTAAAGTTAAATTTATGAAAGAAATTATTCGACGCAGTTATTCGGCGAAATATTCAGCAAAGCGCAGAGGAATTCAAAAAGAAAAATTGGATAAAATTCACTCAGGTCTTGTTATGAGAATGCCTATTTCCTACCGAGCCTTTTGGAATAACCTACTTAGTAGTGATAATATCTCCGATCTCTTAAATTCTAGAGTAGATTAAACATCAAGGTCTTATGAATTTTTCCATTAAGTTTAAAATGGGTTTACTTTTTGTGTATTTAGTCATTTTTCCTTAAAAAGGGATATAACTACAGTTTTTGTGAAGTTTTATACCTTTACTCAGATCGTTTTAAATATGACTTTATGTTCACTATTTTCTTTATCAAATTAAAGATATTTCAAACTGATATTAACATGCAAATAGAAAGATAAATTCATTTCATTTTTTTAAGATTCTATTTAGTTTGTATTTTTATGGTCAAAATATCAATAAAAATTACATAGATTTTATAGGATTGTTTATACCTTCCCAATGCCCTGTTAAAAATTCTAATAATAAACACAAACAGTGATGAATGTATAATGTAATGTGGTTGCCATAATTATAATGGTTTGATTGCTTAATGTTGTCAATAATACAAAGTGAAAACACCGAATATAGGTTTAATCGGTGTCTCATTGTTGAATATTAATGCTCATTAAAGAAGAAAAACAATGAATATACTTATATTCGGTCTCTTTCCTCTGCATTTGTGGTGAATAGCAATCCACAAAGCAAAGGAAAAACAGTTTTTGCGCAACTGAGCCAAAAATATAAAATTAATGCACAAAAGAAAGCAAAAATATGAAAGATGATGCCCATAATGGAGTAAATGCATTAGACGTTTAACAGAATCTTGAAAATATACTATTTTGGGGGGCATTGCAATAAAAGGAAAACTTTGAACGCTTCTCCTGTAAAGTTATTATTTTGTATATTCGGTGCTCTTTCTCTGCACGGCAGACCTGTTGCGATAGGAGGCGATGGAAGCACTGTGAGACTTGGAGTTTTATTCTTTCAATCTGAATGTCGAAAGTTGAGCAAACAAATTTGAAAAGCTGAGCTCGCGCACTAGATCACTTAGCTCCTTCTGGGAAAAAGAATGTGGAGCATCATCGTCAAAAATCTCTTCTTTTTTATTTTCTCTAACACTGGAGGAATCTTCGTCACTAATGTTAGGAAGTTCTCCAAATACTGATATTTGAATTTGATCACAATTAGCTACAGGACGATGCACTGATTAAAAATAAGGATACATGGGGCTGCTCCGGTTCTTTCAGTTGATCCCAGTTAAATCAAGAGCGCAGAAATAACAAGGAGTACCATGGTTTCTTGGTTTGCTCCAAACCATGGGAATGGCAAACTTCAGACAACTCTGTTGCACTTTCTTTGCTACTATGTTTGCCGCCCAATATTTATCCAGGTCACCAAGTTCCATAGCAAAATAAGCATAGTAAGCATGCTTTAGGAAACTTGTGACTATATTCCTGTATGGAACAACGGTGTATTCGCCCCAGATCTAACATATTTTTGAAAGATGTTCTAGCCGAATCAATCTTATTCGCCTACAGAAGTAAAATGCAAGTTAGTAAAATATTTCTGCATATAAACTCTTCAGAATTAATTTATTTAAAAAAATAAGAACAATTTTGCATAATATAAATAGAAAATACCCATAAATGTTGAAAAATGTGTAAAACGTAAACAAAAATTATGTGGCGATAAATCAAAAAGTTGATCTGATTGGGCAAATTCAATAGGATTTGGGAGATTCTGCACATAAAAATTCTCCTAAAGCAGCAAATAAAGTGGTGTTGGCCAGTGTATTCTTTGATTTGTTTATGATCGGAAAGAGGATTGAGGTGGCGGACATTTTATTTTTGATTTGGAATTCGCCAGGCTTCTTTCTCTTAATCCCTCAAAGGATCACCGGTCATAGAGTTAACCTCTTTGAGAGAAGAACACCCTATAACCGGTGACAAGGCCTACTTATTCAGGGTTACTTAATATTTATGCTGGAGGCTATTCTTCTGACTGGCTGTTACTAATAATGATACTAATATTCTAATCAGAAGGATGATAATAATGATAATAATAATGTCTCTGGCAGTCTATTTATACCAACGCAAATTAAAAGGGCGTGGCTTTTCTTCTCTTAATCTCAGCAAGGGGCGGAGCTTAATGGGTTCGTGTGTTCTTACTAAAGAGTATTTGCATTTGGAGATCTGACCGAACTTATCAAGCCAACATTCATATCAAGATTGATTTCGTCGTTTCACAGGTTCATGTAAAGTCTGGTTTATAAGATTCGATTCTGTTCTATGTATCCATCTGTTTTCCACTGTCTCCATTATCTCTATTTCCTGACCTTCGGCTTTTCTTCTCTTAATCTCAACGCGGGGCGGAGCTTAATGTGTTCGTGTGACTGTTTTATAATCTGTGTTTGTTTGTACATTCACGTGGGAACCCAACGATTTTGCTTGCGTCCTTACAACATATTCTGTTTTGCATTGCTACATATTAAATTGCGGTTTAACATTATTTACAAGTATTTGCCTTGTTCTACATTAGTTAATTGTTATAACATGACATATTATTTCAGCGTTCGATTTATGTGCCCAATTACAAGATTTCGTAGGGTCCACGAGGTGCTCATTCGTGAGGTTCCTTGTTGGGTCTACTCTACCTTGCATATATATATATATATATATATATATATATATATATATATATATATATACTTATTTCGTGGTCTTTCTACCTTTTGAGTAGTACCTATGATTAAAATATATGGTATGATTACAATATACTGTATATACTCTGGTTCAGAGGGGAAAGTTCATTAGTCTTATAAAATAATATGTATGTACAAAATATTGAGGTTTGCGAACAATTTGCCTTTTTTTATTATAATATGCCGTGGCAATGGAAGGAACGCGTACATTTTATATTTTGAGATCACCCTATTTTATCATGCAACCGGTTTTAAAATAAAAGAATGAGAGGTAAACTCTTATTATAAGTACATCTTAACCCATTGAAGTTTTTTATTTTTTAAATTTTTAATATTTACTATAATATGAGTAAAAATAGCAAAGGGGAATAATAATTCTTATCAAAGATTAATATTTAATGAGAAATCTTGAAATAAAAACAAAAAAACATGTGTTGCATATATGCAACGCTAGGGTGATCGGCTAACAAATGAGGCATTATGAAACTCTTCAAAGCAATTTATGCACAAACCCACGGAACACTTTGGACATTCGGTTCTCGTTATTGATAAGCAATTGAGACCTGCACATCTCCTTCTTTTGTTATTGGGGATGTATCTGACAAGATGGCAACCTGGATCCAGCCTGATGGAATCAGCTACTCGAGTGGTTATGCTACTCTTCTGTGAAATCTTGAGGCGACCACCTGCCCCTTGTTGAGAACCATACTTTTTCAAAAATGTTTGCCCAATGGATCGTCTGAATTCTAGCTGGCTCATCGATTTATTACAGTTTTTGTATAAAATCCAAGCATTTTGGAAAGCTACATTAACAATCCATGTAAAGATTGGCCACCACCATTTCTTCCCTCTTATACCAATGCGATAAGCATTGATATTTTGGTCCATGAGATCAGTCCCACCCATGTACTTATTGTACTTAGAAATGATGTTAGGTTGTGTTACATCTATCACTTTGCCGAGAACACGTGAGTAAAGGCGGGCCTTCGCAAGAGGGCTAATTCCGTGAACATTTGAAGCAACTGTCACAACATTGTTATCCAACCAACGTACTAAAATGATGTTATTCCCCGCATTTCTGGCATATATTCAAATTCTCCAGGAGCCTTTTTCTTAAAATCTCTTGAGTTTGAAAGAGGGCAGCTTTTATCAATTCTGTTTCCTCGAATAGTACCCGTTCCGCAATAATGTAGTTCTTTTAGGTGGCATAATAAATTTGTGCCTAAAAACAAATTATCAAAGTAAAAATGATACAACAACTCCTTCTTGATTTCAGAAAGACTGTCAATCATTGTTTGCAATGGTGCAGAACACTTTCTCAAGTTACCCTTATAGTTTGAATTTACTTTTATGTTTTTGCCTTGGTATACATTAAATTTAATAAGATAGCTTTGAACGGTATTCATACACTAAGTTTTGAAACCAAAACGAATTGGTTTTAGACCTAGAAACTGCGTGCAACCATGCTTTCCATAATATTTAATCATCGCTTCATCAAACGATATATTCATTTCTGGTTGGAAATTTTTGGCAGAGTTTTCTTGTAAGATGTCCATAAAAGGACGAAGTTTCCACATTTTGCCTTGAAAGGAAAAATTCCTACTATCGCAAAAATGAAAAAATCTCTTGATTTGCAAGAAACTCTCCCTTCTCATAGCATTACATACTAATTCATTGCGAGCATCTTCCTCTGAGTCCCAATACATACGCTGTGATGGAAGATTATTATAGCCAATTAGCAAAAGAATCCTAATAAACACCCTGAATTCATTAGCAGAAATCGAGGGATCGGGAAGATTTAAAAATAAAGCATACCGGGAACTTTCCTCTACGAGCAATTTCCAGACTTTCTCATTAAAGAGTTTCTCAAATAGAGATGTTGGCGATTGTTCACTATAACTAGAGTAATCTGAAGCACGAAAAATCATTGTTGCACGACTGATGCATTTTGTGCGGAAAAGAAATTTGCTCGATCCTAGAAGACGTTAGGAGCAATTTATCGAAGTGCGAGATATATCGCAAGTTTATGCTTTGGTAATATCGCCAGAGAGCAATTGACCTATTCGCTTGGTTGGCTATCGATTTTAAGGGACTCCTTTTTTCATCTTCTGGAGTGAGGTGTCGTCTGATCATGGTCGGTGAGTGTCCGCGTTTCCCATTTGCTTACCCCTGTACAAATATTTCATCATCTACAGTGATCTCTCGTACATGGTTAACTTCTTCTTCATATTCTGCGTGCCAGCATATTTCTAATTCGATCGAGGGACTCTGTTTTATGTTCTCTGAGTACAGATCATTCCATTATAAAAAGATTGTAGCTAAGAGTTGCACTACTTCTTTCAATCCAGGTAGAAATGGAGATTGCAAGCGCTTTGTTGGCATCATTTGGAAAGCAGTGACTCTTTACTTGGGCTCTAGCAAGATCCCCATTTCAGCTTGGGAATTGGTATTATCTGAAACGCTGCATTCAATAATTAGCTCTCTGCTTTGCATTTCGCACAATTACACATGGCGAGAAACTATTTTCTCCTCCACGGTGAACGTTACCTGGACAGATTATGCCTACTTGGCTTTCTACTCAGGGTAGGTTTCTTCTCCTCAGGCATATCCACCTCAAGCGCGAACCTTGTTGCAAGAGGTAGAGGTCATCCAGGGTAATTCCGTATACCCGCACATTATTTTTCATAACAGTCCTGAGAATACTGTCGCCCTCCGAGACCTTGCCCCAACTAGAGAGAGCACGAAACAAAGGGTACACATCCAGAACGCGATGAGATGGAGTCCATTGCCTCAAATGGCCAGCAACCTAGGATCTGTCAACCAGATGACGAAACTGGATCATCAAAAAGACCTCCAGTTCCGACGCCTTGGAAACCTTTGACTCACCTTCTTCCGTACCGATTCAGCCCGATTCTGAGTTTCCTGATTTTAAGGACTTTCTTCGTTGCTAGGCACACAAGCTCTCTTAATGCTCACTACATATATCCTTTGTTTCGAGAGAGGAAGAGTGTTGTGGTTTGTTGCTAAGAGTATTTCTCTATTATTCTAGAAATTATATAGACTAAAATCTAAATGTTTTTGTACAATAGTTTAAGCCTTTAGCAATCTACATAATTTTAGATATGTAAAATATACCCTCTGCTCTCCATGAAGGTAAAATGCCAATCTTTAATACCAATGTTATAATTGTTAGATCTTACCTCTTCTTTGCAGAGTACATTCTGTATCTTGCCTTATTGTAATTTTTCCTTGGTTTCTTTCCCTTTCCAGTCCATTAAAGCGAAACTTTTGCATTTAACTTACTTAACCTCCACACACTCGTGGGTGAATAACAATGCTGTCATGCGCTATTGTAATAAACCTTTTATTCTGCCATTGAATTTAAAGTTCGATTAAAATGAGTGGAGATAAAAGGAGAAAAGACATTGTTTACCTTGTTAATCTCAACATAAAAATTACTTAAATCGAATTTCGTAAGCCCAGAACCTGACAAATTGACCAGGATATATATAATCTTACTATTATTATAGATCATTTAAATATTTTAACTATCCTCTTCTTTTTAATTTATCATTTTTACCGAAAGTCAGAGTATCAAATATTTTTATAAATAGACGCATTAAAATATAGGGCGATTTATATAAATACTTGAAGAAGTTGGGAAAATGGACATCTTTGAACTTACATATTTAAGCGAGTAAAATAAGGTAAAAAACAAATAGCCAGTGGCAGAGAGAGCGCAGAACTATTCTTAATATAGTCACTTTGAATAGCAAAGGCACGTTTCCTTGCATTTTGGAAAATATGAATATACACATATTCATACCAGCAGAAGCTTATGTCATACACAAAAACACACACGCTGACATCTTGGGTCGATTCATATGTAAAATGGCTGGAAAAAATTTGAAAATTCCTAACATTAATTGCGATACATAAATATCATTGCAATAGATCTCGGAGTAAATTTCAGTTCAAAGGCATTTGCCCTCCATTTGTGTGCTAATTAAGAAATGAGGATCAATCAAATGTAACCGAAAGTCAAACAATGAATAACAAGGTTGTGTATTTATTCGCCGTTATGTATCTGAGATTTCCCCAGAGATATAAAAGACTTAATTACTCTCATTGTTCTACGCAGAGCTCGACCAAGATGAACCACCCCTCACGTCGGTTAGAAAGGTTGTAATGGCCTCTTCAAGTCAAGGTGAAAATTCCGAGCAAGGGAAATTATCTACAACATTACAACCAAGTTTCGGTTTTTTCTTCAGGAAACCCACCTGGATTCGATGACTAGGAGCATTTTGTATGTACACTTTTTGTTCGAGGTCTACAATCTTAAAAACACAATTGCGTACATAACCCGGTGTATTGTAGTTTTAGTAGAAAATGTCTTGAATATCCACCCGTCAATAAGAGATGTGATTTGAGGACATGAAAAATCTCTATATCATCATTATATATATATATATATATATATATATATATATATATATATATATATATATATATATATATAATTAATGAATCTTTTTCTTATCTTCTTCTGCCTTTTTTTCCTCGTGTAAAATTTGTGCTGTTTTGGTATTTCTATTCTTAAACAAATGTATTTTTATGTTACGGATTTGATCAAATAAAGAGACTCATTTTTAAGGCTTTTCTTTTACAAGCGAACTGAGTTAGAGTTTAACGAAGCAGTAAACTCATGACCAAAGTGGTACTGAGTGTGGTAAACCTGAAGGAACACGATTTGAGACATTACCAATAGTTGTTTTATGCTACTTTGAAGGGTGAATTATGCGAAATTGCTGGAGGCAGAACTAAGGTAAATAAATAGAAAGGAGGTGTCTAGAGCAATTGATCAACAGATAACTCTGATCTAGGAAGATCCTTTTATTATGTTTAGGATCACTGCGAAAGGAGGGCCATCAAAAGTTTAAGACGATGTATTAAAAAAGAGATAATTGTTCTTTGCTGTCTAATTTTACGTGATAAATATTTTATTAGAAGAAGACAAATATCACTACACTCATAGTTTTCCGACACTATTTGATTACTGATTGAGGAAACTTTAGAGAAATGAGTAGTATTTAAAATTAGATTCTTGGAATAAATTAGCTTTGAGCAGGAGCAAGACAGGAGGCATATTTCTTGCGCTTTCCGGTGATTTCTTATGAAGGCTCAAGCGTATGCGACAGCTGCAAGTTGGTGTTACATCGATTTTCCTTACAATTCTTTCATGCTCTTTTCTTCCTTTATTTATTTGATTCCAGGGCCAGAAAATTTAGCGCCACTTTAGTAATTGCATCTTCATAGTATAAGATTATATTTTTGATATTTTATTGTGTTATGTTATTGGTTGGTAGATTTTGTAGAGAACCTATGTGAGTTACGAGAGTACAAAACGTAAAAGCATTTCAAACGTATTATCGCATTAATAACAATGAAGCTGAAGGAGTTCTTCCTAATCCAGAGAATTAAACATTCTACATGTGAAGAAGATTCGGAATATTTATGTCTAATTAGGAAGGTTAAATGAATTTGGAGCCTAGTTTATGTCATAAAATGACCAGGGATGAGCGGAAAAGACACGTCACTTCATGAAGGCTTAATTATCTAAGTAAGAAAGACGATCACCATTGAACTTAATGCTTGTTTTATCTATCTTATAAATATTGATGCGACTGAACGTTTAACCTTTCTCTCAGCTCTACTTTCTTGCCCTCTTGAGCTACTTGAACTTGGTATCTTCCACACCATAGGAAGATGCTCTGGATTTAACGCAGCTTAACTTTTGCATTTCAAACTTGTCTTGGATTAAAAGAGCTCTAAGCTTTCTGACTTGATATGGGAAGTTCCAAGAACCCGTTTGTAGAGAGATAACCAAGAAGATCCTGAAGGTTTTTCTTACCCTTCTGCACCTCTAGACAGAGAAGAAAGAGGTTTCGGTCGCCATCTTACAATCATACATTTTCCCCACCGCTTGCAATTCTTTCGCAAAATGGAACCGAATATCTTCTTTGATTTACAGTATAAGTCCACAAAAATCAAATAAACCGTTTTTTTCATACTCACAACCCCACATTCGCAATCTTACTTAGGGTGAAAAAATAGCCCCATGGAATTACTTTCTCTCTGGTAAAGAAAACATCTCCCGTGGTAATTTGGGAAAATGTCAGACACAACGCAAACTCAAATATTACCACAATGGATCTGCCAATAGCAGTAATCACTGATTCGCGTGTATCCACTCATGCCCCTTGAAGTACCCCTTTATCAGTTTCCCATAGTTTAATTAACTCATTATACCGAGTATCCTTTAATTTATCTTTCCCAACAGTACTAAATATCTAGTTTAAAAAATAATATTTACCCTCTATCCGCACATTATATAATGCTTGCATTTTCATAATACTCATGAGTTTTCGAAGATTTTTATAATTATAATATTATTTCGATTAACTTTAAAATATCATAAAGTATAAAGAGAAATATTAACAATATAGGGCGTTGATATGTTAAATATGTTTTCTTCGTCTTTTTGATCTAGGCTTAACTCACTTTTTTAAAAGAAAAAATGATTGAATTTGGTTTTTCTGCAAAGAAATTTATAATGCTAATTTCATCAATTCACAAGAAGAGATGTTCTCTATAGCAATTAGCATTATTTTACATTAATACTCTATTTGAAAAAATTTCTATCTACTAAGTTCTACTATACTCTATCTACTATGTGACTATGTTTGATAGAATGTTTAGGACCATTTGTAAATTCCTGAGCACAATTCTATTGTCTCAAACATAATTTTGTTTTGGCAAAGATCAGGTTCTTAAGTCATCCAAATTTGCCCATTCAATTGTGTACACTTCTTTGAAAACTATTTAAATCATTCTTAATAACTTGCCCCCTGACTCTAAATTTGCAAGTTGAATGGGAAAATGAAAATGATTTTATCCTTTATTGCTGTCAAAACCATGAGATATAGATCCACCTATGTTTTATGTTGACCCAAAGCAACTTATTCTAATACAATTATTAATTTTTCTCATATAAGGATTTAAACATAGGGAAAACCATGCTTTATCTATAATTTTAAAAGCCTTTGAAACAATTAAACTTGGGTATTGTAAAGTAAATATTCATTTCAAAGCTTGATTTCTATTAAATTAAATTAGCCTGATTATTTTATTGAGTCATTATTTTACTGCCCAACTCGAGATATCTAGACACGAATTCAACCGTCAATCCTTACTAATTAACTGTATTTTTTATTCAAATTAATCGACTTTAAATATCTTTAAACAATTATAAATTTTTTCCCTTCGAAACCATTCTGAAAGGAAAGTGTATTTTTTAGGTCAGATACAATAATTAGAAGAAATATGTAAAGGAATATAAAATAATAAAGGTTCAAATATAGAAAATATTTTTATAAAAGACAACATGAAACAAATAATGGGACTTATAAAAAAATGGAAACTTAATTCAAATCAGGTCTGGGTATTTTCTAAAAATTAAATTGGCCTCAAGTGTGTGACATGAGTCTTTCCACCTCTATACATTGGGGCATCTCCGTTCTATGTGCCGCGATTGAATGATGTATTGCTTAGATGTGTGTGGATGTTTCTATGATTTTGTATTGGCGATCTTCGATCTATTTTCTAAAGATATTTTGGTGCCAATGAATTATGGGTTCATGAGTATTTCTAAAACAGAGTTTGTGCGTATATAAATTGCGTATATTTTATTTAGGTGTGTTTATTATTGTTGTATGTGAATTATTGCCCAATTACCTAAAATTATTATATCACTGAATTGTGCTTAGACGTTTTTCTATGGTGTGGTTGTGGATAATGCGTGTGTACCTTCCACTTGCCTGTATTTGCATTTCCAATATTTAAGTAAGTGTATAGATTTTTGTGGTGAGGAATGTTGCGTGTACATATGGCGGTTTATGTTTCATATTGATTATACTGTGTGTTCCGCTGTAAACAGTAAGATGTAAAGTATTGTGTTTGAATATGTATGTGATCGGCTTGGGAACTTGGACGAACACGATCATCAGATATGGGATCGTGTATATGGTTTATGGAGCGATTTACAGATGTGTCTCAAGACGCCAACGTTATAATTATCTCCCCCCCCCTCCCTAATTGTTCGTCTTGTTTTTCGGGGCGTAATTACCAAAAATAAATCCGGATCAGATCCTAGAATTAATCGTTTCATTCTCACGAGAGCTGAAATGAACAGGCTACATATTTTCTTTGGCTTAATTTGATTTCTTATGCACATGTTATTGCTTTGGTCTTGCTTTAATTTGAACTTTCTCTTGACTTTAGTTTCAAGAAAGTAATATGATTTGTGTTGGTATCCAAGCATGTTTTAATTCGGTGGATGTAACTCCACTAATCTTAGGTTTTCTAATTTTTATCTAGATCTGGCACCTTTAGCACAAGAATTTTAACAATTGGACCCATAATTATTTTTATGAAAGACTTTTTTCATAAGGAACTGTTTTATATGTAATCAAATTAAAAAAAAACAATTAAACTGACTTACGGTCCATTCAAAGAGGGTACCTTTGGTGTAACAGTTGAACAGGCGCAGTCCTGCAAATGTTCATTGACTGCCTCGCAAAACACTCGCACAACGGTTATGTTCCCAAACGGCTACTTTTCAAGACTTTTTCTGACGCAACTTAAACCACTCAACAGAATTGCTGTTGACAACTTCCACTGAAAATGGTTCTGTTCTCGCTAAGCTGGAAAATATCCTTGTAGTCTACATTGTCGAAGCCTCAAAGCATTCTGAATACGAGGGGTGGTCAATATGTTTTGCAATTCGGATATATGGAAACGAGATACGAGGTAAAGTGTTTTATTATTTTACAAGATAACTAGCCGCGACTTCAATGCACTTGCGCCACTTGTCCCTGAGGCTTCGAACTCTTGACAACCAGAAATCTCCCGACTGGTGTTCAATCCACTCCTGGACGGCGAGCTGGACATCTTCATCGTCCCCAAACCGGCGTCCACGCAGTGCAGCCTTAAGCTGGCGAAATAAAATGTAGTCGCTGGGGGATCCCAGTGATGGACCGACTTTCTATCACCCTTCACTATGCGTGACTCGAATCCCGCAGGGTCTTGGTTGTACAGGAACAGCAGCTCCTCCGAACTTTGACCTCGTTGAAGTCGATCATGGGGCATGAGGTTTTTAGGGACCCAACGGGCAGAGACCTTGGTGATGCCCAAATTGTCGCAGATGATGTTGATAACACTTCCATGTGATATTCAAAGTTCTCGCTCGATTTCTTAGACCTTCACCCGTCGATTTTCCAGAAGCATCCTCTCCACCTGGGCCACCTTGTTCTCGTTGGTCACGTATGACGGGCATCCTGGACGGGGTCATCTTCAAGGGACTCACGACCATCGCGGAACTCCCTTTTCCAGCGAGCAATGGTTGCATAGGATAGGGCGGTGTCGGTGTACACTGTAACCATGCGTTCATGGATCTCTTTTGCATTCTTGCCTTCCTTGGTCAAGAATTTGATCAGTGCATGGTGCTCAACCTTGTCCATTGTTGAAATATTTGTGACTGACGATCTGCGCTCTGCTACTGCTTCTTAAATAGACGAGGCCGGAGCGTGCGGCTGCAGGTCATGACTTGTTATAACATGTTCTAACGCCCCCACAAACAGCGATCCTCCTTCCTCTGTTTTTCTTTACCGATTTACAAAACTCATTGACCGCCCCTCGTATTTCGATAAGCTGATCCCACACCTCTGGGTCTCCAACGAGAACAAATCTAATTCCCATAACCTATTTTCATAACTCTTGTGTCTGATAAAAGGAATCAGTTTGGTTGACCTGGCTTGCATACGTTCCAATCTCGTAATGTCTTTTCGAAACGAAGGACTCCAAATTTATACGGCTTACTCCAAGTGCAGCCAGAGAAGGGAGTTGTACAAACAGATTAAAATCTCCTCGTTCTGATATCTAAACTGTCGCTTTGTGTAGCCTAACATCCTTTGGGCTTTCTTCTCCGCCTCAATTCACTGCTTCTAGAACTTGAGGTCACTAGTGATAGTGACACCCAAGTCCTTCTCTGTATGAGTGCATTCAAGAGCAGTGCTCTTAAGAATATAATGCGATTGATGATTTCAGTGGCCGATATGTTAAGTTTACCCCTAATTTCTTTTATAAAAATTTGATAAGCCTATTTTATTAGCTGTTTTAATTTTGTGGTTAGTACCACTAACACTTATTAAGTTCAAATTGGAATTGCAATTCAAAAAAGTTATTGGCAACGACTTACTGTGGTGATTCTTACTCTTTTTCTAAATCACATAATTTAGCTGAAAGAAATCAATGTATTGATTACTGTCGAAAAGTGACGATTTGATAACACTCAAATATTTATTTACAAGAACCTTAGTAACAGTGCATTTATAAATAGTGAAAATAATAAAAAATTGATATTTTGTCTACTTGCACTGCAGTTAGTAATACTGAAAAGAATAATATCGATATGTACTAGAGATATGGCTGGAATTTGAACGACAGAATTCCGGGGTTCAAACCCATCGTTATCCAACACGAAAAGTTTAATGAATAAATTGCAAAAAAGTAGACATAATTCACACTTCAATAATGATGATTCGCAAACACCCTTTTCGCCTAAAATATGAACATGAACCTTTTGTTACAAAAGACCAAAATCCAATTAAAATTCCCTTTTTAAAGGTTTTGAGAAAAATAACATCAAACATTTTTATTTTTTCTTCCTATTTAATATCATTACACACGCCACTTTCTCTTCTCTAATAATGTGTTAAGAAATTAACTCTCTTTTTAGAGGGCATTCAATAAAATGGGGGCCTTCTAAAGATGAAATAACTAATGTCCATCACCATAATAGTTCAGACGCAATAAAATGAAAAATTTATTGTGGAAGTAATATTTCATCCGGAAGTGGGTCATAGGTCAAGAGATAGGTGATTAGTATCGTGCAAGGCCTCATCTAACTCGTCGTGGCATTGAAGCCACAAGTAGACCGAAGACTTCGGGGGAGATGTTGATCAATGCCATCTTGATAATTTATACAGTTCTCAAATATTTTTAGATGCCGGATCTTGAGTGCGAAGAGACCTTGCCAATACTTCCTGTAAATCCTCGAATAGGTTCAAGTCGCATAAGCATGGTGGCCAAACCATTACTTGGAACTCTTCCGAAAACTTCTCTTCAAACCAATTCCGTGCAAATTAGTCCCGATGACACTTCGTCGTTCGGTTACACTAAGATTATGACTGGATGCCAATGATCACTAAACAGGGCGTTTACCGGTCAACGACGGCTTAGGCAGATCAGCACCCTCAATACTTGTCAGTTGAACACGTTCTACTACACCATTGTAAAACTACCAACAGCCTGCAAGGTTTTGTATAAAAGTGGGTTCGATGGAGTCTGCGCCCATCTCAACTCAAACATCACCCTGAAACAATGGAAGCGGTGTCTCATCTGACCAGGACATAGTTTGGTACTTCTCCCGAGTCAAAGTAACCACTTCAGGATCACAGTTGTCGTGCTTTCTTCAGTGTCATGGTCTTCACAAGGCTGCTCTGGTGAGGTTCTTGCTTTCATATCCCAAATAAGATAAAGCTAACTGCACTGACTCAATGGAGATGCTTCTGTTGCCTCTTGAACAGAAGCTGGATGCATATTTACGCAGTATTACTTGTCTTGCACCATGGACAATTCTAGGCAAAGCCCGCTAGTCACGATCTGTAAGCATTAGTGGTCTTTCCCTGGTAATGCCTACATTATTTATAATTGGTACACACGTGATAACCTAGATTGAGGAATGCTCAATTTCTGCATAGTTTGGAAATTAGTGTCCATTTGGTGTCCACGAATATGTCCAGTTTAAGCGCCGATGATTTATGTCGACTTTCCATAAGCAAATTGGCCTGTTGTTGCTACTGACATACGAGGCATTGGGCACTTTAATGTATTTATTAGATTTATGGATTAATACTTTTTATCCTAGAAAACATTGGAAAACCTTGTATTATTTTGACTCTTCTTTATCTCTAACTGGAGATTTTTACTGAGATTCTATATGTTATGCATACCTTAGTTTTAAAAAACTTTCTAAAAGTAAGTAACGGAGAGAAAATTTAATCTAAATGTATAAATTTTATGGTTTATAGGAAATGAAAAATGAAACAAAAGAATCAATGTAAAGCAAACTATTTTTGAGTGATAGATTATTTGGAAGTTTAATTGAAAAAATACACTCACAGTAAAAAGTAAATCCGAAATTACTAAAACGTTTTTGTACAGAAAGACCAAATGAATAGAAAACCTTCGTCCTCTAAATGAGAACCATTGAAGAGTAATCCCTGCAAAATTCTATTAAATCTGCCATCGTGAAACCATCTTAGATATACAACTGGTAATTATATGCATTTGAGGCGTGAAACTTTATGCTTCGAGTTCTGTTCCTATCCCGTTTTGTTTTGATACCACACATGATATTAAACGGCTTAGCTTCACTATGATTCCATATATCGTAAAACTACATGTCACTCCATATACGGTCCTTGAATCCAACATATTCATGACATCAATTAGCACAGGGAAGGGTTGTCCTTGAGGTACACAGAGCAAATGCCTCTTGACTCTATGGACTTCGTTTTGAAACTAACGCAGAAGTATCTACCGATATCAAATCCACATATCAAAAAACATCTTAGCTATCAATTACACGTCTAAGTATTACACCATAAAGTAGCCCTAACAATGGAAACCTCGCTAGGGTTAGCAATTAATGAGAATACTCTGTCAAAATCATTATCACAGAACTCTTTATCTAAGGTTTAGGCGAAGAAATTTGAAAACTTTGTAGTGAGTGTTCTAGATTTGCTGGGTTTTCTCCTTGTCATACAAAGTGGTTTAGCAGGTTTTTCAAAATCATCCACACAGAAAATGAATTTATATTGTATCTTGTAAAAAAGTTTGTAAAAACTGAGGAATTCTGCTCATCTTGAAAGTAAAATTGTCGGTATAAAAATAAAGCTTTGAAAAACAAGTTATTGCAAACCAACCATAGGTCGAGATGATAGACATTTAAATTGAAAATAAGCAAATAAAATAGTAGAAAAATATATCTATCTGGGTGAAATGATTAGAATGTTACTAGAAAAATATCAAGAAATCCTATATAGATTCACTTGGGGTTGGAAGGCATTAGAAATGGCAAGCATCATCTTCAAAAGCAAAATGCTAATGTGTCTGAAAAGGAAAGTATACAACCAAAGCATTGCATTAAACTTAATACAAAGAGTCAATGAACGCCTTTTCATGGGATAAATGGCACGAGAGAAAATCAGCTACTTTACTTCGTGAAAAAGCTAAATCTCCGTCTAAAGTAGAAGCAATTAGAACCTGAAATGAAGGTGGGAAGTTCATTGGGTAAGATTACAAGACACTAAATGGACCCCAAAAATTACCGATTTAACTCTACTTAATAAAAGACGACCGATAAGAAGACCAAAACGAGATGGAGAGATGACCTTCAAAATATGCCAAAAATTTGGAACAAAATGGACAAGATCGACAAAATTTTGAAATGTAAGAAAGGTTTTCTCTTAACCATGTTTGCATATGCCTCAAATGGGAGGATGAATTTATTGTTTACAAAGGGCCTAGGTTTATTTTAGTTAGCTCACTAGAAAAGATAGCTATGGGATATCAGGTGCATCAATAGGTTGTCAATAAATTCTAAAACATGGGAACTAGATTAAATTTTAGTAACTCTACTGGCTGTTTTTTCTTTGATAAATTACGATATAATTTATTAAATATTGTCTCAAAGACGTCTTGTCGTAGAATAGGGTCAAGTTAATGTTTTCTGCGTTTCTCAGCCAATGCCGAAGAGGGCTATGTGCGTGGGAAATTTATAATACAAACAGAGTGCGAATCACCTAAATGTTGGTTGGCCAAAAAGGCGACTATCTTGGGGGTTCCGGGAAAATAGAAAAACGGGTACAAAAAGGGGGGAGGCTACTTGGTGGAGACGCTGGCCATACAAACAGACGAACATTATTGACCGAGGGTCGCTCAAATGACCTGTAGCATATACTAAGCCGAGGATGGAGGCTTACACTAGGCGGAGAATAGTTTTTATGGCATTTTCACACGAGAGTTGCGCGTTCCTGTTACCTCGGAGATTTGGCCCGAGGGAGTAATCTTTGCCTTGGCGCAAAGTCGAAATAATAGTCTCTTGACAATGACTATTACGGGCTGAACTTAGATTTTGCTTTCGAGTAGAACACGAATCGAGACTGAGCGCGTTGCTTTTGAGGTGCGAGTAGAACGAGTACGGTGTAGAGCCACGCGAATTAATTGAAAATATCAGAAGCTTGAGTGGTTCTGCGAGAATTGGACAGAGTCCAATGGGATGCGAATAGCGGATACTGACGGATGGCGGGCAGAGGTTACTGCTGGGGTGGGCAGACGGCGGATATTGAGGGGGCGAGCAGACGACAGATACTTCATTCCAACTGTGGCGCTGAAGGATTTATAGTGGGGTCGAATTGAATTTTCCCTTCCTCCGTCCTTGGGGAGGGTTCCAGGGTACAAGAACTTGGAAGGCGAGGGTAGTCTCACCCTAAGAGCACGATGTCGGGAATGTTCCTAGGCCCGCATGGCAAAATTTTCTCTGACTCTCAATGGGACCTTTTCGAGTTATCAAGCTTGTCACAGCTTTCTGCGTCTCATGATTTTGCACTCTCACTAGCACAGACAAAAAGGGTCGACGAGGTGTCACTTGTCTCTCTCTCCATTGAAAGCGTGCCAGCGCGCATCTTCCTCTCTCTCTCTCTGATCTCTGTCACTCAGAATTTTGATGACTGTAAGAGTCATCATAACTCTTAGTGCTTTGAAATTGTTAAAAATGCATTTATATTTAGTTAATCTCTTTTATTCCTCCATCGTAGATTATCCTAAAAGTGTTAAGGAAGAAATATTGTATTTATTCTTGATAAAAATGTTTTAAAGCATCTTTAATTCTTTGACCATGTAGTCTCTACATGTCCTTTTATTTCCAAGCCCGTCCCTTTCCAAATCCAAAAAATGAGCTACCATTTTTAAACTTTCACTTGTCACAGGGGGCTTGGAAGGTCATCCTAGCCCTAGAAGTCTCAAACAAAATTTCCATTCTACTCTTTGTTCGCCACTTTCTTGCCAGTGGCTAAGATCGGAAGCTATTCCAAGACTGACGTTCACCCATTAATCCATACTCTGGTTCAAGAAGCGAGATGGGACCTGTTCACCTCTTCTTCTTGCCTATGGTTCGGATGGTTGCTTTTAACATATTTGAAAGCATCACATCTTTTCTCTTACTACACACCTCTACCTTTCCTTTCTTTTTCTATCCCTTTACACACCAGCTGTGAGATATAATGTGAGACCTAAAGGCTTCTGTGTCCTCCTATCCAACATTGTCGCCATCGCTTAGTTGGTCTGCAGCTTAGCGCTCAGTTTTTTTTCACTCTATTACCTTGTCCCTGAATCTACTGTTGCCTGATAGCAGAAAAGTATAGTTTTCACGCTGCATCCACATCAGGTCTTAGATCCAATAAGTTTTGCTGAGCTTGCGGTTGTTCCTGAACCACCATCGTGGCCTAAATAAGGAGCGAATGCGGTGAGGCTTTTCAAGTTGTCATATTCATCTGGACAAAGTTGATCTCATTTTGTTTAGGCGATGTTAAGCGAACGTTCAACTTCAGTAAGACGTTCAATGTTTACGCCTACAAATTCTCCTACTTCATTGAAAGCCAATAAGTTATCCCCAAGTGATTTGTTTCATACGCCACCATCATGCATTTAAGAGGAAGCTGGTAAATTATTGGTAAATTAATGGCGAGCATACCAAAATATTCAAAGAAAACTTGATTTTGCTCACAAGATCTTAAATTATTCCGTTAAATTCGTACACGGGTCAACAGGCGTGCACACTCAAGCAAATTAGTGTTATCAGCAAATCATAATTATTATATAAAGAATTAGCGTAGATGCAAGAGACACTTTTATATGGCCTGAACGGCTTAAGCTTAACACTTTTACCTCATTTTGTTCTAGCATTGCCGATCGTGTTCATTCGAATAAATAAACATCTAATGCCTGATTATTTGTTTTAATATTTTTCTGGAATCAACAAACTCTTATTGTTATTTACGATTAAATTTATACTAATGATTGTTTTTTATTAAGATAACTCATTACTTTTCATGAGAAGTTTCGAGCGGCTCATCTATACTTGGAAACTGTGTGCAGCTTATCTTTACCTGGTAAACTTTGAGCGTCTAATCTTTACCTGGAAACCTCAAGAACCTTAAAATTATATCCTAGAAACAAACTGAAACAGAGAGAAAATACATTAAATTGTAGAATATATAAATCTTCCTAAAGTTCTGTTTTAAATAATATAAAAATCAATGTATTTCTGTAAAGGTTGATAGTATAGAAAAAATAAAAGTATTTCTGCATTAAGTGCAGAAAATTGATTAATACATAGTAGATCAATCAGAATAAACAAAATATTTACAAAAAAATGCGCAATCTAGCTAGTGGCCGCAGTCACCATCTAGTTGTCAGATCACAACAAATACAAGTTTCTAAGAAGTGAAAGAATTTATCACTTAGTTTCAGCTGGGAATAAAGTAAAGTGGATATCCAGATTGTCCCATTTTCTTCACTGAACCAACTGTTGCATTATTTCGTAGAAACCTGAATTTTATATGCCTGGATTGTACCATATTAAAATATCATTATAATGATTGAAGTAGGATGTTATCTACATATAACTCATTTAGTGAAAATAAATTCGTGTATGGCGTGCAAGCGATCACGACATGGTACCTTCAGTTTGGGTTCTTCCAATATCCCCTAATTGATATCCCTGTAAATCTATAAAGCATGAAATAACCTCACATTTTACTTTTATTCTATTGTAAAATTGTTGGAATATCTTATTATAATGTGTGTGCGTCTGTCTTTGCCTTTAAAAACAAATTTTCAGAAAGATAATGATAACGATAACGAAAATGATGACCATAATAATAATATTAATAATAATTTTCTTGCACAAGAATTTTGAATGTGTTGTGAAATAAAAAACCTTTTTCTCTCGTACACCTTTTTAATTTCGTGAGCGAAGCGAATAAGCACCGCAGGTCTATCCAAAAACACCCGTAGGCCGGAATTTTGCTAGTTTAAAAAAGTATCATTTTCATCATTATTCTGGATACATGACTCTTTCTGCTGAGACCAACCATTTCTCATCTTCTTGAATTTTGGCGTTCCTGTGCCATTTCCCTTTATATTTTAACATATTTTTAAGTTAATACCTCCTTAATATGGGTCCCTATAGGGCGTTTTTCATCTAGTGGATTGCAATTATTTTTCATTTTAGGCCATCTTGTCCCAAGCCCTCCCAGGTTAAATTAGGTTCTTTAATGATTCCTTTAATCTTAAAGTTTGGTTTGTTTGAATTTGCTGATCTTTGATTTTTGCTAAGTAAAGATGTTCGAATCATAAAGGGTTGATAAGTGTGTAGAAGTCCAAAATTTTATCGTGAGGTTTTTGAGTTAGATTTCTAGTTTATCTTTATAAGTCATTTAGAAATATTTATCGATTAATAATT
Organism: Ceratothoa steindachneri; assembly: GCA_963969495.1. Taxonomy (NCBI): domain Eukaryota; kingdom Metazoa; phylum Arthropoda; class Malacostraca; order Isopoda; family Cymothoidae; genus Ceratothoa; species Ceratothoa steindachneri. Next base: position 146,907,274 of record OZ018331.1, on the reverse strand, counting down.
TAGTTTTATTTCAAAATGCTGAACAATAAATTTTCAGAATGATGTTTGCCCATTCAAATGAAGCTAAACCGGAATTAATTTTTGTTTGATTTTACTTGAAGCATTTACCCATGGACGTAGAGGAGTCTATTTTTATACGCTTTAAATTTACTAACCAAGAGAGAGAAAACGAGAGGGAAAAAAAGAGAGAGGATAAAATTGAATAAATATTATCATTCAAATTTCGTATAAATGGAAAACCACAAACTATTGAGCAAAGGAACAATAATAAAGCGATATATCATTCTCTTGCACGACGTAAAACAGAGAAGTTTTTGCCTTTAAAGAGGCCGGTTGCAGCATTCATTGAAATGTTGTTTTCTCATTCGGATTTTTGTAAAAAGTGTTCAAACGAGTGTGAAATGCGACTGAAATATATTTCATATCCTCAACTGCCTGCGCAAAAAGTAACCAGCGTGGAAGTAGAGAAATTTCAACCATTTTTCACCAGACATCTGCTAAAGAGTTACAAAAGTTTCTTTTAGGACAGAATCTAATTGTTATTTATTTTTATTGAATATAAACGGCATTAATCACTGACTCATTACTGATTTTCAGGGAATATTGAAAAAGGGGAAAAAAAGGGATACTCTTAAATAGTTACTCTCTGGTACAAATTAGAGTGAAAGACTAAAAACTCAGTGAATCTTTGTTATTTTTCTTTAAGCTATCCTTTTCTTACTCTTAAAGGTGAGCTAGATAAAAAACAGAACTTATTTATTGGAAAAATTTCTTTTAATCTTAAAAGGAAGATAATTTTTTTATTTATGTTGATTTAATTTTCTCCTTGATAAGGATAAAGGGTGGTGGGAGAGGCGAAATAGTTAATGTATGACGACCCACTTTGTGTGTAAGCGGTTGATAATGGTGATGATTCCAATTAAGGAGTGAACCACCATCATCAAGAAGTCTTAAAAAAACATTCTTCATAAAAGTGGTGCAATTCAAATAGTCAGTGACGTCACACTGGCCGGCAATTTTCTTCTTGGTGAAGTCGGTGAGTTTAGGCCTTCGGACAAGAGGGATTCTGTAACTCCCATTAGTATGGCCACAAGTGAAGTAGTATTTTACGGACAATGTTTACTTAGTTGTTTCTGATTTGGAGGGAGTGTAGTGTTAGTAGTGTGGTGAGAGTAAGGGTGGAAATTATTCCAATTTTGGCCTAGTTTTTAAGAAGATGAAGCAATTTTCGTCGATCGCACCATCATACATTATTATCACTCCAGGTAATTCAGGTGTCTTTCCATTCAAATTTATTCAAGGTGTTAATGTAGGTGAGGTTGATAACATCGATGAATTTGATTTACTACTCCAAAACATCTGAGTAAATTATAAGCCACTTACCTGAACTTGGTCTCGTCTTAATACCTCCAGTGCCTTGATCTCTCTGCGACCTTTGACATGATTCATTGCTTCATTTAGCTAAACCACCCCTACATTTTTTACCTTCAGTAAATACAGGAACTGTATCCGAGCTTCCTTCTCATCTGGCATTCTAACTGTATGTGAGGCAAAAAAGATTTTTAATCCTGTTAGTGCTATTAATCTTGAGGGCATCAAAATAAGATGTCTTGTGGACATTTTCTTTCAAGTCTTCTAAACCTTGAAAGACAACTCAGACAATTTGGTCTCTCTTTTTAATCTTATGCTCACGTTTTGCATATAAACTTTTCCTATCCAATTTAATTACTCAAAGTCAAGATATATTTTGTTGGCACTACTAAAATTGTTGTTCATATTATATAATCGAGCCGCCCATAAATTTAATATGACAGAACAGATTTTTCCTCCTCTATCGAAAATTGAGTTCTCAACATTGACACAAATTTGATTGAGCTTTTTTTCATTGCAAATGTTTCACCTTTTCCATTGCCTACCACTTCTTTAGACGTTATGAGACAAATATTTATGGCTTCATCAATCTTCGCATGGATTATTATAATCTCTTTTTGGAGGCACCCATTTAGGCCAAAATATGTGGTACAAAATTCCTTGGCAACGCCTTAGATGTTCTTACTTAAACAACAAATTATTATTCTAGCTTCTTGATAATTCTAGAACTAATTCATAAATCCTTAGAAATATTCCTAAATTTATACTAACTAAACACTGCGCCACTCCACATTACCTTATCTAAACACTTACCAAAGGACACAATTGTATACTCTGAGATGCAATTGTAAGAATGGGATTGGCCTCCCTAGTTCCAGTTCGCCATAAAAAAAACAATTCATTCCAGAAAGCCTTTTTATGTTCGTCTTTTTTTGCTGCTGCTGATAGAGGCCCCCCCAAAATTAAATATCGAATTTCTCCTTTAATAAGTTATCGACGAACTCACGTAATCGGTGCCATCGGAGCTTGAATGGAATCAATGACAAGACCTGGTAAAAGTGGAGACATTGAGAACCTTAATAAAAGTAATAGGAGAGAGGAAAGGGGCTGAGAATTAAGTCACCAGAATGGGCTTCGCCTTGCGTTCCTGAACCGAGAAGGTATCGCTTTCCTTCTCTGAATTACCCAGAAGAGAAGTGTAATGTCTTGATTTGAGCCCTCGCTCTTTTTTATTGCAATGAAAGAGATGAAAAACTACCATGTTCTTGAAAATTATGGAAAAAGGACCAAAGCAAAACAGATGTAAAATGGTGTAAACAAATAGCCATTCATCACATAAAGGGCTACGAAAGCACCCATCGCCAAATTTACTTATTAAAATGGGTTTGATTATGAAAGCACACACACACACATACAATCGCTTCCTTCCTACTCCTCACCTCGTCTCTCACTCCCCAAGGCCTTGGGGAGTTTAGCCAGATCCAAGGCGCGTTCATCCGATCGCTGAATTGCACGAATCTTCGAATGAAGCTTCATTTTTATCCTTCATTAACTCTTTCTCTTGCCACTTCCTTCTTAACTCTACCCCTATTTTCAGAGTTGTGGAGTCTGTAAAGGATTGAAGGGGGAGGGGAGAAACTGAACTAATTATTCAAAGATTCATGCTGAACATGCCTAATGACGATGATGCGTGACAACCACACTTTGTGGAAAAACGGTTTGTGATGATGTCTGAAACTTGTTCATATGAACATTTGTTCTTCAATTTAAAAAAAAGTCTGACAATCAGAAATGTGGAAGGATTTTTATACAAAGGAATAAACAAAATACAAAAAATATATATTTAAAGCATCCACCCTAAAATAAGGGAAAAGTTTTAATTTGTTTATTTCCCCCATTTTTGTGTTTATTTGGGGTTTTCTTCAGAGGAGATGGATGAGAGCAAGATTTTAAGAGAAGTGGACTTTAAAACCTTTCTGAGTCCAGTTACTATTCTATTTTTTGTGAAATCAAGGAATATTGATAGATTTTTCCTTTTTGAACTATAATTATTATATTGTAGATATAAAAGTAATAACGTTTAAAAGATAAAGTGAGCAATGGTTCAATTAAAAGTTAAGAGGGGCCTTTATCACCAAAAGATATTAATGAAATGCACTACAGCAGTTAAGATTGATAGGAGTAGGTGCCTATAAGTGCACGAGTAAATGATAAGTGAAACAGTGGCACTAACTCACACTTTTATCTGATCGGAAGAAAATTGGCCAAACTTTAGGTCCAACTTTCTTTTTGCACACAACTTGCAGAATTCTCTGTCCTTTCAAGTAAAGGTTTTCTACGATTTCTGGATCGGCGGGCGGTCTATTGACAGATAGACTGGGGGCGCCGTGGTTTGGGCACTCGTACCGTTCGTTTGGTTTCAATCTAGAATAAAGTATGTGTTTGCATTGACTCTGAATTTACCATCGTTTTGCGATGCATGGTAGTTCTTTCCCATTTTCTGGTAGAACCTTTAGGACAAATACATATCCTTCAGTACTGGGAAATTTCATCTTAATCATATGGATAGGAATTTTTTTCCAATTTATTCCCGAAACCAATTCCACCTCAGCACCTTGTCATCATGGGAGATGCAATTACTTTCATGGAATATGTGGTGAAATTCACACCACACGAACCTAAATCGCTTCGAATAATAGTCTTTAATTTGTCAGAAATATATGCTTTGCAAAAGCTAATTCCATCTAAAGTAAGAATCTGGCTATAGAATTCAGCGCGGACGATTGCTATATCAAACTGAAGTAGATAAAAGGCATGTGATTGTGCTCTTCTCAAACCCTTTGAATCTTATCGCATCTAAATCTAGATAGGTTGTACCCGGACAGAAAAATAACTCGTCGTGAAAGGCCTCTGTTTCCGCACCAAATTCAATCGAATGGCTCAGCTTTGAGACCTTACAATTTAACTCTTTTTATTATCCCGTTTCCAATTATGATTAGGATATGAGCATTCTAGAGAAATTTCGTATTTGCCACCTACTCCATTTTCCCAATTTGATTGTTATTTTACATTTACATGTTCTTGTCTTTCTTTCTATTACTCAAAAATGTTCCTCCATAAACAATGTGTTATGGAATATAGGCCTTTTTATGGCTTATGTTTTAATCGTACCAATATGTATGGGGGCCATTCCGTAATTATTCTAACATCGAATAATGCTGGAAAACAGCGCATGTGTGTGTAATGGGATCATAAATTAAACGGAATCGAATTAATAAAACATCCAAATGGCCGCTGTGTAATGGTTCGTTAGGTGAATTTTTATATTTAGAATTTGACACAAATCTGATCAAATCAATAAGGCGAAAAGTAAAGTGTATAACAGAGAACTCATAAGTTAGTGCGTTTTATAGAAATCCTTTATTGATTGAAAATTGCAAATACAAATCAGCACGTAATTTAGAAGTATGTGCATATTTTTAAGAAATATTTGAATAGTTTTCCTCTTCGTCGGAAAATTAAGATCAAGTTAAAATTCGTAATTCCTTGTGCTTGTTAAAATGTTCTTCTGGAGGGTGACGAGGATTTCTAGTGCTTTTTTTTATTCCAAGGATGGTTTCAGTATTTATAACTTTTTCTATTTCTCCAACTCACCTACTTAATGAACTTTTCCACATATCTACTTTCCAAAGCTTCACCATTTGTTTCTTGACCCACTTTTTAAAATTGGTTGATAAACGGAAATTAAAGTTTGTCTAGAAAGCAGTTTATACTCAATGCAGAAGCAATAGTTGTTATAGAGAATTTTGCCTTGTTTAATATAAATATTCACAAAATAGAAGAAAGAAAATTTGAAGCAAAAAACAAACGTGAGAGTCAGACAAAGAGGAAAACCTAAAAGAAAAAACAAAGAAAAGTCGATTTGCTGTCTAAAAGACTGATCTTGAGGGCTAGAAATACATAATAGGCTTGATACTCTAACTTGAATAGTTGTCGCATTATTTCTCCTGGTCATTGGCACTATAACTTTACTCAATAGTTTTCAAATATTCATACATCCGCACGAATGAGAGTTGTGTGAAAGAGAGAGAGAGAGAGAGAGAAAGAGAGAGAGAGAGAGAGAGAAAGAGAGAGAGAGAGAGAGAGAGAGAGAGAGAAAGAAAGAGAGAGATATATATATATATATATATATATATATATATATATATATATATATATATATAGAGAGAGAGAGAGAGAGAGAGAGAGAAAGAAAGAGATATATATATATATATATATATATATATATATAGAGAGAGAGAGAGAGAGAGAGAGAGAGAATAGTAACACAGAAAGTGTCCCTCGTAAGCAAAGTGAATGGTAAGCCTGTGTTGTGTTTTCTCTTTATAATAATCGCCGATTAGAGTTATTGTATGTAATGTTGTGATATTGCAATACTTCAGGATGCAACAGGATGCAGTTCAAAGGGAACCTAACTGGTAGGATCAGAGGAGATAGAAAGCGTACAAATCTTTTAACATTATAGAAAGAGAACTGAGGAAAGATTATACCTTTACAACAAAATTTAACATTCACAACGAGATCACTACAATGCATAACAACTATCATGAGTATAAATAAATTAAAATATAAATAAACAACTTCAAAGTATATAGTTAACATTTACGACTCTCTTAATGCGAGCCAGAAAGCAAACAGGAATCTTTCTAGATCCACTTAAGATGCAAACATCACTCTCGTAAGCCTTTCAAAGGCTCGGATTTCTTAATGCTGCATCTAATAGAAAAGCGGCACATTTCTGTAAAATTAATATTATATATATATATATATATATAAATGACAATAGCAGTGCCTTACTCCATTAAATAAGATTAATTTCGAAGCAGATATTTTTTTAGGAAGACTATGGAGCAAAATTTCAATGCGTTGTTTTTTTTTGTTTTTTTTCTTAAATTTTGGAATTCAAGATTCCATCAGGAGTCCAAAAAATTCGCCTCTTTCCTTTAATCTAAGTGGATAAATAAAAAAAATGTTCAATTAATAGAATTGATTTTCAAAAATATCTTTCATTAATTTCAAAGAGCTATTCACGGCAAAATAAATGTTTATCATGCCCCTTTAAATGAAACTGCTTAGGATTTGAGCCCCCAAATTTTAAAGCCTCTCTTTAAATGGGTGATTATCTTAGAAACTTTATTTCTACATCTTTTTGTCCAGAGGCAAAAGACGTAAAGTATAGGGTGCGCGAGTGTGTGAAGAACTCGAGGTGAACTCTTTTTAAACCTGGTCAAATGGGATAATTAATTCACTTCTATATCGGATTAAAAGCTACTGCCTAATCTAAATTACCTCAAAGGTTTTTTTTCAAATAGGCAACGAGCGCAAGAAAATTGGAAATTACACCTAATTAAGATTTTTGTTGATCTGAGGTGATATAACCTCTCAATTTTCATGTCAATTCATAGTCAAAATTATTATATCGTGCAATCCCTATGACATCAGCATCTTAAATTTTTATTTAATTTCTTCGCATATGAAAATTTTCTATAACCATTTTAAATTTATCAGATGTTAATTTTACTCTGCTTCTCGTAAATTCTCCTCCTTTCAATCTTTATCTCTTTACGATATACTGTCGCAAGATGAAGGCTCAAAATTACGATTGAAAGAAAGCCACGAGAATACCCTATTTTGCCTATATGTAAACTTTACTTGAGTAAATATTTTCACCTCGTTTGCTCTTCTACACTTCCCGATACAATACTGAGAAATAATGAACTTTTGCGGTTAGCCCAATAAAATGGCTTAATATTCCCAGCAATGTTTTGGAGTGTCTCAGAAAACAAAAAAATAGGTTTGGATTTACTCAAGAAAATTCGGAGATTTTGTAAAATGCAAAAATAGTGAATTCTTGGATTATGGACCATATTTCACGTGTAATTTCTTTTACTAATAGCTAATTTTAATAATTATGTTGATTTTCTATCAGTATGATGTGACACTAAGAAAATTACCGACAACTATACACATCATTTTCAGAAAAATATACTTATTTGATAACAATAAAAATTCGAGTAGATTCCGAATTTTACTATAAATTTAAATGATTTGACGAAATAAGGGATCAGGGAAATTTATTCATATAACGCACAATAAATCAGTTAAGATGAAGTGACTAATTTATCAAAAAGTCAGTACATACTTTAAATGACTGCAGCTCTTAAATTCTTTGACTCCTAGATAGAAATAAGTAATATTTCTATTTGAATAAGTAAATATAGAATGAGTATTAACTCCATCGAACAAAATTGCAAGATCTACAAGATTATGCTTATGCATAATCGAACACTTTGATAAACGACGGCACTTTTCACTCTATATTAGAAGATGATGAACTTCAAATCGCAAACTTCTCCTTGAAACTCATCAATATTAATAGGCATGTACATGTAGTTTTCCTGTTGTCTTTGCCTTTCTATAATTTACTAAATGATGCACCGGTGGCATTTTATATTACCTAAGACCTTGCCTTTGGCAACTCTTTGTGTCCAACATTTATTTGATCACGAATATCTAATCATTGGAGTCAGCAATCGTTATAAGGACACTTATGTGGCTTTCTGAAACATACCCATCTTTCCTAGTTGTAGTTGTCATCTTGAGTTCGTGGCAACTATTTAGGAGAAAAACCTTTTTTTCAACCTATCTAACTACTCTATTATGTAACTCGATCATTTCTTTCCTTCTGCCAAGACTTTGCCTGTAGCTCAATGAACCACCCCACCTCTCCTCCATGATAGTAGGAATAGTAAAAAACTATCAAATGCAACTAAACATGAAGTTCTAACAGTCGGAATTACCCCTCGCATACCCCTCCCCCCCTCAAAACCCCCCCAAATTACCCAACATTATTTACGTCAGATTCTTTTCTTAAATAAATCATAAAATCAAATAAGTCCTCAATCCTCCTTTGTTCTTAGAAAGGATTTTCTATCTCGCTATATTGGCTTGAGTGGTACACATGTATGTTTTAAGACTGATCTACCTTATAAAGGTGTCATAGACGCATCTATCCATGGAGCAACTGAGTCTTCAGATATTTTGGGAAAGTTATTTATAGGCAAGGGACCATTTCATCAATATAATAAATTTTGGAAGGATTATTAGGCTTTTGTTAGACAATACATTAAACAGACACAGATATGTATATAAGGTGCATAAATACTTTCATTTGTATTTTTAGCAATGAAAAGTAACAAGTTACTGGTTTATTTTAGAAATATTTTATGCGCAAAGGGACAGTAACGCTTTAATCAAAAAATATTCAACGGTACAAATGGAATATATTGGTATCATATCAAAGTAAACTCGCTATAAAAGTTTAATGAAAATTACAATAGCGTTTTATCATTTTATATTCTACTGTTTATTAAATACCTTTAAAAAATATTAGAGGCAAAATATATAATCTCAAGTTATTTGTAATACATATTTGTTTAAAATGAACACAAACTGCCTGGCTCAGGCTCCAAGCGATTCAACCTGTTGAAAAATACTTTCTAAATACCTCAATAGAAACGACTACTAGGAGAAGCCTATTTAGCTATGCTTCATTTAAGGGTTATAACTCCTTGTACGAAAAGTAGAACACATTTTTCCCGGTGAGGTACAGAGGTAAAATGGAAGAAAAGGAAACTATTTCATGGATTCAACTGTAACTGTTTTTCTCTTCTATTTTGTCAGCACCTATCAACTCTAATAAATACTATCGACCCTCACCTAGCAATCTATGCCAATTTAAGCACAGTGACCAATAAATTATCTTCGTGCCAAATTAGGACACCCTAGCGATCAGGGGCTATAAGGAAAATCTAAGCGTGGAAATATATGAAAATCAATAATCATATGTTGTGTACCTGGTACGACCATCGTTTTTTTGTAGCTTGTAACCTTATAAGGGTCTTCACTTCAATAATCTTGGTGACTGTGCCCTATTCACAACTTACACTTGGATGTTTATAAAACACCCTTAAACTTATGGATCAAGGGTGTGAGGAGGCCATATTCTTTCTTCTCAACTTTCTTGTAATTTTCTATCCATCTTCTCCTTAAAACTTTCTCTGCTTAATTCTCGCCCTTATATATTCCTGAATCTTTCTCGGTCCTCTATCTCCGCTAGTAGATTAAAATTTCTTGTTTGGATCTACTAATTCCCTGACTCTTCTTTTTACATAAAAATTAAGTAGCGCAATTTTAATTTTCCCATTAATCTTATAATAAAAAATAAGCAAATTTCCCTCTATGGCAAAACTCCTGAGCAAAACATAACATTAAATTCTGCAATTACACTGCTAGGACTAGTCCTTTAGTCATTTCGCAGCATTCAGACAGTAGCACAATATAAAAACAGTATATTTGAAATATATGCATTTAATCATCTTCTCTTAGGAATACCTAAAGACAAAATGTAGTCAGAATTTGACTCGTACTTAACGAGTTTTAACTCGCTGGAATTCATTAAGAAGAAGTTTCGTGCCGTAATTGGATAATCGCTAAAAGGGAAACTAACTTCAGCGACGAGGAGTTATTTTTTCTTCAGTTGCACAAATTTAAGAGCTGAACTTATCCTTTCTTCGTATAAGATATTTTTTTCAATTTGTTAAATAATAGATTTATGTAACCAACGATCGCATTTATTGAAATGGAGAAATAATGAAATAACTAAAATTACTGGGAGAAGAAAATTCCCCCTCGACCCGCCGCAATTATAAATAATTTGCCTAACATAAATTTCCGCCAAAATTACCGCCTATTTTTTAGTTTTTCCTCACTTCAAAGGTTTGATTTTTATGTTGTTTTTTCTTCATTTTTTCGCATAAATTATATAATATTAAGTCTCGCCTTTAGTCTATCCAAGTTTCGTTCGGGAATTATTCAAGTGAAGCAGGAAAGGAATGAGACGCCTAGAAAGAGAGAGAGAGAGAGAGAAAGAGAGAGAGAGAGAGAGGGGGAGAGAGAGAGAGAGAGACCTTAAGAAAGGTGTTAGTTTTTAGATGATTTTCTACATAGAAATTTGTGGTTGCAAAATACATAGGTTATTTTGGAAATTGGTTAAATTATCCGAGATTTTCGGGAACCGTACCCAACAAGGAGGGCATACATGCTCAAAAAACCGTTAGTTTATATTGCACTTCTAAAAAAAATACATTATCTGGTTAATTAATTTTATGTATCAACTAAAATAATCTTCTAATATTATACCCCCCAAAAGAAGTCGTTCACTTGGACAAGTCTAAAGCTATTTATTAAAAGCTAAGATCCCATTTTGGACGCGCTGTTTCAGAAAATCAGCATTTAAAAAAAAAGACGATCTCACCAAATTCACCTGAAGTAGTCTAATATAAGATCCTATTCCGCATTCGGATACCAAATAACAAAAGAAAAGCACAAATGGGAAGGAAGTTTAAAAGAGTTCCCTCGCCCGTTCTCTTCTCTCACTCAATCTCCCCTAAATTTATTATGCGACTTCGCGATTATTTTCACCTCCCAAATTCATTATTAGGCAAAGCAGTGTTTAAGTGAAAGTTCCCCTCCCTCCAAATTCGAGGGGAGGGGAATGAACTTGGGCATGTGGTAGTACGTAAAGGTGTGGGGTAAACTAATTTTCCTATTCCTGCTCAATTTTAGACAACTATTGCCGAAATATGTCGGTTCACATCTATTTGTACGAGATAACCCCTTAAAGATCTATGCAACCTCCCTAGTTTTTTTTCCAACCAATCTTAATTAATTTCCAACAATCAATAGAATTGAAGTTCAACTAGAATAAAAAAATGGACAATCAACAAATCTTTGCCTCCCAAATAGCTTCCTAAGAGATTAATTCAGGAATTTTCGTATGAGATAAGTACACCACTCACACACATTTTTAATATCTGTATCAAGAGTGGCTTGTTCCCCAAATTCTGGATGAAAGCCACCATCACGCCGCTGAAGAAGAAACCCAAGGTCACCAAACTAGGTGATTTTCAACCAGTATCGTTGACTTGAGATTTCGGAAAAATCCTAGAAGCTTTTGTTGCTGGCTGGGTTCTCGAAGACAACACTAGGACTTGAACCAGATCAGTACGGGAACCGCCAAGCTAGTTCCAGCACCCCCTACCTTGTCAAACTACTCGATAACCTTCTCAACGGTATTGATCAACCTCATCATATTGCTGTAATAACTTTAGTGGATTTTACTAAAGACTTTGATTTTGTCGATCATGGAGTTGCAGTTCGAAAGTTGTTTTTATTGGAGTGTCGTCCACCTTTACTCAAGTTAATATCCAACATTTTAACTAATCATCAGCATAGAGTAAAATATATAGTTCCTTTGTCTGAATTTCAAAATAAAACCAATGGGGTTCCTCAAGGACCAAATAAACACATTGGCGCGAAACAAAGACATTTACGCGAAGTTTGTAGCTGAAATTGTAAATATCCAGAACAGGATCAACTATACAATGCAAACTACACGCAATTGTCTCTCCAATGGGTGCTAATCCAATCATATGGTAACTAATCCTTTCAAGTGTGAGGTTCTGATTCCATCTCTTCCTAAAAGACCTATTATCTACCCACATCTACATTTCAGTGGAGTAGATTCACGAGTTGTTAAAGAGTGTAAACTATTATAAATTTACATAAACAACACCCTAATTTGTAAAACGCACGTTGAATATCTAAGCAAAAAGTCAAAAAAATGTCTATTTATCATCTATAGGGCCAGGCAATTTAAATTCAGTGGGAAAACTATGTTTACACTCTATACTTGGTTCAATCGTGCCGGTTTAGAGTACTCTGTGGCCGTGTGGCCCTCAGGATTGACGGCACAGCAGACACTCCGTATTGAAAGAATACTAAAGAAAGTTTTCCGTATCATCTTTGGGGATCATTATACATATTATGAAACAGCGCTTGCTATTCTTGAGACTTGGACACTTCATGAAAGGCGCGAGCATCTCTGTCTTAAGTTCACAAGGGGTGTCTTGGGGTCTGAACGCCATAGGAACTTGCTACCACCATACTTATATCAAGTGCACTATCGAAATAGCAGGAGGGGTTCAACAATTCTCAGATCTATGAGGGGCAGAAACACAGGGTACCACAACTCTACAATTCCTTACTTAGTGAGATTGTAAAATTCAACGATATGACTCGAGTCTATGTGATAGTAAACAACTGTATAAGCTTTATTTTTTTACAAAATATTATTATTAATTATGAGTGTACAAATATTAATAATATATATTAAATTTTGTGAATCAAGTGGCTATGTTGAAAAATACTATAATGTTTTTTTAACTCTCTTGGAAATAACCATTTAATATTATTATTATTATTTGTGATCCAATACATATTAGTTTAAGATAACTATATTTGTGAGAGAACCCCACGTGGAATCTCTTGAGCAGACGGAACTTCCACACGCTGCAGAAGGCCCGGCTAGGCCTAAATTGGTAAGCCATTTCCCCCTTCCACAAGCTGTAGCCTCGAACCGCGTCCCCCACGATTCACCTTTACGCGGAAAAGAATAGCCTCTGCTAGAAGATTCGAGGCCCTTCGAGAGTAGAGCTGTTTCCCGCTAACCCCCCCTTGAGGAGCGCCTTGGACATAAAGAGTGTTCGACTCCCATGAGGAGACACAGAGTTGAGAAGTCTCACCCAGACCCCAAAAGATTCCCCATGGTTCTAAGTCATGTGCTAGCAACAAAGCAAAGTGACAGCTGGACTATTTTGTGTATTTGGAATTAGCCCCAGCCAGGAGGTAATTCCACTGAACGATCGCCCCCAAGTGATTTTTTCGACTTCTCTCATCAACTCCTGTCGAAGCCCTCCTCATTTGGTGTAGCCGAAATTCTTTCCCTTGGACCGGAAGTTCCTCCCCCCTTGTTTTTAGAGAACCGTCATCACTCCAACCTCTCGCTCAGAAGTTCCGAAGGGCCACACCTAACGTGCAGAATACATCAGTAAGCCAACCCCTCTCCCTCCTTCAGTAACCCAATTGAGTTAATCTCCCCACATTTTAATAGTCTCCTCCTGGAATACCTTAAGTTCTAACTTCATAGCCTGATTTATAACTACAATTCCCCCTTTCGTTTACTGATGTGATTTTGTCCGTTAATTCTCTGAGGTAATTTTACACATGAATTCTCTCATTATGTTTTTTGTAAATAAAATTATATTTTTCTATATGCCTCTTTAAATAACCTTGAGCTTTGCCATTGTCGATAATTTACCTGACCTCGTTGCACTCTCTCGCTACTCAGCCTGTCTAAAGTCGTGTTTTTTTCGTCCCTTTTGTCTGTTTGCTTTCAAGTTATTGGTCCCTCCCTAATTGATATAATATGGTATTGATATAATGTAATGTCATACCACGACAATATTAAATATAATTTCTGTTGGATTGCAGAAGTTAACTAGGATAGAGTTGGTATCGATTAGAATGAGTTGGGTTGTGTTGTGTTGGGTTAGATAAGTTTAAGTTGTTACAGTTCTTTTATTGGGTTGGATAGGTAGGATTATATGGGTTTGTGTTAAGTTGGGTAGGTTAGATTACGTTGGGTTAGGCTAGCGTTTTTTTGTAAATCGGTTGTTGATGAAGTCTTTTTATGCTTATTCAGGTTGGCTAAACTTTTATTAAGTTCGACAAGGCTGTTTTATGGTTGGTGGGTTTGGCTTAACTCAGTCTAGGTTGGTTAGGTTAGGCCAATTTGTTCCAGGTACGGTAGGATAGGATATGCTTGGTTAGGTGCGTTTGGATGAGGTTGATTTATATTGGGTTTGGGTGAGTTACGTTAGACTAGGTTCATTGATGTTAAGTTAAATTGAGTTAGCTAAGTTATGATAGACTAGAATGGGTTTTTCACATTTCGGCGGTCATATAATGGCATCTACGGGTCCAAATAATGATCTAGTTTATGACTTTACATAAATGGATATTCTGGAAGTGTTAATTTCTCTTTTAAGCTATAGGTTTAGTAACCATAAGCTATGTTTTGATGATGATAGGGCAACCATACACAAAGCCCTAGAAAGCAGGAAGAATTTAAATATTAGCCATGGTTTGTGCATCCACTTTGCTTAAAATTACGGAACCACAGCACACAGTTTTGATCAAACGAAAAACGAAAGTGTTTCCTTCCCTCAAGATCTTCGGCTTAATTTGTAGATGGTGCGGAAGAAATTGGGACAACATTCCTCTAAAGACCAGTCAAGATTGCATGAATTTAGTCCAAGAAGGACGCTAGTTATATTTGAGGTAAACCACCACCAAGTCCATTTTAGTAACAATATATAGGATATAACTCGGATGTTAGATTAAATTACCCATGTTATGTATATGTTTGGAGCGGTTAAAAATAATTTGTTTTTATAGAGTCAGAAGGAACTATTTAATATACCACTCAGCGACGTTAATCCATATTGTGTGTCGGATATTCGCTAAATGGAGTTACGATTCAGATTAAATTGTTGGCATCTTTCATAAGTTGTGGCGAGACGTGTTTCAGTCCCAACCTTAAAATGTAGGTTCCCACCGAGAAAGGATGCCCAAAAGAATAGGATAACATGGTATAACCTAAACCCAAATCCCGCCTTTTTCACTATTAATTTCCTCTGTATTTATCTATTTTTATTTTGCCAGTCATTCTTTTCCCTTATTTATCTACTTTTCTTTCGCTTAAATTCTGGAAGTTCATTTTTTCAAACCAATGAAAGCATTTTACGTATGTCACGTTAAGAAACGTTACGTGAATAAAGGGTTAAATAATTATTGCTTTCTCTTTAAAACAAATCTCTCTTTTCTATGATAATAATTTCCATTTTTGCTGTAAGTCAAGATCCATTGGCAATTAGCAACCTTAAATTCTGCAGTGGCTAAATCTTGGTCTTCGATTCTAATACTGATCTGGTGAGGAATTTTGATTCTTAAAAGACACTAATGATTAAAATGTGTGTTTTTATGAGCATCGTCAAGGAAAAGTTGTGGTGTGGGTCGAATGTGAGAGTAACTCTTCCAGTTATTTAAGTCCATCCGTTTCTTCTTCCTGCAACCCACAAAACATCCTGTGCTCTGGAGGAAGAGGGTAGTGGGGGCCAGGGAAGGGCAACCGGGGTGCTTCTCCCCACCTACTGACAGATCAGAGGCAAGATGATAGGCGGGGGGACCTGCAGGTTGTTCGACTATATCTTCCACACCAATAATGCGAAAAAGGGAACAGATGGAGGTGGTAATTAAATTACGGTATATGGATACGCAAGGAATGGTGGATAAGTGTAGCCAACAACAAGATGAAATAAAAAAAGCCAAAAAAAGGTGGGAGGAAGTAGGTTTAAGGCTGTTGTTCGTATTTTGGATTAATGTTTTGTCCCGATTTGCCTTTAAATGCCTTGCTATCGATCTGCTCTCATTACATTCGAGGATAATGAGGGTATTCAATATTCCATCAAATCAGTTATTGCTTGATTCTATTCTTTTGTTTCCTTTTTTCATATTTTCTTTCATTTTCATCTTTTTAGACTTCTTTTGACCCACGTTGGAGGTGGTTACATTTGTTCTGTTGGTAGGGCTGGGAGGGGGGGGCTTAAAATGCCTTTTTAGCTTCCGACTATCGGAAAATATTTCAAAAGGTCGCCAATATTACGACAGGTGGCCTTTTCCCTTCTCAGTGACCAATTAGCCTCTTTTTTGGTTTCTCTGGCTACTAAATTTGCCACAATTTCACGTTCCCTAATTTCTCCAGTTTCTCGACAAGTTTTATTTCATGAAGCTACTAAAAAAACTGCTCTTGTTGGTTTTATCTCATCTTTTCTAAACAAAAAAAAACCGTCTCTTCAAGGCAACTGACCTCCATTAACAGACCTATATATATAGTCATGCAACATCGTCATTTAGGCAGCTCTCGCTCATTAATAAAATACAAATAAAAAAGTGTCAGGAAAGAGTAAATAAGTTCAAACCTGTAAACATTGCTTACATCTCTTCATACGCTTCCTTAGAGTACCCCTCCTCAAACCTGCAACCATAGAATATATCTCCGCAATCCTGTAACCATAGAGTACACATCCTCAAACCTGTAACGATAGTGCACATATTCTCAAAACTGTAAAAATAAAGTACAGCTCCTTAAATCTGTTAGCAGAGTTTAAATCTCGTCAAACCTGTAAACATCGAGTAAATCTGAAAATAATTACTTAGTGTAAAATTCCAATTTTTCTCAGTCAAAAATAATTAAGTGCTCCAAAAGTAAAATGTTTCTCAGGCAAAAATAAAATCTTGCTGCAAAATTACACTTTTTATCAGGTATTATTATTATATTTAAGATAATGAACAGGGCTTAAAATAATTGCTGTAAATCTTTTTTTTCTTAGCTGAAAATAATTACTTTCTGAAAAAATTTAATTCTCAAAATTTCTAGTATTTTATTTATTTTAGGAAACCTACGAAAGCATTTTATCCAGATGATTTGGAAAAGAAGATCATAAAGAAAGTTAAGTTTGGGAAAGTGAATTGAATTGGAATGAAAAATTTGCGAGGGACGAAAACAGAAGATTTAATATAGTGCTATCAACTCTGAGTATGCGCAACTCTCCTCAACTTTACAGAAATAAAAATTAGAAGCTTGGAGGATATCTGGAGGTGTGCCATTACCAAGGCACACCTGATGGAGTTGAGGACCGTAAATAAGGTCAGCTTTCAACTTCTCCATAGTCAAGCCTGGAAAAACGTAGCACAAGTAAGTGAAGCAGCTACCATCATTGCCTAGAGATTTGGTGAACTGTTTCATCAAGTCAATCTCGATATGCAGCGATTGGAAAAGTATTCTATCTCTGTCAAAGAGAGGGTTTCTTATGACTTTCCATGCTATACATGGCATCTATTCCTCCCCTTTAGGCCATTTCTTCTTCGTGTAATGCTGAGCTCAGTCGTTACTATCCAACATCCATAGAAAGCAGTGGTAATTGCTGAAACCCGAATGTTGTCCCCCGAAAAGCTTAGTATCTTCAGCTCAACACAAATCAACCACACATATATAATTTCTTCAGCACGTACTTCACCCCTTCGTACTTCTCGTTCAGTGTAGTCGAATGAGCGGGGGCTAAAAATGAAAAGTGGTTGTCCTTATGCAACAGAACGCATTTCTACGATCGCTTGCTGCTGTCAATGAAGAATTTCCTGGACGTGTCGTTAGACGGAAGCCTATGTTGAAGAGAGCTCATAAAGATCGAAGTTTGGCGATTCATAACGAGCATCTGAGTGATAGACAACTAAATTAGATAAAATTTTATCGTCAGATGAGCGAGAAAAATAGAGCTCTTTAGTAGAATTTGCAAACTGTACGTTAGGCAGAGATCTGGCAAAGCCCTCATAGAAATGGGTATTGTTGCTACTCTAAAACTGAGAGGGTTCAATTTTATTGTGAGAGTGTGTCATTATTATTGGCACTGGTCTATTAAATGTGATAGAAGAAAACTATCAGCAAAATCTGATCGAAACGTGTAACAAATGCCACGGAAATTGGGAGTTGTAAGGCGTTTCACTTTCCAGCAAACAACGATCCGAAACATACCATTAAATGTACTCGGAATTACCTAGGATACACGACATCACTCTACTCAAGAGGCCTTTTGGAATCACAGATTTGAAATCCGTCAACCATTAATGAAGAGAGCTGAAGAAATCTATGCACGAGAGAGGCACTGCCAACATTGTGATTAGACAAAGTTTGGAGAGGAGTGGAATAAATCTCTCCCGAGGAGTGCATCAATCTCCTATAAAAAAACTTACGGTCGTTATTAAAGCAAAAGGATGTTATATCAAATATTAATTTCTCATGACCAGTAAAGAATTGAGAATAATTGTTTTCGTATCGTTAGGGAAAAAGAAAAGTCTTTAAATTTGGCACACTCGCCCTACAAACTCTTTCACCTCAGTACAGCATTTCTGTTTTGAGGTAAGGGCTAAAATGAGGTATTTCTTTAAAAACTGTGGGAACGGAGATAAACAGTGAAAGCAGAGAAGACTATAATTTCATTCTGATGTCACAGTAATCCGATTCTGAGAATTAAGGACATTTTGTGTTGAGGAATTAAAAACCAATTCCTGCAGATATATGCCGATTTGACCACACTTATTCGTAGGTAATTTGCGGAGTAATGACTCGAAAACTACAGTAACACATTTATAGGTGGTTTATGCTTGAAAGATGAAAGACAGCTAAAGTGCCTAAAGTTTAGTGACACGAGTTGTATCTGACTCTTGAGTTTGCTGTAAAATAAATTTACATTTAAAATTGATTCACAGAGCTTTCTAGAGAAGGCGTTTCTTACTCTTCAGTGGTAAAACGCTTCAAGAAATGGTAATGAAGACCATTTATTGCCTTGTAGGTCCTGAGATGAGGCAACTTTCACTTCTTTGCATAAATCTTTTATAATCATGATGAAATCATCAGCTAATGGGTGCAGTGTAAGGTTGCATTCACACTTTGAGGCTAATTTTGAGAAGATATGGTTCGTTTCTTTGCACTCTTGATGATCTCTTATAGGCACTTCTTGACGCTGGCAGCATCTTTGGTTTCACATAAGACAATTTAAAATCTCTTAACAGTTGTCTGAGCAATTTTAATCACGTCGAAGGAGGATTTATTTCATGAGAGCTACCTGGTCAAGAAGATAAGATGTTCAGAAATTCATTGATGGAAAACTTCGTTTAAGAAACGAACAAACGTTTGCGATGACTATTTAATATGGAAGGGGAAGACCCGAAAGTGGGGCAGAATTTCATACTTGCAATACTCACTGTAAAGTCAGATATAAGATTAAAAGAGTATTGATCAACCTTAATGATTCTGTTTAAAAAACACAAGTCACAAAACTGCTTGAAAATCCCATTTCTCTGTCAGTAGACGTAGTGGAGAGAAAACAGGCACACCAGCTCTTTGCATTTATCGTAAGAATTGGTTCAAATAGTTGCCTTCAGACGCATGAGTAGATTAAGCCAGTGATAGATGCCATTCCTTTGGATTAAAAATTATTGGGTGTCAATAATCGGATGCACAAGAGAAACAATGACGGGGAAGTTTAGTGAGTCAAGTCCCTGTACAGACGCAGACAGAGTGGCCCCCGGTGCATGGAAAGTGGAAAAGGCATGGGGCTTCAACTACCGTGTATTTAAGAACATGTCCTTCCAATTAGTCATGAGGTAGAAATGCCACATAATATTTCCCTTAAAATAGAGTGATTAACGTTTCAAATAAAATTTCCATTTGAGATGCGGTTGGAATTTTTAGGAGAGGAAGGAAAGTTTGTTTGTGATAGAGTGGAATTATATCGCCTGATACATTAGCAGGGCGGGATAATGGAGAGAGTTGATCCGGTATTAATCAGAAAATACAATCCCCTGGTACATTTTTATTTTTTTATTTTTTTAAGAGCTCATCTGGCGACTGCCTACTTGGGCATTAGTCGCCGTATTAAAACTGGCCTAGTTCTAGGCTACTTTAAAATAAAATTAAAGAAGAAAAAAAAAAAAACACCCCAAAATGGGGAAAGGAAGCAAGCTGGTGCGTCGGGGAGAGGTCCCCCCGGCGCAGGAGCGTGCAACTAAAGGAAAAAAACAAACAAAAAACAAAACACAAACCTTGCTTAAATAATAGGGAGAAGGCCGGCCTCCCCCCAAAAGTCAGCAAGTCCACCAGTCAAAGTGCACGCACTCGTCCCGAGTACAAGGGACAGGCGGTAGCGACCCCGCCCATCCCGGTACCGGGACAGGTGTCGTGCGCGAAGATCACCCAGACTAGGACATTCGACAAGAATGTGCCGAACAGTCTGGGGGACGACGCAGTCTTTGCAATAGGGCGCAGGCGAGCGCTCCACCAGATAGCGATGCGTCACACGAGTGTGTCCGATTCGGAGACGACAGAAAGCAACCTGAAGCCGCCGCGGCATTGGGGGATAGGTCCATGGGAACAGTCGCGGCGCAATGGCACGCAACTTCAAGTTCCCTTCGACCGTCTCCCATCTTCTTTGCCAAGCAGTCCGAAGAGCTGCCCGTATTCCTGCCATGTAGTCGGTGTGAGGAAGAGCGAAACGCTGGTCCGGGCGCAGAGTCCTCGCGGACTTTTTGGCGCCCTCATCGGCGCGCTCATTCCCCGCAATTCCTACATGTCCAGGAACCCAGCAGAAGATAATCTCGACATCTGCCCGGCTCGCCAAAACCGTGGCGTCACGGATTTCGCGAACCAGGGGATGCGGAGATTCCAATCCCCCGAGAGCACTCAGGGCGCTTTGTGAGTCGCTATAGATCACAATCCGGTCTCCGAACCGGGCACGTCGCGTAATCTCCCGTACCGAGTGGTGTATTGCCACCAGCTCGGCCGTGAAGACAGACGCAGCGCCTGGTAGAGCCCCGCTGACTTCAAACAGAGGGGAAACGGCGTGGAAGCCGACCCCCTCTTGGGACTTGGAGCCATCCGTATACACTGGCACGGTACCAGCGTGACGCGATGTGTGCTCCAAAAAGGTCGAACGCAATACTCCCGGCGCAGTACAAGCTTTGGGAGCAGAGGCGTGGCGACAAATAGCCAAATGTGGTACCCTCCAGGGTGGCGTCCTGGGCAGAACCAGGGGCGCCACCGCCCCGAGAGCTATATCTACCTCTCGAAGGAGTTTCCTGGCCCTAAACCCAAAGGGCTTAGGGTATGACTGGCGTCTCTCGGCGGCATAGGCACCATCGAGATCAGCTGCGGATGCAGTGAGAGCTGTTGGCGACTGAGGGAGGCGCCGGGCTCGCGCGTACAGGCGAGTGATGCACTGCACGCGGCGCAGAAAGAGTGGCATCTCCCCAGCATCGACCAACAGGCTCTCAATGGGGGAAGTGCGGAAGGCACCGGTCGCAAGGCGAAGGCCAGTGTGGTGGATCGAATCCACCTTTCGCAATAAACGCTCGGCTGCGGATGCATAAAACTCGCATCCGTAGTCGAGCTTCGAGCGAACAAAGGATCGATAAAAAAGTAAGGCGGTAGCCCTATCAGCGCCCCAAGCGCTGAACGTCACGGAACGGAGAATGTCCATGGCGCGGGTACAAGAGACCCTAAGGCTGCGAATATGAGCCTCCCAGGTGAGGCGTCGGTCGAATACAAGACCAAGGAAACGGTGCGACTCAACCACATCCAGGCGCACCCCATTAAGAACCAAATCTGGGTCGGGGTGAAGCCGTGGATGGCGGCAGAAGTGCACCACCTTAGTCTTGGCCAAAGAAAACCGAAACCTGTGCGCTTCGGCATAGCGAGAGACGCGGTTCAATGCCTGTTGGAGTCGACGCTCCAGAGTTGGCATCTGGGCCGCGCCAAAAGAGATCGAAAGGTCGTCCACGTAGAGCGTAGCGAGAACATCTTCCGGCAGCACCAAGGTGATGCCGTTGATGCTCAGGGCAAAGAGTGTGACACTGAGGACACTTCCCTGCGGGACACCCTCTTCCTGCTCCTTTGGGCCGGAGAGGGCTCCCCCCACCCGTACGCGGAATCGACGATCTCGCAAAAATTCAGATATAAACATTGGGAGGCGTCCCCTCGCCCCCATCGTGTGGAGAGTCTCCATGATACCGTATCGCCATGCGGTATCATAGGCCTTCTCCAGATCGAAAAACACCGTGGCGTAGTGCTGTCTACGAAGGAAAGCCTCGCAGACGGCGTTTTCCAGTTGGAGCAGAGCATCCGACGTGGAGTGGAACTTACGGAAGCCGCACTGCGCAGAAGACAGATGGCCTCCGCTGTCCAGGAAATAGGCTAGTCTAACATTTACCAATTTCTCAATCAACTTGCACACGCAAGAGGTTAAAGAGATTGGGCGGAAACCGGTCGGAGTAGAGTGATCTCTCCCCGGCTTGCGAAAGGCGAGCACAGTAGCGATTCGCCAGGAGTCTGGGAGAAGACCTTCCACCCAGATCCTGTTGAACAAATCTAACAGAAAGGCCATGCCTCGCTCACCCAGGTGTCGAAGCATGGCGTACAGGACATCGTCCGGACCATGGGCGATGTCCGCGCACGAAGCGAGAGCGGAACGCAACTCACTCACAGTAAACTTGTCGTTGAAGGGTTCTCCGCCTCTGGAGGTAAAGTCCAGCCGGCGGCCTTCCGCGACATCACGACGTGCATTGAATGCTGGCGGAGCAGCATCACGGCTAGAGAATGCGGAAAAAGCGGTCGCTAAGGATTCCGCCACGGACGCGGGGTCCGAGATTGCGGTCCCATTCTGCTGGAGAACGGGAGGGGGGTCCTGCGAGAACTTGCCCCGAATCCTTTTGACTCGCTTCCACACCTCAGCTAAAGGGGTCTTCCCGTTAAGTGAAGACACGTATGCCCGCCAAGAAGAGCGGCGGGTGTGCTTCGAAATATACCGGAACCTAGCCCTAGCCCGACGAAATTCAGCGACAGTGAAATCGTTCGGGCGGCGCTTATAGCGCATGTAGGCATAACGCTTCTGTTTGAGGGCCGTCTCACACTCGGCCGACCACCATGGGAGTGGTCGGCGTGCAAAACGGCCAGACGTCCTAGGAATAGTAGTCACGCCCACGGCGAAGAGGTTGCCGGAGAAGAACTCAACGGCCTCATCTACCGACCTAAACTCCTCGACTGAGATAGAGAATTCAGTCATTTCCTGGAATGCAGGCCACCGCGCCCGCGCCAAGCACCACCGAGGTGGTCGCTCAGGCGGCAGTTGCCCTGAAAATGATATTTGAATGGGAAAGTGATCACTACCATGGAGGTCATCGACCACCCCCCAATCAAAATCAGGCTGTGCATCCGAAGAGCACAAAGATAGGTCAAGGCAAGAAAATGAAGCGGTTCTCGGACAGTGATGCGTAAACTCATCCACGTTTAGGACACCCATCTCAAGCTCTTCGATCAGATCGGCAAGGACTTGTCCCCTGGGATTTATGGAGTAATCTCCCCAGAGAGGATGCCTGCCGTTCAGATCTCCAAGCAAGAGATAGGGCCTCGGCAACCGTGCCACGACGCGGCGGAAGTCCCCCGCGTCGAAGTCAGCTGACGGTGGAATGTACGCAGAAAAGATCGTATACCTTCTATCCAGGTGCAGCTGCACAGCCACTGCCTGAAAGGAGGTATCTAAAGAGAAAGGAAGAACGGAGACATCATGCCGGGTGTAAACCACGCATCCCCCAGCTCGGCCATCCCGCGGTGGTGGGGTTGCAAGACCCTTGTACCCCAGGAGGGCGGGCAGGGGGCACGCGCCTAGCATGGTCTCCTGCAAAAAAATAGCTAACGGGGAACGGGAGGAGGCGAGCCTCCGCAGCTCCTCCCAGTTGGCCCGGAGTCCACGGCAATTCCATTGAAGGAATATGCCCTCCAGGCCTAGCTCGGAGGAGACGCGGGGGCCCTCCTCGAATTGAAGACCCTCACGGGAATGGCCGTACGCTTCCCGGGGGCAGAACCCCGGGCGCTGTTGGCCGGACAAAGCGCTGTCGCCTTCGAGGACTTATTGGGGGAGGTTGGGCTCGCCATGCGAGTCTTTTCCTCCATCCGCCTCGAAACCTTAGGCGGGCGCTGCGGCTTCGGAGGCGGGGGGCCTCTTTTCGAGGAACCACCGTCTCCGAGCCACTCGCTCCACCTCGGGGCGTGGGCGAAGGAGCCGAAGCTCCTTTGTTGCTGTCCTCCTTTCGGGGGACAGCTTTAGGAACCCCGGAAGATGGCCTAGCGACCATCTTCAGGGGTGTTGCCTCCTGTGAGTCTAACGACTCGGTGGAGGCGCGTGGCCGTTTCGCCTTGCGGGAAACGGTCACGCTGGGGGAAGAGGGGGGAGCCCTGATTTTAGCCGGGGCTGGGTATGAACCCTTTTTGCCGCCAGCTTTACCAGGGGAGCGCCCGGGTTGGGTAGAGCGCGCAGAAGGGCTCCGAATGGGCGCGGAAACAACCATGCACGTTGGCCTGGATGGGCCAGGAGCAGAGGGTGCCTTTCGAACTACTGAGGCATATGACGTCCCAGGCAGAGCTGGGCGCGCCAGGACCAAGTCCTTAGCCTCGCGGAATGAGAGTCTATCCTGGGCCTGAACGGCCAGGATTTCTTTCTCCAGGAGATATGTACCACATTGCTTCGAAGAAGCAGGGTGCGGCTCTCCGCAATTGACACACTTGGCCACACACGATTTGGACTTATCGTGTGCGACCTTGGAGCAATTTACACATACTTCGGGTGACCCCGACTTTGCACGTCTACATGAGCGATTCGTATGGCCGAAGCGGTGACAGTAATAGCACCGCCGCGGCAGTGGCACGAATGCCTTCACGCGGTAGCGGTACCAACCGACACGCACCGACTCAGGGAGCTTGTCACAGTGGAACGTGACGAAGAGTGTAGGGGTGGGTCTCGAAGCCCCTCCCTGTTTTCTCATCACACGTTCGACCTTGACCGCCCCATGGTCGGCCAGCTCTAGGGTGATGTCCTCAATGGAGTAGTCAACGAGTTCCCTCGCATAAACTACTCCTTTCACAAAGTTCATGGTAGAGTGCGGCGTCACACTCACCGGGGTGCCATGAAGTGTCCGAAGAGCACTTATCTTGGCCGCCTCGGCGGGATTCGCCGCATTCGCCAGAAGGCTGCCGTCCGAGAAACGGGTCACCTTCGGCTCTCTACCAATTGCACTAGCTAATCCTCTCCTCTGATGGATCATGTTGCCCTTGGACAACATGGTGCCATCAGTGGAGCGAATAACGAGGAAGCGTTTGAAGCCAGCGGGCTCGAAAACGCCAGGTAACCTCTGAATGAGGGGCCCCGATGTCATCGAGGCTCCGCCCTGTGCACTCTTGGTCTTAGTCAGGGGCTCCGCACACGAGGGGGTAGAGGGGCCGGATGTGCCGATCTTGGCTTGGTCGCCTACCAAAGTGGCAGCAGACCCATCCGTCCCCGCAGCCCCTGCGGATGGAGAGGAGCCCCGAGTCTTTTTCGTCCTTTTAGTCTTTTTAGTCATTTTCTTTTTTGGAGAGGAGGGCGGGGAATGAATCCGCTTTTCACCTCCTCCGGCAGAAGCCCCCAGGCCAGATGGACCGGCCTCAGCCAGGTCCCTCTCCGAAATGGAGAAGGTCCTGGTTGTCGTAGAGGCACCTGTCGGAGGAGATCCCTCCCCTCCTTCTACTGCCTCGGAGCCCTCAGCCATTTGACGAGGACCTTGCATAGGGGCGGACTCGGGTTCGGTGCTTGGCGCCGAGCCCGAATTCCCCCCCATGGAAGGCCCTACCGTCTGAGGCTGGGTCTCCTCAAGGACCATGTCTATCACGGGAGGGGCCTCCAGTTGGCCATCCCCTCCCAGGACATTGCAGGTCCCCTTGGCAGTGTCGCCAGTCTTGTTTGGGGAGGCACAGGCCTTGACCCTGGCAAGGTTTAATATTTTTGCCAGCAGGTCTTTTGAGGGAAGCGACCAAAGGGGCCTGGCTTGCCTCTCCCCCCTAAGGGAGTTTGCCCTACCGAGCCGCTTTGATGGGGAGCGGCTGGCTAAGGGCTGCCTGCTGGCTTTCTTGGCAGTCCCCTTGGAAAGAAAAGAGGGGACTGCCGCTGGGAAAAGGGAGGTGCCCGAAAGCCCCTCCAGAGAAGGGGGTGAGGGGGAGCCCCTGCACCCGTAGGCGAAGGAGAGGAGTAAGCCTCCTCTCCGGTTAGAGAAATATGGAGGGTCCCCTGTGCAAGCACAGGGGGGGACCTCCATTTTTTTGCTGGAGCTGCCCGAGGGCGGCTCCGTTGTTCTTGGGGAAGTTGGGGGTTGGGTTTTTTTGGTGTGATTTTCATCATTGGGCATGGTGACCCTTCTTTTAATACGGGATGCAATAGCGCACACCTCTCGCAGTAGCCCGCACTGCGAGAGGTGCTTACAGGCCCAGCAGAGCCAGGCGCCGCCATTTGGGACCACCCCTCCCGCCTGGTGGCCTGGCAGTCCATCGGCATGGCGGCTCCACCTTGGACACGGCGTATAAATGATAGATTTTGAAGACGAGAGGAAAAGGGATGTGAGGAAGGTATGGGTGGGGATGAAGCAGGTAGTTAAAAACCAGCCACCCCAGACCGGAGCTCAGGGGTTAGGGAACATTGTCCCCCACCCCCTCAGCCCCGATGCGGGACGGTTGGCTGAAAGGAAGGTCAGCATCTACCCTGTGAAATTAGAGGCTGACCAGAGAAAGTTGTTGGAGAGGTTCTGTGAAAAGAGAGGAAACAAGTGTTTTGAAGGAAGGAAGAGAGGCTAGGCTGGGGCCGGACGGGGTGCTGAGTCCCGTCAGCACGGCGGCCAGAATGGCAAATCGTCGCGCCCCTTACGGGGTCCCCTGGTACAGATCTCCTATAAGAGGTAGCTACTCGAACCGGCATCTCTCTCACGGTGGATGCGGATAAAAACAGATTGTGTCTTCTAGATTACGATTTGCAGAAGCGATGATTCCTGCATTCACGAGTACTTCATAATTCTGTTTTCAAACTCTGCCATGGATATGCTGGCGAAAATATTGCATTCAACCCTAAATTCCATACACACTACATCACCAATATACTAACAATATTCGATAATCCTCATCATATCCCACCTTTCCTTAGCTAAACAAATATAAGAAAAAGTTACATTTAATTTCAAATTCGCTCAGCCTGATAACAAAACATTTAACTTTCATCATATTAAACTAACGTACACAGCAAATGAAGAAAAAGCGCAAGCATTTACAAAAATAACAGACAAATTAGTATACTTAAACTATAATTCCTTCACACTAGAAAATAGAAAAAGATCAATCATACACATACTAATTCATAGAACATACGAAACAGGCTCTATCTACCTGGGTACCAATTAACACAGAAGTAAAGCGAATGAGGCAAATCGCATTAACAACGATTTTCCCTGGTAAAAATGGACAAAACAATATCCAGAAAAATAGAGTAATCATAAAAAGATACCACAATAAGTCACCAAACCCAATACTAGACAGAAATTCAATTTTATTTTGAATTGATAATAGTAATGTTGAAAAGAAATCACTAAGGACTAGAATAAAAGAATATCGCCAATAAATTAGAATGCAAAAAAAGGTGCCCCGAAGACAACGGTACCTTGTCTCATACATATCGGATCAAACATTAACACACTAATAACTAGAGTATAAAATCAACACTTTAAAAGTAATAGGCCTGAACAAAAAACTACCACTAGCAGACGCAATTCTAGTTAAAGTTAACAAACCAAATAATATTTAAATATAATGAATTGCGTAAATTATTAAATATATTATAATGATACTCCTAGAAATAACCTAAATCAAATAGCTCAATAAATCAATATAAATATTCCATTAAGAAGGAAGCTAGTGATTGAAGGCTTATTACTTTGCTATTCATTATTATAAATAGCACGAAAATGTAATTTTATTTTCACTTTTAAAATGTTATAACTATAATATGAAAACGTTAGTACCAAAAATAAATATGAAGAACAAGAATATATTCATCGCCAGGTGTTCATATCTATATAAACTCATCTTAAAAAACACAAATAATAAATGGCAACTAAATATTAAAGGAAACAATAAATTTTAACCCGACATCTTTTTTTCTTATTTAATAGGATAGCTTTCCGTCTGTCTTTCCGTCTGTCACAGTATTGCAAAAGATTTTAGCTATTTTTCCACCACTTCTTCACTCACACCTTTTTTAATTCTACTTCATAGGAGTGAGAAAAGTCAAAAAAAGGAGTTTGAAAGTAAAACTACTTGCTGCCTCTTTCTTAAACTTTTACGGTCAGGTTTATATTTCTAAGAAGTTACAAAAAATAAAAGAGAAAGAAAGGCTAATTTTTTTCCGTTATCCACTTTAAAGTTTCATTGTTCATATATATATATATATATATATATATATATATGTACAAAGAAGTACAGTAACGTACATGTAGCTGTAGGAAAGAAACAACAGTGTGAAGATCGATATATTGCAAATCCCTGTTTCGAGGGAGACATCCATCATCTTCAATCCCTGGCAAACTACTGAATATAGAAAGATGCTTAGCCTAAGGACACACAAATTTACAAGTTTTGATTTGTCGAGTTCATTTCAAAATGGATTTTCAATATAAAGGCGAAAACCAATAACGCTCATGTTAAAACCATTTATACTTATCCGAATTTAGATGTTTGGAGGAATAACCTAATCATCGGTATTAGACACAAGAGGGTTTGGAGTTAAAGTTTCTAATTTGTAAAATACTAAAAGTGAACAGTGTAATTTAACCTAATTTACCTAATGCAAGACTAAAAAAAACCATTAATTTAGTATACACTGTAGAGATTGGATGCTATTTGATTTTTATTTAAATTATGTTTTAATTTTCGGATAAAAGGTGATTCTAATATTCGTAGTTCTTTGGGAATGGGAGTATTTTAAAGTTGTCAAAACTAATTCAGACTTACAGATTGTAGGTGATCTCGTATGAGCGGGGGTTCTGATTTGTATGGAAGCTGCCCTGGGTGGGTTGGCTTTCTCCGATAGGACAAGGGAATTATCTAATGGTCGAACCAATATTCGATAAATCTCAAGATTCACAACTATATTTATAAATTACAGATTGGCAGAAATTTAATGGAATTCTCTCTTTTCAGCTAAAATTAGACTAGTTATTTTGCCCACTTATTAATACAAATTTGGCCTCGAGATGAGGATAGAATTTCTATCGTCTTCTCGACCTCGCTAACAAAGACACACGGTTTTCTACCAATAGTTTGGGAGACTAATGAAATGGACGATTTCTCTACTGTATTTATTGTTGAATTTTGATGATAGAGAGAATATTTAACTACTGAAAATTATCCATTTATTTAGAAACCTTAAAGCTAATAAGAAGTGTATCTGCTTAAAAAATTTAATGATTCAACGTTTCGAAAACTACATGTCAACATCTTCAGGCAAGAAAACGAATGTTTTACACATTATGAATCCCAAACCAAGGTTATTACTTATTTTTCCATTTTACATGAAAGTATTTAAATATTTTTATCTAACTTTTTGAATTAAATACAGATAGTAAATAAAAAATAAAGATAGTAAATAAAAAGGGAAATTTGTGTTAATGTAAGCAAAACTCAACCTAAAACAAATAACTGTAGATTATGTAAAAATAAAACTAGGAAAATCAAAACCAACAGGATATTTATTTTAATAATTTATGTGTTAATAATTTAAGCAAAACTCCACATACAAGAAAGTAATGCTACTTATTTAAAAAATATATCAATAACAAGCAAGCATTTATAGACTATGAAAAAATCAAAACAAACAAGAGATTTGTTTGAAAATGTAAACCAAACACCAGTGATAACAGTATTCTCTACTTACTCCGCTGAATCACTCTTCCATACACTGCAAGATCGGATGATTAGAAAAGTTCCGAATCGGTTATTTATATGTTATTGAAAAAATTCTAGACGCCAATTTAAATAAATATACAAACGACTATCTATTATTAATCAACGCATACAGCCAAAAAACACCGCTACTAAAGTCATTATTGTTAAATGGAACGAACTAGAATCATCATTATGATTTAGCTTAGGATAAATAATGAATAGAGTTTCAAAATTTCTTGTTTTTGCAGGTAATAATTGGGTGCAACACCTTTAAGGTGACCAATAGAAATGAGTGTTCTCCATGATATAGTATATTCTCTAGTCGAAGATTTTTCTCTTTTCTACAGAATGATTCCTGCTATAAAAATAGCAGGAATCAAATAGCACCAAGAGCTGCTGTGGAAGTTGCGTCAGTTGAAACAAAACATTTCACAACATCCACGATATGAATTCAGTGCTCGAAAGAGATGGGATTTTTAAGCGAACTCTTTCGAACAGAGTCTGGTTATAAGGATAATTTTGTATTTATTTTGAAGAAATTAGAGTTGATGATGAAGTTTTCCTCTAAAAATTTTATTAAGAGAACGAAGTTCTGGTATAAGAAAGTATAGAGACAGTTTGCTAATATTAATCGTTTTACTATTATGCCAAAGATTAGATGGTAATGAGTTAGTTTTGAACTAATTTCTTAGGATAACAATTAATATGGAAAATTGTATGTAGTAATCTATTAATTTAAAAATGTTTATATTTTAAATCAAGGTAACTAAAGAAATTAATGCCAAAGAACTATATATATATTTTAACTATTTTTTTTCAACTCAAGAATAACTTTACAAAAAAACATTTCAACAAATATTTTATAAGAAGAAAGTAGCTTAGCATTTTAGCTGACATTATTAAACTGAGGCGTTTCGATACAACTTGAATCATATTCGGAGTCAAACTGAAGATGTTACGAGACAAATTGGTTTATATATTATGAGATCAGATAGTGGCAGAGGTACTCACATACTATATGTGCAAATAAGGATAAGGATAAGTGGTCATATTAGAGCAGTCTAGTGAAGTAACATTATGCAAATTTGCTGTCCCTCGGCCAACTGACCCCGGAAGAGCTCCATAATTCCTCTTGGGAGCCTTGGTTTGGTAGACATCACAGTTTCAAACGTTACATGGGTCCTCATATATCAGATGGGTCCGCTGTTTGGGCTTAGAGGTAGGACTCAGGTCGCTAACTTTTACGGATTTAGGAAGTAGGTCCATATCAGGACACAATTTATTTTGCATATACAATGATAGAGCGAGGGGAGGAAAATGAAGGAAATATGAAACACAAAAGCATTATAAAATAAATAAATAGATACATAAACATAAGCTAATCTAGAGTGCATTAAACGATGACAGAAAAAATAATTGGGGAATGAAAAAGGAAAACATAAAATTGTGGATTATAATAGTGAAAATTTCATTCAGAATAAGCTTTTGACAATACCAGGAAAAAATTTGAAATTTGGACAGGATGTTGTGTTTTGATAATAAACTCCTCAGAAAGATTAATAAATTTAGCTAAATTTCAAAATGCAATGAATATTTTGAGTTAGGTGGATTCACGCAGATAAACAAGGATTTTCCACTGTTTATAAAAAATCCGGATTAAAAACAAAACATTGTAGACAATAAACTACCTTATCTTTTACAATTATCACAAACAAGAAATTTGTATGGAGTAAAATTATATTGTAAAAAGAGTGAAATATTTACTTATTTTATGAAATGAGGAAGTAATAAAAAAGCGTCGGAAAAATACACACGAGAGGATTTTTATAATTAAAAAGGACGTGGTATTACTGTTCTGAAGAATGTTTTTGGCAGCATTTAAATCGCTAATTATAAAATGAGAGGGTAAAATAGATATTGAACAATTTTAACATTATTTTAAAACTTAATATCCAAAGATTCTAAAGAAAAGAGACATGACCCTCTTAGGAACATTGGATAATTATAATAACTTTCTGCCCCAGCCCTATTTTCTGTTAAACAGTGTGATTTTCTCCTCTTTCATTCTCGTATGGTCGCTCGCTTTCCTTTATATCTACGAGTATATATATATATATATATATATATATATATATATATATATATATATATATATATATATATATTTATTTATTTAACGCAGATCAATGAAATATTTAACGCACGTGAAAATTTATTTAATAAATACAATTTTTCAATCAGAGAATAAAAATGGTCAACATAAAAACTATATAAGGAAAATAGGGAAATATTATAATACAAAGGTTTACAACACATTCATATAAATTAATATAAATAGGTTACATGTGCAAAATGTCTCATTAAGATCTATGTAATTTCAATTTGTTGCTGGAAATCTAAGATATTCCAAACGAGATATGAGGTTTGTTTCGTTAACGTGTAAAGCTACTGCGTCTTTCGTTACAAGAGAGTCGTACCGTCAACAGTTTATTATGCGAAAAAGCAAACAAATCAGTATAGATCTTCGCGAACGAATTGTATCCCTTCATATGAGTGGCCTTAGGTACCAAAAGATCTCCGTACAGCTTAGAGTACCTCTAAATTCAGTTAGTACCATAATATGCAAATGGAAGTCTCGTAATTTTATTTAGCACAAAAAGATCAGGTCGCCCTCGATTGATAACATAAGTGCAGCTCGAAATCTTGCTATAACACTATTTGATAATCCACAGACTAATAATCTTTATGACCTGCAGGAAAAGGTAGAAACAAGTGGAATTGAAGTTATCAATACTAAAATAAGTAGAAGGCTGCGTCGTTATCATCTCTTTTCTCTTACTCCAAGAAAGATCCCATTCGTTAAGAAAACTCCGTGTAAAGCTCGCTTGGCGCTTGCAAATGGACATATAAATAAACGGCAATGTTCTGAAAATAAATCATTAAGTCAGATAAAAGGAAAATAGAACTTTTAGGTTGAAATTCCTTCAGCAGAGTTTAGAGAAAAAAAGTGAGCAGCTCACCACCAAAGAATACAATCCCTACAGTCAATTTCGTCGATGGATCAATCATGGTATGGGGTTGTTTTTGCTTTAAGCATAGAGCAAAGCAACAAGAATTTCCTGTATTCAGTTATGATTATTGTTTTGGAATGGCCAAATCAATCTCCAGAGCTAAATCCCCTGGAAAATTTGTGGAGGGAATGGAAACTCGGTCCGGAAATCAAGATAAGCATGACTTATCTGATTTTAGGAAAATATGCCTGGAGTAACGGAACAAAATCAGCGCAAGCAATTTTAGAAAGATCGTGGGGCAGAAAGGAGGGGGCGCGGCTCAAAGGTGCTGTGTGGCTTTTTTTAGGGGTGTCCAGCATTCAGAAGACGTCCTATCAAAGTAAAACCAGATCATACTTTTATTATAGCAAGTATAACTATTTCTGTAAATAATCAAAGGTAAGTTTAAACGTCTCTTTACACCTTTTGGCAGGAATTTTGTTTTTCTATTTGTTGTCTTACGCTTACAACCACATCTTACTTTTAATTTGGGAGAAAATTAGCTAATTTTCGGTTGGCCTTCACGATCTTGCTGACATCTGCTAAGCTAATGTCAAATTGCTTTGCAATATTCTTTACACACTCCGCAAATTTCTGATATCTTTGGTTAATATCCATTGAATTTCTCACAGCGGATTAGCTCCCAATTTACAATATATACTCGTATTACCAGATCTATGCAACCACTTATTCCATTTTGTCAATTGTCGAATAAATATAACAGTAGTTACTAGGTAGATACTATATATTTATAAAATATGAGGATATTATCATGAAGCAATATATGCAAATAAAAAAATCAACTAACAAATAAAATACTAGATTATTGAATTCAAATAAAAATGTTTTGTGTTTATTTTATAATAGTTTCAAATGGTAAGTTAAATTAATTTAAGTTTAAGGAAATGAAAGAGAGCTCGAAAGATAATAGCTGTATTTTCCTTTATACTGACACAAATTCACTCATGCTTCCTCCCTCTGAAATGGCATTGAACTCGTATTCATAATTACTCGTACTCTTGTAAAAATTGATCCACAGATGCTTACATTACGCTTTTCTCTTCCTAACATCTTTAATACGTATTTTGGCTGTAATTTCCATCACAGACCTCCACAAGCTTCTTCTAATTTCATCCACTTTCCTGCTTTCACTTCCAATCTCCAATCATTACTGAAATTGATCCGATAAAGAGAGATAAAACGGCTTATGCCATTTAATACGTTTGTTAACATGTTTATATTATGTAGAGTAATTACTAAATTCATTATTCCTTGTCAATCAATAGGAATGACAAATGCTTTCAATATTTATTTATTTATTTATTTTAAGGATTTATAGCCCTTTTTGCCCTATGGACTACTCTGGCTTAATATGGTAATAACAAATGAGATAAAAATAATCAAATATAGTGGACGTATCAGTTCAGTAAAAGATTGAAAATAAAATAAAAGAGCACTAACATGCAATTAGGTAAAGTTCTTCTTGTAAAAATAGGAGTGAACAAGGCTCGGATAAAGTAAGGAGAGTAAAATATGATTAAAATAGAGGGCAGTAGGAAGATAACTAGGCAAATAGATTTTGGAGGAAAGGCCAGTGGCTACCAGGAATCGTACGAAGTTCTGCATAACAAGGTGAGATTCTCCGAGAATAGACGAAAAGGTGGGTGAGGACCGAAGTGCCTTTTTCGATGGGCAGATTATCATGTGCAGGTGAGTTAGATGTGCTGCACCGAGATGCGAAAATGACACGCCTTGCAAGATAGTGGTTCCTTGCTAGCCATTAAGTGTACGAGAGTGAGGCGACAATGGCCGATTCGCAGGTGGCAGAGCGTAACTTCATGCTGCCTGGTGAGGAAGTAGGATGAAGGCCACAGAGAAGCATTTTTCTTAAGTTGGAGTAGGTGGAAGTGTTCATATGAGTTCCAATATCGTTTCCATTCTTTTCTTACCAATTTACGGATGAGAGAGATTTAGTCTCGCTGGAAAATTGGTGATTCAGGTATGGACGGTACAATATGGAGGACGGCCTTCTTAACTTCTAAGTCGGCTGTTTCATTACATTGGATGTTTGAGTGTACTAGCAACCAACGGAGGGGTAAATATGAGGCCGGCGAAGCCAGCTTCCGCCATTGAAGGCCACATCTCCCACCCAGTGGCCAGGCAGCCCATTAGCATGGCGGCTCTACTTTGGGTTGTGCGTAAAATTAATAATCTGTGGAAATAAAGAGATGGTATGCAGGGAAGATGAGAGTGGGGGTGAAGCATGTTGTTTAAAACCAACCACTCCAAACTGGAGCTCAGGAGCGAGGAGGCGTTGTTTTCTTCCCACTCAGCCCCGAGTTGGGTGAGTGGAAGCTGGTCGGTATCTACCTTTTGAACTTAGAGGCCGACTAGAGAAAGTTGTGGGACAGGTTGTAGTGGAAGTGAATGCTAATGCGAGACATTTAAGAAAATTAATCAATGTTTATAGAGAAGCTACGTCTTGGGTCTCTCCGTCCATTTTAAATCTAAGTTCTTCTTCTCGTTGATGATTTCTATTCATCTTCCTAATATTAAAAGATAATTTATCTTCATATTCCTCATTTTTAAAGCTAATCCCTCTTTATTTTTTCTGATTTTAAATAATCTGCTTTTCATCTTTATTATTTAGATTGGAATTCCCCTTAATCTTTCGGATTTCTTCTCGTTTTATTAGTTTGGGCGGTCCTTCGAAACCACGCCAAAATTTGACACAAATTATATCGTGGTTGAATTAACAGATGATTTTGAGGAATGATTTTGATCTTGAAAAAACAAATCTGTAAAATACCATAGCATGAAATGCATTTTTTTGCGGCTAATCTATCAATAATTTACACTTCACTCCTCTCTTCAACTTAATTCATCTTCACCAAATTTGTTCACTTTAAAGCTTATTCATTGTAACTATTTTTCCCAATCCGTGTGTGACGATGACATACCTCAATGACATCTTCATTAAACCAGATGGGCGATAGAATCACGAACTTTCATAGAATTGCCTTTCTCGGTGAAGAGGGGATTGGAGGCAGAGGGAAGTTGCGTGACTTGCAAAATCATACCTTCCTTAATCATAATCTTCGTTCTTTTTCTATGGTTATAAACTTTGCCTGCAATTTCATATTTCTAAAATCACCACTATTTTATGTACCTATTTAATTTTCTGAATACAGATGCCCTCGTTAGTTATATATTTCTTTTAAATGAACAGACTGCTTCTTGCTCTTTCATGGCATTTCTCTACTCAAACTCCTCATTAGCCATGACTCCCAAGCATGAGACTTTTTCCCATGCTCTCGGTTCATCCCACAAGCGGAAGTTCATTACGCACAGTCGCTTTCAGTCTTTTCACCCTTTGCTCCGACACCCTGTCATTATTCAGCCAGTTCGAACCCAATCATACATATAACTTTTATATAAATATTTATAGTCAGCCCTGAATGTTCTTGCTAAAACTAATTCTCCAATCACAACATCAATATTCTTTTCCACCTCGTAACTCCAGTAAAGCTAATTTTCTTGTTGAATGGGACAGAGTTAAGAGAGTTGAGGACCCTAAGGTCTTTACCAACCCAGGGATTCTATTTACCACTGTGGCTTTTTCAAATTTGACCTTATGTAAAGTAGCCATTTTACTGTAATATATTTTCTCGTTCAATTTCATTTTACTATTTTAAATATAGGATTATATTCAGTCGAATCATCTTCACTCTACCATCCTTCTTTCTTACTAATGCTTTACATTTAGGCAGAATAAAAGTTAATATGAGAATAGTTTCCTGCAAAACTTTCCAGCACTCCAGTTTTGTGACATTAACAAGGTGTTATGATAGTTTCGTACTCGTTTGTCTCACATTTTAATTCATCACTCGCTTCTAAAACCTTGGACCTTGTTCACCCTTTCCAATTTCTCCCCATTAATAACACAATATAGGGTTCCAGACGCAACTCATTAGCTTTTATTACATCGCCTCCATTTCGCTTTCCAAAGAAGAAAACTTTTTATAATAATGTAAAGATGTGACATTTATTAAACCCTAGGGAAAATATATTTATAAAAGTACTAAATAATAATAATGTAACATGACAGGAGGAAAAATAATGATGAAAGAACTGTGTGGCCTAATGGAGATAATTATCTAAGTTGGAAAGCGAAATACTGTCATATTTTTCTCCCTAAGTCTAACAATGGATGTGTAATGGATAAAGGCTGTTGTTTGAATGATTAAACTGCCATTGAATTTGCTGTGGTGGAGTGGTGAGGTGACCTTCACTTGCTGCTTGTTGTCATTTTACCCAAGTCAGGCAAGGAAGTGTCATTTATAACATGAGCAACATATGTATGTTGAAGTGCTGCAACTCAAAGCTAGAAGAATGCGTGCCTTTTAACCAGAACAATCGCACACGTATCTTTCACACTTGTTTGCGTTCAGTAGTTAGTTGCCTTTCTTCGCATACACCACAAGGAATTTCCTATTTAGAACTTTCAATCCAGTTTCCCTACCTTCACCACCTTAAAACTTGCAAAGATTCCCTCGTTGGTGTTTGCTTTTAGTTTTAAAATAATAATAATATACCTTTATGTTCGATTGGATAAAATATAATAAATAATTATTAATGTTTTCGCATCGCAGTGAAAAAGAAAAACAGGAAGCAGGGAGAGAAAGCAAAGTGGCGAATATGGGAAAAAGTGACAGAGAAGAAACGTAGAACAAAAGACTATGCACCCCAGGATGATCGGGTGTGACCCCAAAGTAACACCTGTGAACTCATAGCCAACACAAGGGTCATAAGAATCTCCTAAACCAACGAACAAAAAAAGTTGCAAAAAACCCCTAATATTAATTGTGCTAATTTGGGGCCCAAATCAATTTAAGTCTGCCTTAATCTGGGGAAATAAAATGAAACTTCATTGACTAAATACAAAATCTAGAAGTGTATTCAACCATAGCTAAATGTCTGAAATAGAGAATTACACTTATTGTTTTATACTCACGAGAAGAAGATACTTCGAAAGAGTATCATTATGTAACAGATCTTTTGGTTCCTGGCTAGTAAATGTTATTTTCAGACTAATTTTATTGAGAGTTAATAGAAAATAGCCATTATTTGTTTTAAACTTTGATTTTGTGGATGTTTGATGAAATATTTACTCAATATAGGCAAATTTTGGTTTTTGCATCCATTGTACGGCCAAAAGAATAGTTTATCTATAAAGTTTTATTGAAACTCCCACAAAAAATATATAAAAAACAGGAAAAAAGTTAGGATTGAACAATTTTCGTCGATTTCCGTTTGTACTCTTGTCAGACATATGGTTGCCGCAAAAGTCATGAAATACCGAAAGATAACTCTTGCGGGCTTCGTATTAGTCGCAGGCGACTCTATATATTACTATGTCGGTCGATCCCCGTATTGTTGTTTTTGTTTGGGTAATAACATTGTAACTTTTAGGCCGATTTAAACGAAATATAAAATCCTTAAGTTGTTTTACATTCTCTTTTGAATGATATAATTATCAAAGTCCTCCCAAGTTTAGCTTGGGAATTATTTGGCAATAAATCTTAAAAATAGTAAACTGGTTGGCTCTTTTTTCCTCTCTATATCATTAAGTAAAATGAAAAAAATATACTCTATTTATCTTTTAGCTTAGAAACACACAATAGCTTAAATACTTGTGACATTTAATATTTTACTCTTTACAGCAAACAATTTCTTACCTCTCAAACTTTTGTTGCAGATTTCGCAAACAAAATTTGATGTCCAGGTTTTGTCTCGGTGCTCATCTGGCATTCGTAAGTATGGTTGTAAGTTTTATACATTTAACTTTAGAACAATGACAACCTCCTTTTAGCATTTCTTTCCTGGTCACTGTGATACCTCGAGCTGAAATGGGAGCAAATCTGTGAATCAATGTATAATATTTCTTAAGTAATATTACAGACTAAAACTATCGTGTTTACTCTCATTGTAAAATGCATTACGTTTAGGAAAACCTTTTAGAAGTTACTTTGATGCAAATACCTGTTTTATGATCACTAAGATGGTACTAGATTCCTGTAGGGAAGATTAGTAACATTGTTTCGTGCACCACGAAACGCCAGACTAAGAAACCTCCCCCTTTATCTTTCCCATTGCGAAAACACGTCAATTTATTATCTAGGCTGAGAAGTGCGCAAATTACAAGGTTGGCCTTCGTGTAACCTATCGAATATATATGTCCGCCTCTAGAAGCTAAATTGAACATAATTAATTTGTAGGCTACACCAGCACTAAACTGTATGCCAGTAAAGCCTATTTGGTTTGATTCCTCTCAGGGTTAGAAAGAATGTTTTTTCTTTAGATGGTTTCAAAGAAAGGGGTTAGACTTTGGGATTATTACGGAAAACAATTAATTTAAATATTAATATCAATGAAAGTTTTCGAAAAATTTTAGTAACACACAAAATATGGAATTAATTTCAGAATGAATTGCCTCTAAGAATTGAATCGCTTTAATAAACTAATTTATTCGCTAAACTTGAGGCAGTTTGGAAACACTGAAATTGTCTGAATTTATTACTATGCTTTTCGCCGTTTGATAACCTTTGTGAACGCGCTGATTAAATATAAATGGACTTAAATTTCGATGAAGCTATTGGAAATGCGAGAGCACATACAGAACTTTGTGTTAAATCCAGATTGAACGAAAATATATTTCCATAAGACATATTATTTGAAATTATAAAGAATTTTGAAAATTTTATGAATCGTAAATGCTTCAAATAGCCTACAATAAATCAAGTGCATATGTGTTTTGACAACATGCCGAATTGTTGAGCGGTGGAGACATTTTTATGATGATTTTTTTTTAAAGATTCTTATTCATTTCCCCCAAAATATTCAAATAAAATATCTTCCTGTCATCTATATTGCAGCAAAGTCGATTCCGTGTGCCCGTCAATTGAGCATAGGGACAGTAATTGAGCTGTTCTTAGTAGAATTTTTATAGCCTCTTCAGAGGGAATTAGTTATTGCCCTCGAAATTGTAAGCATATATTCCTTATTAATTAATATCTGTGTGTCGATAGTGGGCGGGCAATTCATTTATTCATGTCTGTTATTTTTGGCTGCTATTTATTTCTTCCATTATTGTAGAGTCATGCCCAAATATTTTGAGACTAATATATATTTTTTTTATTTATTCGTTTTTAAAATCTCCATGATACTTAGGAAAAATTATTTATGTATTTTAATTATTGCAAGTTTAGTGAAAGGTCAGCAATTCAAAAATCACTCTCTGGTTCTATTCCTTTTGTAGGTGAGTTTCATTCCCTCAAAGTTCGCTATTTAATCTAAAGGGTAAAATGATGAGAAATATCGGTTAATAGAATTAAATTGTATTTACTCGTAGTAAGGTTAATGGTAGAAATGGTTATTTACAAAAAAAAGCGAGCAACATGGTATCGCATTATGAAAAACCATCTCTTGGTTCAGTAATGAGTTAAAAAGCCTGAATACCCTCCGGTGCAGAAGTCTTCTGGATGCCGAATAGCATCAAATGAACGTCAACATCATCTTCTGGTAAGGTCTCTGCTCAAGAATAGGGTGCCTTCAGCCACAATCTTACTCTGGGGGAGCTAACATCCCTGAAGGGCGCATTATAAATTCCTATTATTATTATTATTATTATTCAGCTCGTACTGTGAAGCAGAGACTTTTCAAAAAAGGTCTCAATTAAAGAAGTGCTGCGAATAAGCCTCATCACACCAAGAATACCCTTAAGGATAGGCTCAGCTTTTGTAGAAAATATAACGAATCGATGTTAAGAGACTGCAATAAAGTGATATGAAGCTCCCATCCGATTGTTTGGAGCTTCTGGAATAGCATTTGTTATGGGGGAGGGAAAATGGGATCGCTTTAATGCGGCCTGCAACGTGCTCATGATGAAGCATCCAGGAACTTTCCATAAGTGGGTCTGCTTCTCATCTAAGGGAATGAGATCACTAACAATAAGGCCAAAAACATTCATGATTTCAAATTGATACTAAAGAGCGAATTGTTAGCAAGCTTTTGCAACATTAGGGTGTAATTTGGGGAGGATAACTGATTTTTATATCGACTTTCAAAGTATGATACAAACCTACTAAATCAAAACGCAACATTTGATTAGTTCTTAATTTCCTCATATAAAAAAATCCAGTGCTCTCAAAACCTTTGGCATGAGGGTAAATATTGGGTATAGCCTCAAAACAGGTAAATAATTTGTTAATTTTGTTACTATCCTGGATGGTGTTACGCTGGAAGATTTTGACATTCATTATTTTGGACCTGAGAGGGTGTTTGTCAATAGGTTGACCTCAATGTTAACCCGCTATTGAAACTCTTGTCTCTAATGTTTTACATTTTTTAGTTAGTTAGGCAACTGATATCTGTTCTAGCGCTGCGCTTTCTTCTGTTCTCTTTTCGGACCCGTTCAAGTTTTTCTCTTTGATTTCCTGGACTCTGGTGTGACAATGATAAGATAAATTTAGTGTCTGCGATCGATTATTTATTACTTTTGAAAATTGGCAGTACAGAAACGCCTGTTTATTTACTCTTATTTTTTTTATTAAACCCAATTTTCATCATAGTATGGAGTTATAGTTTCGTTCTTTACAGAGAGCCGGTACTATTTATTTTAATTCTTCCCAGCTGCTTTAAATTCCTCTTCTGGGTATAATTTTAAAAAAGAACTCTAAACTAAATTTTCTCCCTTTCAAAATATTGCGTTGCTAAAATATAGTCATAGAAGAAGATATATAAAAATAAATTTTATGAACTTCACCATTTGTAATTCTTTGGGTTTTAAAAATCACAAAATTTCGATACTTATATTTATTTCTGAACTTCACCATTTTGTCTATTGATATTAGAAAAGAATTATTAGAAAGAACTTTGATAAAAAAAACATAAGTCATAAACAAACTGAGATTAAATTATTATTTAAATAATCCAAGAAATCTTCTTCTTAATTTATAGAGTTAGTGATGATTGTGAAGAGGTCTTTTGATACGAAAAGAAACTTTGTGTTTATGGGGTTTATTATTAAATTAATGAACTTGAAATTTCTTAGAAAATTGTTTGAAAATTGCACTTCCTTAGTATAAGTACCACACATTTTTGTTATATAGGCATAAAGTATTAAATTTTATAATTATACGAATTATGTATCAAAATCCTAGAGTAAGTATACCAACATAGTGATAGATTTATTTATCGCCTTATAATTATCTGCGAAGGCAAAAACAAGAACTGTAGAATAATCGGGATCATCTTAAGAAAAAGGGAAGTTTGACAATGTAATCAAAAGTTATTTACACAAACAACGACAGAAATAGTTGGGATAAGTACTTGCAATTAAAGTTTCAACTTTGAGGCAATATTTCAAAGACCCAACCTATTTTTAATAGACGTTCATTTAAATGTCAATGGAGAGGCTCGTTTTGGCCGGTTAATAGATAAGAAAGTTTGGCGAGGCAAACTTAGGGATATGGGGTAAACCTGAACACTGAACAGGGACAATGGCTGGTCCTGATGAAGTAATAAATAGGTGGTTTCCTTAGCAGTGAAATAATAATAATTATGGCAACAAAGATAAGGCCCAAGCTATTCGAGAAAGCAAAACATCCTCTTTTGCCTATACGCAAATGCTTGGTGTATAAGAAACAAATTACTTGGATTTAACGCTTTCGCTTTTATAGAAATATTTGATGTAATCACTATTAGTGAAAATTGCACAAATATGGTGCTTAGGGACTTTATTCGAAAATTTACTAGCGATAGATAAAAGATGTTTAAATCACACCGAATGCGAGGTAAAGGAGAGTTGATCCTTTTTATTTGAAAGAATAATTGAACTGATCAAAGTTTTTTGAAACACGATATTTAGGCTTAGAGAGTGACAACAGCCTTTGACTCTGGCAAATATAAAATTAAAATTACAATCACTTATTCATGGCTTGGCAAAATTAAAATTAAAGACAAACGCATAGTTGATTCTCTTCTTATTAAAAGAAATACAAAGAGAATATGAAAGGATTTCAACTTCCACAACGTTACCTATAGAGCAAACATATAGGATTGCAGAACTTTATTCATTATAATTTTCTAATTCTCTAGTTCGAGAAATCCCAAAGGTAACAAAGATAAAATTAATTTTGTTCTTACCAATGATGAAGTTTAGTGGGAAACATTTTTGTTGGTAAACCAATGGTGACAAGTGACCATAACGAAATTGGATTCAAAATAAAGTCAAGCCTAACTTAAAATATGAACAACTAGTTATTGCTGCGTATTTACAGCTACAATTTCCAAGTTTTACGTGAACGTATAACGGAAAATGGTTCTGATAACAGTTTTAATAATACGGAAGTACCACATATACATTCAGATTTACAGTCATTTTTAGTTACCCAGATTCCCATTTATTTACCTACATTTGCAGAAAACGCAGTAAATCAAAGAGAGCTGTCTGGAGCAGCAGCGAATTCATTAACTCTTGTGGCAGCTTAATATTTGTTACTAAATTACAAAAACGACAAAAATGTAATGGAATGGAACTAAATCGAGAGAGAGAGATAATATATGGTAGAAGGTTTAAAGGGAGCTTTGTGAAAACAAAGAAAAGATATAAAAGAGATTACTTTTAAATTACAAACATAAGATTAAGCGTTTCCTTTAACGTCAACAAATGAAACCTCGTAAAGGAGTGATTGGACTAATTAGGAGTTGAGAGGGACCTAATAGAGACAATACCGGATCAATTGTTAAAATATTCAATGAGCATTTCTATGTCTTTTAACTGCTGAGTACTCAGTGAGTAGTCTGCACAGGTATCCTAACCAAGAGAAGAAATCGATTTTGGAAAACATCATATCCTTTCCAACAGGTAAGGATATGAAGGAAAAATATTATATATATGAAAAAAAATGAACGATCTTAGGTACTCTAGCCTGACTTCATTTACCAAACTCACCTAATAAGATTTAAGAACTAATTAGCCTAACAAAGGGGTACGATATTTGAAAACGCAATAGCCCAGTAGTCTTTAGAAGACCTTATACTACGCCAATCATAAAAAGGAGAGAAATCTGATCTAGTAACTTTTGTCACATTAGGTCAAAGTTATTATTTAGTAAATCATTAGAAACAATAACTAGACATGAGAGGGTGGCTCCTCTCGAGAGAAATAACCTAATCTTGGGCATAAAATAAGATTTCGCCGAGGACGTTTGTGTTTAACACTTTCTCCCCCGAAAATTATTTTACCTATTTTTTTAAAGTTGTGTTGTTTTGAGAGATATTCTATATCTATGCAAGACTTATGTACTAGTCATTATGGCCAATATTATTTACCTGAATACTAGGGTCTTGGAAGTTTGAGTAGAATCCCACATATTGAGAGAGAAATGTAAGAATAAGAGGATTTGCCAGAGAAATATGATAAATGGAATTCGAACCAAAGGGAGGAAAAATGTTAATATTTCTCAAGTTATTTTTAAATGAAATCATTTCCATCAACCAGGACAACAACCAGTGGATATAAATTACCTAGACTTTAAACCAAAAAGCCTCTGACAATAGTTTGAATAAAGAGCTCTCTCTAAAATTTA
The DNA here is from genome assembly GCA_963969495.1 of Ceratothoa steindachneri. NCBI lineage: Eukaryota > Metazoa > Arthropoda > Malacostraca > Isopoda > Cymothoidae > Ceratothoa > Ceratothoa steindachneri. The sequence goes on along the minus strand of OZ018331.1, from coordinate 146,862,779 downwards.
AAGTGCACGAATACATAATAAGAGGAAAATTCTTAAGTGGATAAAAAAGTGGCTCTCACATCGTTCACAGCAAGTTCTTATAAATGGACCAACCTCGATGTGGGTACTAAGGAATAGCGTGGTACTTAATGAGTCATGACTATGTACATGGTTTTTCATTGCATATATTAATGACCTTGATAATGAGTGGCTTTATAAAACCTAAATATGCAGCGAGACCTGCATAATGGTGTCTTAGAATACCTCAATTTGGACAGAGTCCAAGATGTTTTAATTTCCGATGAACTCAAGAGTGAAAGCAATGCATTCAATCTACTAGGAAAGCAAACTAAAGACTGAGATACATTGGCCGGAACATAACTTTTAAGTCGGAAGAAATAACTTTAACTCTGATTTAAACGCTGCTTAGACCATCTCAAGCGCTCAGTGAGAATTCGGCATCCCTATCTCAAAAAGACGTGGCGCTTTTTGTATCACTGAAACTCATGGGAACTAAACTAATAATTAACTTAGAAATAAGCCGTAGGAAGAAAGACTTCACTTCTCGAAGCTAGGATCCTTTTAAAGCATGCGATTATGTAGACAAATAATCGAAATATAAATTTAAAATCTTAAAAAGATTCACTAATATAAATCATAGATTACTATTCTAAATGCATATTAAGAAAAACACTCGTAAAAGTGGATTCATTTAGTAAAAAACGCTTCAACACGACCATAGCTTAAAATAACAGAAGAATTGAATAGCATTATTTACTGAGTAGTGGAAAAGAAACAGGTAAATACGAGGGGCAGTCAATAAGTTTTGCAATTCGTATATTAGGAAACGAGATATGAGGAAAAGTGTTTATTATTTTCCAATAATAGAACTTGTCCCTGAGGCTTCGAATTCCCGACAACCAGAAATCTCCCGAGTGCTGTTTAATCCACTCCAGGACGGCGAGCTGGACATCTTCATCGTATCCAAACCGGCGTCCACGCAGTACAGCCTTGAGCTGGCGGAATAAAAAGTAGTCGCTAGGGGCAAGATCTGGACTGTAGGGAGGATGGTTGAGCTCCTCAAATCCGCATTCGCGCAGGGAGGCTTGTGGAACTCTGTCCTTGTGGACAGGGCCATTATCGTAGAGGAGCAGGACACCGCGTGTCAACTTGCCGCGCCGCTTTTGACGGGTGCACTTCTTCAACCCAGCCAGTTTCTCGGCGTAATATTGGCATATTGTTGTCCTTCCACGACGCGCATAGTCCACCATCAAAACTCTCTCAGAATCCAAGAAGATGGTGGCCATGATCTTCCCGGCTGAGGGTTGGGTCCAGAACTTGATGGGGGTCGGAGAGCCCCTTTGTTTCCAGGCTATGCTTTCGAGCTTGGTCTCGGTATCCCAGTGATGGACCCACGTTTCATCACCTGTCACTATGTTGACTCGCATCCAACTGGGTCTTGATTGTACAGGGGCAGCAGCTCCTCCAAACTTTGACGACGTTGAAGTCGATCATGGGGCGTGAGGTTTCTATGGACCCAACGGGCAGAGACCTTGGGCATGGCCAAATTTTCGTGGATGATATTGATAACACTTCCATGCGATATTCCAAGTTCTCGCTCGATTTCTTCGACCTTCACCCGTCGATTTTCGAGGATAATACTCTCCACACGGGCCACATTAATAACTTAAAAGGGCTCACGGCCCCATTTATTTAGTCCGAAGGGAGTTAAAGGAAGTGGGACACAATAGGGGGGATGATTCGCTTCCCATATGCAGAATAGACTGGTAGGTTACAAAAGTTTAGACCAAAAATGGTAGCCTCGAAGCGGGTCGACCTGCAGTAAACACCATAAACTATGATGAGAAATAGAAAGCATGGGAATCCGAGGGCACACTTTACACCGTTGAACGATTTTTAGTATAATTGTTAAAATTTCAATCGGAGTCTAATGAATCCCCTAAATAGATATCGAACCTATCTATCCCTACCAATTTTTTTATAAGCTTTGCAAAGTACCTGAAGAGAAAGTAAATGTTAATTGAAGAGGATAAAACAATTTTAAATTACTCTAATAAAACCACTCCTCGCTTTCTTTTTACCCATATTGCGGAGATCTCTCCGACGTGTAGCCCTATGTCTTTCCTTTGTAATCCTTTAAACCGACTCGCATCTTCGCTTTACGTTTACGAAAAAGTTGGTTAATGAAAATTGTGAAGTTAAAGTAAAATTGATTGTAACAGCAAATAGGACGAGTAGGCCAAAATATCAGGAGTATTGAGGCGGACAAAACACCAGAACATAATTCTTTCGTAAGTTAAAATATTTTGAGGGCAGTTTTTAATATGGGGATTACGCATGTAAAGAAAAAGCACTAATAACTAAAAAACTCAATAGAATGATTATTCTTTCACTAAACTCATCGAAGTTAAAAATAATGCTAAGTGAATTCATAGAAACAATGGCTGACTATCAGAGGCAGAGCAGTGAAAATATACACATATGAGAGATCAATTTCTTTCTACTACTTAATTATCTTTAATTTAAAACATTTGTTTAAAGGATTAATCTCTGGGGTAGAGAAGTGACGCATTGTCTTCGCCCTTTCTGATTTTCTTTCTATATAAACAATAAAGTTCTAGTCAGTGTAGTTATGTAAACGTAATAAGAAGAATTCTTTAATTTGCTAGAGAAGTCTCCATGAGTTCTTTAACCTTCCGGGGCGAAGAACCACGGATAACTTCATATTCTTCGTTTTCTGTTGAAGTTAAAAGTTAGCTTCTAAAAAAGGCTTCTTGAAATTTTCCTTTTTAGAGCAATGGATGATTGCTTAGTCGTATGTATGTATGTATATATAATGAGCTATGTGGATGTTCCAGGGATATTGGCTCAAATTCATATATGCACATATTTTGAGAACAAAAAATATAGTAAAATTTGTCCAGGATTAGAGTGACCAGAAATCATCAATTTACTTAGCTGCCAAGTCATTGCTCTGAAAGAAAAAATATTCTCTCTGGTTAGTCAAAGTCCTACAGCATCCTGTTACTAACTTCTTGGGAGCTATTTAATATCCGTGTAATTTAATCTTGTTGGCGAAAGATCGAACACAACGCTGCTTTGGGTGAATTACCTTGAAAATTTGTTTGATTATGAAATTTATTTTTACTTTTTTTCTTTACATCATTCACGTTAGCCTTGTTCTTTCTTACTCTGGTAAAAAATGCTAAAGGAGGGACAGCATCGGCTTCGTAATCAAAGGAGATTTTGTTTCCACAGATATTTTTGGCGATTTAGGCAGTTTAAGACAATTATGTCTGGTATTGTTCTTATTACGTCGGATTATCTAATCTTTCTATTTATTTATTATTGCCATTTTTCTCACTACCTAACAATACGCGTAATTGAAGCGCTGTTTTCAGCATAATATAAATGTATGTTGTAGTGATCCATCCAACATTTACCTGCATTCGTGGTCCGGAAAAAAATACTTCCGCTACCTGAAGAGGGCTAAAAAGATTTAGGACGCTTTTAGCGGCCAAGGCTTGCCACGGAGCACCGATCGGAAGCTGGGTTCTAGTTATGACTGTTGGTTAACAGGCTCAATCTTAATTAGGGAATAAATATGTGGTAAAATACTCAGGAAATAAGGAAGAGAGGATAATGACTAAAAGTGAAGAATCGACGAGAAATAATAAGGAGAGGAAGAGTGTTGGAAAGCGAATGTAATGCACAAGTAGCCTATGGAAAAAATGCCCCACAACAAATTTTAAATCGTATTTGATGAAGTTTTCTCCTCGAATGGCCCTTGAAAACGTTTTATTAGACAACGTCAGTAAAGTTATATCACTTTTCTCTCTAAATATTTAATCTTTTAAACTTTTAAAATTTTATCACTGTTTCGATATCGCTGCCAAAATAACTATACATGAATGACTGTAAATTATAATGGGAATACTAGGGGAGGGGTCATACAGCACGGTCGAGAGTACTGCTGCTCTCACAAACCATTTCTTAACAAATTTCACGGTTTTAAAATCTCGCAAAGCTTATGCGGCCAAATAGTATTATTACTTTTTTAGAAAGGAGCTTTTGTTCAAATCCTAATACTGTAATATTGCTGAACTAAATTTCTTGCGGCATGGAACATTTTTTTCTGAATATTTGATTCTACTTGGAATGATTATGTGAATTGTGATATATAACTAAATTTAGTCCAATATCACTTGACTAAATAAACGAAGTTTGGTTTCGTAGTGCCCTGTGAACATCTGTTCCTTCCGGAGTAAGATCAACACAGGAAAGAAATAAGTGATTCGAAGCATCGTAACTTGGAATAATCTATTTTCACATAATAAGAAATCTTTGCATTACTTACTCTCAAATTTAGAAGTTTGTATGAATTTATCCTCAAATTCTTTGGCAGATAGTGTACAAAAAACACTAGAGTACTCAGAAGTGTCTAACCCTCGTTTCTATTTATCTCTCTTAAAAATATAGACTTACCCGAATTAGTACGATAATATATATAAATAGAGATTAAAATGTTACATATGCATCTTACAATTCGTAAATGAATAGTTGAATTGAATTATATATGCAAAAACTTTATGATGCTCCATAATTTTCTGGATTAAGATAAGGGGGTTCAGTCATATTATTTTTTCCCTAAATTCTTCTCACGTCGCTTAAAATTGAAGAGAAATAAGGAATCTCTTGAAGAAGGAATTTCCTTGAATTGAGATAGGAGTCCTCGTGAACAGTTCTTTTGAAAAAACATCATACCAGCCCAAAAACATGGAAGGGGAAGTAGGATTTTATTGGGTTCCTTTGATAATAATGTTCCCAATCCTCTGTAAAATCGATGGAAAAATGCAAAAAAAAGATTATTTGGCAATTTTGATAGAAGCCTTACTATAATAAGCAAGTAAACTATTGCATTTGGGATTGCAGTTTTTTCTTTCAAGCGAAAACTTTCAAAACATGAGTTATGGTTTGAACATTCTAAAATTAATGTTTTGAAATAAATACCAGGAATATAAGACCTGAATCCTATGGAAAATATGTGAGTGGATTCAAAAAGGTACGTCTATTCAAGAAACCTAACGAGTAATGTCGAGTTTTTGATGTGCGGTACAGAGGATTGTAGCAAAGTTTCTAGTTAAGACCGATACTAGTTAATAAAAAATCATGACCGAATTTCACGGTTTTAATTTCTCTCAAAGTTCACGCGACCAAATATTCCTAATTATTATTTTTTTTAGAGAAAAGCCTTTGTTAAATTGCCAATAAAGTAATATTGCTCAACTAAATTTCTTGCGGTCATGGAAATTTTTGTTCTGAATATTTAATTCCACTTGGAATGATTATGCGAGTTGTGATATATAACTAAATTTAGTCCAATATCACGAATTTAGTTTCGTAGTGTCCTGTGAATATCTGTTCCTTCCGGAGTAGGTTCAACAGAGGAAAGAAATGGGTGATTCGAAGCATCGCAACTTTGATTAATCTATAATCACATAATCCGAAATCTTTGTTCTTTAAGATCCATTGTATACCTAACAATAATAATTATCTCTTTGAATGGGGCTTTTTAAATTCTTGGCCCGTCACTGGGCATTTACTAACTAACTTCCAAACATTGCAATAATATTACACTAACAGCTACCACTTCTTAAAGTTACCTATTCCTATTCTCATTAGATCTACTTTAACCTTTCTAAAAGAGCGTTTGGTCTCAGATTTCAGGTTTTAACTAGAGGAAAATAGGGCATATCTTTTACCTCGACTGAGACTGTGTGCTTTATTCGCTCATATTGCTGGCGGAAAACAAGCAACACGTTTAGCTCTAAGAACAATTTCCCTTAAGGAGAGATTGAGCGGGTGTCAACCCTTTATGTGTTCCCAGGATAATTAGTCTATGGTAAGTAGAAATCCCTCCTTGGTTCGTTTTTACAAATGGTGACGAAAATTGTGAATCCTCGTGTTATTTATGAGATATGCCTTGATTTGATTAATTATCCTCTGTGTATTTGTATAAGTAAGTTGGTTTAAGGCGATATATGAATATTAATTGTATACCCTGGATTAGGCAACATCATAGCTACAAAACAACAGAATTATCAAGGCAAATCTACTATAACTTCATTTGTTTACTTCTACCTTTTGGTGCAACAAAGTTACTCGGCGCGAATCCGAAGTCCTCAATATCGATTTAAAAGCGTTTTGACTCATTTCTTTCTTAATTGAAAGAGGTTTTGTCTTGGCTCAGTAAACCGAGTTTGGTATTTTTCATTTAGTATATCTAAGTTAAAACCTGAATTTAAACCTGTTTTCGAAATTTGTGATATAGTTTTGCTTGTTTCTGCCTAAGTGTTTCTGTATTGTTTTATTCTCGAATTTGAGGTGCATTAGCAACGGCGGCTTAAAAGTCAGAAGGTTTGCAATGAGAGTTAGGGAAAGAAAGTTCTGAAGGTGAAGAAAAGGAGAATAGGTAGGATATATGTATATAGCTACAGAGATACCTGCTGGTAATGTTTTAGAGGGCATAATGAGGGTAGGTACGGCACTTATAAAACAACCTTTCCCCTATCATCCCCTTAAGGCTAAATTAGTTTACAGTGAGCAATTGCTTTTAAGTCCGTTTACTTTACTTGGCTGTAAATTTCAAGTTTATGGTCTCCAATATCGGGCGACTAGTTCGTCTGACTCAGTCATTTTCTTGAAAACCTGAAACTTGATCAAGTTCATTCTTTGTGATTATAATTAAAAAGGCCACTTAAATTTTCTGGTATTGAGCCGCACATATATGTATGTATATACACCGCTGCGTATATAATTATAGACAACGTTAGGTCTCAATTGTATAAATGTTAAGCTGGAATCCGATTTTTGAGGTTATATTGTAGCAGGGAAATTCTGTTCTCTGTTGATTTTATTTAAATAATTTAGAACCGGAAATTATAGTAAATAAATAATGGTTTGTATACAAGTAAATATTATGAGAGTGCAATAGTTATCATGGGTAGCATTTATATCAATGGTTTCCTTAAATATTTTTCAGATAAACCGACTCCAGAAATTTTTTATAACGTATTCAAAATGATTATTGAGAAAACTAGGACGTTTTAGAATTGCGGGTTAGATTCTAGTTTACATGCAAGATTTGTAAATTGTTGTCAGGTGACGCTGTCATTAGAACTAGGTTACAAAAACAAATTTTAAATGGTCTAAAGTTTTTCAACTGATATGCGACGATTCTTCATCGCTGAATCCGGAAAATGATAGTCATTTCCTCTGATCAGATTTGCATTTTTGCTGAGGGAACTTTTATACAATCTGATATTATAACTAAATCGATTACATTTTTGACATTTTCTCTTGGTTTTAATTAATTTTTAGCAAAGTTAGGTTTTTAAGAGCAAAACATCGTTTTCTACCTCACTATATTAATTAATTGTTACAAAAATTGATTTGTGTAAAGGTAAGTAGATGTAAATTGGATGTTAGCTCATCATTGTTCAAATTCAGGGATTGAACTTACGTTTCTTTAAACTCGTAAAATGCTTAGCGGACGGATGTCTCTTCCCCAGTCCAATAGTAATCAACCATCATGACTGCATCTCAGCGTTCCCGATACCTGTTCTGCATCTTTTTCTTGTCCTGATGGAATCTCTGCCCATGCTCTTTGTTCATTACTTCATAATTCTCAGGAAACCGATTCATATTTGAGAATAATAATACATTTTGATCCTCATTTTGCATCAGAGGTTTCGAAAACCAGTAAGCATATTGGTGACAGTTTTGGGGTAGTCAATGGCCTTCTTGTTGCCAAGAAGTTTCTTCGTGATCAGAAAAAAGTCTTCCATGCTTCGTGTTCGACTTCTTTTAACGAATTTCAAACTCTGTATCTCTGATGAGCTTACGGAGTTGAGGACCGTAAATAAGGCAAGCATTCAATTTCTCCATAATCAAGCCTGGAAAAACGTGGCACAAGTAAGTGAAGCAGCCACCATCATTGCCTCGAGCTTTAGTGAACTGTTTCATCAAGTCAATCTCGATATGCAGCGATTGGAAAAGTATTCCATGCTATGCATGCCATCAATTCCTACCCTATAGGCCATTAGTTCTTCGTGTAATGCTGAGCTCAGTCTTTACTATGCAACATCCATAGAAAGCAGTAGTAATTGCTGAAACCGGAATGTTGCCCTCCCCAAAAAGCTAAGTATCTTCAGCTTAACACAAATCAACCACACATATCTAATTTCTTCAGCACGTACTTCATCCCTTCGTACTTCTCGTTCAGTGTAGTCGAATGAGCGGGGGCTACAAATGAAAATTGGTTGTTTTTATGCAGTAGAACGCATTTCTACGACCGCTTGCTGCTGTCAATGGTGAATTTCCTGGACGTGTCGTTAGAGAGACGCCTAAAGTGAAGAGAGCTCATAAAGATTGACGTTTGGTAATTCATAACGAGCATCTGAGTGATAGACAACTAAATTAGATAAAATTCTATGGTCAGATGAGCGAGAAAAATTGAGCTCTTTAGTAGAAACTGCAAAATATACGTTAGGCAGAGATCTGGCAAAGCCCTAATAGACATGGATATTGTTCCTACTCTAAAACAGAGAGGGTTCAATTTTATTATGAGAGTGTGTCATTATTATTGGCACTTGTGTATTGAATTTGATAAAAGAAAACTATCAGCAAAATCTGATCTAAACTTGTAACAAATGCTACGGAAATTGGGAGTTGTAAGGCGTTTCACTTTCCAGCAAATAACGATCCAAAACATACCATTAAATCTCCCCAGAATTACATAGGACGACACCACGTCACTCTACTCAAGAGGCGTTTTGGAATCCAAGATTTGAAATCCGTCAAACATTAATGAAAAGAGCTGAAGAAGCTTATACACAAGAGATGCACTCCCAACATTGTGATTAGGCAAATTTTGGCGAGGAGTGAAATAAATCTCTCCCGAAAAGTGCATCAATCTCTTACAAAAAAACTTACGGTCGTTATTAAGGCATAAGGATGTTATATCAAATATTAATTTCTCATGACCAGTAAATATGTTTTTCCATTTTTTCGATAAATAAATCTTGATCATTTTATATAATAAGTTGATCACTAGGAGAATTACAGATACTCAAGTTTGTGAGCGCTTTATTTACGTGAACGTTTCGATACTCATAGCTAATTTTCAGGGCATAAAATTTGAAAATTTATTTAACAAGAAATACATACAGTTATGGACAAAGTTTTATTCATTCTTTTTTAAAATTTACGCTTCCAATAATTATTCTAAGATTTATATTATTCTAGTTTTATTGAAAAAAAACATTTCAAAATTAATTAAAAAAACTGACTTCCTTCGCTGAATCTAAAATCGCGCTCTGGTTCTGTAGTTGTTAGATGGGAATTTGATCACTCGAGCTTTGATATTCAATCAAAAAGGTACAATTATGACGAATATGGGCTAAATGAATGATGCTATGTAATTATATGCAAGTGTATTTTCTAAATTTGTGGTAAAATTAAATGGTTGTCACTAAAGAATAGTTTGCGATCTTTGTGGTTCTGCACCAAAGCAGCATGAAATGCAAGAAGATAGTATCTCTCGGTAATGGCATCAAGGAACACCATCTTTAGGATCATAGCTTTAAAAAGACGTTTTACATTCATGTGGTATACCCTGGGTGTCCATGAGCTTTAAATGAACACCATGAGTTCGTCCTGAACTATTGAATAGCGGGAAAAGTGATATGTTATACTGCAGCTCACTTCTGCTTGTTTGGAGCTTCTGGAAATTCGTTCATTAGAACGAGAACATTAGAGCTTTTTCATGGTTCCTGTGTGGTACACACGGTGATTCATCCGGAAACTCTCCATAATTGGGGCTGTTAAAAGGGAACTGTAGTACTATCAATTTTCCCTAAGTTCATTATCATGAATTCAAATTGGTACCAAACATGCTTCATTCGGCCCCTTTGCCAACAGTTCAGACCCAATTTACGAGTGAGAGCTGAATTTTTCAGCATGATGTCGTACCTTCTCACAACAGAAAACTAATAAAAACTTAATAACATCGATCTTTGGCAACCTTGATGCAATTTAAGATTTTGTGAGTGATAATCAAACAGGCTTGATAAACAGAAACCATCAAACAACGGCTGGTTTTGATTGAAAAATAACGGAGCAATACCACTCAATATCTTATCTCAATTTGTCTCCAGCATGACAAAAGGAATTAAAGCATTCCTGAAAAACTAGTCATCATTGTATGTAAATATTGATTGCGCGCATCACTTGACTGTATTTATTAACAAAGTTGGTTTTAGTTCTAATTTGTTTAATCTTTAACCTTCTAATTATGTTAAAAACATACTAAAAAAAGGTAACTTTGATTAGTTCTAATAATTTTCTTATAGGAAAAAAGGTGATGGTGTCAATACTTTTGACCATGATTGTAATACAAAAAAAAAGAAAATTTATATGTATAAAGTGAAAAAATATTTGATTCATATTAGATTCAGAAAACAAAAAACGAATACTATAGAATGAGGGAAGACAAAAAATAGAACATGGAGTTATAGAATTCACAGAGATTGGAAAAACACTACATACTAGAAAAAAATATTGCATTTGCAAATATTCAATAAAAATAAAGAATTATTAAAACTTTAAAGAAAATATTATTAAACCTATTTAAACATATCTTAGAGTAGAGATTATCAAAACGAAATACAAAAGGTAAGCAAATCTTTTGTTCTGATTAGACATCGGTTGGTTGTTTTAATTTTAAAGTTATGTTATTTTAACGGTAGTTATTAACAGGCGCAGATTGTTTGGGTGACTAATTAAATCATACAAAAGTAAGAGACCCACAGTTCAATTTGATTTAAGTGAAGTGTATCTTAGTATTATGAAAATTAATTCTTAATTCCTAAAGGCAGGCGCATTTTTATATATCGCCAGTAACTTCAAATTATCTACATTAATATTCTTATTTCATTTTATGATATAACTGCGTCTGGGGACATTTTCTTTTTGTGCTAGGTTGTCTCTGTTCTGTGAAAAATACATAAGTAGGCCGAAACTCTCACCCACAATCGCTGGATGAGGGTAAAGCGTCCAAATTTGCCCCAACTCAGGGGATGAACAAACAATGGGGGATACCTGACCCTAGTTCGAACGAACTCAAGTGGCTAAGGCATATTTAGATGCAACGAGTATCCAGGTATACAAAGAAGGAATAAATAAATTGATACATGACTAAGAGAATATTGACGTACAAGGACTAATGTTACTTTCAAACGGAGGCTCGATCACCTTATGTCACTAACGACATAGAACTATACAAGCAAATAATACACGCACAAAAAAACCCAAAGATAAGTAAGACAGGAACAAATACAAGAGGAAATATATAATACAAGGAAATCAATTAAGTCAGACAATACAAAGAGTTTAGGATCGTTTTTAGTTCACGAACAGAGATATTTACTACTATATATATACAAACATGCTAAAAGAAAAAAAATCAATCATAAAATTTAGAAATATTAAAAGTTGAGCTAGCCTTTAAGCGGTTTCTACTCAGGATATCAGCGACGAAATTCCCTGATCCTTTGATATATACAATCTAAAATTGAAATTCCTGGAGGAATAAGCTCCAGCGCATAAGCCTACCATTATTGTTTTTTTCACATTTCGCAAATGTAAGAGGGGCTTGTTATCGGTCTTAATAAGGAATTCTTTACCAAAGAGGTACATCGTATATTTTTGTTTGCCCATATTATGGCAAGGGCCTCTCGCTCGATGACGGCATAATTTTTTTCGCGAGAAAGTAGCCTACGACTCGTGTACGCAACGCGGAAGCTTTCACCATTATCACCATATTAGGGGAGGACACAGTCTATCCCTTCCTTACCTGCGTTGGGCCTAAAACAAAAGGCTTGTTAGGGTTCGAGAGACGGAGAATAGGTGCGGACGCTAAATTTCTCTTCAACTGATTGAAGTGGGCGACGGTTAACAGGGTCCAGACAAGGTATTCGGGGGACTTTTTCTTTAGGAGGTCGCACAGGAAGGCAAAAAGCGAGGCGAATGAAGCAGATCTCATCAACGATCTCAACTGCTTATTATTGGTTGGAAGTGGCATATACACAGAGACGCGGATTTTGTCCTTCTTAGGGGTTCGTTTGGTTGTCCCCGATGTTAAAACAAAGATAGTTGATTAATGCTAAAGGCAAAATGGCACTTGCTGGTGCTGATGGTAAGGCCATGCTCACGCAGTCGATGCAGCATGTATTGGAGGGCGACCAAGTGCTGGTCCCAATCCCCAGTTGCTAAGTAGATGTTGTCGAAGTAAAAGGTAACCTTCAACAATCCATCAAATATTCTCAGCAGCATATGGTTGTAGCTACTACAAGCCATCACCAGGCCAAAGCGGTTCCGGCCGAATTGCATTAATCCCTTGTCCGTGCGAAAAGCCTTATATCTCTTTACTCCTTCTGTAAGTGGAATCTGATAGTAGGTCGTACCTAGGTCTAATTCCCTGATGAATTTGGTCTCTTCAAATAAAAGGAGGTTTTGGTCAATAAGGGGAATAGGCTTGGCATCGAACACGTTAACGAGGTAAGCTTTCGAAAATCGACGCACAGGCGATATGACCTGTCTGATTTGTTGACCATTAGAATAGAACAGCAGTAACTCAACTCCGAGGATTCTAGTAAGTTTAATTTTAACAAATCTTCGAATTCGGCGTTGAAATAATCTCTTAAATGGATGGGAAATCGGTGCGGCTTGGAACATACGGGCTCCTTGGTAGTGAGTATAATGTTATGTTCGTACTCCGCGTCACCGCCAGGACTCTCTGAGATCACGACTCCGAAGTGAATCAGTAGCTGCTGCAACGGACACTTCATGTCAGGAGGCAGCTGATCGTTAATATCAAAAGTCGGTTGAATGGGAATCGGTGGCGCTGGCGAAGGTGGGCATTAGTTACCCCCGTCAAGTTTCACACAAGCAACTTGCACCGCTTTTAAAGGATCCAAGTGGAAGCTCGCCTACATATCAATTGCCACAATATTATTGACGCAGGCTCAGAGGTGGTTTGTTCTTAAGCATATTTACATGGTACAGCTTTTCATCAGGCGGTATTCAGATTAAATAGTCAACGGGGGCTCGATTTTCAATGATATGGAAGGGACCCTTCCATTGACTCAGGAGTTTATTATACTCTGAGAAGAGTAATGCTAAAACCTCCTCACCGGGCTTGAATTCCTGCTCCTTGGATGTGTAGTCAAAATAGTCTTGTTTTTATCCAAGTTCGTATCAGGGTTCTGAAATGCTATTTCCCCACATTTCTCTAATATTTTCCCACGATCCATAAGGTACGCATAAGATGATTGGATTTCACGGTACAATTCGTGGTTAGAAGAAAGTTCTTTTGGTATGCTCGTCGGGCCTCAGGCGTTTTGACTATAGAGCAGTTCAAACGGGGCAAATCCTGAGGTGCGGTGCGAGATTTTCCGGTAAGCGAACAAAGCCACGGGCAAGTAACGGTGCCACTCTTGGTCTTGGTCTGCACACAGCTTTTCCAGGATTGGCTTCCAGAGTAGCATTAAGCCTTTCGCAAATTCCGTTTGAGGCAGGGTGAAAGGGGTGGATTAAAGAGATTTAAACAGTAGGAGTTTACCAACGTACTCCATTAGTTCTGATGTGAACTGACGGCCACGCTCGGATAATACATCCTTATGTACTCCGAGTCTGGAAAAGATAGAGATGAGCACCTCAGCGTGGGTGATGCTGTTTATATTTTTCAGGGGTAGTGTTCGGGGAAACGGGTAGCAAAATCAACAAGAGTAAACAGGAAGCAGTGCCCTTCACTGGACAGGGGGTGGTTTGGGCCAATCAGGTCGATTGCCACACTGGCTATGGACTCCGAATTCATGGGTCCATTGTGCAGAGGAGCGGGTTTGACACGTCCTTTCGTGCTGTATTCTGACATATATTAAACGATCAACAATAACTTGAAATATCATCTGCAGCACCGGACCAATAAAAATATTTATAAATTATCTGAGCCGTCTTAGGAAGGCTGAAGTGGCAGAGAATAAATTGTCATGGGCAGACTTTAAGATGAGCAGGACATGGGAGCGGAGAATGCATAACGCATGGGCCTTGGAACTATTACTTACTGAGCAAGCACATTACAAAAGGTCATCCTTCATGATACATGAGATGACTTTGTTTCCACGGGTCGATTCTTGTACCTTATTCCGGTCTTTGGTACAGAGGGAACGGTGTGAATCACAATCATTTTGATTCTTCGCGAATTCCTCCTTAATAACGCTGTTAAATTATGAGTCACAATGGGTTTCAAGGGGAGCGGGCCTCTCTGTTTCCTTCTTCTTCTGAGATCGCGTGAGGACGGTTTGAGCCACTGCTAATTCAGAACAGCGCAGGATTTCATTGGGCTCCTACTATGTCAGCCCAGCAAGTAAAGTACTCACACTCGAGTAAACATTTCACGATCGGAAACCGGTTTGCACGCCGCAGGTAGTCATGTATTACTGCAAATTTGATATGGTTCGGAGATACCAGGGGAAGTACCTTGTCCGACAGCACTATACAAATACACCCTGTATCGCGAACAAGGGTGGAGACTCGGCAGACGTTTACTGCTCCGGTTTCAAACTTTATGCATCCAGGGAAGCTTTTTACAACCAAGACATTAACATGGTGACCAGCGGCAGTAGAGGCAGACAGAGAGGAAGACGGTTCAGTTTGCGACGGTGGTGGCGCGGAAGTAGCAGCAATTCTGTGCACTTGGTTGAGAGAACTACTGCGAAATTGAGTGTTCTGAGGAAAGGTGGTCTTCACATTACCTTCAATACCGGAGGGGGATTGGATAAGAAAGGTTTGATGTCCCGAGGTCCATAAGAAAAGAAGTTTCTGAGGTTCGAGGGGCCAGTTAAATTCACAAACTTACTTGGGTTTACGTGGATTTTAACGTCGAATAATTGATTATCGCCTCCGACGGAAGGAAAAGGAAAATATCTCGGAGCTGGGAACTTAGCAACGGCAGGAGTTTGGCGACGCCGTCTGCTTCGATATCCCATTTGTTAACCTTGAATATTTTCTCGAAATGCTTTAAGTAAGACCCCAAATCTTCACTTTCCTTGTTAACTGGGAGTGCCACAGAAGCGCTTGCGGGACGTCATTTCGCGAGTGTATAGAGAGCGTCTCAATTCTCACTCTACTCATCTCCAATTAATTTTAGCGGATGCTTTCTCTTTTTCTTTCTCCCTCTTTCGCTCTTCTCTTAGTTTCATATATCCTTATATTACAAACAAAAGCAATTGAAATTTAATGTTGCATAAGTAGTTTTAGAAACATGTGTTGGAACATTTTTTATAATTTGCAAAGCAAAGTTTCTCAATTATTAGAAGATGCCTTGATATTTAATATAAATTTTTTATCAGTAATCAGTTGTATAATCTTTCCTCTGATATTATTAATTTTGTGCCTTCTTACTATAAGTTTTATTGTGTTAAAAGTGGTCATCTGGTTTGCTCCTTTTGGTGAACCAGGAAAGTTACATGTTGCCTTTTTTCATCCTTACTGTAATGCAGGTGGTGGAGGGGAAAGAGTCCTTTGGACAGCCATACAAGCTCTCTTTCAAAGATTCCCGAACATGGTATGTTATGTCTACACGGGTAATACTGATGCCACGCCCCAACAAATTATTGAGAACGCTTATTCTCGTTTCAACATTCATTTCGAAAAGAAGCCAGAATTTATTTACCTCAAAACCTTAAAGTTGGTCGAAGCAAAAAGTTACCCTATTTTTACAATACTATTGCAGTCTTTGGGGTCACTTATGCTAGGTGCAGAGGCTCTTTTAAAGTTTCATCCGGATATTTATATTGATACAATGGGATACGCATTTACCTATCCATTGTTCCATTTCTTAGGTGGATGTACCGTAATTTCTTACACCCACTATCCTACGATTAGTTCAGATATGCTCAATAGAGTAAAGGAACAATCCGAAGATCACAATAATCAAGCTTTGATATCACGAAGTTATTTTCTTAGTTACATAAAACTTGGCTATTATTACTTGTTTGCTTTCATATATGGAATGGTTGGAAGTAGTGCTCACGTTGTGATGGTTAATTCCTCCTGGACTAAAGCCCACATTTCTTCACTTTGGAAATATGGACTACAACCTCAAACAGTTTTCCCCCCATGTGATACAGCACAATTTAGTAGTTTGCCTTTAATATCAGATGAAAAAAAGGATTTTAAATCTATTGTTTCGATTGGGCAGTTCAGACCAGAGAAGAATTATTCTTTACAGCTAAAATCTTTTCACAAACTCCTTCAAATTGTAGAACCTGACATAGCAGATAAATTAAGATTAGTCCTTATTGGTGGGTTACGAAATGAAGAGGACAGGAAAAGATTACTAATACTAAAATCTTTGGCAGCTAATTTAGGCATCGAAAGTAAAATCACATGGAAAATTAACGCTTCCTTTCCTGAGCTACTTCAAGAAGTCCAGAATGGAATTGTAGGGATTCATACAATGTGGAATGAACACTTTGGGATCAGAATAGTGGAGTTAATGGCAGGTGGCTTAATCATGGTCGCTCATAATTCAGGAGGACCAAAAATGGACATAGTAACCCCTTTTCAAGGTGAAGTTACAGGATTCTTGGCGTCTACTGAAGAAGAATATGCTCTCAAAATTAAGCATATTTTAAGTCTTTCAAATGAAGAAAAAAATGTTCTCAGAAGAGTAGCTCGAGCTTCCACTGAAAGGTTTAGTAAAGCAGTTTTCAGAAGAAACTTTCTCTCTTGCATACAACAATCATTGGACAATTTCATTGTAAGCTAAAAAAATATGTAAAAATTTTGTTTTATAAATACAATTTCCCATCTAAAAAAAAAAAAAAAAAAAAAAGAAAGAAAGATTCCGCCCGCTGAGTCCTCACTGAAAAGACGTGTTATCTCTGTGCTCCTGCTTAATTCATCTGTGCCCATAAATTTCGTTTTCTGAGTAACTTAATAATTATAGATACTTCCTGCGCTCATATAATATTAGTCGCTGTATTAAAAAGATTCGCCGTCTTATTCGCTGTGTTAATTTTATTTATCTTCATACGTATTCTAGAAATCGACAATGCCCGTGATCAAGTTTGAATGTTCGAGTTGTGGGGCTTCCTTTAATAAGGAAATTTACGTTCCTTCTAACATAGAACAAACTAGAATTTGCCGTTTTTGTATGTTAAACGATGCATTGGAGCGTAAGTTTGCTAACGCTATTAGCGAAATTAAATTAGAACTAAATTCCGTCGCGAGGGACGTTATATCGACTAACCGTAAAGTCGACGAATTAAATTCGAGTCTAAATTCTACCATTCATGATATGCGTGGGAGGGAAAATAGAAATCGCGACAACCGGCCTACTCGTATGAATCATCAGGCAATTGTTGACCAGCAACAAAGGATTTTGAACTCGTTTGGACCCCAGGATTCACAATATAGACCCCAAGATTCGCAATTTAGGCCCGTTAGAAATGGGGCTAGACCATCGACGGAACAACATTTCACATTACCATGCTCGAACCCCTTCGCACTGCTAACTCCTATCGAAGGGGAAGAAGAAACTGTACTAATTGGGAATTCTCTAATTAAAAACCAAGAGCCGGAATTCACAGCGCGAAACCCGTCAAAACGAAAACGATTTTCTTTCCTGGTGGCCGCATAGATAAAGTAGTTAGTGAAATTGAAAAATTGGACCAAACACGTGACGGGCGTACGATCCTCACGCTCGTAGGGGGGAATGATGTGCACAGATACGACAGCACCCCAGAAGGAATAGTAAACCGCGCTAAGACTCTGATTCATACTGCGAAAGTTAAAGCGGATAACGTAGGAATAATTGGCATTTTACCCCGACTAAAATCCACGTTGCGTTTGCAGTCCCGTGCTATATATACAAACGAGTGCCTTAAGCGCTTGTGTCGCGATACTGGAGTTAGCTTCTTTAACGTTTGGGATAAATTTCAAGACCAACCTTCACTTTATCAAACGGACGGTATCCATTTAAGCGATGTGGGGAACAGTCGGCTGGGTAGGATTTTAGACCAGTCAGTACGTAGCATCTTAAGTAGGAGAGTTGCGGGGCCACGTGATGCCCAAGCGCCGGACCGGTCCTCGCTTGAAGGGGCAATGAGTATTGGGGAGCAGGGAAACGGAACCGATTCGCGTGTGATAGAGGAGTCCACCTAAAGCGCAAATTGAAATGTATATATTCAAATGTTCGTAGCTTAAAAAATAAACTTGCCGAAATAAAAGCCGTAATTCTAGAGGGAGACTACGATCTCGTATTCTTAAGTGAGACTTGGATAGATACACATTCGGGGATCAGTGTTTGCGAATTTGATATACCAGGTTATAAAATTCATTATACAAATAGACAAACTGGTAGAGGAGGCGGCGTATTAGTGTATATAAAAGATGACTTAAACGCTATAACGATCGACTCGTCTACGGCAGATATGAGAAGTGAGGCCTTATTAATCCAATTATGTTGTAATGCAAAATATGAAATTAATTTAGCCGTCATATATCGTCCTCCATCGCAAATAGAAAGAGTAGGTGCTGCACTCTTTGATATGCTTTCATCTTGGGTTAGAAAAGGGACCACATTAGTCTGCGGCGATTTTAACTATTCAAACGTTAATTATAGTAACCTAACGTCAGATAAAGCTGGGGAGAGACTACTAAACTTTATTCTGGAGAATTTTCTTGTTCAAAAAGTGGAGGAACCAACTCGTGATAATAATATCCTCAATTTAATCATGGCGACTGACGAGTCATTGGTAGAAAATGTTTGTGTAGGAGAGCATTTAGCCTCGAGTGACCATAATGCGATTAGATTCGTAGTAAACACGTGTGTAGATTTAAAAATTAGTACACAGCTCATGCCACGTTTTGGTAGCTGTGATTTTGATACTTTTCGCGTCAGGATTAAGGATGTAGACTGGGGAATGTGCTTCGAGAATAGGTCAGTAGGAGAAATGTACACTGAGCTTCGGCGTACACTCCTTAGTGTAAATTTCGACTTGGTAAAGTATGTGCGCCTTAAGAGCGGCAAGTCGATGAGAGCGCCGTGGGTTAGCCCACTAATATTAAGCTTAATTAAGGACCGAAATAGAAAATTTCAAATACATAAGAACAATGAGTCATTTATAATTCGGCAAAATTACATAGATTCTCGAAGAGAAGTTGAACGGGCGGTTATAGATGCGAAGCGGAAATATGAAATAAAACTGGCGAAGGATTCAAAGAGGGAACCGAAACGGTTTTACGGCTATGTAAACAGTAGGAAACCCTTAAAAGGTTCAATAGGGCCGATTAAAGACAAAGATGGTCGTTTGACGGAATTTCCGGCGGAAATGTCTAAAATTTTAAATGAACATTTCACAAGCGTCTTTACTGTAGAAGATTCGTCCCAATTAGGATCGTTAGTTGAAGAAGTAGATAATAGTGATATTTGCATATCCGATATAACGGTTAATGAAGTGGAAATTCTTAAATATATTAACCTGATGAAAAAGTCGAAATCACCCGGGCCCGATGGCGTTTACCCCACTCATTTAAAAGAACTTAAGAATGAGCTTGCGAAGCCGTTGCGTGCAATTTTCAATCGCTCATTAGAAGATGGCGTAGTCCCTGTAAACTTCAAGCGTGCGAACGTTACACCAATATTTAAGAATGGGAATAGATACGAAGCAACGAATTTTCGTCCTATTAGTCTAACTTCGGTAGTTGGAAAGCTTTTAGAATCGGTAATTAGAGATAGAATAGTGTGCCACCTCGAGCTAAATAATCTGATTAAAGATTCCCAACATGGGTTTAGGCGGGCGAGATCGTGCTTGACAAATTTGCTCGAATTCTTCCATAAAATGATTTGCGTTTACGACGAAAGCAAAGCTGTAGATGTAATCTATCTAGGCTTTAAAAAGGCGTTTGACACCGTTCCGCACGAGAGATTATTAATGAAAGTTTAAGCAATCGGTGTGAAGGGTAAGATATTAAATTGGATTAAAAATTGGCTAAAGGATCGTTCGCAGCGAGTAGTTATAAATGGTGAATGTTCTGATTGGGTCAACGTCAGTAGTGGAGTGACACAAGGCTCCGTTCTTGGCCCATTATTGTTTCTAATATATATAAACGATTTGGATAATGGCGTATTTAGTACGATTTCTAAATTTGCTGACGACACGAAGCTGGGCAACCGTGCCTATGTAAGATCGGATGTAGAAAAATTACAAAAGGACCTAAACTTGATTGTCAGATGGGCGGATAAGTGGCAAATGCAGTTTAATTTAAGTAAATGTAAGGTGATGCATTTGGGTTGCCATAATTTGAGGGTAGAGTATACCATGAAAGGCCAGGTCCTCGACGTAGTTAAATTGGAAAAAGACCTAGGAGTTTTAGTCTCGGATGACTTCAAAGTCACGAAACAATGCGCGGATGCATGTAAAAAAGCAAATCGTGTGCTGGGTTATATCTCGCGTAATTTCACGTTCAAATCCAAAGAGATAATTTTACCATTGTATAAATCACTTGTGCGTCCACTGCTTGAATATGCGGTTCAATTTTGGGCTCCATACTTAAACAAAGATATCGCGCAATTAGAAAGAGTGCAGCGTAGGGCTACAAAATTAATTCCCGAGCTGAGAAACAGGCCCTATGAGGAAAGACTCAGGGCATTAGATTTGCCATCTCTCGAAGGCAGAAGATTACGTGGCCAGCTAATAGAAGTATTTAAAATATTGAAAGGATTTTCAAACGTTGATTATAGGAATTTGTTCGAATTGGATCATAGATGAAACACTCGGCAACACGGATTAAAATTAGTCAACAAGCGATTTAACACTAGTTTAGCCCAAAACTATTTTACGTTTAAAATTACTCAAATTTGGAATAGGCTACCCACCCACTTAGTGGATAGTAGGTCGGTAAATATGTTTAAAAACCGTCTCGACGCGCACTTAAATAGTATAAATATAACGTAGTCTGAGCAATGTAAATAAAAACGTCTTTGCAAAAGGAGTTTGGAGCGGAGGAACAACGAGAGTAAAAATGATGACTAAAAATGATGCCAGCGATTTCTCTTGCATGTGTAGCTTAGATATCCATTTTCTTTTCCGCCTATCCTATAACTAGATTTTCACCACTAGCAGTCGAGGGCTGCGGAAGTTGAGAAGAAAAACTTTCTATCACCCCCCCTAGGTTGAAGTAGTTAATATGCATGACATTGTACACATGTAGATAAGTGTGTACAGTAGATTATATATTAAAAAAAAATAATTATAATAAAAAAAAAATATATATATAGCATGTTAGAGATACACGTAGATAAGTGTGTATCATAGTTTCGGATGTAGTGTAGCGGACTAGCCTCGAGCGGACCTTAGGGACTTTGCTGGTCCTAGATTCTGTAGTTCTGTAGTTCTTTTGGCTCTCTCCTCCTCTTGTATGCCAGACAGAAGATCCTTGCTGGTTAGTCCAAGGGATTTGCCTTGCGATTTGAATCGGTAGAAGGAAGACATGTTGTCGCGTATTATCAATTATCAAACTTAGAAAAAACTAAAAAAATTTAAAAAAGGAGAAAAAAGAAAAAACGTAACGGGATTGCCGACCCAATTTAACTTGATACGCACACCGACGCGATTATTATTTTTCCTATAAGCTCTCGAAAATAAATGGCTCTCCGAAATTGACGCGACAGCTTTTACTTTTGCACAAATAACACAAAGAACAATTGTTACTGAGCTTTTCACGGTCTGAAAGGATAAAATTCGGCTGAGGAATAAAGGAGATGCATGCTCTCGAAAAAGTAAACACAATAACCATACACATTAAATAGAAAATGGACACACAAAAGAAAAAGGTTTACGAGTGGTAAATGGGAGATTAAAATGTAAAAGAGTATGTCTTCGTACCTTCTTAATAGCCAAAACCTTCAGCCATATAACCACTTAAAAAAAGAGAAGAAAACCTTTGAAAGACCTTTTAAAAGACCCTATAATGACCGCAGAGCTAACAACCCTTTTTTATAATATATATATTATATATACATATTATAAAACCTCGTGTCAGCTGTGGGTTTATATTATATTTAGACGGAGTGGGCGGTCAAGGTCAATTAAGTGACCTTCGCTCTTGTCCCAGCAGCGGCAGATGAGGGGGGAGCTAAGTAGGGGAAATGAGTATCACACTCAAGTGCGTGGAATTGGCCGTTAGAATAATAAAGGAGGCAGCGGAAATCTGGAGCTATGAAACGGAGGGTAAGAAAATAATCTTTAATAATTACAATAGGTATACGTTATATACAAATTTAAAATATTGCAAACGGATACTTAATGTTAACAGGGAGCGAATAGATAGGCTCAAATGTGAGCACACAACCAATTGCAGTTGAGCCAATATAAGAACATACATTTTCCAGGCTGGCTTCGCAAGAAACCACAATGGAGTCGCTGTAGCCTTGCTTGGGTGTAGGGGCGTTACAAGACGACGCGGTGGATTGGTGATTGAACGAGTAGATTGTAATCGATGGAGTTTAGCCTCGAGGAGTGAATTCGAGGGAGTACTTGCGCCAGACGAGGTTAAAACCGAATCCAAGGATAGCCAATTGACTGAGGCTATCCAGATGTGTCTACCATTATATATGGGCCGGGTGGAAGCGAAAATGCTTCAGGCTAAGGAAGGACATCTCATTAACCACACACTCTGTCGGCGGATAGAAATGAACTCCAGTGGGGTTTCTTGATATTGCCTGGAGAGGCGGGCAGCATCATTTTGCGCCCGCACGCTTGAAACTCTTGCTCATGCTCTATTAGCGAAACCAGCTCAATTCTCTCACGGTTCCACGGCTTTGCTCTGCCTTGCCCTACCTCGTGCTCGATATCATGTCTTCTCAGCTTCTTGGCGGTATTAACTTATGTTCCCGACAGAAGATTTCTATGTAATTTATTCATTCCTTTAAAAAATCTCTCACAAAATTTTCTGGAAGCGTGAAAGGAGATAATTGGCAAAAAGGAAAGTGGAAGAAATTCTTCGAAGTGAATTCTTTGGCGTCATGAGATATAGTGTGACTTAAAATGGAATGATGAATGGTGGAAAAATGAGCGAAAAGTAAGGCACAAAAAGAGAAACCAAAATAACGAAAGTGTTTATATTCTCGAAACGAAGGAAATGGCAAATAAATCTACCAAATTAACTGAAAAATTATCTTTTTTATTACAAGTGAAGAGAAAATAGCAATTTTAAAATACTTCCATGAAATATATTATTCAAAATGAGGTCTCTAATGTGAACCAGTTTGTGGAGATTAATATGAAAATAGAGATGGCATTCAGTTAAAGAAGCAATATTTTTAAAGAGGATACAAATTTTAAAGGTGCTTATTACAACTTCATGATATTTCCAACATCAACATTTTTAGTGCTAATTTTAGTTTCACTACTACTATGGTGGTACCAAAGAGACAGGATTTAATTAATTGTGATACCTAAGATTTCTAACGATGCTCATAATTCCAACATCTAAAAATACGCATCAATATTAACATAAAAATTTGGCGTATCTCAAAAGTTAATCTTATATAGTTAACCCCCCCCCTTTAGAAATTCAAGTGTGCTAAGTGAATAGATTAGTTTAACTTATGAGTGAAATAATTCTTCCTACTCTTAAACTTAAGTTTGTAAGCATTATTTTCAAGAGCTTTGATTAACTTTTCATTCAAGTATATATTGTTTAATTGTATACTATTATTAGTCAACCATATGTACAATAGGTCTATATATTAATATAATATAGAGATTGTGCTCATGTATGTTCACAACGTTATAATATATTTAAATTAGTGTTGAAATAGAGATGTCTCTTAATAATTCTAAGATAGTCTTCCACAAGCCTACTATTTCTAAACTATAAACATTTCGATTTATATAAATCAGGCAGGAAAAACAGCTACGACACATTCATAGCATTCAACATGTAATTATGTGTAAGTCTCGTTGCCTCTAACCGCCATTATCGAACCTTAGTCACTGCAAGCTCATTGCGCCACCGATTAAAATAACCAAACTTACAATTTAGCAATTTGCCGTCGTCGATGAGGGCAAAAATTGGGCAAAGAAGAATTTGAAGTTTGGGACAGAGGAAAATTTCGTTCTTGTGGGACATTAAATTAGGATAATAACTGCCTAACTAATTAAAGTTCAGTTTTGCCTATTTTCTTCCAGACTCCGTATAAATGACGTGCCGAATCGACGCCTTGGATTTTCGTCGCCAAAAAGAAGCTTAAAATAGCTTTGCCAGCGTGATGCCACCCAGAATTACGATCTAGTTTTAGAGAATGAGACACCAAATGTTTTTATAATTAAGAAAAAAGGAAATATGTTACGCAATTTGGGCAATTTATCTTACTAATATAAAATGAACGCCAGTGGAATAGCAGACATAGAGGGATGGATGCTAGTACACACACCGATTCATTTCTTCTGATTGAGTATTTTGGTTAAGTAGCAATTTTATTTACCTCAGGAATGCTTATTTGGCAAAAAGTACATGATCAAAATGCCAAATGCGGAATTCAGAGGTCACACTCATAATTTTAGCTCCCATACTAAAACAGATTTTTTTATTATTCCCTTAAGAAATAGAAAAAAAGCACAAGGAAACAAATTTTTCATCCCTTCAGTCATAGGCCGGGGAACGAACGCCTCCTATACTCTGCTTCACATATGCATAGTTCTAAATATCCTGGCAGTTGAAGGATATAATTAGAAGCAGTAAACCAGACTGGTTTTAAGTTTAGCTTCCAGGAAAACAAATTATTAAATGATTTTCTGGACTGAGATTGCATGGAACCTTTGTGATATGGCTTAACACCATTCCTGAAGGCCGACTAAGAACACAGATGGAGATATAACCATCTATGAGTAAGCTTCAGCTATCCATCATCAAATTCAGTTTGATTCACCTCTGTATAGAAACCTTAACGTAACTATGCTTCCAACAACATTCATACATTGATTTCACAAACTAAAAACAATCAACACGGGTAAAGACACATAAATACACATTTTTTCGCCAGAAAAAATTTAATCAAGAAAGGAAGAATCAGCAGTGCCAAGTATTCCATCTGAGCAGGAATACCATCACGAAGAGAATCATTTTAAGGACGCTCTTCAGCCCAACTCCTTACCCTTTTTTCCAAAGAAAAGACTATACGAAGTGTTAGTCGTCAATTATCGAATAGCAGTTGTTAAAATCATAGAGGTTACCAGAGGTTCAGTCAATTTTCTACAAAAATGCGCAAACCTCTAATGATATAGTCAAAGTTAAACCCTCCTCCTCTTATGTTGCTGGCCACTAAATCTTCAACTGCCGCAAAGTTGAGAGCTTGCTCGGTGAACATACTTCAGAGGAAATAAAATCCGAAATCAAGAAGCACCAAATGGTGGTGAAGATCAATGAAATAATAAACTGCAACGACAACAACTACGTCTTAAAATAACATTCAGTTCAACTAAAATGGCCAAAATGGCAGCCATTGAAGGCATCTTAACATCAAGCATGCAAATCCCAGGAGAAAACATCGAACAAGAAAAGTTCCAGTGCACATTCATAATTAAACTGCTGCGTTATAGAAAAACTGTAAGGACATTGGTACCATGCATTTAAACACAACAGAAAAGGAGCTTCATCTGCAAAGGTAAAAACCAAACAATGCCATTTGGTAGCCTTCTAAGAAAAGAATTCATGCTAAAATAGAAAAAGAAAGGTGTAGAAACACCAGGAGAGGAATCTACATGAGCGACGCAATAAAAGAAAGATTTGCACCAAGCCAAGGTATCTACTCTATTCATAGCAGGAGATTTGAACGCATGAGTCATCACGTGCATAATACATGTTGATTCGGCAACATATATTAACTTTGAGCGATATTAAGGTTATCTGAGAAAGACTAAGAGACAAGAGCCTACCATCTCTAAAGAAGGCCAAAACCAAAGAATGCTCTAAGGTCTTCAAAGAAGCACTACTAGTCATCAAAGGTAAACCGAAAAGCCAGCCTTCTACCGAGGAACAATTGTCACGCAAATCGGAGGAAACTGTTGACGAGTAAACCGATAGCTCAAAAAACAAAGACTTCACTAATACGTAGGAGTTATAGAAAGAACCCCTGCCTCTCCTGCTAGAATAACCACGAGGTAAAAATGGAGCATATCTAAAAGAATAAGACCTACAAAGAAAGAAAATTGAGAACCCCAGTAACAAAAATAAAGAAAACCATTTAAGTGTTTACTGATAAAAAAACAAAATCATGCATATAAACGCAATCATGATATTTCAAGTGAACACTAATTGCTAGAAAATGAAGAGAACAATACCCTTCGGAAATTTCTTTATATGAATTGATGGAGCGATTATTCTCATATATGAGCACGACATTAGTACACAGTGAAGGTATGAAGATATAGAACTATTATGAGTTAACTAGAAATTACTTATAGAATGGTACGGCACGGCCGTCATTGCGGCCAAGAAAGGTATCAAGTAAAAGCATTTTAGAAACAAGGAAGAGTTCTAACTAGTCAAAGTTATCGAGCTAAGCCTCGGAAATATGGTAATTGACAATAGATACTGGACTGCAAGAAGAGATTTGTTACCTTTACAGTCTCTCAGTGGCTTATTGACCATGAGCGCCCTCAAAATTATCCTGAGTTTTCTCAACGCAAGATGCTTGGAATCCGGTTAAAGAGGTATAAAGGGGATTAATAGAGTGTTTGCCATCTTCCTGGACAGAAACATCTTCTTGCTTCTCGGTTCTGACATTTCCAACTACATCATAGTGAGAGCTGCCATAAAGCCATACATTTATCTGCCTAGCATTATTCACCAATACAAGTAATATGTGTGATTATATAGTGGTCTTACTTACCATCAATAAAAACAATACAATTACCAGAGAGAAGCAAGAATAGATACAAGAGAACCAAATGGCGTGGTACTAGGAACTCTCTCCAAATTTCCGGCCTCAATCTTTAAAAAAGGCAGACCTTGAGGAAATTGAGGAGGCACATATCGACCTGAAAAACAGAACCACGGACGCATATAGTCAATTGCACCCTCACTTCGTGCCCAGGTACATCTCGATTTAATGATAGAAAGACAATACGAAGAAAATAAACCGAAAACTGACGTAATTATAACAGATAAGCCTCAGAAGCATATCAATGGAGAGCATCTAATAAAGCAAGAAAATACTGAAACAAACAACGCAGTTATTTGTGGAACAGGGGTGGAGACGCTGGGATGAGAGTATACAGAATCTTGATCCAGACGTTGTCACAAGGAATTTTGGCATAAAATAAAATTAAGGGGAGCCTCACTCAAGAGGAAGAGAATGGAATTCAGAACGGAAGAAGGAGCTATCCAAAAGAAAGAAGAAGACATTGATGTAAGAATGGAGCAACATTGCCGAAGATTCTAAGAGGATTTTGAAGATCGCAAACAAGACACGTTTCAAAGAAATCTAGCTATAAAATAGGATTATTTGTATGCCTCCCCTCCTTCTACTGAAGAGGAAGGGAATGGAAATCGCATCGGAAGAAGGAGAAATAAAAAGAAGGAAGAAGAATTCGAGCTGGGATAAGGGAAAACTTTGAAAGAAGTCTCTGTGACTATGCTATGGAAAACACTGCATACATTAGTTGTAGGCAAATGGAAGGTCCTAAATTTAAACTGAGAGCAAGGCTCCCAAATTATGGGTCTTCGAGTCTAACCATGGATTCAGTGCACGCAGCAACCTCTCTTGCATTAACATATATTTTACGGATGACTTCACTTAGATGCTACATTCCTATGCAAGCTCGTATAAGCGCTATGGACAAAGAAAGATATGACTAAACACATAAAACACTAACTCGAAAATAAAGACTAACCAGGGCAAGTTGAAGAGAGTGAAACTAGGAAATAAATTGATATTAGATCTTGAGGTTAGAATTAGCCGTTATTCCATCGTTACAGAGTAGAATATATTCAGGATGAAAGTTACTCCGAAGATTACAGGAAAAACCTTTCATTAAACACAAGGACCTCTGTGGCAGTCAGAACGTTCTATACCTTCAGGAACCTCGGACAAAGAAATATAAAGAAGCTATGCACAGCTTTTTTTAGGAGCGTCACTTGTTGTACAGTGCAGAGGAAGCTACTACGGACGGAGCGAGTAGCTATTGTTGGCCCTTACTTCCTATCATCAGAGATTAAAAAAAAGGGAAAGTTGCATCGTCAAGTGTAACAATTCATGCATTTTTGTTGTTAAAGAAAGGAAGTGCTTGATTAAAGGATCCAATATATATCATGGGTTAGTTTATCGCTATATTTTACCATACCTAGACCCATCATGGTGTGTAAAAAATCTGAAGGGGTGGAAGTAGGAAGCTAATCAATCACATTAAAATTCAAATGATAAAGAAATAGATCCGTGAAAAAAAAGACGATTGCAAAAAAATGTGGAAACGTAGCTGATCAAGACCCATCACTTATTACATCCGAGTCATCTGCCAAAAGTGCTCAAAATGCGTGATCGATGTGAACAGGCTCATAATCCTATGATGAGAATGACACAAAAATCTGAAATTTAAAAACTGGTACCTTGGGAACTAACGGGTAATTTTCTGAAGAAACTGAAGGGAACAGCAAAACAGGAATGTTGTCGAAGATCATATTATTATTGCGACAAGAGGAGCTTCTTTGCAACTCCTCCACACAGGTCTGCTTGCTCTTCGCAAGCAGACCTTCAGAATTTAGCATACGGCCAACATGGCTCTGTCAACGCGATTTTAGTCTAAAAAGTTTAAAAGGTTTCCAGCACATTTCATCGTCATCACAAACGCTATAATTTAAGGATGGGATTTTTTTGAGTATTTGAATAATAATTTCATCTAAGTATGGTTATGACTTATGTTTTTTTATCAAAGTTATTTCTAATAATTCTTTTATAATATCAAAAACTAAAAAGGTGAAGTTCAGAAATAAATTATAAGTATCGAAATTTGGTGAATTTTTTAAAACCCAAAGAATTAGAAATGGTAAAGTTCAGAAAATTCATTTTTATATATCTTCTTCTATAAGTATATTTTAGCAACGTGATATTTTAAGAGGGGGGAAATTTGGTTTAGAGTTCCATTTTAAAATTAATAGAATTGGCAAGGTTCAGAAAATTTCGAAAAATTTAACCATGGCTGCATTTTTTTAGATAATAAATTTTAATCTTAGTAACGAAGAGTGGCGAAGATATTGTCTGGTCTCCTAATAATTCACCCTTGGTCTAGGTTTTATCAGATCCATGTTTATTTTCTAGTGTTAAAGGCAAGACAAAACTTCTATTGGACTTATTTCGATAAATGGGAAAATCAATTTTCAAGCTTTTTCTCCAATTTAACTTTGCTTTAATATAAAAAAATAAATTTCGCTATGCCTCAATTTTAATACATTTTCGGAACTTCACGATTTTGAATTATTGTTATTTAAAAATTAAAAACTTTCAACAATCGTATTTATTTTTTCTGAACTCTTAAAAATATACTTAGGTGAATCACAAACTAAAATTCCAACTGTTGAAAAAATTGCAGTCCTATATTTTTTTTATTGGGGACGATTATTATCATTGATAATAAATAAAACAGCAGATTAAACATTTGTAAAAATGTTGTATTTGTGATGAACTTGAAAATGATGGGTTGCTTTTTACTTAATAAGTTGTAAAAAGAGGGACTGGTTGGGGATTTTCTAGTTTCCTTGATGCTTACCTAGTTCATTTTTACAGGATAAATGTAACTAATAATGATTTAAACTTCATTATTAGAAATAGAGGTGATAATGACAGAGAAAGAATTATTGGCTGAAAGACCAAATATGTTGCAGTTGGAGAAAATCGATAAAGATAATTAGACCCACTCTTTCACTGAGTTACATCCCAACAAACCTGCAGAACCACCTTCTCTGATGAAGAAACAATGGGGTACCAAGGTGAAAGAGTTGCACTTGTCCATGTCTTGATCTTCAACAACGTGCAGAAGGCTCGGTAATGGCTGTAAAGTAAGACACAGAAAGCGCTGTCATAAGTAAGGACCCAACCACTGTATGTAGAAAGGTCCTTTACTATTGCGCCTCGACGGCATCTTCACTCTATCTTAATTTACGCTCAAAAGAAACGGCTTCGATTGTTCTGGTTCCAATTGTTAATCACAATTCACTCATTATAGGCATTGGGGCATCGACTGAAGGCCTGTGAGCTGAGAGAAAAGACAACTTTGCTTTCATACCTTCTTTTATTACATAGACGACAACAATATATTATAGGCCTTCGGAGCTTTCGTATGGTAAAGATCATGAGAGTCAGGGCGTGTCCATGAAGCCAGTTTCTTTGTGTTTGAAATGTTGAAGTTACTTTGCTTTATAAGGTTGTTTTCATGCCAAAATGCACTTCTCTTTCTATCTTCACTCATGGGAGGCAGGAATAATTTTATTAGAGAAAATGAGTGGAACCTCTTGGTAATTAATTTTAAGCGCAATCAATAAGCGATTGCAGAAATAGTGGGCGTGGCAAAAAGGAGAAGAATCAAACATAAAATAAATCAGCAAAAAAAACAAAACTAAACGTTGGGAATAACATCTCCTACTCCCCAAGGAACAAAATAATGCAAAATATAAGGAGGTTGACCGTGGCTCTCCGCAAGCATGTAATGTTCAACGAAATGTCCAATGAGAAGGATAGACTGTAATTCCTCGCAAGGATTTGAATTCTTTTTACTTATCTTTTGAATATTATAAGAATATTAACTGAGTGATCACATTAACGAGGGGTGGTCAATAAGTTTTGCAATTCGGATATAAGGAAACGAGATATCAAGAAAAGTGTTTTATTATTTTTCAATATAACTACCCTCGACTTCAATGCACTTGCGCCACTTGTCCCTGAGGCTTCGAATTCCCGACAACCAGAAATGTCCCGACTGCTGTTCAATCCACTCCTGGACAGCGAGCTGGACATATTCATCGTCCCCATACCGGCGTCCAAACAGTGCAGCCTTGAGCTGGCGGAATAAAAAGAAGTCGCTAGGGGCCAAATCTGGAATAAAGGGGGGGGGGGGGTGAGCTCCTCGAACCCGCACTTGCGCAGGGCAGCTTGTGCAACTCTAGCCTTGTGGACAGAGGCATTGTCAGGGAGAAGCAGGACACCGCATGTTAACTTGCCGCGCCGCTTCTGTCGGGTGCACTTCTTCAACCCAGCCAGTTTCTCGGCGTAATATTGGCATGTTGTGGTCCTTCCACGAGGCGCATAGTCTACCATCAACACTCCCTCAAAATCCCAGAAGATGGTGGCCATAATCTTCCCGGCTGAGGGTTGGGTCCGGAACTTAATGGGGGTCGGAGAGCCCCTATGCTTCCAGGCCATGCTTTTGAGCGATATATCGGGATCCCAGTGATGGACCCACGTTTCATCACCTGTCACAATGGGTAAGTCGAATCCCACCGGGTCTTAGTTGTACAAAAGCAGCAGCTCCTCCAAACTTTGAGGACGTTAAAGTCGATTATGGGGCGTGAGGTTTCCTGAGGTTTCTCGGGACCCAACGGGCACAGACCTTGGTCATGGCCAAATCGTCGTGGATGATGTTCATAACACTTTCATGTGATATTCCAAGTTCTCGCTCGATTTTTTCAACCTTCACGAGACAATTTTCAAGGATCATCCTCTCCACACGGGCCACATTGTCCTCGTTGGTCACGTCTGACGGGCGTCCTGGACGGGGGCCATCTTCAAGGGACTCACAACCATGGCGGAACTCCCTATTCCAGCGAGCAATGTTTGCATAGGAAGGGGTGGGATCCCTTTTGCATTCTTGCCTTCCTTGGTCAAATATTTGATCACTGCACGCTGCTTAACCTTCTCCATTGTTGACAAATTTGTGACTGACGATCTGCGATCAGCTACTGCTTCCTAAATAGACGAGGTAGGAGCGAGCAGCTGCAGGTCCTGACTTATAACCTGTCCTAACACCCCCACCAACATCCATCCCCCTTCCTTGGTTTTGCCCTACCGATTTTCAAAACTTATTGACCGCCTCTCGTATCTATAAAAAATATAAATAGATCAAAGACTATAATTGTATGCCTCTTTGGGTCTCTAGTTTGTTCTAATTTTGTGTAAGTAGCTAAAATCTGTCCGCCAAACTTGTAAAACGACGCCAATATGGTTGAAAGAGTGGGTTTTCTAAGGATCAAATTGACCCCTGGTTCAAACACGAAGTATGCCTATGGGAATTTGATTTTAATCTTCGCTTGTTGGATAATTACGACAGTAAATATTTAGAGAAAGTAAACTTACTGAAGCTTTGACCAATTTTTATTTGCAAAACATCTATTTACTTAAAAATAAGGTAAAAGTCGAAGTACTGGTCTTAATTTAAGAACACCTTTACTTGATATCACATTTCAATCAATTTCTTGCTTCAATGTCGTGAACTTCTGGGTTGGAATTTCCATAGAAACTATAAATGGCCACTGCAAATATCTCAAAAATCACCTGGAAGAAAATGTCAAAAGCCTCCATGTAAATTAAATGGAGTTAACTCCGAGTGGACCAGTTCTAACTCATGCTGTCATTTTATCTATATGTTAATCAGATTAAAATCTACTCCAACTCTATTATACCATCTCTCTATCTCTTAAAATTGCTTTTAATCTTACAGGATCAACTTAGAATGGTTACTAAACGATTTTTACAACGCCATTCAAAATAAAACAGGAGATGATGGTTGCACCAGTCCAATGTCACTTGCTGTGACATTATTAAAAGAACCTTTTCTCTTACCTTTTAATCCTGGCGTCACTTTCCTTCCACAGTTTTCGTCTAAAGCTCTTGTTATTCATGTTTGCAAGTGTATATCTCTGATTTTTCCGCAATTCCCATCCCAAAACCGGCCACACTAAGATCATCGACGTTTTGATGCCGCAATTCATGTTTTCATTGCATCCCACCTTGAGTACAGTAACTCTTTTATTGCTGGTTCCCTTCCTTTCAATATACATACTGTCGTGGTATACGGCCGAGTACGTATGTACGACTGATTCGTACATGTTTAAGTCCGTTCCACTTTTCGCTAGGAGTGCTTTTATTTACTTCGATTCTTTAACCACAGCGGATTCGCTTTATGATATAACTATTGCCTTTTGTATCTAATTAAACAACTCGGACAAAAATATACTTTTAATTACTTAAAAAAATGAAATATAAAAACTTTAAATATACTAACGCTAAAATAAGATGATTTAATAAAAGTTAATACTACCAATGAGTAATACGCGATGGTTGACGCAAAAATCACTTTTGCACGGAATAGTAACTAACGAATATAAATAAGTTTTGGATTCGGTTACCTTTAATTAAGAGGGAGTCTGCAGTTCGGTGACCATGAGTGGAAACCTCCTTGATGAGATGATTAGATGCGCGTTGGACTGGATCTTTTCTCGCGGCCGTGAGGATGGCTGAAAAACAGATGATGCTTCTCACTAGGTGAAAGAGACGTATGCTGAGTCTATGTGGAAAGAACTTCTGATGCTTTTCCGGATGGGGGGGGGGACGTGCGTGCGGCGAGATTTCTTGACTTGAAGATGTTGCTGAGGGGATTTTGGATTAACGGAAGTTATTCCGATCCCTTTGTTATAAATTCTGGCTTTTCGATGATGAGATTTGACCAAGAGTGAATCTTTTATCGAGTGAGAATTCACGTTGGTATTCCTCAATGGTGAGGGGTATATCTGTTTTTATTCAGAAAACTGAGATAGGAGATTTTTCTAGTTGAGAATGGTATGATAGTTGGTCTCGATACTACTGGTCTACTCTTCTAAACGATCAAAGGAACGACCTCAGGAGGTGAAATGCCGCTCGGTTCCAGCTGTCTTCTTAATTCTCTGTTTGACTCAGGGACTCGACTTCTTCTCTCGATAACTTATCGGATTGCCCTTTCATTTCTCAAGATCGAACTATATCTACGTCGATTATCCCAGTGGGTGGAGGGGAGGGGACCCGAGGGCCTACAGCTAAGCATCTCTCCAAGGGCATAAACTTTCAACGTAATGACACTTCTGCCCTTCTGGTTCACGTACGGAGAAAGTGAAATTTCGTATCTTTGGTGAAAATAAACATTAACAATAGGAGGGGGCAGTGAGCTTGTTTATAGATTTTTATTCTAAAGGCTCTCACACCCTCCTCTGTTTATATTAACGGACTACTAAATCTGCACACTGAACTCCTTCTTTCCGAGCCATGCTTGAAGGGGCATTGGGGCAGCGGAGAAAAGGGGGGGGGGGTAAAGTCTTGGCCCATGTGGAGCGTAACCGTTGTGGCTGTATGAAAACAAACTAGCATCTGTTTGTCCTAGTGATATTTATTATCCCACACATACCATTTAATTCATTCAACATTATGCAAACCGTGTTTCTCTTCGTCAGGGACGTTTATCTAGTGCTATGCCATTGCTCTCAAAATTACAAAGGCTTACCATTGGGTACACATCACATTTGAGTTCTTTCTTACTTAAGAGTATAAATAACGATACTTCCTCTTACATGTATTTTTACGTGACCTCTTCTAACCCTTCAGAGTTATACGTTTGGGATATTTAATAATTTTTGACTGTTCATCGTAGTCATTTTTGCTGCATGGATGACTTTGTATTCACATTATACGAGACTAATTCAGAAAATAATGTTCTATAAGTGTTATGTTGCTTTAAAAAGAGTAATTTTAGAACCAATATTTTGGGTTAGTCTTTCTTTAAATGCAGGAGATCTGCTCTTTAATGGCCTACTGCTTTTAAAAGTCGCATAAAATCACCTTATTTTTATTATTATACATCGATCACGCAGTTTGCAGATCCATGCGCCTTAGTCAAGATTCTGTCTAACACTGGGAGAAATATTTATATCAGAGTTATTTATCGATCTACTTTGGACAGAAACCAGAGAAGGGAAACGCATATTAGACGTCATAAAATTTCGTATCGAAGTGAAAAATCTATTTCATTCTGGCACACACGATATGTTACTCCACTTATCTATTACCTCAATGCAACATATATTTCTTGCTGTATATATACAAAAAAAGAATTCTCAAGGTTTAAAATACGAGGAAATGGAAACTTGGCACTTGAAACCAACTAACTAACCCCAACTTAAAAACTGCCTTATCGAACGACTTACTAAAAGTAATTTGTGAGATAAAATTCCTTTCCACTCTATTAATCTTTTTAGTTCGGACCTTTCACATTATTTTGGTTCCTACATCATGTTTTTTGGCCTCTATCTCTTAGAATTTGTCGCATCTCGCACCTTTTTACGCTGTTGTGGTTAGTTTTCGTAAAGATTAAAGAGAATTTGTTGAAAGGAAGACAATGTCATGGCAATTATTGTTTTTCTGTCTTTATATAAATTTCTATGCTTGATAAAACTTTCATTGTAATATCTTCAATGAGTCTTTCTTATATCTGTATGGACATTAATGAAATATAGAATGGTCCATACACTTTTACTTAGGTCACTGCAAAGTCCCTCTGTCTGAGCATTAAATATAATTCTCACTTTCGGAATGTTGCCAGACAGTGCCAAGTGAGAACCAACTGCACAAATTTGTTTATCTGACCTTATAGCCCTTAATCAGCGGCGGTATTTTGGAACGAAGCTTTGATAGAACGTACAAGTTTACAAATTATCGTTTTATTTATCTAAACAAAGCAAAATCTATGAGGGAATTATCCCCAAGGATCATTTAAAAAATAACTACGTAAAAGTAGTGAAGTTAAGAAAAACGAAACCAGACCGGAGTAAAATAAAGTCTTTTTCTTACCATTAGCGCAATCCGCAAAGGGTCTTTGTATGGTTGTTAAAGAAAGAAGCTAATTCTTAATTGACAAAAAAATAACACGATATAGTATATCATTAACAAGGTATTTATTTATTTGAAACTACACTTCTCAACTAAATGGATTCCTCTCTAAAATTTCGGAAATGTAATTTGTAAAAGTCCTAAAATTAAACGAAGAAAACTCTTGTAAACCTAACCCCTGTGTGGGAAAACATATTTGCAAGTCATCCGCGTTTCTGTTGAGGAGGAGCATTAAAATGAAAAGGCCATTTAAAACATACTAGAGTGGTACATGAATATTTTTAACTATATCTGAAACAATTGTTCATTGTGGTTACAATAAAGTCGGACAGGATGCTTTTCTCTAATATTTAAGAATGGTGGTGAAGTTAGTTGCAAGGAATTTTCTAGCC
Source organism: Ceratothoa steindachneri (assembly GCA_963969495.1). NCBI lineage: Eukaryota > Metazoa > Arthropoda > Malacostraca > Isopoda > Cymothoidae > Ceratothoa > Ceratothoa steindachneri. The sequence continues at coordinate 146,826,356 of OZ018331.1, read as the reverse complement.
AGCCGGAGGGATCCGAAGAAGGGTTTTGTTATATCATCAAAAGGGAATGCGCCTTAATAGGGGGGGCCTTTTAATCTAAGTGGGTTATAATTCAGCAAAGGGGTCCTGGACAGGACTTCGTGAGAGACTAAGTAAAGACGAGTTTTTGCAACAGGGGATCAACTCAAACGACTTGCTCATTACATTTGCTGAGTTTAAATTAAAATAATGGTAATAGGAACAGAATTCCTGTGGCTAATTGAAAAGAATGAAGTGCGTATATAACCTTATATACACTTATATACTCGTATATTTCTGTTCACCTAATGAAGACCATATTAAGTATACAGATATATAGTCTAACCTAAAAGGTCGGAATACAATACGAGAAGCGCGTCTGTCATGAAATACTTAATTAATAGAAGGGGTACGAGTTTTAATGTGAAGGGACTCATGGATTTTACATTTCTGCTGCGACCAATTATTTTAAAGTCATAATATTTCTGTCAACTTTACACTGAATATTACGGGGTCTAAGAGTGGCATTTCTTTATAATTATCTAACCAGTATGGAGACTAATGCCCATATTTGAGGCAAACCTTGTCCCATTGGAACAAATCGTGCTGCCTAGAGTAGTTCCTTGCAGATAAAGCAACGAGACTCAATCCTTAATCTGCTTTGAATTAGATTTGGAGGAATTACGTTCACTGAAAACGAGTTTCGTTAAAATGGGGAACGATACAAAAGGAAAACGAGCGAGCGTCAGGAATAAATGCTTTTAGATATGAGAATATGGGTAAATATTTCTAGGAATTAAATAAATTGGGAATATTTATATATTGTATTATTGGCGTTTAGATACATATAGAACAATTTATATAATTATATAAATAGATATTATTATTTGTCCTGCAATTGTTTGTTTGCGCATCAATCAAAAATAGATATATTTAAGAGCAATGGTAAGGAATGGAAACATATACATGGGAATAGCAATTGAATTTGAATAAAGACAAATGAAATCTTGATAAGTTATGAGTATTAATTTAGAATGAATGCGTGATGTTGAATTGGTGGTTGTAATATATATATATATATATATATATATATATATATATATATATATATATATATATATATATATTGTATAGACAACCGGGGAACTGGAATTGAAAGTGAAATTGGAGAGAGCATGTTTTTCTTGGAGCTTGGAGGAGATGCAGGGCAAAATGAGCTCAATTCTGAGTAGTTAATTTAAACTACATCACATAAAGGTTATGGCTGGTTGGGGTCAATTATACTAATGTAAATTAGTGGGTAAAGACAGTATTGTAGTGACGTACATAAATCGGAGTGTTGTACACGAATTTAGTGCGAGATGTGTAAGCTTTTCAACGAAGAAAATGTAGGTGGCAGTTTAGGACCTTTTATAGATGTCCATAATGACAGCTGCTGCAGAGACATCGAGGAAAGGTAAATTTCTATATAACATGAGGTATATTTTTCTGACTAAAGTAACTTCTATAAATAAATTGATTTAAAGTGCATATTTAAAGTTAGTGTGAAAAAAATAGCGTTTTATTAATTTAGAAAATTTTCTTTCGATTTCCTATTTAAGTGGGCCCATTTCATAAAGGTTAGAATATATGTAATCATTTGGAACATTTTTTTTTATAGATGACCCTATAATTATTGCCTATTAATAAGTTTACTTTTAACACATTTATTATTGCTATATGAGAAGAGTTGCTCTTAAATAATGTTCTCTAATATTCAAAAGGTTCTTGCATAGGGAAGATGGAAGAGAAAGTGTATAAGCCAAGGAGAAGTGAGTGTTTTGACAGAGCTCACTTTATCCCTTTCAGGTGTAGCGGGACACATATTTCCCAGTGAAGCTTTCAAGGGACTTCTGGGATAAATGTGTCCCGAAAAACAATATTTTAAGCTTTATCCGTCTTCTTCTATTCGTACGTTGTCAGGCGTAAGATAATCACCTAGCTGTTACTTGCGCTAGTCCACTGGTAGCGCCATTTGGTTTCTTTTGACCACGTGCTTTGAAGCTAAGTCATTTTTACGTTTTAAATGTCATATATTTTAGAATAGATTAATAATTACTTCCATATAAGTTTAAAGTTTTTACAAGGTAAGAAAGGTCAGTCTTGACTATTTGTTTTCAATTTTGTGGTTATAATATAGAAATGGGATAGAGCTGTCCCAGTGGTCTTTTTCAGTGGGACGAGCTTGTCCCATTAGTCCTATAACAGGCAATTAATTTGAACTTATATTTTCCATATATTTCAAATGCCAAAGACTTTTGGCAATGAGCAAATATAATTAGTTATTAGTAAAGTACTGCTCGTTATTAACAACATTTTGATAAATATTATTTACATCCTTGTGTCAATATAGAGGGCTGTGCCTTTATCTCCTTATCTCACTTATTCCCTCTCTCTATTTCTCTTTCTTCCTCTTACTCTCTCTCTCTCTCTCTCTCTCTCTCTCTCTCTCTATATATATATATATATATATATATATATATATCCTTTTATTTCCATGAGTCATGGCTACTAGAAAAAGAATTATACATGAAAAAGTGACTGCAGAAGCCCTAAATGAGTCTACCATTTTGGATTCAGGTTCAGAAGTAAGTGAATATGATGTAAATCTGAGCGATGATAATATCATTGCTGATACAAATTATTAACAGCCAAATAAAAATGCAGAATCTTCTAGTGAAGAAGAAAGTGAAAGTGAAGACGAGGACGTAAGATTGAAGCAACGTCCAGTGTTGATATAGCTATAAACTGGAATGATATAGGTGAGGAAATCTTTGATCCCAAACTTCAAATTCCGGATGAAGAAAATGGTATTGTTGTGTCTAATTTGGATCGATCGTCAACATCTTTATATTGTTTCCTCAAGAGTTTTTCTAAAAGTTTATTTATTTCTATTGCACAGTGTACAAATGAGAGTTTGAAAATTTTTGAAAGAGAAAAAAGAAGAACTATTTCTCCAACATATATGGGTGAAATTATGTTGGTCTTAGGATGTTCCCTTACAATGTGTTACGATCGTAAGACATATATTTGGTCGTATTGGTCTAAAAGAAAATCTTTCGGCAAAGAAGCTTTCAAACTGCAATAACTACGGATAGGTACAAGGTAGTTAACTAAAAAATTTTATTTTACTCCATCAGAGAAACCATATGAGTATGGAAAAACATACGAGGGGCAGTCAATAAGTTTTGCAATTCGGATATAAGGAAACGAGATATGAGGAAAAGTGTTTTATTATTTTTCAATGTGACTACCCTCGACTTCAATGCACTTGCACCACTTGTCCCTGAGGCTTCGAATTCCCGACAACCAGAAATCTCCCGACTGCTGTTCAATCCACTCCTGGACGGCAAGCTGGGCATCTTCATCGTCCCCAAAACGGCGTCCACGCAGTGCAGTCTTGAGCTGGCCGAATTAAAAGTAGTCGCTAGGGGCCAGATCTGGATTGTAGGGGGATGGTTGAGATCCTCGAATCCGTACTCGCTCAGGGCAGCTTCTGCATCTCTGGCCTTGCGGACAGGGGTATTGTCGTAGAGGAGCAGGACACCGCGTGTCAACTTGCCGCGCCGCTTCTGACGGATGCACCTATTCAACCCAGCCAGTTCCTCGATGTAATATTGGCCTGTAATGGTTATTCCACAAGGGGCATAGTCCACCATCAAGACTTTCTCAGAATCCCAGAAGATGGTAGCCATGATTTTCCCGGCTGAGGGTTGGGTCTGGAACTTGATGGGGGTCGGAGAGCCCCTGTGCTTCCAGGCCATGCTTTTGAGCTTGGTCTCGGGATCCCAGTGATGGACCCACGTTTCATCACCTGTCACTATGCGCGACTCGAATCCCGCCGGGTCTTGGAGCAGCAGCAGCTCCTCCGAGCTTTGATGAAGTTGAAGTCAATCATGGGGCTCGAGGTTTCTAGAGACCCAACGTGCAGAGACTTTGGTCATGGCCAAATTGTTGTGGATGATGTTGATAACACTTGTGATATTCCAAGTTCTCCCTCGATTTCTCCGACCCTTACCCATCGATTTTCGAGGATTATCCTCTCCACCCTGGCCACATTGTCCTCATTGGTCACGTCTAACGGGTGTCCTGGACGGACGCCATCTTCAAGGGACTCACGACCATGGTGGAGCTCTCTATTCCAGCGAGCAATGGTTGCATAGGAAGGGGCGTTGTCGGTGTACACTGCAACCATGCGTTCATTGATCTCTTTTGCATTCTTGCCTTCCTTAGTCACAAATTTGATCACTAGGCAGTGCTCAACCTTCGCCATTGTAGAAAATATGTGACCGACGATCTGCGATCAGCTACTGCTTCTTAAATAGACGAAGGAGGAGCGTGCGGCTGCAGGTCCTGACTTGTCATAACTTGTCCTAACACCCCCACAAACAGACAGCCCACTTCCTCTGTTTTGCCCGCCCGATTCTAAAAACTTATTGACCGTCTCTCGTATTACGTAGTTGATTTCTTAGTTGATATAGCTCAAATCATGATGAAAAAGGGAAGAGGACTAACTGCATTGAAAAGGAAAAGCATTGGATGTTGAGGAGGACAGCTTCTAAATGGACCAAAGGACCTAACTAATATTGGTGACCATTTGCCAATGCAAGTCGAGAGAATAAGAAAATACAACAGATGTGCTAGCTTCAGGAAGGAAAGGATGACCCCCACAATTTGCATTGCATGTCAAATTCCATTATGCTTACCCTGGTTTACTCTATATCACTCAGAGATAAAATCTTTAGTTTTAGATGTGAACAAAACTTTCTCATTTCAAATTAAGATATTTTAATTTTTTTAATTAAAAACTATATTTTTTTTTACAGTTTCAAAGAATATTTTACTTAATCTGTGAACATATTTTATAAAATGTTAAAACGTTTTTCATGAATAAAGTTAGTCATAATTATTTTCTTAATTTTAATCTTTAATTTTACCTTTTTAATTTAATTTTAACGTTTACAGATTATTATTACGTTCACTGAAAAACTAGTAGGACAAATAATCACAGTAAGAAGGACTAATGGGTCATAATCCCATTCCAAAAGACTATTGGGACAGATATGTCCCATTAAATTGATGGCCTTTGCCGTAAGCATTTTTTCATAAAATGAATTTGTCTCTTTAAATAGATCCTAATAAACCGTAGGAAGCAAAAGAATGCAATAAATAAAAAAAAATTGAAAGGGTTAGAGGATAAATTACAGAAACTAAAAATTTGCTACCCAGTATATGTAGGTATATGCGTAGTTTTGATTAAAATGTCTAATGAAGAGGGACAATTAGCTTTTTCGGTTTCCATTTTAAATTTAACATTTGGATGAATAGAATTAAGGTTTATTAAGAACTGCTTATTATTATTCTGGTTATTAAATTATTTGAGGTAATCATCTAGAAATATTCGGTAAAAGGGGGGTTTGAAGAAAAAGGACAATTTACGAAGAGGGATTTTTCAAAGAACATCATGAAAATATCTGCGACAATGTGAACAAAGGGACAACCTATAGCTACGCACTCCATTTGTTTATTTTTCTGCTTAACAAAGATATACCGTATTTAATTAATCTATGTAAAAGTCTTTTAAATATGAAAATATATATATATATATATATATATATATATTTAAATAAAGCGGCACTTAAACTATTATATTATGTAAACATATAAAGAATTCTGTTTTTCTACTGCACTGATTGAGATGAATTTTGAAAATGACTTGGTTAATACCCGCTAAGAATTTGCCACCCTGGAATAATATTCGACCTTGGTGCAAAGTTTGTAGGCTGGAAAAGGAAGACAAACCCATTCACCACCGGAGCTGAGGTAAACAGTGAGTAAAGTAGTATAACATTAGCAGTACACTACATCGAGTAAGCCTTTATTTCAGAATTTAATGTAAGACCTCCTTAGTAAATAAGAATGACGTCGATTTCAGCATAGGTTTTGCTAATGGATTCCTATAGTAGCCCAATCATGTTTGCAATAGCTTGCTTTTGTGCAAAAGGTTACAGGGATTAAGTATTCTGATTATACTATAAGATCCTGTAGCGTAAAAAAGTGAGTGTATTATATACATGTATAACTCCCGTATACTCTGTAAATTCTCATACAAATGCAATGGAACTCCGTAGATTTTATATGAAAAAACCCCCAGTTTTTCTGTCACAAAATAGTGGACAAGAACGGAAATGGATTAAAGATTATGTGTAAAACCTTAGGGAGGGAGCTGTTGTAAATGTGAATACTTGCACTTGGGCATCATTAGTAGCGGCCTTCCTCACGGATCTGTTCTTGTTTCCTTGTTCTTTTGGATATATTTATATTTTATATCAACCACTTTGATATGAATTTATTAAGTCAAATTTCACAAGGCGCGGGTGAGGCGACGGTAAGTACTAGGGTAAGTTACTATAGTGACTGCAAATTTTTTTTTAAAAATCTTTCAGGGATAATTCGATTGTTCAGGAAGATCCAGTTGCAATTTGAGGGGGTTTAGTGTAAGTTGCTCTAAATCGGTCATGATCTTCTGTGTACAGAAGACAACTTATGTGAGAAAGTTTTAAACACTTAATACTTGAAAGAATAATTTAGTTGTCTTAATCACAAATGATCTGAAACGTTCAAAACAAACCATTGTAGATTCACAAAAGGTTAATATAGTACTACGATACATAGGTAGACATGTTTCTTTTCAATCCAAAGACATGATTAGTTACCCTTTTATAAACGCTTGCAAGACCCCGCTTTGATTAGGTAGTGCAGTTCTGTTCTCAATACAGAAGCAAAGACTTAATATTTTAACTCGTTCACGGAAGACAAACAAAATGAATTCAAGAAATTTAGAAAGACATCCGCATATATGTGGCTAACATATAAATGTCTTTAAAATGCTAAACCGGGTAACAAGCACAAATGATGACTTAATATTTCCTAGAACCTTTGTAAATGAAAAATAAAACACTCAAAAAAATGAGTTAGTTCAAAATTTACAGGCTGCCGAATTTTATAAATTACCGAATCGCCTCTCGATGGACCATTAAATGGTGATTACAGAGGCAGAGCCATTATATATGGCACTCTGACTTGGTAATTAAGATACCGAGCATTTTTATTTGAGTCTTTATCCTCTTGTCTACTTCCATCTCTCCTTCCCTCATTCTGATTGAATCTCCCCGCCTTCCCTCCTCTTCTCTTCTTCTTCACCTCAGTAAAGTTTGAAAGACAAATTCAAACAAAATCAAATTTGAATCATCATTCATTTGTATGACGTCACAAATGGCTCCGTTATTAGACACCATACCGAGATCTAATATTGAAAATCCCTTTAATGTGAAATTATTATTGGTCCATACAAAGGATCCATTATCCAGGTAGGATACTAAACTTACATACGGGAGAGAGAAAGAATCCATTGATTGAAACCACCTACTCCTTACTCCTTTAATTTTATTATTAACTAAAAAATTAAGTCTCTTTACTCTAAGGCATTTTAGTTTATTTGGCAAATTTAATTAACAAATGTTATCGATAACATAATTCGAAACTCATTTGTGGATCGATTTGCAAATTGAATGTCCTGTGGGATTCCAAGACATGAATTACCTACGACAAATTCTCTTTCTTTTTACTTCACGTTTGAGAATATGATTCATGATACAAAGAGAACATTTACACTCGTTTACAAAAACCTAACACATGAACCCTTCCATTCGTTGTGCCATTGGGTTTTAAATTGAATCCTAGAAAAACCTTTGGACGAAATTATTCATTTAATATAAGCAAAACCAACAAAGATATTTTCAATAGAAAACTAAATGAGGTTCGCAATTAATCGTGGCAATGTGAGCAAAAAATGTGCGTAATTTAGAAAATCGATGGCCAAAAGAGGAAGCTACTTTTGTTAGTAAAGACTGGGAGTAAGAGTAAATTTCCTAATTCTAATTAGCTAATAAAATAGCCCGGCAATCGGATACATCCCCCAAACAAAATTGTTCAGTATTAATCAACTTTGTTGTGAAGAAAGGGGAAATTAAAGTGTGTGATGGTTGATTACCCGCATAGCCAGAATAAGATGCTATTTGTTGCGGGAGGGGTTGCAAGAGACTAATCCCCCTCCTAATCTGACACCGCCCTTCAACAAAGTTCTAGCATCTTCCTCGGTCGCTTTCATATCAAACGAGCAGCGGCACAAAACGCAGCAATTGCCCAGTGTTGAGGGAAGACCCCAATTTAGAAAAGAGTCAAACCAAAATGAAGATAATTAATAAATAACATCTAAAACCATGTGCATGTTTAAAAAAATAATATTTTATGCAAAAAATGAACTTTATTTCCTTCTAATATTAATTTTGGTGAGTGAATGAATTCCCGGTGATTTTCCCTAAGATTTAAAGCGTTTCTCTGTGCGTCCGTAGGGTTTTTGAGGTAAACCAGCCAATGGTTGCTATAGCATATAAACGGTATCATAAACGGTAACCAAAATTGCTATGACATCCGAGGACAATCCAGCCTCTTTGAGGTTTAACTTTTTTGATGCTGAAGGTAAATAGACAGGTCTTCTGCGAAGTCCTCTGGCTATGACGATCGCCATATAAAAATAAGTTAGTATACAACGATGAACATTTCAATCACAACCTTAACATATTTCTCGAATAAATCTTAAGTTTTCATTTCTAAAACAAAATCTTTTTCAATTCCAGTGTATAAATTCCCTTGAAATTTAGAGAGATAATTATATTATAATTATGTAAGCATTTTATTAAATTAAAAACCTCTTCGGGTCTGGAGATACCGTCTTATTAACTTTCCTCTGCTATCTTATGTCAGCATTCCAATGCATATCCACATACCTTTTTCCAGGACCAATAGCCTCTCGTGGGATTGAGACCTATCCCATCAAAAACGGCGAGGGATTTTTATGATATATAAACTTGACTATATCTAATTTTATTTTAATGGATATCGTTACTCTGATTCGTAACTTATCTTTAGGAGAGTTTAATTATGATGCCTTAAGAATATTACGATGAAGATTACCTACTGTTAAATTCCGCTCTTCTCATAAAATGGACATTTATCTTTAACATTATTGCTCATATATTTCCAAGATAATAAAGTTTTTCATCAGAAGATGCATTGATGCATCATCTCCTTATTTTGGGTATGTTGGAAGACACATGCCTTAGTCTTTTCACAACCGACTTACACACATGCACACTGCTGTGTGCTGACCTGCCGGATCAGAGAGACTTGTGCTGTAGTCGCGACCGATATAGAGTGAATATATATATATATATATATATATATATATATATATATATATATATATATATATATATATATATATATATATTCCACTGGAAGATCCTTGTCCTAGAACACATTTCTCTCTAAGCATGGGGCTCGCTAGACTCTCCCAATTTCTGACCAATCAAACCAGTTTGTAGAGAGGGGAATATTTAAGTTAATTCTGAGTTTGTTCAATTTTCTATTCCTTTTCCTTCAAGTCCCAAGGATACTACCAATAAGGCGTGAATAAAAAAAACTATATTTTTGAGCCTTATAAGGCATAGCTTGCAGCTCATCTCCTATTTTTCTTAGTAAACGAGTGACAACTCTGACAAAACTACTTTAACAATCGAAGTCTACCTCTCCATTGCACGGCTACTTTCACACGATTTTCTCCAAAAATTACACCGAACTCAAAGACCATTTAATTCTTTCTCATGTTATCGCTATCTTCGACATGTGGAGAAAGGCATAGTTATTAATTCCTACGTGATTACAATGTTTTTACAGTGCATCTAGTTTGCGATATATTCAGTCTTTTAATACTAAATTAATCGTCATTAGTAATTTTCGTTGATGTGCTTAAGTGCATATTTTACCTATCACCATATTCTTTTGAAAATTCAATTAATTATGTATTGTCAAAATTTTGTCAAACTTTGACACATTTTTTTTGTTTGATCATCCCTCCGTTCCTTTAGAAGAGAATGATCTCATTTATTGCTAAAAGCTTTACCAAAAATATATAAAACGGAATGAACACCAAAGTTTAGGAAGGATATAAAACAAAAATTAGGTTTTCAGGGATGTAAGAGAGAAGAACACTAAAGTATATAAAAGTGAGTACATGAATTACATATTATTATTAGGCAAAGGGTGGCCGTTGGTACCTATTAAAAGAAAGGCGCGAGAGATGTTCACAGCACGGGGACGAGCGAGCGATGATGCTGACCCAGGTCCTCAAATTCTTATATAGGCCTACATAAGGCTTTTCTGAGGAACCCAAAAGTTTGGAAAGGCGTATCCACCGCGTTGTTGATGGTTGGAATGCAATCCGATAAGATCTGCCCCTAGGGTGTGGAGAGTGCTGATATCTGCCTTTCCAGTAGCATCAAGGACAGTGGCGCCGTATAAGAGTCTTTTGTGACTTCCAGAATAGTGGGTGATCTCTAATCTTGCCCGCTTTGTAGCTCAATGCCGGTGTCGTCGGAAGAGTAGACGTTGGCGTGGTAGCAATAAGCCAACCTAATTTTTTCGTATATCACTCCAGGTGACCCACAAGGGAACCAAGAAAAAGAAATGTGATGACTGGTGTAAGTGAAAACGCGTGAGAGGTGAGGGAGATGTTCACACCACATTTATACTCCTCCAGAGTATAAAGTAGATCTTTCATTAAACGTCCTCCAAATTCACTTTGAGCAGATAAAGGCTTCATTGGCTTTGAAGGTAAATTAAAACAAAAGCAATTACAGTTTACTGCCAACAGTACCAGTGGTGCCTACAATAATTCGGTTGTTGAATGGGTCCAACTTTAAGAGAAATGCGTGCCGTTTTTATCATTTGACCTTCCTCGTAGTCTAAATGGGTTAATTTCCTTACATTAATTTTCACTTACATTAACTTCACCACTTTACGACTATTTTCCACTAAACCTTGAAATGGAAATGCGTTGTTGATTTTTCCTTTTATTTCATATACTTTTTACCTCCCGAGTATTCCTTCTTCTAATGCTTCTTTTCCTCGCAAAGTCACATGAATCCAGTTTACCAAAGTTTAGGATTTTTATTATATTTATCGCTCTTTCTATTCATATATCCGTTATTCAATCTATCTTCCCCACCAATCTCACAACCGTAAAGGGGGACATGGCTTTAATGTGCTCTTAAATTGCTCCTTACAGCGAAGAAAGCAGTGAATATGAAACCAAGATATATATTTATGGAGGAATAAATATAACGAGGACAAGCTGACGCTAGTTTATTCATACAGCTTCAACCGTCACGTTACGCATGTGCCAAGACTTCGACCCTCTCCTTTTCCCGCTGGCTCAAGGTCATTTGAAGTTGCCTCAAAGTAGGATTTTGGTCAGCAGATTTCGTAATTTACGATATTGGTGGTGAAGTCCGTTAATATAAACATAGGAGGGTTTGAGAGCCTTTAGACTGAAAATATTGCTGCCTACGGCTTTGTCGGCAGAAAATCTAGGTAGAGTCTCACTGTCCCCTCCGATTGTTTATGTCTATTTTTCGACAAATAGACGAAATCTCACCTTCCCCGTGCGTAAACCTGATTAGCAAAGTGTCACAGCGTTGAAAATTTATGCCTTGGGAGAGGAGCTTAAATGTGGGGTAGTGATGGTTCGCCCCTTCTAAACTCCCTCGTCTCCCCTCCTCCCGGTGTTTAATCGACGTATATATAGTTCGATCTTGTGAAATTTAGAGAATAATCCGTTTAGCCATCGAGAGAAGAAGACGAGTCCCTGAGTCAAACAGGAAATAAAGAAGATAGTTGGAACCAAGCGGGACTTATCCTCCTGAGAATGTTTCTTTGGTCGCTTAGAAGAGCAGACCAGTGGTATCAAAACCAACTCGCCTACCATTATCGCCCGGAGAAAATCACGTATCTCAGTTTGCTGAAAAAGTAGAGATACCCCGCACCAGTGAGGAAGACCAAAGTGAATTCCCATTCGAGAAGAGATTCACATCTTAGTTAAGACTCATCGTCCAGAAGCCAGAATTGGTAACACAGGGATCAGGATAACTTCCGTTTATCCAAAATACCCTCACTTACATCTTGAAGTCTAGAGAAGTATCGTCACACGCCGTCACCACCCCTAGGGACGAATCAGTTGTTTTTCTGAATCACCTCATCACGCTCGCCTAACCTCAGGGAGGACGTCTCCCGCCAAACTCGCCCCAAACTAACTCAGCGAGGAGTCTCACTTTCAAGGTCACCCCACTATCGACACTCCCTGATTTAAAGGTAAAATGAATACCAAAAAATTATTCATTTTGTTATATCTCATTCCTTGCGAAAGTGTATTCGTAATAAAATATTTCAAGCTGGTAGTCGTAACCAAACTATTTTAAGTTCAAATGACTTAAGAACTAGCATTAATTGAGCTTAAAGCTAGTGTATAAGAAGTGATTTTTGCGTCAACCATCTCGTAGTACTTTTTTGTAGTGTTAATTTTTAGTAGACCTTCATACTATAGAATTAGTGCATTTAAATTTTTAATATTTCGTTCTTTTATGTAATTAAAAGTATATTTTGTCGGAGTTGTTAAATTAGGTCCTCGAACGCAGCAAATGCAAATGGCAATAGCCATATCATAATACGAAGCCTCCCTGGTAAAATAATTAAATTAGAGCACTCTTAGAGCAGGGTGGAACGGATTAACTAATGTACGAATCAAACGTACATACGTACTCGGCCGTAACCACGACTAAATTGACAATTATTTCCTGTAAATTAGTGTCTGAATTTAATTCTAATATATTTTCTAATGTTTGATGCATTGTATACTGCATTTTGGGGGAAACTCGCTAATTTATTATTGAATTTCAGTTTAAATGTAATTTTTATGTTATAATATTTAGCTGAAGATGCGAGGTAGATAAAGAGAAGATATAAAGTTAAAATTCGTTTGGTTTTCATATATAAAATTTCATTGTATAGTTTGCAATAAATAGGAATTCGGTAGGAAGTTAAAGAAAATTTGTATAATCCAACGTGGGCATATTCATTCAGTCAGGAGTTATGGCCATAAAAACGGAGTGAAAATAGTTATTTTTACTCTAGTTAAGAACGAAGCCAGAGTAATAACCATATACACCTAATTTAACTGGTAGGTGGATAGAATACCCCCAAAAAACAACGATTCAAGATAATCAATTTGATGCTCTCTTGTAGGACTGCAAATACGGAGTCCAGGAGCGCATAGGTATCTTATCCTTAATTCCATATCCGAAGAGCCCAGTGTCGCTCAGATTAATTGGCGATTGTTAGGGATCTAAAAAGGATTTATTTTCCATCTCAGTTTGTTGATAAAACTCGTCTTAATGTGATCACTTATGTTTAAATGCATTGAACTTGATCAGAGATATTGCAATTCATATGTTGTCTATGTAATGTAGAAAATCATGAAAGCCAAGATGGCCAAATCTCAAAAGAGGTTAGGAGTTTGGGTGCTTCAAAACGTGGGTAATATCTTATTTAGGTGTTTTAGAATTTTGGTTTTTGGATTTTAGATATGCATTCAATGCATCCATTTTGTTTATAGTTTTTTGCTCCTCTGTTTTTCTATTTTCAATTATGAGATTTGGATGGGAGGAAACTCTCCAAATCTTTCCATTTTTTATAATCAAAATTTTAATTTGTTTCGACTTTGAAACGCAATAGCAACGAGGCCGAATTAGGCAAAAGGTTAGTAAGAAGAGATGTTTAAATAAAGAGAGAATGCATTCAATGCATCCATTTTGTTTAACGTTTTTTGCTCCTCTGTTTTGCTATTTTCAAAGATGAGATTTGGATGGGAGGAAACTCTCCAAATCTTTCCATTCTTTATAATCAAAATTTGAATTTGTTTCGACTTTGAAACGTAATAGCAACGAGGCCGAATTGGGCAAAAGGTTAGTAAGAAGAGAGGTTTAAATAAAGAGAGAAATATAGAACAAGGCAAAATTTGTGCAAGATATATACATAGACGTATTCTTTTATTAATGCGGTCTATCTTGGCCAGTACTAGGCTAAAATAGATGCCGATCCCCTGCAGGAATCGGGACATGGAGTTCAAACTGCGGGCGTTTGGTTAAGGAGAGGACGCATGCCGATATATGTCATTTGGCATCCTCATGTAGGTACACGAAGGACATATAAAGGAAGGAGAATGTGTTGGGCATGGGAAGGAGATAATCATGGGAAGAAGCGGAGATATTGAAACCCAGAACCCCAAATGGAGCCAAGTCGTGAACCAGAAGCTAACGCTCCTCCCCCAACCAGAGATAAATGGACGAAAGCTGGTTAGCGACTAGCCTGCGATATTAGACATCAGCCAATAAGCAAAATTCTTGCAGGTAAAATCTCGTAAAATGGGGAAGATGGAAATATTTAAAGGCAATAAAACCCTGGTAGTCTAAATCAAATTCGATTCTTCAGAATCTACTGGGCACTGGAGAGCTACCACTCCACCAGATGGCAGGTGTACCAGTTTACAAGGAGCACCAAATGGCGGGGGAATGGATGTTGAATGTGAAGTGACCCGTTTGCGGTGTATTTGCGTGAATGTGTTGGTGAGAGACGCCGTAATTTCAATCGAGTTCACCCTTTTGTGTGGTGGGCATCGAACTCTTGAATGGGAATCGGGTATCGATCGCCCTGGGCTCACCACTGCCCTTGTCATCCTCGATCTTTTATTCTTTTTGTTTTGTTTATTCGTATTTTCTTGCTTTGGATCCGCACTGGCTTTTATTTGCCTGTCGAAGAAACGTTTCTTTGTTGGATTACTCTATTTTGATTTTTCCCCTATTTAGAAGAGAGCGTGCGAGAGATAAAGAGAAAGGTGCAACTATAGAGAGACAGGGAGCTCTTTATTTTGCCTCCCGTTTTCTTTGGGGAGAAAAAGACGTTGGAGCCCTTTCATCCCCTTCCAAACTCAACCTTACGCTCTTCCTCTCTACCCGGGAAAGAGCGTAAAAGAAGCCATTTATCTCCGAAGAACTGTGCGAATATCTTTTACGTCTCACTTTAAAGTCAAAGAGGGCAACATATGTTGACCAACCCATTTCTCCTCCTACTTCGTTCTTTACTTTCTTCTCTCCCATCATAATTCTACGTGCTTCCGTTGAGTAAATCCTACACTCTCACTGGGTCAATGTTCTCTAACATTCTGCTTCTCTCTTTACGCTCTTTCCTTCATTTTTCTTTCTCTTCCTTTCTCCCTCCTAATCCTCTCTCATTTCTTACTCTCTTTTTTTACTGCTGGCGATCTCGTAATTTTGTTCCAATCACATCAGATTTCTCAAGACGCAATCATGGACGAATTTTCCATGCATATATTATTTGTTTTTCGGCATCTCATCAGCCACATATTATTCTACATTTCAACATTAATCTCAAAATGTATAACTGCACATATATGATTACGCCAGTGAAAATTCAACCATGACATGGTAGGCACACGAAAAGTACATAGATAATAAAGCGCCGATTATCTCGTACTCAGTATTTTTATATATTTGTGGCTGTTACGATCGATTTATAACACTATTTTCAAAAACGTTCCTACTTTTCTTGAAGACACCTACAGAGCGGTAGACTCCTTTTCTGCTTGTCAGTTCTATACCAGCGCCCACTTTCTTGAATCTCAATTTTTTTTTCTGGCACCAGAGCATTGGTGCAGATTATTAAAAATCTCGTTGCAGTAAATTCATTTTTCATCATGTAATCTAAGAGTAATTCGAATGTTCTCACCGCTTATCCGTTTCGTATAGCACCACAACGCGCTTCACTTTAACAGGCGAGTGAATTTTCAATTCTGATAAGACAGATGTCAATTTCATCTCAAATTTGCACTCATCCATTTCGTGAGTCTGAATTTTCTTTAGATGTTTGAAAATATTGATATGAAAGCAGTGTTGTAGCGTGAGATAAAGAGCCTAAGGAAGCTTGAGATAGGTAAGTTAAGGAAGCCTGAGATAAATAAGCTAAAGAAACTTAAGATAAAAAATTTAAGGAAGCTTGAAATTAATAAGCTATGGAAGCTCGAGATAAATAAGTTAATGAAACTTGAGATAAATAAGTTAAGGAAGCTTGAAATTAATAAGCTAGATGTTTCCTGCCATTTTTCGACACCTGAACTTTTCTGTATAAATTTTCCAATTAGTTCGCAGTTATATGAACAGATCCTTGCTGATGATGCATATTTCAGAACGCTTTCGATTCTACGCAATAAATTTGTGATGGTTGCTAAATAAATATATGAATTATGGCTAATAGAATTGAGTCATGTATTGTTTAATTGTGATAATTTGTAAATAACCCAATTTATTGAATGAGCGAAAAAAATTGACCAATATTTATTTGAAATTTCTATTAGGTTGAGCCCAGACATTTTAGCAGCCTTATTTACAATGGACCTTTTGAATAATATGAGCCCTAATTTTACAAATTGGGAGAAGAGCAGTAGATGAGTCAAGATGGACCACTATTATACAAAAATCTCCCAAGTTCTTTCACTACAACATTTACAACGAATTTCTTCTTTTTATATACTATAAATTTAGTAGGCATGGAGAGTGATACTCTCTAGTTATTTAGTTTCTCTCACCATATATATTAAATAGGAATCACTGGTCATACATGCTGCTACCTTCTAAAATATAAAATTAATTAAAACAAAGGAACTGATGAAATGGAGAGTAAATAAAGCATTAGATCTATTATAGATCAAATTTAATGTAAAAATGAAGATTTAGACATTACTGACATAGTTTAGACTCGTTTTGACCTCCTGTTTTGCTTTTATAACTGTAAAACACATATTTTTGTTGTCTTATTTATCAAAGATTTCTTATAGAGTTTCACTTTAACCTTCAGGCAAAGATTCTTTTGGAACAAATGCATTTGTTGTTTGCTTCTCTCTTACTTGTCTTTTTCGAAAATCCCCAAAAACTAATGGAGTGGTTGCGGAATCACGAATGAAGTGGTTGGTTATAAAAACAGGCTCACAATTCATTTTTACTGAGAAGGTCTACAGCTATAATTGTTCTTATATGCTTCGAGTCAAGGAGCTTACAGCTGTCTTAGAGGGATAACTTCTTGAAGATTGCTATGAATGCTGGCATTTAGCGTGGATCGAGTGACAGAGAGTGTTAAATAAGAATTGATCTACCTTCTGCGATAAGTAGGCTTGAGTGACGTAGTTTGCCAGCTGTCGCTATCATAGAGTTGCTAGCGTCGCTTGTCGTGCTTGGACAGCCAACCAGATTGAGGAAATATGCAGTTAAATTTTAACCTTAGGTGAAAGTTATAAGAGCCTCCTATGTATATATATATATATATATATATATATATATATATATATATATATATATATATAAAATCATTTATTTATTAATATGATTTACACGCGTACAAATGTTCATACACTAAAATTAACGAAAAAGAGCTGAATTTAAAAAGAAAAAATATAAATAGAAAGAAGGGAACAAAAGAAGCAACATTTGTGCAAAAGCATGCTTATGCGCGGGGTCAGGAGGGGTGGGAGGCATATTCTTACGATGATTAGGTATGGAAATAAAATAATAATATAAAAAGAAATATAAGCAAGAAATAGAAAAAGAAGTTAATGAATGCTGTTACTATACCAATCCTAATCTCGTCAGTGGAGTTTATAGTAAATTGAGGAAGAATTTAAAAATAAAGGATAAACTCTGTCGTCAGATTATATGCAATACCATTTTTAGCATCTTATCATTTTTTAAAAAAATTTCACGAAACTTTCTTTCTGATACGTTTACATAACGTCGAAAACACAAATTAGTAGATACAAAACTATCTATCTGAGGTATACATATTTTATAGTCGATTTTTGAAATTCGAAGACACCGATCGTTCAGCTATCTGCATAAAGCATTTGTTGAATAATGGCCACGTAATTATCTTCCCAAGGAGTGAAACATTAATTAGTGAAGGAAGTAAGTAAAAAACAGTGTCTCTTTTCAAGAAATAAGGTAGTACAACCAGAATCTCGAGCTCTTAACTCTAGAGATTCCATTTAAATCTAAACCTTTCATACTAACAGCAAAACCATTTTTATAGATGATGGGGCTTGGTCATTCTGAAGCGAAACGAGGAGAAATTCTCTATGCCAATTTTCTCTCATTATGAATAAGAGTCAAAAGGGATTCTTGACTAAAACCACAAGGAAATATGTGTTCTTTGGGCCCATATAAATGTGAAAACTGTTACCTTAATGGAAAAATCAAAGGTCAATCTGGTTGGTCTTGGATGGTTGGGTCGTTAATGACCATATGCTTTTAAGTTCATAAATATAATTTTATTAAATAGGGAAATATAGCCGCCTTACAAATGTCGAGAATAGTTTCTTAAGGACTACTATTTTTAAACCATAAACACCTTGAATCAATTTAAAAAACAACTCAACCCCAAAATTTTCAAAATTGTTCACCTGTGAAATTGATGAAAATAATTTCAAATGGTAGAAGAGCGTCAAACGTCCCCGAGCTTAATTAAGTTCTATTCTAAGGTTGGGCGGACTAAAATCACCATTAGCACTGTCAAAAACGTGGCAGTGATATTTGCGAATAGGCAAACAACCTCGATCCAACAAAAAGACTTATACACTTAAGTATGAAAGTTTTTACACTTTCTCACTTTTAAGTAGGATCGAAAATTTTAAATCGATTTAAGACTTTTTCGTTTCTTGTGCAATGTTGAGTAACATTATTTTCGTCATTCTTTTAAAATTTCCTTAGACTAAGATAATATTATTAAAAATACTCAAAGAGTTCAATGATTAGGAGCAATTTTAGGCCCGAATGAAAGTTATCGCTTCACTTCATAAAATGTCTTTTCATCTTTTTATGTCCTTTATTTCCCAAATTTATTATCACTACTTACTTCTCAACTAATTGAATAGATGCCTGTCTTGCTTCTGAAAACAAACAATACGATTTTTTCAACCCATTTTAAATTCCGTTATATCGATTTGTAGAATGCAAAAAAATTATCTCTTTTTTTTATTTGCTCTACACAAGCGAAATGAAGAAAACAGTATATATCTATCGTACTTTTAATTTCACTAAGTTTTCTTTCAATGGCGTTTCCTTACAGAATTTTCTTTTAATATTGAAAGCGTTCGGCTCTTTTGTATTCATGATTTTTTTACTGCAAAATATAAAACTTGTTCCTTCAATTTATCTTTAAATCCAACTCTTCATCCGATTATATTTTTAACACATTTGCTTTGGAAGTAGGAACCTGAAAAGACCCTCCTTCATAATCAATTTCGCCTTTAATCAGAGCTAAAAAATTATAAATAAAAATGATTTCAGAAACATTGCTAGAGGATTTCGTGAGTTTTGAGCCTTTGAGGTATTTCTGCGCTTATGAATGCAGGACGTTGGAAGCGTGTGTTTTTTCTCCGTAGAAGATGACGAGAGACAATGTTCTCCATAGACGATCATTCCCTATTTTTTATACTCTTCGCTAAAACAGCGTAAAAGCAATTGGCAGCAATTTTGTAATACGAAGAAAAAATTGAGGGGAGGGGGGCGATTTCCAGGATCTGAGCAGTTTTAGTGTCGCCCGTTTAGGGTTGTTTTGAAGAAAAAGATATGAACTTATGGACTATTTGATTTTCGCCAACAAAGTCTTATCTTTTGTTAGAAATGGCACACTTGAATTTTCGGGAGGCGTTCATACTCAGCCTCTTCTCTAGTACTCCACCTCTTAATTAAAAATTAACATGTGTTCTACCAGTTAATTATCATTTGGTTTCTGCGTGGAAGATGGTGCTTACCTGTATCGTCACATTGTGTGATTGTGTTTTCTTTTTTATGCGTTCATGCAATCCTTTCTTGCCCCATGCCCCACTATAACTTATCCTTAGCGAGTCTCACTTCTTTATCTAATAGATCTAACTAATCCCAGCTCCCCAATTTCAAGATAGTCTCTACATCTTTCACACTGTCGACCAAACATAAGACGCATCCTTTCAAAGGCCATGCAAAAACTCCTTTTCATAAATCATTTAAGAATCAATTTTTTAATATGACGATGGTCTTATTCGGGCGAATTGAATATAATTCCTCCTTTTATAAATCTTTGACCACTAGGCAAACGAATTTGGAACTCAAATAATAGGAGAAAATTACTTATAGATATGTATGAGTATGATCGTCTACAGCTAAATTTAATTTAAGATTGCAGACATATGACGTGAGAGGAGAAGAAATGAAGAGATAAAAGTTTAAATAGGGAACTTTGTGAAAAGGATCCAATTGAAACCAAATGAAAAATATTTTCTTAAATTTGAGAAATAGACAAATTTACCCTGAAACTTCTAAGCCTATAAAAATATGACAGTACATTTAGAGTGAGTATGTCAAAAAGACCAAAAGTATGTAGAAGGCAGAAAGAAACAGTGAATAAAGAATCATTCCGTATTTTCTTTTGTTTGACACTATAAAAATTAGGCTCTTTGATCATTATAATTATCTTTTTACTCACTAGGAAATCAAGGTTATTAGAAGAACAAGAAACCTTTCACTTTTAACCGCACGCTTAAAGCAGCAATATCAGAAAGTAATTCAATAATAATTACTCCAAAGATAGAGAAATATAGTAAATAATTTCAATTTCTATTTATCGTTAAAACGGTGAAAGATGAATACGACTCAATAATTAACATCAACATAAATCGGTCAAATCTTTTAAGAAGAAAAATTTCTAAATGTGTTTGCTGGAATTTGAGAAAAAGCTGTTAAATAGAGTTGTAAAAATGCCAAAACTATGTAAAAGAGCAAAACACTTTAAATGATGCTTTATAACTCTCAAATTTGGTGACCTTCCGTCTTTTTCCTTTTACCTTTGCGGTAACGCGTTTTTTTTCACACAGAACGTGTTCATATTTTATAAAAGCTTTACTATATTGAATCAAAGTAGTTTAATCCAGAAATATACCTTCGACACGATTTAATTACTATTTGCTTCACATTTACCTTCGTCACTTTTTTTACTACTTTTTTCCTGCTAAAAATATGGCAATTAGCTTTCGCTTCTTTTGTTCCAAAAATGGAAAAAAGTCCATTTTAATTTTATTTCTATTTTATGTCTTCTTTTCCTTTTCTCTTTTTTTCCTTGGGGTACTGTAATTAGTTTTAGTTTTATTAAATAAAAGCAAAATGTTCGAGTGCAAATGCATTTCATGCCAGGGCAATTTTCGTCATCACTAAATGCTGGGTCTACGAGAAAACATTCGACCTTCCGAGTAAAGATCGTAATGAAAGAGTGAATATAAACCATGTTGTGTTTATTTGTGCACTATTAGAATGATATGCAAGATGAGAACGATGGGCTGCAATTATTAACAAAGATGTAAAATTATTAATGGAGTCATCAGAATATTGTATGAAACTTCACAAACTACTTACTACTTTATCTCAATTGAACAATCCGTTCTATTCTCGCAACTACGAGCAAGTTCCTCCACTTACGTATTACCTCAATATATTTGAAGTTTATCACTTTAGTTCTAATTTAAAAAGTAAACACTTTTTTTTAACAAAATGAAAAAATTACTTCATTCACGGCGTAGCAAGAAACAGCTGTACCTTGAAAGAGGTCTGTTCTCGACGACTTGCTTAAAGGAATTGATTGGAGGAACTGCATTTTGATCCCTAAGAAAGAAGCTAAATCTTAATACAAAAGGGAAATATTGCTATAATATGAAGCATCAATAGGGCATTTATTTATTATTTGAAAGATATGCTTATCAACTATAGGGAGCAATCGCCTCAAAGTTTTGATAAGCAATCTGATTAAAGAGGTGAACGAGAAACGAAGCCCAATTATCCAAAACTATCATTAAAGAATTAGGCTATTGCATGTAACAATTTAATAGTAACCATTGATATATTTTCTTATATATGAGTTAGACTCGACTCCACAGAGTAGAGTTAAATCTTAGTTATAAGAAACCCTCGTGCCGTGCAAATAGTTGGGGAGTCCAGTAGTTGAATGCGGCAATAGAAGCACAAAAAATCTGTTCTCCCGTTAATCTATCCGGATAGGATGATGGCGTGATGACACCCTAATGACTTCAGCTTATTGTTGGAAAAGTGGAAATTGAAGTGATTAAGATTTCGTTAATAGAGCTGTCTGTCATTTTCCTCTGTTGATTTACTAGAAACCTCCCCATCGATGAAATTTTCTTCTTTCATCACTTGTCTGTAAAATTGGTTCTGGGTACATTAAGATTGATATTGAGTTACTAGTATCCCTTTCATGCTTCAAGCCTACCTTAATGGCTAGGAATCACATTGATGAACTACTTGCCTATCAATTACCGAGGTGCAGATAGACTTTTGATGAGGACATTCCAGTAATACAGCCCTTCCTACTGGCTCCATTCCAAGCCCCTATCTCGTCCTCCATTGATATGAAGGGCCTGTAAATTCCTCATCACTTTTCCAAGCGTCCTCCATTCGCATCTACGAAGTCTACGCCAGGTCTTCCTTCTACCTTTTTTAGCCGAGCCCCGAGTTTTTTCGCTTTTTTCTTAACTTATGAGGTCCATATGGCCCAAGTGTGTTCTCTAACACTACCCTAACACCCGAAAGGTGCTTAATGTTCAACGCGGCAGAACGCCGTTACATTACGTTTAGTTCATGTCTCCTTAGTCCGAGCACTGAAGGGAAGAGGGGTTGTTATCGTTGCTTGCTTCTCATTTTCGATCCTTTCAAATAAGATTCTCTAATCGTGCCTTTATTTATGTCGGATCTCTTCTGGATTGGTTTGTTTGTATCACATGGTTCATGGGTGAGTCCTTGTAAATCATTCCGGCGCTTTCTTGTTTTTTCTTGGATGCTCGACATTGCCTATTTGTCCATCATCACTTCTTCGGTTTGATACTCTTCTTCTCTGAAGCAATGCCCCTTCTCTCGCTCCATCTTCTAAGTTAGTGTTTCCCAAACTTTATCTCTCGTGACCATGAACACAAATTGATTTTCACTTGGTGACCCTTTGGGATGAAATATTATTTTTAGTATTATTTTAGTTTAATCCAATTGAATAAAGTTTATTGAATTTTACTATAAGTTAACAATGAATAAATAAAATATAATATTGATTGAAGATAACTGGAGGCAAACCTTCATATTTAAGCAAAGATAAACAACTTTTACCCGCTAACTATAATACTGTTTCATGAATGAACCCTTCTAACTATTTAACTAATATTGACTACTGATAAATATACTATTTTCTTCAGTGTGTCTACATTTAGTTTTATCCAATATATTTTACGGACATTGACTTTTATTTAATAAACAATATATTTTCATATTTCTATGTTGATTGAAGGATATTAACGGCCATTTTTATATCAATGTAATTTATTAAAACAAAAAGCAAGAAAAGAAAATAACTTTTGGCTAGGAACTTGTTTTCTCTAGATTTGACTTGATGTTGATGGAAAGAGAAGAGCGCTGATCATGTTAAGGCTCCAAACGGTTCCTTGCTTTAGTCTTGATCATCACAAGAACCGAAAATCCTTGTTCACGGAGGTATTGGTGGAAAATGAAATAAGAGCTTTTTCAGCTTCATGAAGCAGAATAGGCTTATCTTTCAGTTGAGCCCAGAATTCAGAGTATGATGGACTTTCAAAACGTTGCTTCTCCACCTGATATTCCTGTAGATCTAAAAGTTCGTCTTGAAATCCCGGGATATCTTCTCCAACATCGCTGATTTTCACACCAAACACATTCCTGACCCAACTGCGTTAAAATACATCAACATTTTCTGGCAAATATATGTCCATTTCCTGCTGAAGCTTCCCAAAATGATCTTGGGAAAACGATTTTATATCAGCAAGTTCTATTTCTGACGAATCTTCCAGCACTGCAGTCAACTATGAAGAAGAAGCTGTTTATTTGGTAGCTAATTCTTCTCTCTAAAGTGCAAGTTTCTTCATGAATGAGGTATTTTTTCACTGTCTACTATAGTTTGAATTCGGCGTTGCTTCTCTAAGTTCAATTGATACAACTGTCTAAAAATATCGTCTAAATATGCTAGCTTTGCCGCATAAGAAGCATCTTGTAAAAGTTGGCCAGCTTATGCATCTTCTCTTGGACAAATACTTATATTTCAGTTTACGGAAAATGTGCGAGTTCAAAGCTCTGACCTTTTGAAAATTCAGAATATGGATAACATCCTTCAGAATAAAATAGAGTTCTGGCTGAAGAAGTTGAGAGGCCAAGTTTTCCCTATATAAGAAACAGTCAATTATTATAACATCAGGATTTTCTCCTTTAACCCGAGTGACAAAACCTACAGTATACATAGCCAAAGAGTTAAACCAGTCTATGTTATGTTTATTGAAAAGTTTGTTCACCATAACAAAAATATCTTCTCCTGTAATGGTTGTGGATAGGTCATTACAGATGAGATGTTCTTACTTAATTATGTCTTCTCCTTTGTAATTCACAAAACCCATTGGATGAGGTTCGCCAGCAATGTACACATATTCATCTGTCAGCCCCCAAAATCGACCTGCTTTTTTCCGTGTGACACTTAATTAATATAAAAGATCTAATGAAATGAGATCAACTCGACGTTTGATGCTGTGGTTAGAAAGTGGTAGAGATACAATTTTCTGAGCTACATCTGCTCTACAAGTATTTTTAACCATACGATTACTACTGGTTTCATCAGCTCCTCTCCAATCTTATCAGATTATTGGGATCGTGCAATATACCATGCCGCTTCAAGGGATGCCAAGAAAGCTTTCTCCAAAGAAAAAGCTGCGGCTGAGGGAACATGAATCCGATTTAGTCTTACCTGTTCTTCCTTATCATTCCAGTAACTTAGTCGCTTTTCAATGAAGTTTTATAAAAAAAAACAAAAGTGACGTTTCTGTGGGTTTTCCTACATTGATTCATTGGCAAGGAATTGCAAACACTGTGTTCAGTGTCTCTAATGTAATTCACTGGTTTTCTCTCAGGTGTATGGAACCTTATTTCAGAAAATCAGGTTTATACAGCAATTTATGTTTGCGGGGGCCCATCGTCCTTCTGGAATTCATACCTTAAATAAGTATAATATATATATATATATAAATTAATGTCCCGCAGGAAAAAGGATATTGCTTGCATTGCTAACCTAACGTGATACTTTGTGAGCTGTTCATTTCATATATATATGTATATATATATATATATATATATATATATATATATATATATATATATATATATATATATATATATATATATATATATATATATGGAAGAATAGAGCCTTGATGTTCATCTCGGAGCCTTAGAAATACACGTGGCCTTAAACTTAACCTCTCGGCAGAGCGGTTTAATTGACATCAAGGCGGTTGCTCGCTGCCTCAATATGCACGGTTCGAAATTACTATTTCCGAAGAAAAATTATTCCGTTTTCTCTTTCCTGCGATGAAGTTGTATTTATATATATATATATATATGCGGTTAAAAGGTTTTTTTTTAGCAAACACAGTCTTCATAAAAGCCATCAAAAGAAGCTCTACTCACATACACGAGAAGGTAACACTTAAAATATGCCTTCTCTTAGATAAACAAAAAACTATCTTTCGATTGCCTTTTTCAAGTGTCATCTCTGCTTATCGTAGTGAATGGAAAATTTCTTTTACTCAATGTAAATTACTTGAGACATAAAACACACAAGTATACATTGCTAACCATATCACTCCGGTCATAACAATAACTTTATATTTAGCAGTTTTCCTTTACGATTGAAAATTCCCAAGCTTATGCTGTTTCCTCTATATTAGACAATTGAATATTCTCCTCCTGAATTAGCTTTACAATCACAGTAAATAAAAAGTGTGATTCCCAAATACTGATGTGATACGCACGTCTGTCCACCGACACAGCTACATCGGAACTGAAGCTTTTGAAGAAACAGATAGAGTCAAGCATCAGCAGCCTTGGCGTACTAAGAAGCTGTACTCCAGGAGATCAAGGTTTAACATCAGGCAGAACTTCTTTTGCAACCGAATGGTAGAAAATTGAAATGATCTGACAGAAGGTGTAATATCTTCGGGGAGCACACGCATTTTGAAAAGGCATTAAATAAGGCATGGAGCGGTCAAGCACTAAAATATGCCTTTCGTGCAAAAATTAAAAAATTAAGACACCTTCACCCAAGCCATCTAGTGTAACAGCCAATGAAGAGCTGGGTCCCACAGGCTGAACAGCCTGCTACCTGAGTTTGTACTGTAAGTACAGTGAATATAAGTTAAACTCTACAACTCGTATGTTAGGCCCATTTAGAGTACTGTATACAAGCATGGTCACCACATTTTTAGACATTACATCAACCTGCCCATGTCAGGACAAAGGAGGGCAACAAAAATAATACCTTCGATGAACCACCTTGAATATGAAGATAGACTGAGGGTACTAAATATGTTCTCATTTGAAAGGTGTATGAAAGAGGATATGATTGATCTATTTAAAATTTTGGGGGGATAGATAAGCTGGATTTTAGCAAATTATTTGTGTTGTAAGGTAGTAATAAGACCCGGGGTCACCACTTCAAAGTTGAAAACAGAGGTGCAGGTTGGATGCTAGAAAATAGAGTGGTAGATTACTTGAATAGTTTTCCATCTGAGACGTTAGACAGTACAAACTTGATTAGATGATTATATGGGTAGGGAGATTTAAATTCGGGGGGCGGGGGGTATTCTGGACTCATTCCTGTGGATGCAGTTTTTTATTATTGTATATTATGATTGATTTAGATTTTGACGAGTCTTGATGATGGTATTTTTGGTTTTTGACACATTCCTGTCGATGGCTCTAATCTCAAAGAGACGAACAGTTACTATGGTAGGCCCGCCGGAATCCCTGAAATATTTAAAAAAATGCTTAAGATATGAGCTTAAACATAATGGATTATTGCTATTTAGCGGCTTTCTTTATTGGAACCTATTAAATATAACATAAAGATTTATTTAAGCTTCAGAGCATAATAATAGTTACGTCAATGTCTTTTAGATATTTTGTTGCTTTTTCCTAGATCCTGGCAAATCGACAGGGATGCCAGATGCAAGCTGATGACTGTAAAGTTAAAGTTGATTCCTTTTCAGTATACAAATAGGATATTTTTACTTAATTTTAACATGGGGTTGACATATCTATATAAAAATCATAAAACCCTAATGGCTCTATATTATTAATAAGAAAGGCAAAACATCTTTTAAAATATTCATTCTAAAGCACCAAAAAGCGGAACGATTATTGAAATTAAGAGGAGAAAAAAAGTAGAAATCGAGGCCAAAAGGATGCATTTCCTTAATTGCAGTCGCGCTCTTTAGGGTTTAACACCAATCCGATTGAAAGTGAACGTTACTGTATCGTGTATACAGGTATAGGCAAGCAAAAATGTGAGAATAAAAATGCTTCTTCTCTCATTTTACTTTAAGGGGTGTAATTTCTTTTAGTTTTCTTCATAAATTTGGGGAAGCATTGTTTTCCTCGCTTTCATTGACTGCACGCCACTGATGGAATCATATCACCCAAATAGATGAGTATTGAATCTCCAGACTCAGGAAGAACTTTGTCCTCCCATAGTTAAATGAATTTGCTCCAGACTCAGATACCTTTAATTAATGGCACACATACGATTGCGCTGAAGATGAGGCATAATATTGTTGAAATAGCTCCCATAACTCGCGTTGCTATTTAAGTTTACTCTATGCACTCTACAGTGGTAATTCTTTGACTGATAAAATAACTACAAAGAAGATATAACTTGATTCTAAAATATAAATAGAATGTCTGTGATAATGAAGAAATTTCGAAGGTTAATATCACGATGATCCCTTCCTTATTATCGATCCTTAAGTGGATTCTGGCGGCCATAGATTTTTCTCGCTGCCAGGAGCCAATTTTCGGGGCATCTTTCCCAGAATGGATAGTGTAGCGGCCTTTTTTCCAGACGGCCTCAATTCAAACCCAATTTGGCTGCCGGGGACTAATAGTGTTATAGTGGATCTAAAATGTGCTACCATTCATAGAGGTTGTTTGGACCGTAATTTTCCTCTGAGTTAG
Organism: Ceratothoa steindachneri; assembly: GCA_963969495.1. NCBI lineage: Eukaryota > Metazoa > Arthropoda > Malacostraca > Isopoda > Cymothoidae > Ceratothoa > Ceratothoa steindachneri. The sequence continues at coordinate 146,798,187 of OZ018331.1, read as the reverse complement.
CATCATACTGTGCGTATCAGGCGTAAACGAAGTTTGATAAAAAATAAACCATTTTGGATTTTGAGATATTGTCAGATAAAATTCTCACAAGAATGAGAGTCCCAATTTAGTCTCATGAGACACAATTAAGGTCAAAGATTAATTGCCACCGAATGCCAATCGTTTCGACATAAAAGACGAATATTTTACTCAAAATAAGAAAGGTAGCGCACAAATCTCTACTTTTCGAACCGATAAAAATACAGCTAATAATTATGAGATGCATTCAATTATGTTTTAGCTGCACAAAATCAATGACTTTCAAAGAGATTCTCATAGAAAAATATAAATTTATCTCTTAAGACAAAGGTCGAAACCCCAAATTAAAGAGTCGAAAAAATACTGCGAAACAATTATTATTAATATCATTTAAATTTGGTCCGAACTTTAATCGAGAGTTCTAAGTTTGCAAATTTGTAACCTTGTGTTCAGAATAAGACAAGTCAGTGCCAATTCGGAATAAATCAGCATTGGGTATGGTTTAACAAATGCAATGGAGAAAGCGAATAGCGGAATGCGTGTTAGAAAACCCGAAGAGCTGTGAGTTGCTGATAGATGGATAGGTAATTGTTATATTACGGAGAAGCAAATGTTTGGGCTCATTAGTTCTAGCTGTGACCCTCGGAAGAGCAAAAGAAAGTTATACTCTGGTTAAACGCGGGGATAAAGGCTTTGGCCTTAACTGAATAAGGAATAGGCTTCAATAGGAGTCATAAAACGGCAATTTTTCCAAAGGCCGAGAGAGAAGGTGATTGAAATTTTGGGCAGAGCCATGAGTTACATCTGGAAGAAATTCATAAAATTTGGAGGAAGTCACTTAGTAGAGTTTTTTAAAATCCTTCGAAAATCCCTCAAAATATCGAAAATTGGTTTGATGTTACGTAAATAGCCCCCCAAAAGTTTAAAAAATCAGACAAGACATTTATGGTTAATCAGTGTGACGGTACTAAAGTAAACATGCAAAAACTTTACCAAGAAGATCAGGCACAAAAATGACAATTTCAGCCAGTACAGTTTTAAAACATGGATTTGTGACATTATTAGGAATTTTGTATTCTACGAAATCTAACAAAGTGGATCAACGCTTCTATCGCGAGACCGTTGGCCTTGATATCAAATAAGAATGGAATGAATCCCCTAACTTGATTTGTGTGATTGCTTTAAGTACGGTGAGAGAGAATCTCTGGATTTTCAAAGATTTATTTCTCAACAAAAGATAATTCCAGATATTAGTGACAAAAGAGCTAATTTATTTAGCAATTAATTTAGCTACAGCAAGGCTAAAATTGCAGAGAAATGAAACGTACAAGTGTGAAGAACAAATTAAATTAACTTTTTGCATAATATTAATTAAAATACTTATGGAAGTATAATTGCGAGTGATGGTGGCTGTACCTTTTTACAGAACTCTGAAAAGTGAGGAAAATTGCAAGCGAGACAACTATTGTGTAATGATGATGGAAAAAAATGAATGAATTAAAACGTTGCTCTGGAAAGAAGTTTGGATGTCAGAGTGCGACTTTATGCCGAGGGCTTAATGGCGCAAGTGGAAGTAAAGACAAAGGTGAAACAAGTCAAATTTCTCATGGAGAAGTCGTCAGGAGAGCCTCAGCGATTTCACGTATTAACATTGATGACCTCAGGCGAGAGACTCTCACGGAGAGGTAGGTTGGAATGAGCAATATATTAAGATGGCAAAATGTAAAATGTATATACCATTACAAAGGATACATATTTGCTTATGGAAGGGATGAGAAATATACGACATTAACGGAAAAATGAAAACTAACGAAGAATAAAGACACATTGTGCAAGAACAATGTCTATTGCAGAGAGAATGGTTGCACAAATTTTAGGGTAATGAGAGTTGTCGTGTAACCAAATGATACCTATAGTATAGGGTAAATAAAAGGAAATGGAATAATAATTAATTAGGGAAACACGCTGACCAAGCAAACTGGTCGAGAAATATTGTGGCTAAGAAAAGAGAGAACGAAACATTTTAAAGAAATGAAAAATATTACTCAGGAGAGAAGTTAACAAACAAAGAATTCCTCTGTCAATTTATCGTGACAGAAATTCCCTGACAAAAGCTTCCAGCCAGGCGGATAACACCTCTGTACATGTATTCGTCTTCCAATGAGGCTCCTAACTATCGAAAATCAGCCTCTAAACTAAGATCTTTAGACATGCGAATCAAATCAAAATGATGAGAATCCATAAATAACCTCTTCCCTAAATATTTTATTGCAAATATAAATTTATTATATGATAAATAGTGTATTTAAGGAAAGAGGTAAATTTCTACTACATATTTTCTTATTAAAAAGTGTGGTCTTTTGTTTCTTAATACGGTCTGTACCACTTATTTGACCTACTAGATATTCAAGCGTTTCTCATTGAACTGGGATCCGAACCGTGGGTTCACCATATATTGCATTCGCCGCAAATTGACCCAAATAGGGAATTCATCAGGGTACTGTAAGTACTGTTTTCTTTCGGCTAGCTTATTAATCTTTATGTGATTTGCATAATAATTACATAAAATACAGATTTAAATCTGAAGAAGGTGTAGAAATTTTTCCAGAGTTTGCTATTAAACCTGGATGGTAGACAAGCACTCTGCGAAACTCCACGGCTCTGAAATTTGGTTATAATTTCGTACTAATTTCTTAGATTTTGATAATTTTGAAAAAGGGCAAAAAGTAAGCTTTTAATGATACTAAGATACTAAGAAATATTCTACAATGGGTTAAACTCATGAAGGTGTTCATTTTAATTAAAACATAAAATTCTTGAATAAATCTTGCGTATTCTCCTTTCACATACAAAAACTTCAAATTAAATCGCATAAAAGCCTTTGAATTTCAAATTGACGATTCTGTTAGAAATTTGCTGAATAATTCTTTCTTTAGTCGACAAATTTCTTCCTATGAGCCTTTTTCCGTTATAGTATTTCTGCAATTAAATTTTCATATGTACAAATAAGCTTTTCCGAGACCTCCCTCCTCTGGTTAGATTGAGATATATCTCATCAAAAAAACATCAAAAGTTGATATAGAAAACTTGAATGCATCTAATTATCTTTTAATTGATCACGTCACTCTTATTAGTAACAATTCTTAAGCAAAGCTTAATTATGATACCCAACTAATAAAAACGATAGAGATAAGACGCTTAAATCATGCTCATGTAGGAAATAGTTAATTTCTTCAAATTTATTCGTTAGGCTCATTCCTTTCTTTATTGTTCTTATTATTATCCCCGGCTCAGAAACTCTAATGGATAAAAAAAGAATCTTCGGGTCAAGGAGCATTCCTTGATTATATGCCAGTCTGATGCTTTCGTTGCCCAAAATGCGTAAATATAGAAGTACTGCGTGCCCTCCTTGTCTAAGAAATATACTTGAGATACCTTACTTCTCCACACTTTCACATTCTTAACAACATCACAATACAAACCTTTTACTCTACAACTTCAAGTGGAGTTGTTATATTTAAGATACGATGTAAATCTCTCGAAGTGCTGCTTCTTTGTCTTCCTTTCCTCAAAGGTGAACCACAACCCTGTAGATAATACGTAATGACAATTTTTAATATTTCAATATATTTACTCTCTTCTCTATTCCTAAAGCATTTTTTAAGTCTATCCTTCCTACCTCTCTAAAGTACCTAAACGCGGATACGTTTTTAATTTGATCTAAGCTCGCTATTTACAGAAGAGAGAGCAATAAATATAAATCCAAAAGTTTATAAGCCAACTTTAGCCTGTAAAACAAGATGACTGAAGTAAATTATAATATTTTGTATGTTGTCAGATGCATTGAATATCTACTACAATGAATTGTGTGGCGCAGTTGCCTATTTATTATATGATTTTGCTTTAAATGCAATTTTTGGCTGATGATGCGAGCTAGATAGAGAATGAATGTGAAGTCAAAATTCTTTTGAATTTCAGGATGAAACTATCAGTTCAATTCCACATTTAAAAATAAATTGGTATATATTAGGAAGTTAAAGAAAATGGGTATAATCGTACAGAGGGAACAACTCCCAGCGAGGAGTGATGGCCAAAGAAACGGACAGGTAGTAGACGTATTTTTAATATAATCTAGAACGAAGCCATTATAGGTATGATTGAATCTTATTTTATGCGGCAGTAAGGGGGGCAAAATGTAGTAAAAAGGGTGGCTATTAAAGCTCAACGATTCAAGGGAACCAATTAGAGGCCCCATTGTGGGTCTGTAAATAGGGAGTAGGGGAGAGCAAGGGTACTCTGTCTTTAATTCAAATTTCATGCATGCTATGGCCAATGATAATATAATTAATAAGGATCTAAAAATGATTTTTTCATCCCAATTTGCTGATAAAACTCGTATAACGCGGTCACTTACGTTAAGTAATCTTAACTGCGTTTGAATGTGTCACATTTATTTAGAGATTTGGTATTGTATGTGTTTGTTGTCCCTTTGATGTACGAAATCCCCCAAACCAATATTGAAAGGCGAAATCTCTTAACGCCTAAATGACCCAAAGCCTAAATCCGCAATTAAGTTAAGTTAGGGTGGGAATTTTGGCGTTTCTGAACTTCAGCATAATTGTTTTTAGGCTTTTCAGGATTTTGGTTTCTATGGATTCAGATTTTCAGTTTACGACCCAGATCTAGGTTGCGTTATCGATACATCACATTATTCCTTTTTTCTTTTTTTTTCTTTTTTATTATTGTATGGTGTGCAAATAGTAAGGCTATGAAAGAACATTTTGCATGTAAATCAACCAATTTAACCATAATTTGGTTGAAGACAACAAAAAAACTTGTTTTATCGTCGCTCCTTAAATCCACCCGTGAAAGTGTCGCTGTTATTGATATTTACGGATAACCGAAAAACGAAAATCGACGACGGGATATGCCTCTGGCTTTCTTCCGCTTTCGAGCAATATGCCCTTGTTAGTTCACATTCTTTTAAGTTTCTTCATATAAATGCCTTTATATGCTCATGTGGGCCATTTATAACTCCTAACCATCTTCAACTCAACCTCTCTCTGCTTCTTCCTCCTAGCGAGAAAAGAGCAAAAGGAACCGAACCAACTTATTTCTTTCCCTGCACAAATTATAACTTAAAAAAGGACGATATTACTCCATTTTCTCTGGCTCTTCTAAATCTGCTCTTCTTGTATTCTCTCTACTTTTATTTCTTCGATCATCCTTTACGTGTCTATGTTGGTCTCTTTTGGTCATATTTGTGTAAAATAATAATCCTCTCCCTCTCTACCTTCATTTTGTTACTTTCCCCTTGTCTTTTTTCTTTTATACTAATCACCTTTCCCTTAATATTTTCTGCTCCAAGCAGATACATTCCTAGATTTAAACTTATGAAATTAACAAGACAGCAAATTTGGCTAAATTTAACCTGTGAAGCAGAGAAAATCCTTTAAAGAACCTTATGAAAGAGAGGATAGAAGGACGTAAAGATATATACAACAACGCAGCAAAATAGAGAGAGTACCAATTTTCTCTCTTTCTTTATCCCACTTGATGATCCTGTTATCGCTTCATTCGATCCACTTTTGGGACTACGGCAGAAGCCTTCATAAGTAGACTGGACATATATAATCCTCAATTCGCTATTCAATTAGTCATTGCCCTCATTTTAAGAGACGAATCAAACTAGGCAACTTGTATTTCAAACCTACAACTAGTGTTAAGAGTTGGAGCATTTAAGACTAATTTAACAAGTTTAACAAAATGGGTGGAAAGGTACTCTAAAGGAACGCAGAAAATATTGCTATAAATATTAATTCGGCGATGGAAGCTTCTTCTTAAAAGAACAAAAAGAGAATAAAAGATCTTAAAACAAAGAGCTATGTTTCCAAGAGCTACTTAGGTCTATACCAATTCGACCTTGAGAGCGTATTCCATGCACTTAATAGGTCTTTATCGATCAGGTACAAACTAATCTACACATCGAACTTCATATCATACATTTTCTGCCTACCTATTCACTGATCTATGAATACACTTCCATATATTACAATTACTCTCTACGTAAAGACTTATATATGTCTGTAGCTATTACTGTTTATTTCTAATATGCATACTCTTCGCACTCCAATGGCATAGAGGGGCGAATTCTTGTCTCCCGCTGACACCGTCTGCTAATGGTAAATAAAAAAAAACCGTGACAGGAAAACAAGAAATAATTTGTTAAATACATTTAACTTGATGCTCTACAACGACTATTGACTGACATCATTGGGGGCAGGGGGGCTCGGGCATTATTGCGTAAATTTAAAGTGATATTTCTCTGTTCTCCAATAAGATACATTTAAACACGACGAGTTCTCGTGCAACCTGTTTCTAAATATTATAACAGATGTACCTTCTACTATGTGGTCTGGTAGGCTATTCCACGCTTGATTGTTTCTATAGGTAAAATAAAGTGCGCTATGCTACTGGTGAATTGTCGCTTCTCAACTATTTTATAGCATTTTGGAAGGGTTATTCGCTCTATAATCTAAGTGGAATAATGGCGAGCAATTTATGTTGGAAACTCTTTGAAGATTTTGACAAGGTCGATCTGGTTGCCGCGTAAACGTCTTCTCGCGAGTAGACAGCAGAGTCTTTTTTCCTTAGGGTTTGTTCCTTTCTTCCTTAGGGGTTGTTCCTAAGTTCGGGTATCAGTTTAATCGCACTCTTTCTTATACTTCCACATTTTTGCTAAGGCTTAGATACCAGAATTGAACCGCATACTCTAAATGTGGTAGAATTAATGATTCATATAAGGGTAATATTATGTCTCTAGACTGAAGGGAGAGATCTCGGGCCATTGATCCAAGCATCGACTTTGCTTTTTCAGTCGCTTCAAACATTGATTTAAAACTTTATTTTGGGCCTATTTTTATTTTAATGGAGCCTACCTAGCACTAATTAGGTTTGATAAAGCGCCTCATGCCTCATGTAGGCATTTGACAGAGAAGCGCTATAGAAAACAAGGGCAACAGACCTAGTCGCGTGCTCTCAATTATTCTGACTTATGACCTTATGACCCTATGACCTTACGACCTTCAAAATTGGCAACAGGTGCGACAATCCTACAAATAGTTAGTTTTCTTTTCATAATTCTCAGAATAATCTAGGGAGAGCCTTAAAATTATTCCATTCGTAAGAGAATGTAAAACAATATAAGGGTTTCAAATTTCGTTAGAATCGGCTGAATAGTTACGATGTTATTGCCCCAAAACTCATTGAAAAGTAAAATGGTTACATACAACCGACCTATCAACCCACGGAACGACATAGTAACTTATAGATTTTGCGCGCAAGCGACTTCAAAAAAGTATGCCTCTCGAAAACATTGACTACCAAAAAATCTATGCCTCTCGAAAACATTGAGTAAAAAACAATCTATGCCTCTTGAAAACATTGAGTACAAAAAATCTAGGCCACTCGAAAACATTAAGTACAAAAAATCTATGCCTCTCGAAAACATTGAGTAAAAAACAATCTATGCCTTTCGAAAACATTGAGTACAAAAAATCTAGGCCACTCGAAAACATTGAGTACAAAAATCTATGCCTCCCGAAAACATTGAGTACAAAAAATTATCGGCCACTCGAAAACATTGAGTACAAAAAATCTATGCCTCTCGAAAACATTGAGTACAAAAAAATCTCGGCCACTCAAAAACACTCAGTACAAAACATCTATGCATCTCGAAAACATTTGAGTACAAAAAGTTTCGGCCACTCGTAACATTGAGTACAAAAAATCTATGCCTCTCGAAAACATCGAGTACAATGGCCTACGGTAAAAATAAAATAAAACTGTTTTATTAAGACAATCAATAGATATATTACAGTAATTCGCGTTTTGCGTCAGTGCCTGACAAAAAGATATTCCTGCAGAACTTCCGCATATGAAATCTGATCTAAATTTAATCACGTTTTTAGTTAGGGTGAGATGGAAAGAGGATTTTAGTAATTTAACTTAATTGATACTAGAATTTCGTTTATGGTCAAAACCGTTGAATTCATCACTTGTATAAAACTTATGGTACACCACTTTTCACGTCCTAATCCTAATAAATACGAGAAGAAAATCTTACTAGGCAAAAACATAAAGAAGTAGTAGATATTTTTTTACTTTGGTGGGCGAAAATCAAATTGAATAACACAGAAGCAATCCTATTTAGTACCACTAGAACTTTGCTTTGATTAAGGTACCTTTATGGTTTAGCTTTATCCTCTTTACCTCCCATTAGCCAATGTCTATAGAAATTTCCATATTTTCTTGCAGCAAATCCATTTTATTATCATTTACTACGATGGTATCATAGCGGTGGTATGATAGATCCTAGATATTGGGGAGAAGTAAATATCTTCAATGCAGTTTGCAGACACCTTTGCAAAGGTATATTTTTCTTTAAATCATTTTATTAATCGACAATAATTCATTAACCGTAACCAAACGATGTGTATTAAGCCTAGATAAGTAGAGCTCCACTAAATGCCAATTGAGCTCCTCTTTTGGGCAAAGCTATTAAGCTGAAGTTCCTTTGCCTGAAGTTTCCAAACGAACTTCAACAGTGTCTTTTGTTTAAAGAATCTCTTCTAGTAACTCATTCATATTTTGAATTTATTATCTCACATTTATTCTCTCATGTTTTTTATATCTTTCTGGACATTGGCCATCTCCATTAAGGCAATTCCCCAAATTCGTTGCTTTAGTATATACCTGGGTTGTGTATGTATTTTCACTTTCTGTCTCAATGGAGATGGCGAATGTCCAGAAAGATATAAAAAAGTGTCATAAGAACATATATTAGACGCGCATACAAATGCTGTTCGTCATGCGCATTGTTCCATAACGAAATTCAAAGAATAAAACAAGTCCTCATCAATAATGGTTTCTCCAACACTATGGTGGACAAAGAAACAAATACATTCCTTAAATTCTTACATAAAAATAACAATAATAAAAATGAAGACAATAAGAAACACCCAATAAATATCTTCTATATGAACCAAATGAGCGAATCGTATAAAATCGACGAAAGAACAATCAATAATATTATACACCAAAATACAAAATGCACGAATCCAGAAGAAACGCTACAAGTAACAATATATTATAAAACCCCCAAAATAAGTAATCACCTCATTATCAATGACACAAGTACGAAAAAAGAATAGAAAACTTCCAATGTAATTTATAGATTCACCTGTCCGCAAGAAGATTGCAAGCTTCATAATTCAAATAAATACATTAGAATGACAACCACATCCCTATCTCGTAGACTCACCATGCATCTGCAAAACGGCGCAATCAAAAACCACTACATCAACATGAAATTCAACTAACACGAGAAATTTAGTATAAAACACCATTATCAAACCTCACACGCCTTTATATCCTGGAAGCGATCCTAATCCAAGAAAAAAACCCGAAGATTAATGCCTAATTGACCGCCACCCAGCGAACCTTAAAACTCTTTACGGATTAACGGTCAATAATGACAGAAATCCCATTCCCGAATGTACCTTTTCTCACTACTTCCTGTCAACCACATTCCCCCTTCTTTTCATTATCTAAATTATCTTTAGTATATAAATGTAATGCCTTTAAATGTTTAACCAGTGCAAAATTAATTTGCTCCGAAGATGGTCAAACGTGACTAAAAGCTCAGCTAGCTAAAAATAAACCATGAATATCTGAACCCTTCTCTATAACCTTTCGCAAGACGAAAAAAGAATAATAAGGAAATTAGAAAAGCATAGAAAAAAGCTAATCAAGGTCCAACTAGACCTTGTCTTTAATAAAACATGTATGAAAGAAAAGTCTTATCCAACTATACAAATATATATATATTATTATTATTATTATTATTAAAGAGAGATAGAAAGATAGATACATAGATAGCTAGAAAGAAATATATATTAGAAACCCATTTTTAAGAAGAGAAATCCTTTGGACCTCGAATTATCATGAATTAGCTCCATTCCATGACGCTGCACTTTGTTTTCAAATGAAATATCAGATTATCCTGATTTTCAGGTAGTCTTCCGAGCAACGAAATCTAGTGTCGCCTCTTCATTCAGTTTTCAGATCTTTAGAAAAAAATCAGCTCTAAACTACTTCAGACAGGCGGAAAAGAGAAGCTCGTAGAGAAAATGATAAAGTTGCAGAAATTAAATATATACTAAAAGAATATACTTCGAAGTGAGTAAAGAAGAGACAACTCGTGACAAGGATAAGATTGTTGGAGCCATTTATCAAGATGATGCCAAATTTTGCGAAGGTAGAAATGCCCTTGATTACAAATAGTGCGAGTTTGATTGCCATCGATATTATCAAGTACAACGAGGGTGCGAATGCAGTCATTTGAGTGCCCCCCCTCCGCTCGGGCCTCACCCCTAAACGTGTTCTCGTAAACGAAAATATGTTTTTGCATGTTCCAATTTCTTCTTTAATTTATGCTATTGTCGTGGCGTCACTTAAACGGGGTTGGCATTAGGATATTTGTGACTCTGTGCAGTCTCCTTTGAGGTCCTCCATCACACAGGGCAATGTTAGTAATAACATTTTTTAAGCTTCTTAAAATATTTAAATCAAATAAAATTTATCTTTTTTATTATTATATACTTGAACTTTCATAAGACGCTGCTTTATATTTAATTTGGAGTACGTCGCTTGAATTTCATTAGCATTTTAAATAAAATAATAAAATAAACAAAATAAAATTGGGAATATAGAAAAAGAAAAAAGTTTAATCAACGCTAATTAGAGTTAGGCAATATAAAAATACCAAAACTTAAAAGACTTTTTTATATGTAAAATGAATAAACAAACTAATTGCAAGTATATTAATATAAGTAAAGAATCTTTGAAAGTGGTCAAAACTCCATAGGAATATTCAGATTTGCCAAGATCTGTATTGAGTAATGTTTTTAAGCCTCTTTTATTCATATGGAACAGAAGAGGTCAACATTAAATGAATCCCATGGGATATTTATAACAACTATTAAAATAGGCCTTAAAATGGCCTATTTTAGAGAGGCAAACATTACTTCAGTTTGAATTTTCAAGCGACTTCTGGCCAAAGTGTGACCTTTATCTTCAGTTCATAAATTTGCCAAAAAACAATAACTATTAAACTTGATGAACCAAAATAGAAGACTCAGCAAATATGAGTAATTTAATACAAAGATGAAAGTGTTTGTGGAAAAGAAGTCAATGGCTGAAGTTTGATGACATTGATTTCATTTATTTCCTTGAGGGTGAGTCAAAAGGCGAAAAAATTCCATTTCGCTGACAAAATAATCAGAACAAACAAACAAAGGAGTCTTTGTAGCAAAACATAGAATACTCGAAGCATGTATTCCGAGCAAAAAGGAGTAGCAAACTTACTCAAAATCTACCTAACTTACCACTCAGGTTGTCGAAAGTTTTTGATGCTTCTAAATGATAAAGTTACTCACGGCCATCTCGAATTTCTGCTTCTTTCTATGACTGTCTTTTCCGTCTATTTTTTACCCTAATGTGGTTCTACTTGTAATCAAGACCTCAAAAGAAGAAAAGAAATGTTTAAAAATCAGATAAAAACGACCTTCTTTATCCCACTTTTTGGGGGTAAAAAATCCAGGCTATTTTGGTATTTTGTTATCAGTGAGCTCCTTTAGAGGATATTTTTGCTCGTTTTAAGAGTCCTTCTGCAAGTACTCTTTTTTAGCCCTTTCTGCATTTTACCTTGCCCTAACTTCATCACTTAACTTATGAAGCCTTTTTTTAAAAAAAGGTTCCCATTACAAATTCTTTCGTTTTTTTCCTTTAAAAATAAATAATCAACAACTTCGTGGCTCTTGTTTCATGTGAGTTAGGGCATGGAGGTTGGCGGCTCGAGTGACAAGCTCATGACACTGAAGTATCAGCGGTAAGGGGCCGAATCCCAGGTTAATCCGGTCAGGTAAATATCTTCATGTTTTTTATTCTAAATAGGAACAAGTTTTCTTCAAACCTGGTGAAAAGGGGATCACATAGGCATGCCATCCCTTTTTCTATATAGCAACAGCCTCAGTCATGCAAGATCATCGTCGATCACTCTCTGCAGAATAATGGTAGCATTTCTATTTAACATTTCCAGCGACGGGCCAATTGCAGAAATGTAATTTCTTGTAAGAATATCAATGCAATATCGGTGACTGTGACCATCGCACTTCTTCGTACATTGGGATGACTAATACAACCCGTCTGGGCGATTTACAGCGCACCTCCAAGACGGAGCCATCAAACGCCACACTGCAAAACATCGGACGACCGTCACCCTGGAAATCTTAAATAGAAATAATACTATCATTCATTCTGAAGGAGAGTGATCGACGACGACTGCACTTGGCCCATATATATATATATATATATATATATATATATATATATATATATATATATATTATGTATATGTTTGCCTTAAGGTTTATTATTGTTATGAATTATTTTCCCCTCGCATTAATGTTCTTCATCTTAAGTCTAATTGTCGTAGTCTCCGATATTTAATCCAGTTTACTATCCCTAATGAAAAACTAAAATCAGTATTTTGGAATATTTCTTCCTTAATAATAATAATAGAAATACTTTTACTACTAATAAAAGTAATAAGGATAATAATAATAAAATGTAGTGACAAAGTGCAGTGGGAGAAGGGAGACATCCCGAAAGGGTGATCTGGAGAGAATAATGGTGAATCGAAAAACACCGATAAGTATTTTCGAGGTAATTTGTCTTAGAGAATTAGAAATTTGAACGACTCGTCTTGTGTTAGCGTTGATCATTAATTAATTGATTATACGACGAACATTATTACCTTGTCAGTTTCAATTCTTCTTCCCTAACCAGCATTGTTGTGATCGATTTTTCTTTTTTAATTGTAGTGTAAAAAGCAATAGCATTTAATTGGCTAGCTTTATTCTAGGCATTTTTCACAATGTCCAATTAGCGGGATAATCGGATTATATAAAAAGTGTCTCGTATCTTGATTGTGATTGAATGGCAAACAGATTTGAGTCTCTTGTTTTTCTCCGTTTTCTGTGTCGAGCCGCTGTAAAATACATAATGTAGTCGCACATTTTATGTAGAAAATGACATATTCCACCTGCCTTTGTTGAGTTTGTATTAAAAGAAATGGATCAACAAAATTATTCTCAGACTCACCTCTTTTAATTTCCCCATACTGAGTAAATATCCTGAGATTGAGTTCTAATCATTTTCCTTTCATTAACAGGTTTTATTTTTTAATGATTCAAATTATGGTTTTGTCCTTCAATAACATTATCGTTCTCTCTCACACCTGGTTAGAAGCTCGTGTGTCTAATCGGCCGAATGAAAGAGAGTGAGAGAGGGGGGAGAAGATTGAAAGAGAAAGGGAGGTCAATAGAAGAAATGTAATTATCTTTCCTAATTTTAGAAGATTAAGATCCCTGTGTTTCCCCCAAATTTACCTAAAGTTGAAGAGGCAAATGTTTTAGAAGGATTTTCAAGGACTTTTGATGGCCTGAAGGAAATTATGCCAGGAAATTCGTCGCATTCGCTGAAATATCAGAATTCTTTAAACGGACGCAAGCTTCTTGTGGCTAATGCGAAGGACCACACATTTAATCATTACTACTGAATGCGATCCATTACCATTGTTGAGTAGAAGGAAAAACCTAGAGGATATTTTGTATCCATCTCTACCGAGGAGTGTCCATGGGTTCGGATAGGAACGAATACGGTAGGAGAAGACTCCTAAAGGACAGAACTTAGGAGGTTTTTCTTCATCCCAAAACGGTAACAATGCGACCCATCTTTGCAGGTACAGAAGTTAAGCAGAAGAGAATCGTCGGATGCATTGAACACCTTTGTCTGCCTCTAAGCAGTACCTCGCATTGCCAGGTTTGTGTCACCTGCTCCTTATGCCACACCTAAATGGGCGAACGATGTTCGTATCTTGAATCCTAGAAAGGTTGATTTCCCTTCCCGTACTTACATAAGGACTGTTAGTTAGTGAGTTGGTCGACACCAATCCTTCCTTGATCCAGGAGGATCACCGACCGGATAATGAAATCTTTATAAAGGTCAGTATAACAATCGCTGGTCGGCCCGAGGACACCAGGAGTCGGTCCTCTTGTGGGGAAAGGTGTCAGGAAGTATTATGTTTCGACACCAAACAGCGTTCAGGTGGAACCTTCGTCGCCCTGGGGCAGAGGGACCTGTTCCGCTTCAGAGGTATGTGGATATAGATATCCATTCGTAGGATTCCTCGTAGCAGAGAGAGTGAGTGTGTTGTTGTGCGAAGACTAAAGAGAAAAGAAAGCAATGTTGTGATTAGCTATGTGTGTGGTGAGAAGTGTAAGATCTACCCACCCGAATACACGGCTGAATGCAGCGCGTCCACCAGACGGTAGCCAGATTTCTCCGTGAGCTGACGTATGTCTCCGCTCAGGCCGGGATTCGGGATCGAACCCGGTACCGCGAGGTTGGGATACCAACGCCGTATCAACTCGGCAGGCATCAGCTCACATAAGGACTGTCCTTAACATCCTCAATTTTTTTACAGTTTTATTGTTTTATACTCTACTCTTATCCAATTTATTTCCATACCTTTTCATTTCCACTAATTTCAACACTTTACTTTGTGAATCTTTTTAAAATAAATCTAGCGCTGAGTTTCCATTGTTTTGCGCTCTAAAATTTTAAATAATAATACTGGACTCGTTCCTGGTCACACTTTTAACATCCACCCGCCCCAACTCCCTTGCTTTTCCTCCCTCTCAAAACAGGTCAACGTGCCCAATGGTGGCACTTAGGCACTTGAGGCTGTCAGTTTTTCTCTTCCTGAAATTGGGACATCGCCTTAAAATAGCAAAATCCCGAATGTCGCAGGATATTAGAAGATTGACGACACGTGAGCCCCAATTAATAGGATTTGGAACGGGGATGAAAGCACGTTCCCTTCTCTAATGAGATTCATTTCATGGCTGCACACATTTGTGTATTACAATTGTGCCAACCATTAATTATAATCCCGTTCGAGAAAAAAACTTAGGGCAAGGATTAATTAAAAGAAATCCAGCCTCACTTTTCTGTAGATGAGAAAAAGTGCGGTGGAAAGTAGAGGAAGAGGGATTATTTACTATCATGTTCCCTTGCCACAAAACCGAAGAGGAATGGTAGTACAGGTTAAGGGGCTTCTAAAATCATTCCCTTCCTAAAATGGTCAAAGCGAGATAATAATAATAATTTATGGGCAACAGATAAAAATAGGTGAACTCAAAGACGGTTCAATTTAATATAGTTTTAACCCGTCCTGCACCCAAGGAGTTCTTGAATTCATTCATTCATATTTAATAAAACCCAAGAAGATTTTTCCAGAAATTCTAACCTAGGTGTTGGAGAGAACGATAATGTTACAATTTTCAATACTTCTGTTATTCCTTGATTAAGAACTCGAAATAAAGTTCGAAAGTACTTGGAATCCTCATATTAATTTCCCCCCTGGGCTTTGTTGCATTTATTGCTTACTCACGCGATACTCTGTGAGTTTTCCACATATATATTTATATAAATATATATATATATATATATATATATATATATATATATATATGCGTGAAATAGTACAAAAATTAATATGTATCCAATACTTTATTATACTGTATTATTTTGGTAATTTTTAATCAATTTTTTGCACTTCTGAGTTTTTCATTTTTCATTTGCACAGGTGACTGAAAGTATTATTGGAACAAATTTGTAAATTATCAACCCAAAAGAAGAAATATTATGCATGAATTAGTAAAAAATGTTATGTATCCACAAATTGTGCATGCCACTGTATATATATATATATAAATATATATATATATATATATATATATGTATATATATATATATATATATATATATATATATATATATATATATATATATATATATATGTGAGGGAACCCCACGTTGAATCTTTTGAGCAAACGGAACTTCCACGTGCTGCAGACGACCCGGTTAGGCCTAAATTGGTAGCCTCGAACCGCCTCCCCCATGATTCACCTTTACGGGGACTAGAATAGCCTCTACAGGAAGATTCGTAGCCATTCGAGAGTAGAGCTGTTTCCGGCTACCACCCTCGGGGAGAGCCTCGAACATAAATAGAGTTCGACTCCCATGAGGAGACACAGAGTTGAGAAGTCTCGCCCAGAACCCAGAAGATTCCTTATGGTTCCAAGTCAAGTGCTAGCAACAAAGCAAAGTGACAGCTGGACTATTTTGTGTATTTGGAATTAGCCCCAGCCAGGAGGTAATTCTACTGAACGATCGCCCCGAGTGTTTTTCCCGACTTCTTTTATCAACTGCTGTCGAAGCCCTCCTCATTTCGGGTAGCCTCAATACTCCCTCCTGGAACGAAAGTTACCCTCCATCCTTACTTTTGGAGAACCGTCATCACTCCAACCTTCCTCTCTGAAGTCCGAGCGGCCTCACTTCAAGTGCACAAGACATCCGTAAGCTATTTCTCTCCCCCTTTTAGTAACCCAATTAAGTTATTCCCCCTCCCCCATTTGAATAGTTTCCTCCGGGGAAACCTTAAGTTCTAACTTAATAGCCTGATTTATAACTACAATTCGCCCTTTCATTGAATGATGTGATTTTGCCCGTTAATTCTCTGAGGTAATTTTACACATCAATTCTCGCATTATTTTCGTGTAAATAAAATTATATTTTTGTAAATGCCTCTTTACATGACCTTGAGCTTTGCCATTGTCTATAATTTACCTGACCTTATCGCACTCTCTCGCTACTCAGCCCGTCTGAACTCGTGGTTTTCCGTCCCTTTTGTCGGTTCGCTTTCCAGTTATTGTTCCCTCCATCATAGATATAATATGGTATTGATATAATGTAATGTCATACCACGACAATATATATATATATATATATATATATATATATATATATATATATATATATATATATATGAATATGTATTGTCGTAGAATTCCCCTCCTTTTAGTACTATTCTAAGAGTGCTAAGAGTGTCTAATATATTGATATTATAAGAATATCTTAACGAACATAGCCGTTACGAAACACGTAAGGATATATATAAGAGAAACGAACATTAATCCCCAAATAAACTTATATTTTACCTTTATCAAATAAATACATAACATTTATACATTAACTACAGCAATACTCTAAATATTATTATAAACAAGAATTAATTAAATTAGTTTATCCCCCAAAATTGGTTAACGTTTTCTCTACACACAACAATAACATAAGAATTAGGCTTACGGACTCATGTGGAGTTTAAAGGCCTCAAGAATGTTATTTACTCTCGACCCGTGCCGCCGGCCAGATATAGATGAGCAAGATCACACGGTTGTTTTGGCGAGGGTGACAGCGGGGGGGTCCACACGTTCTTCCGGGGGGCGGGGGAGTTCTTCAAGGACGAGAACCAATACGGTGCTTTATTCAACACCTAGGAATTCGTGGTCTCTCTGGCGAGAGTGAGTCGAACTTAGTCTTAAATCAAGCTAACTTGGAGTGCGGTGTGATCACCGAGTAACGAGCTCGAGGAGGAGCTTTTCTCCTTCGTTACTGATTTCCTTATGGACGAGGACTGAACTTGGGGAGGGTCTTTTTCAAGGGCGAGGATAACGGAGGGGGGTTTCTCTAGCGAGAATAAGTTACTTAAAGTTCGGTTTGATAACCGGGAACTAGCTTGAGGATGAGCTTTTTCTTAATTTCAGTCTTACTCAAGGGCGAGTATAATGGAGTGGGATTTCTCTGACGAGAACAAGTTAATTAAAAATCTGTGTGGCCACCGAGTAACGAGCTCGAGAAGGAGCTTTTCTCCTTCGATACTTATTTCCTCATGGACGAAGACTAAACTTGTGGAGGGTCTTCTTCAAGGGTGAGGATAACGGAGGGGGGGTTTCTCTGGCGAGAACAAGTTACTTAAAGTTCGGTGTGGCCACCGAGTAACGGGCCAGAGGGGGAGCCTTTTTTCTTCTTCTTTTCTTAATTTCCTCAAGGACGAGGAATACCCCTGGTATTGAAGGTGCACCGGGATATGAGGAGTCTCTTTGGCGAAAGTAAGTTGAACTTAACCAAGTTAACTTATCGTTTGGTTTGATAACCAGGGACATAGCTCAAGGATGAGCTTCTTCTTAGCCCCTTAAGGTAGGTAGCCCTGCCTCTCTTGCAGGGTACTTCTTGGTCTGGCGAGCCAAGTACACTACCTCCCCAGTCTCGGTAGTTCGGTTTGATCGGAAGACTTCGTCACCTAGAGACTGACGTATACTACCACTATTTTCCTCAGAGTTCCTCATTTATACCTCGTCACCTCACTGGGGGAGTGGCAAGGGGGAGAGGGGCTTGAGGACGGCCCCAGGAGAGTTCTTTTTCCAAACGGTTTTTCACACGAAGTCAAACATCGGCTCCTCGTTAGCCTTTGAGATTGGGAGAAACACGTCCCCAATTTCTTATTCGATGTGAAACTGGATCTCACTCTCCTGAGGAAGATCTTTCATTTTGACCTTTAGGGTCTTTCATGGCACCGAGTTGTGCCACACTGCGGTTAAGCACTGAACCCGCCGATGCCTTCGACGGATGTCTTTGCGGTAACCGCCTTGTGACTGCACCAAGAGTGAACGGGGGGGGGGGGGAGGGAAGGGAAGATTTCCCTACATGTATATATACCCAAGTTCACGCATAAGTTGCTGTTTTTGTCTTTATGTATTAATACTCTTTAATTGTGTGTTGTTTGTATTCTTCCTTAGCTGCTTCTTCCTGGAACCCTCAGTATTTTATCGTGACGACGGTTGCTATTGTGGTTCATGATGTACGATTGTTTTAGTCAATTGTTTTATCCAATTGGATGCAAACATAGACGTCGCTAAGGGAAAAAGAGCAGCGGAGAAGCCAACTAATGACTTGGATGCTTCACTTATTTTCTTATATCAGCCCTACCTCAGGTTTTGCTTTATTGTGGACGTGAATTGTTTTGGTATGTATGTACGGGGGTTCAGGCTAAATCTGACGGTGTGTATAACATAAAATCTCAGCAAAGTATAAATTCTTTAATAAAATATAAATATATATATATATATATATCAATTAATTTATAACTTGGAAATAACAGTCTAATCAAAGTCTTCGCCCTTAGCTTCCCCCGCGGTTTCAAAACGACCCAGTAAACTGTTGCATGAGTTTCTCACTGTACCCTGGGAATATATTCGAACACGACTTTGATTTTGGCTAACAGCTGCCTGGTGTTGCAGAGAGGGTAGTTAGTGTCCTTTTCAACCACGCTCCACACATAATAATCCATCGGATTACAATCTTGGGAATTAGAAGCCCAGAAAGTAGCGCTGATGAAGTCTTAGAATTTCTCCGACAAACATTTCGCTAGCCAAGGCTTAACCATACTCTCCAGAGACTTCACAGAGCCGTAATAATTAATCCTATGATCATGGTCAAATATATGGGGCAGCATAACGTCCACATGACTGTGACTGGAGATACTAACAAAGGCCTTCACAGTTTGTGTGAAATACCATTGTTTCTTAAGTTCAATTGGGTATTAAATTCCAAATACCCGATATGGATAGAGGAGAGCTTTAAAAGCTGCGGTGAATTTTACCGTTTATCTTATGAGAATTGGCTTCCCATGGTTTGGCTGTGAAAGAGGCCTAAAATAGGCTCCTAAGCTTAAAATGACTGCGCTCGCAAAGACTGAGTTCCACTTCATTTCCACAATCAAACACATGGCCTCCATGATGATATTTGGCAACGTGGCTGCAAATAACGAGAAGATACGTCCTGTGTCCTTCGTGGCAGGCTACAGGCGCAGAGAGGCCGATTACAGCGACATCTTTGCCACGAGAGAACCGCCCTGAGTGACAAAGGTTTCGAAAAAGGCTGACTAAGTCTTTTGGCAGGATGGTAATTGGACACACAATGCTAAGACTTTGCAAGAGTGGTTGCGGTCGAATATGAACTTCTGGTCCCAAGAATTTTGGCCGCTGCATTCAGCCAGCCTCAATCCCATGGAGTATCAGGTATGGGCGCTTACTGAAGACAAGGCCTGTAAGGTCCGCCAAACAACATCGCTTAGCTGACGTCCTCCGTTAACCGCTTGCAGGCCAGCATGAGGAAGGTCTTTATCCGCAGCGTGTACCTGGCCTTCAAGTCTCACCTGGAGCGCGTCCTCGCCGTTGATATCGGTTAAATTGATAAATATTACAAATTAAATGTTAAAACAAAAAAAAGGTGGCTAACTGCATTAAAAATATCATTGTTTCATTTATTGGATGCGTCGTAACTAGTGTAACAGAACCTTTGCAATAGCTACGAGTAATATGTACGAAATGTTTGCATCATTATTGGAATTCAGTAATTCGCACGATAAGGTTCTAGTCAAAGATCTAAAGTATTCGCTATTTTCTTTGAAATATCCCTTGAGATCATATGTAATATTGGACACTTAAAATGTTTAGGGTCCTATTCTCAATCAACTAAATAACCAGCTACGGTTATACTATGTAAGTAATGTAAAGTTAGCCTACTAAACCTTTGCGAGTCCAAAATCCTATGGTCCTAACAAGCGAGCTCGGATTAAGATAGAATGGAACAACATTCTCCTGTACAGAAGGAATTTAGTGTAAGTTAACGTTCAACAACTTGATATCACCAAAATATTTCGCAAAAGGATTTTTTCGTTTTTGCACATAAGTGAGACCTGAAATTCCCCGAGAACCAAAAGGATGTTCATCTAGAGTCAGTATGTCAGATGTTAGAATGTAAAATATTGCAAAACTTCACTTCGAGCATAACGATCTATCACTAGTAGTAAAATTATGTCACTCAGCTCCTGCATACAAAATAAGGCCCGGACATACCTTTGTTTTTCTACTATAAAAATGATAATATATTTTAAAATATAAATTTTCTTTCCATCAATTTAATTTTCATATTTAATCTCCTTATTTTTTGTCGTAGTGTACATATATTTAAATGCCTAAAATCCCTTTATATTTGATAAAATACACTGAAAAGCTTTAGTTTCATTAGTTCCATGAACTAAGACCAATCGTTTTTACTAAATGGCCTAGTTAAAAGCCTGTCATAGGTAGACTCTTGACTTGACTGGAGCAACTCGTCTCCTTCATGGCCTCTCAACTCCTATCTTCAGATCATCATGACTTTGGCTCAATTCCCTGAAGAATTCGATATCTCCTTCCTTTCCTTGTTGGTCATGAATTGTTAATTCCTTATTTTCAGTTTATGGTGTCCATTGAAGGATCTTCGTAAGATGAACGGTTCGATGGTTCTTCGCCTTGTCCTCGGTTGAATTAAAAATCTTTACGAATTATTATCCTCTTCTGATGGAAAATAATTGAATCCAAAAATTACGCTTAAGTTCCAAAGATTGTTTTAAGCAAAATGAATAAAGGATTCTCATACTCACATAATGAGATATATATGATATATATGTACAAATAAAATCATAATAAAGAGAGAGAAGAAGAAATATATGGGAAAAAATAGAATGAAAGAGCAGCAAATTTTACTTCATATATCACAGTAAAAATCGATTTTTCTAAAATATTTAATCTAGGCAAAACTACAGCACAGCATTTTGAATACATTATTTATGTAGAAGCATTTAATTCCTTTAGAAAATAATTTTTAACTTTATTATCAGTGAGGTTCTTCAATAGAGCTAAGATCTAACATTAATCCAGCTCAAAAGAGATAGATTCGCAGTGAATTCATTTAATTATGCATAATTTTGAAGCTCAAAGATGTAGAGCAGAAAGTTTGTGAGAAGAGATTGGTAAAAAAAGTAGTGAAAAATGGGAGGTAAATTATTTAAGAGTAATTAACACAAAACAAAACGTTTAAAAATAAAATAATATCACCAGACAAAGAAGTAGTTACATGGCGTGTTTCAAATAGTTTAAATTATAGGGAGCCTGTAGGGGGCCATTGAAGGTGAAGACCTGCGAGGTCACTACCTGCGACGCGTGTGATGGATTCACATATTTTGCCAAAGTGGTGCGGTGTAGTGCCTTTCTTGCCCGTTATGTGTTAAATAGGGGCACAAAGCTAATGCTTTTTGAGAGAGAGAAGGAAGTGATTTATTTGGGCGCGCTCCTCCCATCCTGTGGATGGGGTAGGGTAATTTGCAGGTGTACGGTCATACGAGTCTAATTGCAAGGATATAATTCAGTTACCAAATACTGTAGGTATACAGTTTCCATTGACCTACCTGTTCATAACAATTCGTAGCAGCTAAAACTGTGCTCCCATAACATCATGGACGGAAATAGGAACACACTTAGTGTATTTATATTATTAGGGTACAAATAAGAAAGGCTCTTATCTCTAAATATACCACTTTATTTTAGATAACAAGAAGAAAGGCTGAATAAGATCTTGCGTGAGAACTATTTTGTCTAAATTCTTTTTGATAATTGGAAGGATGTTTTAATCCTCGACATTTCTTCTATCGCTCTTTTGAGACTATTCGTTTCCTTCAAATGACAACCGGCGTTTGGGTTTTGTCGGATTTTCCTGTTTTCGGCAGCCCAGACCGGTCACCCCCCAAATTGTTTCATTCTTGTTAGCAGCCATTAGCCTAAACTGTTACATTGTTGTCTTCCAGTACACTGCCTAAGCCTCCCCTCTTTTTTGATAAGTCTCCGTAATTCAGTGTAGAATATCATAAGGTAATTAAAGTTTCTTTAATTCAGGTTCCAGAATGAAACTGTGAGTAGTTTCTCCTGAGGAGAACTTTAAATAAACACTTTGTTCCCCAATTTGAGATTAAGGCTTTAATTTATCTTAAACCTTTCCCTAAAGCATTTGAGGTGTATCAGCCCTTTTTCTAAGTAATTTAGATGTATTAATTTGATGTTTTATCCTCTAGTGCTACGATTAAAAAGAGAGAAGGTTAATGAAACCGGAAACATCACAATTTCGGCCTGGAGCAATTTGGTTTAGTTCGGTGTTTCAGGGAGGCAGTGTGAAATCTTAAGGTGATAAATAATTTTTGTGGGGGTGGGGAGATTCGAGGTTCAAATATAAGTTATCTCACCTCTTCGATCTGGTGTGTGTGAGAGTATCATTACTCTTGTATAGTTTGTTTGTGTGAAAATGAATATTTAGTAATTTTACATTTAATGGGCTAAACATAAATTATTCACACATATCTGCTTCAGTTAAGGAAGCATCATGCATCAATTAAGATAGCTTCTTGTTTCAGTTGAGAGCTGCTAGCTTCAGTTAAGCCTTTTTGGATTTCTTTTTCCGTAACGATAGCCTACTGCCTTCATTTTTTTGTAACTGAAGCATATTACTTTCATTTCTTTGGTAACAAACGTCCTGTTTTAATTCTATTGTTTAGTTTGAGCTTTTGATTAATTCCATGACTATTGTTGTTTTTGTCTTTGCCTCAATTGCAGAATACCTGTTGATTTTGTCCTTGCCTTAATTACTAGACATTTGTTGGTCTTCATTTATAATATTTTTAATGTGAGTTGCTTCCTTCAAAGTAATTTTAAACTTATTATGGCAGAAAAAGTTAATCAATACCTGATTTGTCTGCCAATATTTCGTGGCACATCTAATTTGTTTGGTGCTTTACACCTTTACTAGGGATGACGTTTTAGCTGTCATCAAAGAGCGACCCTTTGATTTACGGTCCCCACGTGGCTCAATCTTTTGCGATTTTTTATAAGAGTTCCGCCTGCGATAAAGGAGCCGTTGTATGGGCTCTTGATTTTCGGATAATTTCAAAGGGGATTCGAGAAAGCAGCATTGGATTCTGTTGAGTTTCGGCTCAACAGTTTGCAACGGGGCTGAGGCTTGATACTGTCCTATCCCCTGCATTCCAATAGGAAATTTCTCCACGGTCCTTCGACCCCGATTACGTACTCGTTATTCATCTCTTTTAATTCAAATCTTATCTATCTTTTTGACACGCTATTAATTTAATCTCGCTACTTACTAGTTTCTACCGTATACCAAGTTTTGCCTCGGAACTAGTTTAATGGTCTCACTACTAGGTTTTCTCGCGAGCCTATATTTTCCTGGGGCTACAAGAAGGGTAAAATAATCAGGTCACTCAAATGCGATAATTAAATCTTTCAGTGAAGGAATTTGCTCAGATGAATCATTGAGGAGTGATTGAGGGGGAGAGACAGATGAAGGGAGTCTCCTGTACTCAACGAGTGAGTGTTTGAGAGCTTAGTTTGAAGTGAGGTGGGGTGGGGGGAGAGAAGAAATTAGGGATATGGAGGAGAAGACGAGTCCCAATAAAATCATTTCTCAACAAAAAATGATGCTATCAACCCTAACTTCTGGGGCCGGGGTGAGAGGGGACTATAACACTGTAGAA
Organism: Ceratothoa steindachneri; assembly: GCA_963969495.1. Taxonomy (NCBI): domain Eukaryota; kingdom Metazoa; phylum Arthropoda; class Malacostraca; order Isopoda; family Cymothoidae; genus Ceratothoa; species Ceratothoa steindachneri. The sequence continues at coordinate 146,773,721 of OZ018331.1, read as the reverse complement.
ACAAGCTCTTAACTAAGATCTCGCTTAAATCACTAGACTTTCTTTCACTTCTTCCACCCGCATCCATACCATATACTCCACACTAAAAACATAATATTTTGTAGAGTACATCCACCCGAACCCATTTCCCCTCCCCCTTACTTCGTTATTATTCCTACCATTTTTATGCAAGTATTTCACATCATTTTTGCCCTTCGCTCTCTTTCTTCCCCAAAGAAGTCGAAAGTTATTTTCAAGCAAATTTCTGCCTCGCTGTCTCATCAATATTCATTGTCTATTTTATTTGATCAGCAAAACCGTCCAATATATGGAAGTATAGTATTATTCAAGGACATCTAATAGCAGCTGGCAGGCTGCTGGCGTTCAAGAAATAGCGCTATTGGTGATATCTTTTCGTTGTGTCTGATAAAATACATTCGAGAAATGTATTATTTGAATTTGTTTCTTACGAGAAAATATTTCTATTTTAATATTTTTCTTTTACCCTACGATTTGTTTCAAGATAGTGTGGGAATTCACTCTATAAATACGTTACCATTTTAGCTGATATTTCAAAATTCGAGTAGTTCAAGATGTCTCTTTAAAATGACACTATCACAAAAGCATTTAAATGCCTTAGAGGACTGAGCAAAATTGAAAGATTTAAATACAAAAAAATATTAAAAAACAAGGAGTCCTCTATTAATAATCTCTCATTGATTGGAAAAATAGAATAAATGTATCATAAGTTTAATTAAAAGATAAAATGAGAATTAGATGACAGAAGATTAATTCAACCATAAATAAAGTGCTAAAGATAATACGGCCAAGGGAAGGCAATAGAGCCTTAACATATATAACTTTAAAAATACTACTAGCAAATAACCTCCGTTATGGCAACGCGAGGCAAGTCAATCTTACCCTTCTAAATTATGCCATTGACTCCAAGATTTCATCTTAGTCTGGCTTGTATCAGACGATAAGAATTTGTGATAAAAACTTTGGCAAATTTACATCAAATTACAGAAACGAGACCAAAAGAATGTTATTCAACATTTAAATTAAGTATCGGATGAAAGATACGAGTGAAACAAATTCCAGGGATTCACGCCGGTGTAGTGATGAACACTGCGGTCAACAGTGAAAGATGATGCCGAAAGGTCTGGCGCGCGACAAAGGTATCCGCTATATGCAAGAGATCTGATCCATGCTCAGTCATTCTGCAGAAAAGGGTAAGTTTACAGGAGGATTAGAGAGAGCGTTTGTCCAAAATTCACAGGACTCATCCGCTGTGGATTGACATGGACGGAGGTGGGGCGGCCCAATAAACCAATGAAAAAATCAGTGATTCAAATTCAAACATTCCTCTGATTCATCTCAATCAGCGTTTTTTTTATTAAGTCTCAATCTAAATAATGAATAAGCGATGCAGATAGATTTGCATTTCAATCGATTAAAGGTAGCTGAGCAAAAGGAGAAGTATAGACGCAAATATATAATTTTAAGAGCGACTATTTGAAAAAAAAATCGTGATTTATGTACACATATGTACATATGCTCAATTGATTTGGGCCGTGAAATAATATTTCGAAATTTATAATTTATTTTACTTTGAATTCTTCAACCTAATCAAATTATCGCAGAAAAGTGTTTCTGTGGTATAGCAAATTTCTCCAAGTCTTTTTCCATAATGTAGGAGAATTGCGAGCCATCTTCATCATAATGTACGAATATAAATAAACAGAGCCAATGTGAAAAGGTGATCTTAGAAAGTGACTCTATCTAATCCAAGCAAAGTCACGTTCATTTGAATGTCAGACATAACTGAGGCAAAATTCATGACCGCTCAGCACTCTAAAAGCAACCTTCAGAATAATCAATGGAAAAAATTCAAAATATGTAGTTATCTTTTTTAAATAGAACAAAAGATAACTTCAATATTAAAATTGATTGAATCTGATGGCAACACTTGTAGAACCATTAAAAAAGAATTGCTAGCTTTGCTTTTTCTCAACACAGAGTGAGTGCAAAGTGAAATGATTGGGAAAGGATTAAAGAAACTTATTTGGATGTAGGTAGAGGAATAAGTACGATTGTGAAACAAAAGTGTTTAATTCTATCAAAGCAATGAGAAAATAGGAAAAAGGGATCTGACAAACACAATATTTGTCTTAGGGGGGGGGGGAAATGCAGAACTGAATGGTATTAACCAAATACAAATCATAAACCCGATTGGAGAGATGGAAAACATAAATTGCAACTACAACATGGTACCTGTGAAAGCAATCCAAATATGGTTGGTTGAGTGCCGTCAAACAACGCTAAAAGATAAACCAGTAATAAAGTAATAATAATTATTTTTTTATCTTTACGATATTATGTTGGAGCTAACACGAGCGAGAGAGAGAGAAAGAGAGAAAGAGAGAGAGAGAGGTAGTGAGAGATATTTTCTTTCCCGATGATTCTAAGGACAAAAAACAAAAAACCATTAGCGTCGTTCGCCTCCAATTTAAAGAAAGGTGATTAGCATAAATCAATTTTTTTGAAGCTCATTAATAGATGGATAAATTAATGAGTAAACCCGTCGCGGAAATAATAATTGGGGAATAGGACAACCAGTTCGGTTTGTCTATTTGAGAAGTAGCATAATAATTATTTCTATAAATTTTGAAAGGTTCAGCGTCCCATTAATATTTCAATGGAAAATTATTTCACAAGGATTTCAAGAACAAATCAAGAAGTAATGAATAGAAGAGAATCAAAATATATATTTTTATTTTAAAGTTGTCACTCACTTCTTTGAAAATGGAAAATGCCTACCTAATCCTGTTCACCACGAACCAACCCAACACTACTATATTATCAGCAGAAACAATAAAAAACATGTAAAACAACCTAGAATCTTTAAAAATCAGTTTACGGTGAGCAACAATCACATCATGTCGTCTATTCGACCGTAGACAAGCCAACATACCTTAAACTAATATTCTACCAAAACATTCACTGAGAATCAGTTATAGAACGACTGGACTCCTCAACAAGAGAAAAGACAAATGTTTAACATCTTCAATTATAGTTCAAAGCATCTTACTGCAATCACTACAAAAATGGATTCCAAAACTATTTCGAGGGCAAAATCATCGAAGTCTGATCAACCATCCAAACGAAAAAAGACACGCCCCCAGCAACATACCATTCCATCACTCTACTCTGTATTCCTTACTAAAGCATTTAACGTACATTGGGAGGTCAGCAAAATCAAAGCACTACACGCCTTCCAACATGAATTCATACAACGCACTCCACTAGCACAACACCTCAGGTTATCATCCACCTCATACCCTAATGCTTCCAACAAATCAACCAAAAGGACAAGGAAAAAATGGTATCAATAGGCCTCAGTGAATCCTCCGACACTGTACTCATCGAGAAAATACTCAACAGCACACCAGACACCAACTACAAAAAAGTGTCCTAGAAACGTCCTCATAGGAGGGGTTTCACAATTTAGCAAATAATATACTTCGGTAAGTCATTTAAAACATAGCACTCACTTAATATCCCTAAATCATTGGGGGATAGGATACACTGGAATATACAGGGGTTAATTTATTGCAACTTGAAATTCACTCTGCCCGTCTACCCTCTTCTCTACCACTCAGCAAGAACTGCTGACTTAAACATTGCTCTGTCAATTTTGGCAAAAGCGGAACTTCAGTCAAGTCGGTCGATTTTTGCCGACAGCCAGACTTATTGCCACTATTTAAATTAACCTGTGGCTTAGCCCTTCTGTTATTGAAAATATGAATTCAAATCCCTATTCAACAACCTTCTTATGCACACTATCCATAAGTTCATAACCAGCCAAATCCTAAGATCATCAAACTACTACAAGCGTAAACTATTTTAAGCCCCTGACTCAAATCTAAAGAACAACAACAACCTTAAAAATAAATCTATAAAGGTGAGTTGATCTTCATCATTTCAACGATGCTGATGTTTGATACGTCCTAAATCTCTTCAAATATATGTACTTCACTTTTTATCTTTACACCTTTTCGTAATTCGACACACACATGTCTTTGGAAACCAAAGACATGAGCCCCAAACACAATTATTAGCTGTTGCCAACAAGGGTCAAGTTTCCCGTTTGAGAAAACGGAATCGCTGTTTCTTTCCTCTTGAAACAAATAACTCTTTAGGTAGAATCTTACTTTTTTTCTATTTATAATTTCAGGCAATTACAATACATTTTCCATCGCTACACACTTGAATAAAATAGTCCCATTTCACGCCATATTTACTTACGTAGCGGTTCAATATAAAGTGAAATTAAAAATAGGGATTCACCCTAGGGACCTAGTGTTTTGGCCTAATGTGGCGACGTGAGAAATTGTTCAACCCCTACTCACTCAAGCAACCTCAAATAGTCACCTTTCGAATATTCGGTCTATTTGTTTACCTATCAGATATTCTTTGCTAAATTTACCACATGTTCCTTTAGTATTTGTTTTCATATTACGTAATATGTACCTCTTTACCCCGCCCTCCACCCTCAAATATTTATTCGTCTGCGCTTCTTACATCATTCGTCTCCTTGAATGAAACTGATATAATTGTATTAATTTGTGCTTTAATTCCCGTTCAGTAAATTCTTCGCACAGGTACCGATGAAACATAATTTCAAAGAATCCCTCCCCCCCAAAAAAAAAAATTGGATTACATTCGTTTTCATGGCAATTATTTTCGACTGAAAGTACGCCGGAATTCTTTACCAAGAATGATTCTTCGCCTAAAAGCATGGGAAGTAATCCAATGGGTTATTCGATTTGAGAGTCACGGAACGTGAAGTTTATGGTGGACATCGCGAAAAATTTAATGATCCTGATTTAAAATACCAAATACTTCAATTATGGCAGGAAGCTGAAGATAATGAAGTGCAACGAATCACATCTGTACGGAAAAGCTTCAATTAGTTTGCAAACTCATTTGTAGTACAATTCATCATTTAATTGAAAAGAGTAAATAAAATATTCATGTTATTCGAATTTGGCCTTGATTTTTCATTTTATTTATTTTGATAAAAGCATATATGGTATCGTCTGCAAAATTTAACCATACTCTGATAGTGTAAATTGTGTTAGAATATCGTTTCTACGGGATCACCGGTCTGAATTACGAGAGCTTTATTTCTCCACCTGCTCTATGGTTATAAATATCACGGATAAAAGATATTCGTCTCACTGTGAATAAATGATTCGTGCTATGATCTTTTTATCGACTCTTTTGAAAAAAACAAAGATGTCTTGCATATGATCTAGGTTTATAACGTAGCTGACTCGACCGTGTATATTAACTCATAAACCTCAAATGTTGTAATTTAACGTAATGAAGGAGTCTATCACGCAATTTTACAAAGTGCTTCCAAAAGTTTAACGTTTTCTTTAAGGAAATGACGATGGGGTGTTCTTGATGATGATCTTCAAATTCATGGTAACCAGAGACTCATTGATTTTCATTAATCTTTTTCTGGTTTGTTTAGACGATTTCATAATTCGCAAATGTGAAAATATCAAATATTGAGAAACTTATCACAAAGAATATAAGAAAAACAAATAACTCGAGACCAACGGCAAATAAAATCAATATCAAAATATAAACGTATAAATAATATGTACCGATTGAAATAATTCCTATTCAATGTCTAGTCACCAAACCAATGCATGATCGGTATTCTTCACTTCTTCCCATAGTCTGCAAATATAAATAAAAATTTGAAAGTGAGTCGGCTTATTTCGAAAGGGCTGAAAGAGGGTATAATTGCCTTTCTTTCTCTTGTCATTCTTAATATTTTATTTGTCCTTTCAAGCTTTAATGATGGCAAAACAGGAAATTAGAGCATAATTCATATAAATATTAGCGAAGGTAGGAAGTATGTACAAGCCAACAGATGCTAATCGTTAACCCTGAGATGACATTGTCTGTTTGTGAGTTAAGAATTTGTTGGTATGTAAAGGTCGGTAAAAAGTTGAAAATGATTTTAGGACCCTCGAATTGGCTGTGGCATTTCATTTGCAACAAAATATCTCGCGTGTTGCATTTTATCAAGCTAATAAGTATCATTAACAGGAGCCTCTCTGATATAAATAACTGTAGCTCTCCAAACTTACACAAACCTGCCTAAAGGGCGTCCCCAGTAGTGCTCTTGTCATTATTAGGGCCTTCATTTATTCCTAGAGGAGTTCAAAAGGTAATGCCTCATAATGTTTCATTCCACTCTAATTGGTGTGAGGTGATTGTTTATAGCATTGTTATGATGACTCAATCTTTACGCTAATAACCTGAAATTCTCATTTTTCTGTTGTAGATATTGGCGGTTTGACAGGGTAAGAAAGCACCCCTGTCATGGACGTGCGTCAGAAGCAGAGATGCGTGATTGATTTTCCCCATGTAGGAAGAAGTTGGGCCAATCAACATTCACCAAAGATTGGTAAACGTTTACGGAGCCGAAGCAGTTGAGATCAGCACGGTTAGAAGATGGGTTCGTCGATTGAAGAGTGGCAACAGAGATGTGAGTGACCTTCTGCCTCGTACCATCCAACAACTACTGACTGACAGCCAACCTCTGGTCTTTTTGTTCCTGCGTGAGCATCGGTGGAACCCACCTGGCACACACTTTGCTGTAACCCAGGGATAAAAACATTGTTTCCAGTACACCGACAGCCACTTCTAACTCTGCACGCATTTCATTCACCGTTATCCACCGATTAGTGCGAATGAACTGATCGAGAGGCGTTTTATTTTCAGTAGTCGCAGCTGTGCTTAGGCGTCCGGAGCGCGGTTTGTTACTTGCATCTCTGTGGCCACTCCTAAATCGACCAACCCATCTTCTACCCGTGATGACATTAATTGCCTTAGCTCCGTAAACGTTTACCCAAGGTTGGTTTTAAGTTGATTAGCTCAACTTCTGCACGGAGGAAATCAATCATGCATCTCTCTCTGCTTCTAACGCATGTTCATGACAGGGATTGCTCTCACAGACTGTCAAACAGTCAATAGCTGGAACAGAGAAATAAAAATTTCAGGTTATTAGGGCAAAGCTTTAGTCATCATAAGAATCCTATAAAAAATTCCCTTGGACTTCATGGGGTGGAATAAAAATATTGGAGGTTTTACTTTCGGAGCTCCCCTCGTATAACAGACAGAGTCTATATTTCCCCTTTTAAAAAGAATGTTTTGTAGGGGTGATTTATGTATCGCTTTGCTTATAACAAGTTAGACCTATATTATTTATGATGAGCTCACCAGACAAAATATTAGTTACATAGAGAGAAAAATACATAATTTAACATCTCAAGCGTTTAGGAACCTTAGGCAGACGAGAGTGTAGCTTAGTTTACGTCGAAACGTTAGTTAGGGTTTATTTGTGTTGCGGACGGCGTGAAGATCTGTAGATATCAAATCAGCTCTAGTTAAAATGGGCTGGAAAAGCAACGTCATGGATTGGCAAAAAGGTGTGATTGCATTTGGCCGCACTCATGGTTATCATGAGAAAGAGGTGGCGGACTTTGGCAGTGTTTCAACGAATACGGTCATCCGGATTTACAAGCAATGGCAGAACTCCCAAAATGCGAAAAACTCTCGCCAGAATTGCGGACGGAAGAAGGTGTTGACAGAAGGGGACTGGCGTACAAACTTTAGGCTGCTTGAAATTGAAAATCGATTTGCTTCCAGGCAGGAATTGCTACAAAACGTCAGTTCTGGTCCTTCACCACACATGTCAGAAAGAACATTACACAGGGAATTCCATAGCATGAACATATGGAGCAAAGTGGCGTGCAAGAGGCCCTTACTATGGGTACAAGTGACTAATTTTTGTCCGGTGATCTTATCAATTTTTAATTATAAATAAGTTGGATATACAAAGTATCCTTCTCCATCTAGATCAAATTTCTTATATTTTAGTTTTTATCAAAGACTGATTATAGTTGTCACTTGGATTCTTTTTGTTGATATTATTTTTTCGAGGGATTGGTTGGAACTGAATCCAACTTATGGATATGTTCCCATATTTTTTATTTTGACCTTAATTCATAATTTTATAAATCATATTTTAGAAAGGATAATAGATCCTTATTTACTTAACGTTATTAGATATATTCTGGAATATTAAATCTAATAATAATTTACTCATTTTTTAAATTTTATGATGATATATTTGGGTTCGATTTCTTATACTATATATAGATATAAATATATATATATATATATATATATATATATATATATATATATATATATATATATATATTTTCTCCTCTGTGGAAACAAAGATTAAGGCCAAATATCTGGAACAAAGAATTAAGTTTCTAATGGAAAACAAAAGGCTTAGTTAGTTCTCTTCTATTAAATAACCAATACTGCTTTCCAGTAATAAAGTATTGTGATTAACGAAACTTTAAGATCTTTTCTAAGTTCGAGATGAAGTTCAGTTAATGAAGAAACCTTCTTCCGCTCAGTCAAGTGTGCTGAGATTAACTCCGGATTAAAATGATCTGCTTTCAAAAGTCGACGATAAAATTGGAATTTATACAAACTATGGCAACAGGTAAATTTAGCCAAGGTTGTGTTTTTCAAAGGTATTCACTCACGTAAAACAGCAGAAGGATGTTTTGATATTCGTAAGTTTGAAAAAAAATAAAGCAACTTAAAAACAACAAAAAGTTGGATCTTGCTTAGAAAAAGTAGACAGAAAAGAGAAAGCAAAAACAAAATAAGCTAAGCTTGTGAATAATTAACTTATGTTAGTACTCTCCGTGTGATAAAAATACAGAGAAACACGCACACAAGTGGAGTTGGTAAACATATGCACACACAAGATAATTACTGAGCTCTTTTGAGAAGTAAACAATCCAATTTTGATGTAAAGAAATCAAAGAAATACAGCGGCGATTTTCACGAACTTTGGCTGCCGAGTTTTGAAAACACAATCCTTCATCTGGGTTGTAGGTAGCGGAATCAGAAGGTAGCGGAATGAGAAGGTAGCGCAATGAGAAGGTAGCGCAATAAGAAGGTAGCGGAATGAGAAAGTAGCGAAAGCTTAGCTTTTGCGAGAACAGTATGCCACAAATTCTCCTGCAGCCATTGAGGCCCATAAGGCACCCATTATTCCTTGCTGGCTAATGCCCCACCTGACCTGCTTCCGCTCAGGAAAAAAAGTTAGAGAATGCGACTCACACATTTGCCTTCGCGGGAGCTGCACATTCTAAAGGAGATCTTCCTCGGGGGAAAATGAAAAGAGCCATGATTAGAAATCTGGAGAGAATAAATCAAGAAGGAAAATCTTACAAGAATTTACAGATAGAAAATAATATTAAGAATCGACGTATTTTATTTTTTGTCGAGAAATGAGTGAAAAGAAAATTCGTGCCATAGTTTAATTTAGCTTAAAATAGCAAAATAGATCCCTTCAAAATCTGTAGATATTATAACATCCCCAAATTTTATTACTTTAATTAACGTCCTTCCCCCCCAATGTCTTCATTTTATTATTCTCCACGTTAGGCATCATCATAACCTCCTGGTTAGGTGAAGTCAACCTCAACCTAACCTGTGCTTTTTGGGGACCACTTCATTTTTACCTGCCTAACTTTCACAAGGAGCTTCTTATGTTCGAAGCCGATTTTGTGGTAACCATCGAATTGCTGCGAGTGGATCTTCCCCAACAGGAGAAAGAACGACACACTAGCATGTGTTATTAGACAAGATCGTAGACTGAATTGTACTAGCACCCCACTGACCTCAATTTGACTACACTACCTACTTTATGGTCCTGCTTTCGTTAAATATGTGCAATTAAGCCTCCTCTCCTCTAGCAATGCTCAGGATAAAGCATTTCAACAACTTCAGCAGCGATGAAATAATAAATGTTAAAATGAAGAAATTTGTGAATGAATGTAATGAAGAAATAGATGAGCAAAAAGTGACCATTTGCTTCAGTAGCTACAGAAAGGAATAAAAAAAAGAAGAATTTATGGTCTTTGTAGGTCAGAAAAGGAAGCGTTGAAAACAATTTATAATTGATGGGGGAAAACATTCAACCCTTTGCCATTGAGTTAAATATAAATTACCCTAACATTTATCTCTTACAACATTCATTCTTTATTACTTAAAGTATGGACAGATGCCATTACAATGACCTTATAAATGATGTACAATGGCCCAAAGTAGATATTATTATTTATATACGTTTTAAAAATCGTCGGATAGGCTTGCATGACTGATGCTAGATTAGAAAATTAATTAGAGTACTAAAATGAAACCAATCGTTAATGCACAGATTTTTATTATATTCATGACAAAAAACAATAAATAAATAAATATATAAATAGGCTAGGAAGAGGCTACATTTTAGAAATTCACCAAGCATGATTTGAAACAAATCCATAACAAAAATGTACAAAATATATTAAATCCTTTTTAAAAACGGTATTCAAACTCTATGTACAACATATGACTCTATATGACTAGCGCTTAGTATTAAGAATTAATTTTAGTAATAACTAATAGGCCTAATCACTGAATTCATATTATTTAATTAATCCTCTCCAGATCATATTATTTAATTAATACTCTCTAGGTCATGTTGAAGTGTAGTGTCAGTGATCTTGTTGATTACTAATGCCTCTAGCTACCATACATGATAGAGCAAAATTGCATTTTCTAGCTCCTTCCCTCATGGGGGCCTACTAAAAATTTGATGTTAAGTTCCCCTATCTTTTATTTCAGGAATTAATTATTATATAAAAGTTATAGAAATCATCTAGAGCAGAAGCTGAAAATTTTCCCGTAGTAGAAAAAACTCACAAGGATCTTCACCAGAGTCTTACTTAAGTCTGCCTAAGTTGAAGGGCTTGATAAGGTGAGCGGCCTCTTAAAATAAATGTATAGACGATGTGGGAATAAAGAAAATCCACGAAGTTCGTTGCTTATCTCAAGTGTCATAAAAATGAACCATATTGAGCATTAGTATGAGTTATTAATTCTTATATTATTTTATTAGGGCTATTTATAGTTACATATTATTGTATTTTATGTGTATAGTTATTTTTCATGCGTTAAATGATTACAATAGTTGTAATTCAATTTGTAAATGTGAAGTAAATATGTTAAATTTTGTAAAGAGTTACAGGATCTTAATCTAAATTATGATCGTAAAATTAAGTTAAATGTTCCTATAAGTGTAGTAAATGAGGAAGAATAATTTTTCGAATTCTGATCCTTAGTAAATGATGAATGGAAGGATAATGAGTTATTTATTTCTGTGATTTAGGAATAACCTGAGGATATTTTAACTTATGAAGGTGTATTTTCTCCAGGGCATTTAGGGGTTACTGGAAGTAGAGCCAGAAGTTACCCCACACTCCGATATGTAGCTCTGGCAATCATTCCTGCAGGATTATGACTCCACTCTTTGACTTTCGAATCTGAGATATTGATGAATATCCTTGACGCACACCGAATGGTGTGTGCCTACCCTGTTTTCTTTCCATATTTATAATGATTTTATCTGTGTATTTTTCTTCAATTGCTCACTGTCCTATAATTTAACTAAATTTTTTACATCCATTTTGCTCATAAGTATTAATATTTTAAAATTCTTGACAATAAAATATATGTGTATACCATTTAAAATTAAAGAAATTGCTGCCATATTTTCTAAAATTCAATATTTAATCATAATTTTCTCAATTGTTTTAATAAATTGGAAAAAAATAACTTTTGTTTCATATATCGAGATTGAAAGAGAGAAGCACAAATTTCGCTCTCAGTACTGCTACTAGTACCAGTACTCAGAGCAGATAATTGATTTGGACTCTCCTTATAGATATTTTATGAATAATTATAATTATTTTATTGGTAGTAATCTAATTAGTAAATCAGTCATTATTGATTAAGCTGCCTTCTCTCTAATTACAGGAACGGCAATGTCAAAATGCAAAAGTGGTTGGGAGCGAGCGAAGGAGTTGGGGAAGAAGAAGCACAATGAAGAGAAGCAACTCAAAAAGATACTTAAATTAACTTTATATTTTCATGTCAGTGAGAAAGATGCTACTGGTTACAGTGATATTGGTGTTTTGCCCTCAACACAAGTTGACAGAAACCACGAGTAGGTTATTGTTGAAGCCAGACCCTCTGACGCTGTCGAAGGAAGGGCTAACACCGCTTCAGTAACGATTCCAACTGATGTTGTGGTTTTTGATGACATAACAGATCATGTACGTGAAATTTTTATCGGTCTGTGAGCAAACTATTTTCGAAATTTGGCAAACAGCTACCCGGAATCAAAGCGGCAATTCTTTGGTGTGTATTGTTTTGTTTTTAATTTCAGTGGCTTCAAACGGATTTTTACCAAATGAAGAGAGAGTTGATCGTGAATGGCTTGTGTATTCCCCAGCCAGAGCCTGTGTTTTCTAGATTTCTGAGCAAGGATTTACTGATTATAAAAATATGCCCCATTACTTTAAAGCTCATGAAACCAGTCCAAAGCATATCAACTCAGTTCTGACAGTATGTCAGCGCAATATTCATGCTGGGCGAGGGAAAGAACAGTCACATCAAAATATGCCGGAGCAGATCAAGTACGGGAAAATCATCCTGTCATGCTGTGTTGACAAAAATATTTTTCTCTGTGAATGAGTTCTGGCTCTTCGATGTAATAAGGAAAGTGTTGTCTAGAGATAATGACAATTATTTGGGGATCTTAAAGCTTTTTGAGCAGTTTGTTCCTTTAGTGTTGCAACGTATCCGTGCCCTTGCCAATCGCGGACATGGCCGTACATCTTACCTGTCGAAACTAATTTGCGGAACACTAGATACTAAGATGGTTAAGCAAGTTTTTAGTGTCATCAAGGATGAAATTGCTAGATCAGTATACTTTTCAGTTTCTGTCGATTCTACTCCACATATTACACATTCTGACCAGTTAACCACCATTCTGCGCTACGTAAATATGATTAATTACCAGCCAGGTGGACCGTTTTCTGACTTTCCAGTCACACAAGACAGAATCTAGCTGACACGTTGCCTTAATACTTACGAGATCAGTGAATTAACCTAAAAAATTGCCGTGGTCAAACTTACGATAATGCCATTAATATGTCTGGTAAATATATTGACATGCAGAAAATCTTGAAAAACAAGAACAGTCAAGTGGATTATATTGCTTGCACAGGCCCCTCTCTAAATCTAATTAGAATTCAGCTGTAGATTGCCGCGTCGAAGCAGATTCTTTTTTTTTCAATCTCTGGGAGCCTAGTATTCATTCCTGGTTGCAACAACAACGTCGTTGACATGACTTGTTAAGCCACGTTAAAAATAACCCAAAATGACTATTTACGAAACACCTATCGGATAAGCGGTGGCCTCCTTAGTCCGATTCCACAAAAAGCATTTTTGATGGGGTACCCTGAGTTTCAAAGTGCTCTGCAGGAGATCTCTGAGGATGGTATTCAGAACGGCGCCGCAATAAATGAAGCATTTTCACTGGCCAACTACATGGATACCATTGAATTTGCATTAATATGTGAACTATGGAATGACATTTTGTCGCATTTTAACTGCTGTAGTAAATTGATGCGAGGCTCGACCATCGAATTAACACCCGCTATTGGATTGCTGAAGAGCTTCGATAAATTCTTAGATGAATCCCGAGAGAAGTTTAACTATTTTGAGCAAAAGGCAAATAAACGCACTGGGTGCAGCACATACGAATCTAAACGTGGGCAAGTGCCTAAAAGTAAGAAGAATCTTAATAATGAGAATGCTACAGAAGTTCTAGAAGGGGTGTCTGGCCAGGAAAGCTTTGTTCAGAGATACCTGCTGAACTCCATCAATTTATATGCTGGTATGAAGAGCAGGTACGTGATGACGATGAAATAGCATCAACTGGAAGTGCAAAAAAATGTTTAAAATGCTTAATACTAATGGTCTCTCTTCTGTTTTACGAAAAACCTAGCTAACATTGTGAATTTAATTATCATGAATGCTACAAAATGCTCAGGGGAACGTTCCTGTTATAATCTAAAATGAATTAAAAACCTGAAACGATCATGATGGACAAGCAACGACTTGGAATGCTAGCACGTCTTGCATAAAATTTACATAAAAAAACAACTATTGATGAATTTGCAGTTGTAAAAAAGCGCAAAGTTGTGATGTAATTTAGGTAAAAGGTATTTGATAATAAAGTGTAGTCAATTAATGTTCAGAAGTTTTGTTAATAGTAGCAAGAGGATTTTTTAATTTGAGGAATAATTTTTCGAGAGGTCATAACTTAGAATTGTACAAACCCCTCCGCCAAACTAGGGTTCGTAAGTGATTTTGGTATAACCCACTCATTGATATTTAATATAATTGTCAGCATCTTGTATAAAAACTGAGTCACTAGATACATTTGAAAACAAATTTGTACCAGTTTGATTTATTTCATTTTGTAAAGGAAATACGTTTAATTAGTAACCATGTTCTGATTTTTTATTCTTTGTCAATTTTTCTTTTATATGCCTGAGTCTTTATTTCTAAGTATCATATCACTTCAGGCAATGAACATCCGGCATGCGATACAAGATGCCCAACATTCAAGAATCAGTGCAGCACGACTGCATACGATTTATATAGAAGTAAAATTGCAATATTATATTTTTATTGAATCAAGTATTTGTTTGTTTGTAAATATATATAAATAAACGTAAAAATCTTAAAGCAAGTGGTGTTAGTGGTTAGTGTGAGTGAATATCGTGTATGTGTATTTTCAAGCCGTTTTTCAAAGCCTGCCTTAGGTCTTACTTCGGCACTGGGTACTAAATATATTCTCACTTGAAAGATGTTGTGTAAGAGTGAATATAAAGATGAATTTTAAAAATATGCTTGGATAGATGATTTGAATAATGACAAGTACCTTGAATTTGATTGAAATATTATGAATATGAGCCACGACTTGATAAGAAATGAATTGGTGCCGATTAATTTTGAGAAAATACTTTCCACAAATAAAGTGTAAGACTTTTGTTTTGAATCAAAGCAGATATTTCAAATTTAAACGTTTTC
Organism: Ceratothoa steindachneri; assembly: GCA_963969495.1. NCBI lineage: Eukaryota > Metazoa > Arthropoda > Malacostraca > Isopoda > Cymothoidae > Ceratothoa > Ceratothoa steindachneri. The sequence continues at coordinate 146,758,634 of OZ018331.1, read as the reverse complement.
AAAAGGGAGATTAGATGAATGAGGAAGGGAGATTATTATGTCTTTAGAGGGTTGTTTTGGACTTTGATCCAATAAAACTGTGAAAATCTCCCAATGACGAAACTTTCACCCAACACAGAAGAAAATCCGATTAAAATCGAAAACTTTAAATGGGATACCTCATTTTTCATACATTTTCAATGAATAAAAAATCCTCCTTCATCGCCAATACCACGCGATTTTCTTTTATTTAAGCGAGAAAGAAAGACGAGAATCGGGTGACGTGGAAACCCGCAGAGCAGATGAAAACCTTTTTCTAATAACTCCAATGCCTAAGCTCCTAAATACTCGTATGTATATTATGCATACAAAAGAAAAAATCCGGCATTGATTTACCTCTCAGATGATTGCAATCAACATGGATTGGTTGTAAGCAATTAAACAAAAATCACTATATATGTTATGCAACCACAATCCATCGAAATTGGTTGTAAAAAATGAAAAAAGTTATCTAAATGTGTTATGCAACTAGTATTCGACGGTTCAGTGTATGACTACCACTCCCCAAAATTATAATTATTCAGATGTGTAGGTTTAAGAATTCCTTCCCATTCAACAGGTTGTAAAGAATTTAAATCCTAAAATATTATTATTAAATTCGTTTGGATGGTTCTCTCTTTACTATTTCAATACTACTGGTTAGAGGAAAATCATTACAACTAGAACAAGTGCCATTTCGCATGACTTAATGGCAAAGAAGGCATCGATTCTTAAAGGAAGCTTCAAAGCCTAGCCAAATCTACATACATATGCGACCAGCTTGCACACTGTAGCTCATTGTTTAAGAGTCATCTCTCTCTTATATACCGTGGATTACTCTTGCAATTCACGTGTCCTTTTTTAGATTCTATCTAGGAAAGTAGGAAAGATACAAGGAGTTCAAGAATTTAGTTTTAGAAACTTTGAAGTAGTTTTTAATAATTTGAAACAGAGAGTATAGAAGGATTAGCAGCTCAGAAGTTTAGAGAAATAGATAATTAAAGAGCACAATCACCTCATCCCTTTAAGTGCTAAGAAAGAGCCCTACTTAGAAAATGGATCAGCGAGAGTTCCATGAAATATTTATCAAACAACTTCAGCCCTTAATAATTAAGAGGCGCTAAGTGCCTATTTAAATCCGTGGATGAATTGTTCATGAAAAATACGCACCCACTCAAAAATGCAACTTCCTGGAACTTGTGTGAAGTCTACCAAACATGAATTTCCAAATATCTCCGGATCTTTTTGTAAATAAATAGATGATAATTAATTAATCATATTAATTAGACAATTAAATTAGTCATTAGGTTTGAAACAGTTTGGAAACAGCACTAATAATCCAGTGTGGCTCTATGAATCCTTTCATTGGATTGATGAAGATAAATAAATCCCCCATTAACAAATAACAGGGAGTTTATACAGCTAACTAGAGAAAAGACGGACATTTTTGTTATGCTACATAGATTTTTATATTTCATACAGAACCATTTAGTATGGAAACCAACACGCTACACCACTTCATATAATCAAATCTACTAAAGGAGGTCCAGATGAGGAAGCAGCCGCATTCTACACAAACCTTCTCTTCATTCACTATAATTTGGAGAACCGTGAGATTAAAAGATCCGAATGAATCAAAAAAAATTCGAGTTCTATATCTTTATACCTTTGTTGAAAGAAAATTCGATTTACACAAGTAAAGTTAAGCCTTTTTCCTGCAATCTCAGAAATATGTTTCTGCTTACACCGAAAACAGAGGAAAATTCTCATAATGTTACTAATTCGTCTTATAATATTTCCACTTCAAAATTAGAAATCGTAGACAAACATGTTAAATATATACTGAAACAGAAAATTATTTATTCCTGTCAGTACTTGGTCATCTCCTATGATATTGAGCTCTAGAAAAAATGGTGGTACGCCACCATGTCTCGATTCAAAAGAATAAAGCAGGAAACAGTCTCTGACCGGTTCCGTTTTACCAAATTTAGAGGAAACAGTATAACTTAGGGAAGGCTAAACTCTTCAAGAGCTTAATTTCAGTATCAGGATATTGGCAAATAGAAATTAGTTTAGAGTATCGTTTTATGACAGCTTTCGCTACCCGCCATGGGCACTATGAGTTTTGCTTCCTATACCTTGGAATCAGAAACGGTGATGCAAACTTCTTTCGATTGATGAATATATTATTCTCTGAAGCTCTAGGAGTATAAGTCATTCACAACTTAGACGGCATAACTGTTTTCAGTGGAAATGTCCGCATTTATTTTCATATTATTATTCGAGAAAGTTCTAGAGTTCGATCTGTCAATTGAAAAATAAAATTGGAAAATGTAAATTCATACAAGAATAATTAGTGTATTAGGTTATCTAATCTAATTGCAATGCATTAAACCAGATCCCACAAAAGTAGCCGTTCTGGCTATTATACTATTCCAAAAACAATCGATGCGGCTAAAACCTTCATCAGCTTTATAGGTTTCTATCGCACTTTTATCCCAGAATTTCAATCTATTGCTAGACTCATAACAAAATCATTTAAAAAAGAGCTACGCTCACTTAGATACTTGAACTTTATCAGGCATTTGAAACATTAAATTTTAAACTCGCATCTGAATAAAGTTTACATTATCCACATTATAATAAATCATTCATTATTTCTATATACGAATCTGCCAATGGTAGAAACGCAATATTGGCTAAGGAGATTGATGGAGTTGAACAGCTTATTGCCTTTTGTCATGGTATAGCTCTTTATATCCTGCATACATCCATAATATTTGATTTAGAGTGCGCAGGGGTTTCCCTTTTAAATGATTTGGGTTGGCCGAGGTCCGTTTACAAGGTCAGATCCTCGTAAGTCCAAAAGATGCTTCTTTAAAACTTAGTATTGGCTGAGAGTTCCAAATCTCACTTAGTTACAGGTTATTGTTATACGGCTATGATGAGCTCGAGAGTCAGAAAGCAAAGGAGTAATTAAAGTTAATGTGATACAATAATACACAGTTAATTAAGACACATAGTTACACAAATGATAATGGGGAACGGTAGACCACAATTATAATTTGGGGAAGCTAAAATATTCGTTACGATACGTTGTACACAAATGGAATGGTTAAGGGAAAACGTTGGTCGTTTCCGGCGAAGCGGTGCGGTGATGGTTGGGTCACTTCCAGGGGTCCAAGGTCAACTTGTTTGTAGTGAAATATTCTTTGGAGATGACGGGGGTGGGGGTGGGGGGTGGAGGGAGCAGTCTTCGAGAAGGGCGGTTGGGAATTTTTCTTGTGTAAATTCCTTTGAAGAAAACGGAGGGAGAGATTCTTCGAGACGTCAACGGTTTGTTTGGTCAGAGATGCGTAATCAACGGGGTATTATGCTAAGATGAATCTTCACTGAAGCTTTTTGGGTTAAGATTTGCTTCTTGTTTGGAGATGGCGTCGACGAGCGGGTATTCTTACGGGGATGAGAGTTCTTAACTAACTTTAGGGGGTGGATATTTGTTTATCCAAGAAGGGATGGTTGGTCTTGTCCAACAACGTTTCCTTGCCTTCGGCGTATGACAAACCCGAATCGAGGAGGAGAAAGAAGCCCTGCACTTGTGAGCTTCTCTCGCACCAATCTGCTCATACCACTTTACGCGGGTAGATATGGATACCAGAAGTGAGGGAGCTTACCTCATAGAAGAGGGGGAGGGACTATCTCACATCGTTTGAGTCATGGCGACGCGGCCCGGATGGCGATTTAATCAACCACTCTTAGTGTGGCTGAAAGGGGAGGGGGACGGGAGACTTTTCGTCTTGTTCAAATACTCGCCTTAATAAGGCCTACATTCCCTCAACCCGCTCCTATACTTTCTCACTCTTTTGAGCTTCGAAAATTGTTTGTAAGCTACACGAGGCCCATCACGTGAAGGCAATGATTGAAAGCGACGTTATTTCTCCCCTCACGTGCTTGTTCCCTCACACCTTTGCTAGATCAAGCTTATCTTGGGCTAAAAACAATTTCTCCACTACTGACCCTGAAATATTTCCGGTTTATTGGGCTCTTTAGAATTTTGGAACCTTATATAAGGTGTTAATGTTTACATAAACTGCGTCTTATAGAGATGTTAGCAGTGTCATTAGCCACAAACATCTCCATAATCCGCAGTTTGTGAAACAATCAACACCATAACTATTGCTTTGCATGAATACCACACTTACACATAATTCACTCCCATGGAAATTCAGGACTGTAAATATCTTAATGGTATAATTGCCGGAATTTGTCCTATTATACATCCTCTAGATTTATCCGTCAAAAGTGTGCTCCCATGATCTAGGAACTAATAGTCCAGTAACTAGATGCCCATATTCTTTAATAAAAAAGAACCAGCCATGCAGCTTATTTTAGATAAGGGTCTATAGTTATCACTACCAGGAACTCCTCAAATTACTAATACTTTTCCTGGGAATCATTCAGTTTTCCATCTAAAATCTCTTTTTAGATTTGCCGAGGTTGCTTCCTCTGATCTTATTCTTTAAAATTCATAACCATTAGGGAAGAACATTGAATCAAATTTACATTTTTTCAAATTTTAACACCAGTGATTTTCCAATCGATAGAGCAGTCCTTAAGTTTTCAGCTTCCCAAGTAAGTATTAGACCTAAATTTCGTGCTCTTACATAGAATGATCAATTAGATGATTATCAGAAGCATTGTCCTTTCTAGTGCAAATAATATCTAGTGTGACCTATTATTCTCCAAATTCGCATCTTGGTTTTCATTTTAACGCTAACTTGTGTTCTTTATCATATATTGATTAACAACGCAAGCGAGCGTCATCCGATAAGAATGCGAGCATTTTCTTGACGGTACCTTTCTTGAAATTTGTCGCAATGGTAATGTGTATCTCAGTTTTGTCTATTTTAAGCTTTATCGGAAATTCCCGTATCATTCCGAATTTTAGAAATCTTCTCTGGATTATTTGTTAAACAATGAAATTGAATTCAAAGTTAGGTCATACGAGCCCATATCCGTTAGTTTTGAACACTGTAAAGTTAATTTTCTCACTCTTTATTTTAATATTTATATTTGATATGTCTTCTTATCCTGAATTAACATGATATCTCAAGATATACTCAACAAGTATCCAGGATTCATAACAAAAAATCTTCAGAAATTAGGCCTTGGACAACCTGAGCTTTTCTCCAATGGTAATAATGTCAGAAAATCTATCTAGTTGTCGCTTGTATCCTCGAAAAGAGTTTTCCATTATCTTTGGGTTTCCAATTTAAGTTGCCAGACTTCAAAATCAAATATGCCCCCAACTATTTATATTTTGGAAATTTTTTTACACATTTGCAAATTCGCCATAAACTACGACTAGAGTAGATTTCAATCTCACTTTCCAGAAGTACCACACGAATATGATCACAAACTAAGGAAATTAAAAATTTGTCTCTTATGCTCAGAAACGATCTAATAATCCAGATATTGTTATTACCAAACCTAATAAAGGCAATGAAGTAGTTCTACTAAATAGAAATGACTATGTACACCAAATGGAATCAATACTTCCAGACAATGCAAAATTCAAACTGTTCTCCGAAACAACTACAAAAATATCTCTAAAATTAGAAGATAATGTTAAAATGGTTTTATTAAATCTTAAATCCTCTAAAGTTATAGACCAGTAAACTTATGATTCACTCCATTTTAGTAGTACTGGAATAGGATTATTATATGTCCTCCCCCAAGCTACACAAAGCTGATGCTCCTCTCCGACCAATTTTGGCTTCCTATGCCCTGGCTACCTTTAACCTTTTCAAATATGTTGCTTATCTATTTACTGGGTTAGCCATTGTTCAATACATTATAAAAAAACAGCAATTACTTTGTTAATGAATTATTCTCGCTAACTTTGCCCCCTGAAAGGTCTTAGTTAGTTACGATGTATCTTCACTTTTTACAAATGTTCATGTTAATAAAACAATTGATCTTTTTCTTAACCTAATTTTTAACAAAACTGACAACTTTCACAATTTCACTCCTCGTCAAAACTTTAAGACTATGTTAGAAATGAATTTTAATTAAAATTATTTTGTATTTAATAACAAAGCTTAGAACAAATAGACGGAGTAGGAATGCGATCCCCAATAACACCAAAACTAACAAACATTTTCACAATTCATTGTGAAAACAAATTTACACCAATACCAACAAACATTTTCATGATTCATCTCAAAACCAAATTTATGAAACAATGTCCTCTAAATTTTAAAAACATATTCTACCCTAGGTATTTAGATAATTCATTTACTATTTTTAATAATTTACATCCTGCCAACCAATTTTTCAATTTTATAAACTCGCTCCATCCCAACATTAAATATACCATAGAATTAGAGAGTGACCATCAACTTTCTTTCCTAGTCGTCATTATAGAAAAAAACAACAAACTAACTACCTCAATATACAGAAAGCCTACCCTTATTGTCCTTGTAATCAATTTTTCCGTCATTGTGACTGGTCATATAAACTAAGTGCAATAAAATCTCTAATATATAAAGGTATCCATCTTTCTTCTATTTATTCGCTAATGCAAAATGAATTTCCATCTCTGATGTCTTATTTTAAAAATAATCATTAACCCCTACCTTTTGTTAACAAATTTAGCAATAATTTTCTGTACAAAATTCACTCTCCATCTTTTGTCGAAAAAATTTTCGTAAAAAATAAAATATTTCCTGGGAACCTGAAACGAGACCCAACAATAAATTACACCGGGGAACCATTTTAATCACATTTTCTGATGACTTAGAATTATTTGCCAATTTTAATTTGTTTTTTCATGCTGATTTCAAATATATAATCTATTTTTATCTACATGCTATAGTTATTCTGTAATTTATATTTTCTCGTTTCCCCCAAAACTGCCCTCTGGACGGACAGAGAGGGTACTTATAGAAAGCAAATACTTCACAGTACATAGTAGTAAGATAGTAATAAGTGTTATTGTGCAAAATATTGACATTATTGTTGCTTTTTTCAGGTCTCATGTTACAGTGATGGCTTCGTCAAGAGGAAACTACGTTAATGATCCAGACACCTTCTGCTACATATGTTACTGCTACCTGGTAGTTCTTCAAAGGCGCAATATAGCAAGCATTGTGATTCGCACTTATAAGCCAGATTTTGATGTTCCTCTGGGTGATTAAAATATGAAATGGGCCCCACATGCTCTTTGCCATAGTTGTGTGGAACATCTTCATGAGTGGACGAAAGGAAAGAGAAATGGTCTTCCTTTTGGAATTCCCATGGTGTGCTAAGAACCAAAGGATTATATATCGAACTGTTATTTCTCTGTGGTGAATAGTAAAGGGATTGGCAAGAAAAATCGGCAACAGATCGAGTACTCCAACATTCCCTCGGCAATCCGGCCAGTACCTCATTCTGAGTCTTTATTAGTTCCGATTTTCCGTGGATATGCTTCCTTCGACGATGAAAATGATGTACCTGATATGGACTTTCCTGGAATGGATTCGGAGTCTGCAGATTCATCATCAGATGTTGAACAGTTGATTTGGCGCTCTCCAAGAAAGTTTCAGAACATTTAACCTCTAGGTTGAGTGAAAGAAATATGCTTGACAGGTCGGTACAGGTATCATATTACCGAGCAAGGGAGAGTACATTTGTTAAGTATTTCTCTGAGGACAAACAATTTGTATACTGCCACGATGTTCCTGGTCTGTTTACCAAGTTGGAACTTGGCACCTATAGCCCTTCTGAGTGGATAATGGCATAATGGCAATGACTTTGCTGCAGTTCCTCTCGGTCACTCTGTCCATCTGCGAGAAACTCACGATGACATAGGAATGGTCATGGATTTACTTAAGTACCATGAACACAATTGGATCATATGTGTAGACCTAAAGATCGTCAACTTCCTTCCTGGCCAGCGGAAGGGATATACAAAGTTTCCATGCTATATCTATATGTGGGACAGTCGAGCCCGTGACAAACACTGGTCCCAAAAGGATTGGCCAGTTAGGAAAACTTTGGAAGCAAGATGCCAAACATTGTTAGTGAGCCAACTGTAAGTCGAGAGAAGATCGTTTTCTCTCCACTTCATCTCAAACTGGGGTTGATAAAGCAGTATGTCAATGCATTGAGCACTGACAATGATTTTTTAAAGTACATAGTATCGGCGTTTCCTGCTTTGTCATACGAAAAAATAAAAGCAGGAGTATTTTATGGTCCTCAAATTCGAAGTCTTCTGAATGATTCTAGATTCGTGAACACCATGAATGAAAAAGAGAAAGCAGCCTGCCCAACCTGTCTCTCATTTTCTGTCGTTGTTCGTAACTTCTTGGAAAAACAAAAATGAGCATAACTACGAGGATCTGGTTACTAATATGCTTTTAGCATATTGTAATCTGGGATGCAACATGTGTGCAAAGCTGTATTTCCTAAATAGTCACCTCGACCGATTCCCAGAGAATCTGGAAGCCGTGAGCGACGAACAAGGGGAACGCTTCCTTCAGAATTTGATGACGATGGAAAAGCACTACCAAGGTCACTGGGATCGACACATGATGGCGGACTACTTCTGGACTATTAGAAAAGATCAGCCTAGAGAACACTTAAAAGAAAAAGAGTTACAAACGCAAATTTTTACGTGATTGAAATCAAGAAGAGGTCCTCCAGCCTGATGTACAGTCATGAATAAATTAGCATCTATTTGCTTACTGTATTTGTAAACCTAATGTGTAATTCAAGTTTTTTCTTATATGCAATGAAATGTTTGTACAAAAAAAACCTGCTTTACTTTAAATAACGCAAAAGGATAATTCAAAATTACTTGACGGCATGGTGATAGGCGTGATAATATCAAAATTATTGTCTAATATTATTTAGTGATATTACCAAAAATCTTTAGCATTTAAAGAGAATCTGATTTCAGATTTGAATTGCGTGTGCTCATATTAGGGAAGAAAAATATATTTCTCTCAATTGACCAAATACATTGTTCCCCAGGGAAATCCACCATAAAATGCAACAAATTACTTAAAAAATTACCTCTTTCATACTAACTTCAAAATCACATATGTCAACACACATACCATAGGAAGTTTCTTTTCCTTAAAGGTCAAACTTCCTCTCGAGATGAGCAACCGTATTGTTTATGCTTTTCCTTGTCCTTGTCTGCAAGAAACCTATGTTGAGAGTACGGTTCGCTCCTTGAAGGAGAAGTTTTGTTCTCATTTGTGAATGAGCCATCGAACAGGAAGAAATATATCTAGGAAGGAGAATTCTGTAATTAAAAATTATATTAAAATAATTGGCTCCAATAATAAATAATATAGTCTAAGAATTTGGGAATCCCTACGATAAAGATCCTTCACTTAACATTGATAATACCGCTGTTCCTCTTCTCATTAATTAATTATTATTACCTCAGTCAACAACCAACCAACTTTCCCTGACTCACGAACAAACCAATCGGAAACTTATCCTTTTTCAAGCAATTTCCCTTATAATTTCTTCTCTTCGTGATTTCACGTGAACTTCATCGGTAAGCAACATCAAATTAGACCTCAATAATTTACTCATGTGTTGTTTTTTCATTCCATAAATGTTTTAATACGATAGATATTTTAAAACACTTTTATCGTTTTGTACTCTTGTGTTTTAAATCATTGAGGTATTTATTATTTTTTTATTTTTCTACAGGGTCTTAACTTGATTAATTTTAATATTGCTTCTTAAAATTTGTTGTAGTCTGTTTTTTAAGTTTTTCAAAAATACTTGTATAGATCCTCATTTTTTCCCCATCGATCTCTTTTTACTTTTGCATATTTTTCAATATTTTATTAAGATAGGATATTAGTATTTGTCATTTCTTTAAAGTTAGTTTGTTTATAATTTAAAGCTTTTATAGTTTTACTCGCCTAATTTATATTTTTACTATCATCATTTTTTTCTCGTTTAATGAAATTGCATTAATTTAGGCTTTAATTTTTAGTCGCGTGTGAGTCTTGTCACGAGCGACTCTACATCTCGGTGCACGTTTTGCTTTCTTGGGGGGGATTTGTAATAACATCTCAACTATTCGACCGATTCTAACGAAATTTGAAACGCTTGTATTGTTTTACATTCTCTTCAGAATGATATAAGTACCTAAGTCTTCTTAAGTTTAGCCTGGGAGATATTTTGTTTTGTCTATAACATCATAACTATTAAGCCGCTTCTAACGAAATTTGTAACCTCGTCTCTTGCTTTATATTCTCCTTCAAATTGTAGCATTGCCAATGTCCTGCTAAGGTTAGTTCCTGAATTATCGAAAGTTTTAAAGGTCGGAAGTTAAGAAATATAGAATAAGTGAGAGAACGCGCCTTTTTGGTCAGCAGACCTTGTTCATGCTCCTCCTCTGTGAAAATATTTCACTTTTCCTTTTTTCCAAGAATTTATAATTTCTTAATAGGTTTACCGACGATAACAAATTAATTATATCTTACTCTAATTTTTGATGATTTTAGAAGCTGAAGATGGGCGATACGCTTGAGACGTTGTTTCCCACTAACAAATAAAGCACATGAATATATATATATATATATATATATATATATATATATATATATATATATATATATATATATTTTAAAGTAGCGCAAGAGAATGATGAAAATTAACCCATTAGACCACATTAGAGGATATCAGATTCACGAGATTCGGTGCAAGAAATCCGATATTTGAATCCGATATATTTACGAACAGACCTAGTTTAGGCTTTCGCCATTATCAAATACTCTATAATTTATAACTAAATGTAAGACCTGCGACTCCAGCATATAAAGGCGAAAAAAATCAGACTAATCAAAACGAAAACAAAGGAAATAAAATGATGGATCCAAATATATCTATGGTTCGGGAGAAAACCCTCTAATCCCTGGGAAGGGCCGGTTCTGGCGGCTCATAAATGGATTAGGCGTAAGTATTCGAAAGAAATTTTTGAAATTTATCTTGTCTTTTAAAAACATTATTAAAGTTATTGAGCTTAACAATAATGATTGATTCATTAATCCTCCTCTCAATAAAATTGTTGGATTTATAAATAATTTTGGCTTGAATTCGATCTATGGTTGTAATTTTGCATATGAGCAAAGAGACTGGAGGAAAGTGAGCCTCTGCTGGGCATCTCGTTTCTCTAGCCTTTGCTTATTCTGTCGACGGCGTGGTGCTCTCTGTATGTCTGTGACCTTGAATAGCGCGGTATAACAACCCTTTTCACTTACCTTAAAGTTTCTGACAAATATTACTCCATTTTTACTCCTTCCTTAACTTAATCTTTGCATCAGATAATAAGCAGATGAATGTGCAACATTGAGTCATCAATACTCCACTTCATCCCTAGTGCCAAGGATGGCTACTCTTGATACTCCCGCTCCATCTTACTTTCTTGTAATATTTTAAATCTTTTATCCCCTTAGGAAAGTTACCCTGGACGCACCCCCTCTGAGGCTATGACCCCACCTTTACAACCACGCTAAAATTTACTTACCTCTGCACCTGAAAACAAATACGGCACTCAAGCAGCCTACTTTTTGCCCGTGGTCTATGACTGTCACACTACACCTTCACTTAAACTGCAAGAGGTAGGTCAAGTAAGTCTTGCAGCAACTCGACTTCAAGAGTGGTACTCGAACTTAGGACAAACATTATTGCAAATTTATCCACTTAATTTAATTTAATCGCTGTCTTTATCTTCAAATTAATTCTATTAACAAAATATACCTATCTATGGTACCTGAGGAACCGTCCAATTTTCTAATGAGCAAAGGTATTCATGAGTACCTGGGTATTTAAAGAACTTTGCATTAAGGCAAAAAATGTAACAACAAATGAAGTTGATGAGGAATTGCTTTGAAATAAAACATGTATATATGTAGATAAAAATGAAAGTATAGAAAAGAGAAAACGAATCGTGCAGAAAAATAGTGAATACAGTCAACAAAGTCTTGTATCCTGTTCGAGCAAAGAATTAAGCGGGGAATAGAAATAGAGGGAATAATTAGAATAAATACAAGTTTAAGAATAAACATGAACAGATATATGTTGAGCATCACACTAATCCTACATAAGGCATGAAGCGAAGTTTAAAAACTCGCATAATTGGGGTAATGTGATAAGTGCACATAAGGAATATCAGAAAATTGCAGCAGAGTTGCGGCATCTTGAATTACGAGATACAACAACGACATTGAGAACGCCACATCCATTTCAAGGTTTTTTTCTTCGGCATCTTCCAGCCAGGGCAGAGTCGGCGGAATTAACAATCCTAATATTTCTACTATATTAATAAAAAAGTGAAAACAACTCAAAAGAAAAACAACAAAAGATAACTAGAACTAACAAAAAGAAGTAGTAGGCTCTGGAGCCGGAAGAAGGCCTGTCAGCCTAAAGCGTCGGAAAATGCACACAAAGACCATTATATTTAATAAAAGATTCCAGTCTCCTCAGGAACTTGTCAGGAACCCGTCAGGAACCCGTCCTGAGTACAAGTGACAAGCGGTAATGACCCAGATCCTTTCGGTATCAGGCCAGGAAACAAGCTCGAAAATTACCCAAACTGAGACACTCAACAGAATGTCCCGAACAGTCTACGGAACAACGCAATCGTCACGGTCAGGTGACGGGAAGAGCTCCATCCGATGGCAGTGCATTCCGTGAGTGTGACCAATTCAAGGGTGATAGAAAGTGATCCGAAACCGCCGAGGCATTGAGGATTCGGTCCGCGAGCAAAGTCGCGGGGCGATTGTGTCTATTTCTAAAAAACGTTATTAAGCAGGAATGGATTAACTTCCAAGTTAACTTTATTTTCCTATATTAATTACTCAAAAAGGAAAGGGTTTACAATTCTCTAAAAAACATCGTATCAACTAGGAGAGTCACTTCAGTACCAGTCATTTAGGACCAACAATTATATACAATGTGTCGGATTGTAGCTTCTGTGCCACTATAAAAAGTATATTGTTATTAATATAAATACGCTCAAACAACTCTTTTTAAAACTTTGTGAATCAATTGAAATTATATTGGTGTCAATTTCCGCTTCCTTGAATTAAATGAGGAAGGCTTTTCCTATTAAGCTTTCGTTCCAGAGGAGAAAAAAGCATTCGAAAATTCAAAGTTCCAATTTGCGCTTTTTCTTCAATTCAATGATATTAATTTAGCACATAAATCCGGAGCGAGGATTTATTTATAAATTATTGTTTCTAAGTACATTTCTTAGGTGGTTTATTTTCTTGTGTTAAAGAGAATAGTTATATTTAATGTTATATCCAGTTGATGTGTTTTATTCAGTTTACTTGTCAGAAATATGATTCCTGGTAGAATTTTACAGCTTTGTTTTTATATTCTTTAAATTTTCTTAGATGCTGAACCGTCCAAAACTAGCTAACAAAATACCAAAATTTACATTTTGTAAAAATAATTAATTTCAATCAAAATGGCGAAAATCTTTTTTGAAACATTCCCTTAATAGAACACCGGGTAAAAATATTCTGATGAAACTAATGTGTATTTCAGGAAAGAATGCGCCTAAAACAATAGAACGATGAGTATTAAAGAAACAATAAAAGTAATATAACATATGAATGATGCAAATGGCCAATTGAACAAAATATTGAAATGAAGTATGAATGTCTTTTGTGAATGACATTTTAGTTGCAGGCGACTCAACATCTCACTATGTTGGTCGGTCGGTCTCGGTTTAGCAGTTTTTTTCTAATAACATTGTAACTAGTCCGCCGATTCTAACGAAATTTGAAACCCTTATATTGTTTTACATTCTCTTTCAAATGATATAATTGCCAAGGTCCTCCCAAGGTTTGCCCGGGAATTATTTTGTTTTGCCAATAACAGCAGAATTATTCGGCTGATTCTAACGAAATTTGAAACCCTTATGTTGTTTTACATTCTCTTTCGAATGTTATAATTGCCAAGATCTTTCCGAGCTTAGCCTGGGAAGCATTTTCTTTTGTCAATAACATCGAAATTATTCGACCAATTATAATGAAATTTGAAACTTTTATGTTGCTTTACATTCCCCCTCGAATTCTAGTCCAGGAATTATTGAAGGTTTCGATGGTCATAAGGTCACGAATCAGAATATGTGAGAGCACGCGACTTTTGGTCAGCTTGCCTTGTTTCAAAACTCTTCGGTTTCCTAGCCACAACTTTCTGACGAAGGACATATACATTGTCTTTTATGAATGAAACTAAACATTATCGTGCATGGAAAAAGGCGCAAGCACTCCCGATGTTCGGAGAGAAAGATAATTTATTCCTGAGGTAGTTTATTTTACCGAGTTAATGGAAGAATTTACAAGTTCAATGGGTTGAAATCCTGATCACATCTTAATGGTTGCCTCTCCAAATTCCCTCCTCTTTTTCGAGCCTTTGTGATTGGTTCTTTCACTAGTACGAATCCTTCCATCCTGTTTCCCTCCCGATTCGTACAAATTAATTTTGACTTCCTAGCTGAAAACACAAACGCTTTAACACTTGTGAGTGCATAGTCTGTAGCGAAGGACAACCTATTCCTTTTTCCTAAGGATTGGATTGAAATGACAGGCTCAGTCTTTCAGTTTTCCACCGGAATACCATTTTTTTTGTCGCGTGCGATTCTAGTCACGAATGACTTTAAATCTTACTATGTCGGTCGGTCGGTCCCGTTTTGTTTTGGTTTTGGTTTTGGTAATAACATTGTAACTCTTCAGTCAATTCTAATAAAATTTGAAACACTTATGATGTTTCACATTCTTTTTCGGATCATATAATTATTAAGATCCTCTCAAGGTTAGACTGGGAACTATTGAAAGTTTTGTTTACATTAACTGCTCTTGCCATCGTGATAAATGATTAATACAATCTACCTAATACGTGTTGTTCTAGCTTACCAATTTTAATGTGACGCCAGAAAGTTATGTTATCCTTCATTAGGTTTGTCTGAATTCTTTTTTAAATACACATTAATTTCTTAATAACTCTTCTTTATCAGTTTTCTTATCAAATATGACTTGGTCACTTTCAGAAAAAAATTAAAATAATATTTTGTGCAAATTTGCTTAAAGATTTAGCAAGGAAATACAAATTTTCTTATATTATTCTCTAGGTTTGGACGGTACGGTATGTACAGGGTAGCCAATTAGTCTCTACCCATTCATATATCTTATCGTAACTATTGTGTCATTAGTATTGTTGCGCTCATGTACCCACGTACCTGTCAAAATATGCTCTTCAAGTGTAAATAGACTTTCATCTGCCATATTTTGTAGGAAAAAGAAGAAAATAATTATTAATACCTGCATAATCTACAAGTACAAAATAATATATGGATCGATAGGGACTTCTGGGTCACCCTTTATAATTGTCTGCTTATATATGCTATAAAAGAACGGCTCGATCCATGTAAGAATATTTTGTGTTTGATTAAGTTTGCTCTCTAAAAATTCAAAGAGAAGATGAATTCTATCGTACGTTCTACTTTGTAAACTTCCTACTTTCACAAAAAGTCTTAAAGATGTTTTATCTTCATCACTCAACTAAATTTCATATCTTAATTGCTAATAAAAGTTAAATTCATACTGCCCTTTAAACGGATCATACATTTTCCACTCATGGTTTACGTGGTAGGTCCAAAATAACAATAACATCTTCCTCAATTCAAGGTGTCCAAAATTGCTTGCAATAACTTATCGCTATAAATTGCCTATGGGTAAAGATTATGCAGATTTAGATAAATAAAACGCAAGTTATCAGCAAATAACAGTTTATTAAAAAATTTTAGGAGTCACAAATGATCCGAACGACAGCGGAAACAACTTTGTATAGGAATATAATGATTATATTACCAATGTCAAAAAATTGTACTAGTTATAAGAATTCGTGTGAAGTGTGAAGAACCTTCTGCTTGATGATGCTCTGACATCTCGTTCCAGAGGTACGAATAAAATGTTGAATCTCTTGCGCTCTAATCTTGCTCAATTCATCTCGTAGAATTTTCGCTTTTTTAATGTCTTTACGGATGCCTTGCTTAAGACTTCGTAAGTGGCTTTCATAAATTTTTGAGAGGATTCATATCTTCACTTTGTGCAGGTCATTTTATAACAGTGGTGTTATTGTTGTCCAGGAAGGGTATTCATCAACTTGAGCGTGTTGTATGGGGCGTTATCCTCTCTGAAATGTTCAGATTGGGCTTTAGACACTCGGATATGGGGCAAAGCCTGCTGTGGGACCAAATTCTTGTACACCTTTGCATTTACTGTGACCTGTAAGCGCACAAGTGGTCTAGTGCCTTCTACAAAAAAAAACAACTCAGAATATGACCATTCCTCACCCAAAATTTATACATTTTCCTGCAATTGACAGATAATCTTTATACTGCTCTGCGACAAGCAAACATCCTACCAATGAATCCGAATAAATTGAACTTAGATTCGTCATTGAAGTAGACTTGCCTGCATTGGTCATCTCTTAATCTAAAGTACTCCATGGTGAAAGAAAGAAGAGGGTTCTTGCGGATGTGCAAAGTGAAAAGGATTGTAGTCCTTCAGCCAACTTAACATACTCAGTCTGAGGATATTAGTGGTCCAATTCTCAATAATCTCTCGAAAACTGATGCATCCGTCTTTTAACGGTCCTTCTTCAAAATTTAGATAATGGCTTAGTCTTCCCATTCTATGATTCTTGCTCACTGGTTGATTTATAATCCTTATATAATCTGTTTTCTCATAGGTTGAAAGAATACTATGGTCTACATTATTGATACGCTTGACATTCTCTGCAATGTCTTATATAAAAGAACATCTTAGAGGCACAGCGTTACCATCAGCTCTCGGTTAGGGATAATATTTATAAAATTCTTAGTCATTTTACCTAAGCGACAGCTGGCTTGGTAAAGAATTGTCGTGCCGAAGATTGATCTAACAATGCTGCTTTTCTCTCTTAGAATCCTGAGCATTTGGATCTATTTTGACTGGTCAGTTTTTTAATAAACTGCCGTTTTATGATCACTTTCGTTTCGTTTATCCAAATTTGTATAAACTTTACCCATAAGTAGTTTAAAGCTTTAGTTTATCATAAAACAATTATGGAAACCTTGGAATTTCTCTTTCAAATGATATAGTAGATGTTGTGTTTAAAAGACGGGTGTACTGAAGATTTGCGATGGTATTCTATAGTTTTAGAGTACCAGTACAAGGTTTGCATGGAATCTGCCAGAACAAATTTTAACAACGAGTCTTTTAGAGCATCTATAATGATGTTCCTTCTGCATGATCAACACACATTGAGAACGCTATAAGAGGTGTCTTTCGGATGATTCGACCAAAGAAGGAGTGAATTATCATCAGTACAGAAGATGAGTTTTTGTTCAGGGTAGGGGGGGAAAAGAGTCGTTGTGGTAAATTGTAGAAGTGATAGAATCTGATGAAAGACAGATGCAAGTTATCTGGTTACTATTTAGTGTCAATGGAGTAAATCAGATGATAATGAAACGAATTGGCAAGGGGGTAAGTGTAGGTTGGGTGATGTTGTTGTGATCTGGTCATTAATGTGTTAGTGCTATATCTAATATATGAGAGCATAAAATTTTTCTAGTAGTAGTTGAATTGATATATCAGGTGATTGCCATTTATATATTTTAGTATTGTAGAAAAATTTGAATGGAAGTTTGGCGCGTTTGATATTATGATATGTTTGCATTCGGATTTTGTAGAAGATAATGCTTCATAGTACTCCTTAGTATTTCTCGTCTGCATAAATTGTCGTAGGAGTTTACGGTTCAAAATAAAATTCATGGACAGTTAATTTGAATACATAGGCCCCAAAATAAACGACATATCACAACACTTCAAATCTTATCATGAACAAGCCCTAAAATTAACTGAGGAAATTATAATTAAAGACAAAAAACACATCTAAACATCAAATCCTAATTATATTTTAATGATATTTCTAAACAAAATAAATAATAAAACTCAATAATTTAATCTAAAAAATCAATAAAAAGGAAAGTCATAGTGCTTTGTCAGTTAACATGTGTGTCGTAAAATAGGCTCTTGACTATATACCATATATAACTATTCGTTGAGGAAATTATTCTAACATTTCGAGTTCGTGGTAATCTGATTGACCGAGGTTATTTATCTTCAATATGCTTAAGAAGTGGGACGGAGCTCAAGGATAATAATATGGATATCATTAATAAAATAATGCTTAAGAAGTGGGACGGAGCTCAAGGATAATAATATGGATATCATTAATAAAATAAAGTTTTATTAATTAAACTATCAACAACACACTCAAATAAAATGTTTACATAAACGGAGAATGGAAAGGGTCGTGGGAAAATCTGACTAATCTGAGAATTAAGATTTGGAGAGATTTAAAAAGGTAAACAAATAAAAATTAAAGGGAGAAGAGGTTCGCTAAACCATTTAAAGCACAATGTAGGGTTGACAAAAGGTTAGATAATTAAATGTAATGCTCAGCTTACGTAATTTCAAAGTTGTTGTGCAGATGAAGACGATGCGAAGGAATCTTTGGTCCACTAGCGATTTCCAGCAGAAGGGTTCTTCGGGGGGTTGACCTTAGCGAAGGGGAAGGACTGTCTTCGAAGAGTGAGAACGAAGTGGGGCTCGGAGGTACGAGCGATCTTGTGACAGCAAATCGGGGATGTTCTAGATGAACAATGGAGGTTATTGTTGAAACCAAGCGTTCTCTTGAAGAACGTTAAAAAGGGGGGAATTAAATTATCCTGACGTAATGTCTTGGGAATGAGAACCGTTTCTTGACGAACGGGCTTGAAGAAAAATGGCTGTTCTAACGTTGTTCTCTTCTGAAGAACAGGACGTGGGGGTGAGAACCGTATCTTGTCAACGGGCTCAAAGAACAATGGCTGTTTTAACGTTGTTCTCTTTCTGAACAACAGGGTGGCTTTGTTGACTTGGCGTCTGGAAGGCACGAACCTTGGCACTCAAGGGATATTGTCCTCTTCTGGACAAAAAGGTGGATCTCGAGGTAGAGAGCTCCTATGGTGCACAAGGGAGACCGGATCGGCGTGATGCCTCGCGAAGATAATCTGGATCTGATCTGCTTCAATAGGGAAAGCTATGATATAAATAGTCGAAGCCATCCCCTTGGCGTAGGAGACAATTGAGTGGGAGGCTTCAGGGGAATGCCCCGGTCGCGCCTGAGAAAATACCTTATCTGCCTATAAGCCTAACTCAATCTGGTGAGATCGACGTATGGAGGCGAAACGGGAGAATGAACCTCCTTGGTTAAATATTGGCTAAGGTGGCGATAAAGCGCTCTGCTTCCTCTCGCAGATGCACGTGGGTAGCAATGTGTTTCTAAACATGTGATAGCGGCTGAATTTAGGCGGCCTCAGACCGTTCTATCACAATGTGTATAAACATCCCAGAGATATATTATTATTTTTGCTTTGTCAATGTTATTTGTATAATAACGAAGCTTTTATCCAAAGAAATAAATATGAATAACTAGAAGATATTCTAAGCCAGTTAATTATTTTTATTAAATGTCATTTTAAAAATATTAAAATTAAATGCCAAGTAAATATTTCGTAAACTGGAAATTAAAACTAAAAAAACAATAAAATTAAAAGCTGATTTAAGGCTTCTTACAAGAAATAAATGTAACTTTAGTGGGTGGAAATAAAGCTAATTTTGAGTAAAATGCAATTATAGTAGAGTTTGTACAAGTGTAAAAAAGAAACATTTGGTCAATAATTATTAATCACTGAAATCTAGGCTTCAATGACCTTGCAAGTTTTTGATTGAATATTTTCGGGATTGTAATTTTGAAGTTTTAATTTATTTGGATTGTAAATTTGTGGTTTGAATATATTTGGATTATAAATTTGTGTTTAAATATATATGAATTGTAAGGCTCTAAAATAGTTCAAAATATGCATTCAGAAGTTTCATGAGCTGGCTCTGATATTTCTTTTGCCAAAGAATATTTAAAAGTTTAAGAGAGATGCTATTATTCATATTGGTCACTCGAAGTTTCTTTTTTATCTTTTAATCCAAATGTTTTTATGTAATTCTTTGTTGGTCAAATCTGTTAATTTTTTAAAATAAAAAAAAAGTTAATTATCAAAAGTTTACATTTTTGGAGAAGATTTAAGTGAGTGATGAGAGAAACAGCTTCTCATTAGTATAATAATGCTAGGTGTAGTTCTCTTTGTATTTCTGTTTTTAAAAAAGCGCAAAGATATAGGTCTTTACATCAGCAGTGCAGAAGCGAACTCATAGAGGAACTAGTGAAGTTATGGTGAATGAAAATGAGTAAAAATTACATTCAAACATGCAAGGAGTTGGTAGATTTTCAATATTTTTAAGACATTGTCTATTAACCATAACAGCAAATTTGATATAACTGACAACATCGTAATGCACGAAAATAAATATTTCTTTTATAACCACAATCATTCTTAGCACTATTAAAATTACAATGCTATATAATCCTTTAATATATTAATAAAACCTCAGTACATTCTGTTTAGTTGTGTAAAATTAAACACCCGAAGATGAGAGCTCTCTCTTTCCCTACTCTCGCTTCCTCAGTATTTTTATGATTTGTGAAGAAAATTGAGGAAAACAGAAAAAATAATCATTAAATATATTTCAACGATCTCTATGAAATATCTGAGGAGGTTGAGCGAAACACACAATCTGCCTCGAGACTATTTGAGAGGGAAACGGTTATTGCAAATAGCATCATAAAATCTGCACGAAACAATTTCCTTATTTATTGGCGTTTTCTTATCAGGGTATTATTTCATGACATTAAGCAAAGTGTATTTTTAAATAGAATACCACGGCATTGAACGTGTGCCTGTAGAGGTAATATTATTTTTTAAGTCATCTGGGTTTTAGCAGTTATTGGATTTAAGCTTAGAAAAGTTTGTGAAATATTTCAAGGTGATAAAATGGTATTTTTGCCAATCTGAAAGAAATTTTTCATAAATAAAAGTTTGTTTAACCTAATAGCGGTAAGTATATATATATGGCCTTCGCGATGCGTAAATGATTATCTATACGAACTTAGTGTATATGGGCACCACTGGCCTTTCGTGTACCCATATTCAGAGTGCAAATTTGAATTTTCTGTGAACGGAAGAATGCGCGCCAGATCCACTCTGGGGAAGTTCGATCCTTTTTTCGAATTAATAATTCTTCCTCTTAATAAAATCGATCTCTTTCGCTATTTGGACTATATCGATTATTTGGAAAGTATGAGGCAACCTTCCAAGAGCTATTATAAAATTGATCTGACTATATTTTTAAGTACAGATAAATAAGAATGTATTAAAATGAATTAATTTTGATTTTAAATCAATGCAAATATTATGAGACGATGGTTTTGAATCAAGTAATTTCAGTTTATATAAATTATTAATTTGTAAAGTGAGGGTTTGAAATCACACTCCTCCGAGTGTCCATAAAACCTGTCAATCTTGTTAGCACGACACAATAAAATTTACTAATTGAATACTATGATAATAACTACCATCACATTTTTGGATATAAGGAAAGACTCTAATTAGAGTTCGATTTTGACTTACACGCTCACGATATCCTTTAAGGTGAAAGTATTTTAGGAGTTTGTACTAACTTTTACCAAGCTATAAATTAAAAGACCTCGTTGTTTTTTTTTGTACCAGAGGTGACTATAGTTACTAAATCAGTTTCTACAATACAAAAAGCAATTTTTCTTCACGAACAAGGAGATAGACACTTGTTGAAAACCTTTTTGATCCTGATTGGCGGACTAGTCCCAACAGATATATGATTCTCTATTTAATACCACAAATTGTGTTGCCGTCCCTATTTCATTCTAGTCCTCTACTAACATTATATTATCCTGGCTATCCATCCCCCCTTTCCGTTCGAGCAATATGGACAGTTACACAATATCTAAATTCACTAACAACCTATGAGAGAGGCCGGGATTCGAGTCATTTCGAAGAGCCAATTTAGAAAATTCAAGAAGAAAAATAAGGAAGTTTTCAACTATATAGTATAACCGTAGCTGGTCACTCGGTTGAGTTAGAATAATACCCTAAACTGTTAACCCACGAACACATATAACGTAATTAAATGAACAGAATTTTTACCTTATAGAAACCCTAATTTTTTGTTAGTTTACCAGAGAATTTATGTATTTTATGTTGCTAGATGTAAGGGAACCAAACTTTTCTCAGCTGATGATCCATATACTAACTCACTTTGTAAATAACAAGTAAATGAAGGAAAGAAAGAGAGCTACTTCATTTTTTCTACCAAAATGTCGGGGCTTAGGTAAGTTACTGTCTATAATCTGCTTCGTATGAAACTTTTTATAGTGAGTGATGGTGGAACTACGCATAAATCCTTGCAAAAACGTGTGAAATTATTGATTAT
Organism: Ceratothoa steindachneri; assembly: GCA_963969495.1. Lineage (NCBI taxonomy): Eukaryota > Metazoa > Arthropoda > Malacostraca > Isopoda > Cymothoidae > Ceratothoa > Ceratothoa steindachneri. The sequence goes on along the minus strand of OZ018331.1, from coordinate 146,736,141 downwards.
TTGTTATATCTTATGTTTTCTTATCCGCAATAGTCATTATTTATATGAATATATATTTAAGATATTAAAAAATGTTCGTTACTAATGTATATAATATCTGGGTCTTTTCTCAATATTACAATGTAATCTAGGGTCCACCACCTGATCCTTTTTACTTATTTCTTTATATAGACATGTTTTTACAGTTTCAGATCTCCAAGAGATGTTAAGGAGATAGTTACCTAACATAGAAAATGGCAAAGAAATCGAAATTGCTTTGGAACCTCTATAAGATGGGAAAAATCTGATGTAGACGACGCTAGTAATGATATCGCTGCTGTAGAGTGAGAAAATGTCCGATTGCTGGGAGCAAAACTCCTGGCACCACCACCCCCATATAAATCTGACAAACCGAAACAGTTGCACTGATCATTCTTCTGCATGCGAAGCATCAATCTTTGATAAACAGGAAGAGTTTGAGTGTGATGATAATTTAGCAGACCTTGGCCAACCGAGGGGGGAGAAGCCATGACGCTCGAAGACTCTTTATACGTGGATGAAATGTGAATTTCATATTTGTGATGAAGGTGATGCTCTAAGTTTGTATAAAGTACATAGGCCATCTATTGTAGAAAAAAGGACATATGAAGGATTTACACCTGTAGACATATTCAGATACCTTTGGAACAAAGAATTAATTGAAGTGCTCAAGACAGAATCAAACCACTATCATCAAGTTAAATTTGGGAAAGATTTATGTGTTAACGAAGAAGAACTGCATCAGATACTTGGCATCTTTTTTTCTCTCAGGTTATAAACCAGTTTCAAACCGAAGGCTGTATTGGGCGAAGCGGTGGACACTCGAAATCTGGCTTTAACTTAGTTTATGGAATTATAATAAACCGATTTTGGTTAATCGTACGAAACCTGCACTTTGTGGACAACTCGATGAAGCCTTTGGATTATATGATCTTTAAGATTTGCGCTCTTTTTGATCATTGCAACAAGCTCTTCTTGGATATCGCTCAAGCACTTCCTATGGCATTGGCAATTGATGAAGCCATAAAACCATATTATGATTGACATGTATTCAAACAATTCGTTAAAGGAATACCCGTAAAATTTGACTAAATTAGGTGTCTATGTTTTCATGAAAGACTGTTAATGAAATTTTGCTTGTATGAAGGAATTCCTCTGGGTGAATCTGTTGTCCATGCATTTGCCAAAGGAATAGTATTTAGGGGTAGCAGTGATTATCTCGACAACCTTTTACAACATAGCCTCTTCTCCAGTCTTTTTAAAAAGCTAATATTAGCCTGAGAGTTACAATTTGTAAGGACAGAATCAAGGATGTCCAGGTGTCAGCTATCAAGGAAAAGAAGTGAAGGAAGGCAGAGTTGTTTCAGGAAAAAGAAAAGAAGATTCCTCTATGTGCATGGAATGACAACAGCGATGTTAGGTTGGCAACAAAAGGAAGTAACAGTGCATCTTTCTCAATGGCAAAATGGGAACAGTGGCAAGAAGAGAAAAAAAGAAGTGGTAGTAGTCCCCCAGCTAAACATTGTGAATCTTTAAAACAAATGAATGGGAGGAGTAGATCTATTTTATCAGTTTAGGAAAAAGTATAGAGTTTTATTTAGGAAGCTACTGTGGGGCTTTTCTTTCTTCCCGCTTTCTCCTGAATGACTAGATTGTAAATAGGTGGATTCTCTACAAAAATATTCACAAGGTATCACAGCTACAGTTTCGGAGGCAAATTATCAATGTTCTGCTAAAACCATCAGAAAAACCTCCTAGACTTGTGCCAGTAACTTCACCCGAGCATCTACACTACGACATACCAGATTAGCATGTTGTGATGAGAGATACTTAACGGCGGTGTGGTGTGCGTAAGAAGAAAGTAAAGCCTAAGTGCTCCAAATGTGATTTGTTACTGCACATCCAGTGCTTTGTTGAGTATCACACAAAAAAAGAGAAATTTGTCTTTTTCAGTCAACTGATATAAAACCTATGTCAAAGCTCTTATTATTGCCTACATATAATTTACAATTATAATTTATTAGTTTCCTGAATTTATACTTTAGAATATACATATAGGAGTAATCTTTCCTGAGATTTTCTTTCAACTTTAATGAATCTTATTATAGACTGCTACTTTATAGTTATGCGGCAGATTCTTGTAATGAATTCATTATATTTTCAATGTTTTGCTAATAATACTATATAGAGGAAATATATATTAAATGAGATTGTTCAATACATAATTCAGTCATTTAATCCTAATGAATAATAGATTTTATCATATCAATGCCCAGTGATGAAAATTGGGAGTCGCATTAAGAGAGACTGCTCCATAGAGCCCATTTAAATGGCATACCATATTTCCTTATTGGAGGAGTAAAATAGAAAAATAAACATACATAATTCTCAGTTTTAGATCAAAATGTGAAGTTCTATAATAACAAACCAATTTACATGATAGAGAAGAGTACGACATTTTGAAGTGTTAAGAGTTAATATAGAACACTTTAGATCTTTGACTTGAACTCTATCGTGCAAATTACTGAATTCCAATAATGATGCAAACATACATAACAGCTATTGTAATAGTCAAGCTACACTAGTTACGAGTGCTCAATAAATAAAACTATGAGAGTTTTAATGTATTTAGACACCTTTTTATTGTTTTGACATATTTAATCTGTAATATTTATCAATGTAGCCGATATCGCCGGCAAGGACGCATTCCAAGCGAAACCTGAATGCCAGGTTACGATGCGGATGAACTCCTTCCATATGCTTCCCTACATACACTTCATTAATGGAGGACTTCAGCTAGCGACGTTGTTTTGGCGATACTTGCAGTCCTAGTCCTCAATAACCGCCCACACGTTTTTCTTGAGGGTATTGAGGTTGGGCAAATCTCGCTGCCAAAATTCGTATGACCAGAAGTTCATGTTCGATTGCAACCACTCTTGCAGGGCCTTGACATTGTGGGCCGAATTACCTTTCTGTTAAAAGACTTAATCCGCCTTTTTCGTGATCTTTCTCATCCTAAGCACGAATTTTGTGGCCTGGATGTTCCGGTAATCGGCTGTGCTGAGACTGTAACCGGAGGCGAACGACAATGGAAGGGTATTCTCGCTACTTGAAGCCACGTCACCTGGCGTCATCAAGGAGGCCATATGTTTGGATGTGTACACGAAGCGGACTTCAGAGAGGTCGTTGCCGAAGCTTACCTCACGGATTGACCGTAAAGGTTTTTAATCGGAATGAGCGAGAAGGAAATGCAATAACATTTCAATTCGTTGAGAAGGCGACGACGGAGCTTCCGATGTTGTTCTTCCAAATGCTTGGTGAGCAGAGGCTTTTGCTTGTACCTCAAACTTTTTATGCTCTCCTCCTTGACGGCCCTGGACTGAAGGTGGACTTAAATTAAGATATATGAATCTAGGTAAAAATTATAGGGAAATATTCAATTAAATTAGAAACCAATTCAAATGAAATGTCGAACTAAAGATTATTGACGTATTTATTCTATTTCTACAACTTACATAAACTGTTGAATTTAACAATGGAAAAGATCGCGTTGATATCATTGGTTTCGGTTATTTGACATAATCTCTTCCTGATAAGTGAACTTAAAATATGAAAGTCAAGAAAAGCGACCCAGAAATTTCGGTCTAAAGAATAACAAACCAGAAATACAATAGCAAACTTCGTACCATTAATTCCTATTTTCCATGAGTTAATTTATAAAAGACAGCTACATCTGCATTCGGGAGATTCGTGCCAGTTTGTTAAAGGATAAAAGAATGATAGAGAAAAATAGCAACCTAAGACTGGCTTAGCCGATTCACCTTATTTATTACACCGTCTTTTAAACTTGAGGTGCCAACAGAGACAGAACGTTATGCAAAATGTTATTTGAATAAAACCAAAACCTGATTACGCTAACTAAGATTTGAAATGGATCATAACCGTAACAAGTTTTTAAATGATAATGTAGCCATTTAGAATAGTAAGGATTCGAACCCTAGCTGTCCAACACTATTCGATTTTCGATCCATTATTTTAAACTGATATCCCACTATCCGAATTATGCTCCCATCAAGTTGTTTCAAGTAGACTTAAAATTAGGGCATTTTTGCTACATACAGAGAAGAAAAGATGGAATAATCGAAAATGGATTATAATCTGAAAATGTGAATAACAGTAAAGTTTTAAATAAAATTATTCCCGTAAAAAATGAAAGAGAATTCGAACCTGTACTATAAGGAATAACGATGAACATTTGGGAACAATAGTTAGAATTTCTCACCATTTTAATCAGTTATAATTATATTTAAAATTGCTATGAAATCATTCCGGGTCTCATTGCAGAACTAATTAATGCTGTACTCTGGCGACTCAAAGCATTTGAATTCAAATGAGAATACGGGTATTTGTATATAAAGCACTTATACTAAAGCATGGCTTGATATTGATTCCTTGTATAGTACATACAGAGCATTACATGTATATATTGGGTGATCGGGCTAAGTTTGACGATTTTCCATGTGTTATTTATTGAAGAAACAGACTAATTTTTCGGAGAACCTTAAACAGCTTTAGATAACATACTGAGGATTGTTTTAGTTGTGAAAAGGTTAACTTACATAGAGAATTGGAAGCCATCTGAATATTGTAAATATTTACCTGTATCTAGACCATTCCGACTGGGTATTTAAATGGCGACCTTATGAGTACTGATCAATGTTCTGTGAGCACTGAGAAGGCTGTATATTGTGACATGGACAGCTGGAACGGAGATACACGAAGCAGCGGCCAGCAGAAAGGGATACAACAGACGTACTGACTGCGTCCTCACGCCAGATTTGTTGCAACAACCAATAGGACATGGTGGTGAAAGATCCGAGCAAGATAATCGTACCTTGGCCAGAGAGATGGGTGTTGGAGTCGCTACTATAAAGCCGGCCTGAATACGACATAAGCTACCACTCCTACGAAAGGAGTAAGGGACAAATTCTTACAGCCAGGGCCACGAAGAAGTGCTTGACGAAGTCAAAAGGTCCCTGAGCAAAATGAAGCCTGGTTTTGAATGGGAAACAATATTGTTATTTTCAGACGAAAAGAACTTTACCCAAAATCAAATGCTAAACACCCAACGCGACAAGTGGCTTGCCTACAATTCTTGCCACGTTTCACGTAAAATAAAAACCAAGTTCTCCCAAACAGTGATGGTCTTATTTTGTATCTCCAATCACAGTCAGGTTAACGCTCTGATGCGCCATATCTTTGAGCATAATCTCAGGTATAATTACGATAGCTATGTGGTTATGCTGGAGAATATTTTTAAGCCCTAGCTGGTCAGGGTTTCTGTTGGAAGGCTTATCTCACCAAAGAATCAGAAATGGTTGTCGGAGAAACTTTAAGACTTCATCAGCGCCACTTTCTAGGCTTCAAATTCCCAGGATTATAATCCGATGAATTACTTTGTGTCGAGCGTAGTTTACAAAAAGGATACTAACTTCCCTCCCTGCCACACCAATCAGGAGCTGTTGGTTAAAATAAAAGTGGTGTTCGTAATTACTCCCAGGGACAGAATGAGGAACGTATGAAAGAGTTTATAGGGTCGTTTTGAGGCCGCGCGGAAAGCTAAAGGCAGCTACTTTGAGTAAACTGTTATTTCCAAGTTAGAATTTAATTGATATATATTTATATTTTTTAAATAAATTAATACTTGGAAGAAGCAGCTAGGAAAGAATACACATAACACACAATAAAACAGTATTAATACACAAAGATGTAAACAACAATTTATTCGTGAACTTGGGTATCTCTCTCTCTCTCTCTCTCTCTCTCTCTCTATATATATATATATTTATATATATGTATATATATATATATTTATATATATATTTATATATATATATATATATATTATATAAATATAGAGAGCTTTGGAAAGTTATGGGGCATGTCTGACATAATACAAATAAACTTTTTTGCGTATATTATTTCAATAATTAATATAAGATGTGTCCTTTTGCTTTTATAATCGCTTCTAAGCGTTTTTTCACACACTAGATTAAGTTAGCACAGGTGATTTGCTCAATTTTCTGCCCCTCTTCAGGAATTTGGGCTGTTAGTTAACTTTTTGAGGAACATTTGTGCACACTCACACTTGTGGCTAAGTCTGACCACAAATCTTTAGTCGGTTTGAGGTCTGGAGATTAAGGGGAACCATTCAATCAACGTCACCCCCTTTTTTCAAACCAACCATTTGATACTCTAGTTATGTGGCATAGAAGATTACACTATCTGGTATGTCATCACTAAAAATTTTACCTAAGGAAGGTTGATAAACCTGGTCTAAGATGATGGTGTAAGTTTTAGAATTCATTCTCCCCTCACAAGTGAACAACAATTCTGACCTGAAGACGACATGCAGCCCCAAACCCTTACACTCCCACCTCCAAATTTGACTGTTGTGTCAACACATCTTGGATCATAAGCTTCTCTAGCTCTTTTACAAACCTAAAAAGTTCGAGGGGTTCCAAAGCTCTGAGGAGAAATAAAAATTTTACTGATCATTTTGTTATCCAATAAAACATTTGGTACCCAATAAAACTGTGTATAAGGGTAATAAGTTGGTGGAGACTAATGGGGAGAACTGCCTTGAATGTTGTTTCATCAGACCAAACAATTTTAGTCCAATTTTGATACTCCTTTGCCCAAGACATTCGCTTCTTCTGAAAAAGCCACGGTTTTTTTCTAGCATTACATCCTTTGAATCTAGCTTCTAATTACCTTCTTCTGACTCTACGTCTTGATATCTCTTTATTTATTGCTGCCCGAAACTCAGCAGCTACATCATCCTATGAGGTCAATAAGCAAATAAATCGAGTTGCCTACCAATTGTATTTTACTAGCACTATTTTATATCTTAATCATTAAAATAATGAAGGTTCTTTGTATGTCGGTAAATAGCAAGGTGAAAGTCGCAACTTCTTTGCGAAAGAAAGACAAATTTCACCTAGTCTAGCAATAATAAATACCCCAAATACTATTCCTAAATAACCGAAAATATAAACATTATAACGTACATCCCCCATGTAAATGAAGTGGTATCGCGCTACCAACTAAACTATAAAGTTGACATTCTTGGCTCAATTAAAGTGTAAAATTGGTATCACCCAAGCACCTGGAGAAGGAAGGAGATGTCAAGCAAGGGATCCAATAGCAAGAACGGCATCAGGAAAGGACTTAACAGTAGGAAGGATATCAGAAAATCAGATCAAAAATATAAGTGATACAACGCAATAAAGTAAAGAAAAGGTGACATGATATCAATTGGATAATAAAAGTGTCTCCATCCACCCAATTATAACTGGATATCCCTGACTAAATATCGAGGTGTTGTCGGTTGAACATAGTTTCGTAAAGCATGGGGTGAAATTAGGGCATATGATAGTGTGTGGTTGGATAATTAGAGCAAACAAAAGAGGACACTCTTCAGAACAATATAGCCATAGTGGTCATGTATGTGACAGGTATTTGGAAGCAACTTTCAAAATTCGCTGAAAATTTTTATTGGAAAATTTTTGTTATGAATTTGTTGGGGTGCTCCTAGTGGTTGCCCAAGGACTTGCATATGAACATATAAATAGCAGCAAGCAATAACAGAGACCTTTGGGCTCCAGTTACCTGTTGTCTTTGTGATACGAAGAAAGTATTAAACTTCCTTTGTGTTGATCGGCAGGAATAAACTAATCCCCTTTCCATGTTCTACGGAAGCAAGACACTCTGGGAAAGAACTTTGGCAAGTGGGGAAACTTTGCTAAGTTTCCCTAATTTGGGGATAATATAACTTAGTCTCTCTTTCTACAGAGAATAGATACAAGTCAGCGAATTCCTTTAGTCAGCAACACGTCTTACTTCTTCACACTCTTTGGCCTGGCAGACCCATGCATCTGCGTTGATTGACGAATCTCCACAGATAATTGTCTTGTGACTTGCAATGCGTTTATGGTGAAGGCCGTCAAGCTGGCTCTGTACATGCGCTAGACTCGGCGCAGAGCGAGTTTGTGGCATGGTTTATTCTCTGCTCTCGCTGCGAGTTGAACTCTTACCTTGGCTTGGAAATCCAACGCCTTCTGCAGTGGACCAGTCTTCAGAGGATTCAAGGATTCTGCTTTAAAACTCATCAATATGTCGGCTAAAAATCTCACTCTTGTAGACATAAAGGACAGACTATGATTCTGCTGCTCTGCGACGAACGAATCTCTTGCCATCGGATCCTTGTATTACTCCAAAGGGAACGTCAAGTCATCGTTCGAATGTATCAAAGCGCCTTTTTCCTATCAGGTTGTTAATTACTTGAAAATTCTTCTTGGGTTTTGTCAAATGTGAATGAATGAATTCAAGAACTCTTTAGATACACAAAGGGTTAAATGTATATTAAATAGGGCTGCCTTTGGCTTTACCTAATGACAACTGTTGCCCCAAACTATTATTGTGGTCTTACATTGGCCATTTTAGGAAGGGAATGATTAAAACGCGCTTATCCTGTACAACCCTACCTATTACATTCGGTGGCAAGGAGATGGGATAGTAAATAATCCCTGTGCTTCTACTTTCTACTGTTTTCCTTCTTATCTACAGAAAAGTGAGGCTGGATTCCTCTCAATTAATCATCGCCCTAAGATTTATTCTTGCATGGATTATGAATGGGTGGCACAATTGTAATACAAAAATGTCTGCAGCCATGAAATTAACCAGATTATTGAAGAGAACGTGCTTTAATCACCGTAGCAACTCCTATTATTTCTGGCTTACGTGTCTTTAATCTTTTAATATCCTGCAAGATTCGGTATTTTCCTATTTTAAGGCGATGCTAATATTTCAGGAAGAGTTAAAACTAGCACCATGAGTGCCAAAAGATGCCGCAACGCACCCAGGAAACTGATATACAATACGGGAACGATCAGTATTTAAAAATACGCTTATGGTTCGTCCATTTAGGCGTGGCATTTTTGAATAAGAGACACAAACCTGCTCAAGCGAGATATTAGTTAGAGGTATAGACAGGTGTAGGGAAATCGATATCCCACCCTTACAACTGAGGCCCTGTTCCTAAACTACAACGTCCTGGCCTTTTTGGCCGCGTAGCCCGACCAAGTAACCTCCACCCCTCTCTACCCTCGCCTCGAGGAGAACCACAAACGCCATCCAAAACCACATAAGGCTCTAGTAATCACATGTTGACCCCGATGAGACTAACAGAGGTTAAACCGGCATTATTTCTCCTAAGGGTTGATATTTAATTTTACCACATATGCGAAATGAGAGGAGCGTTATCCTAAAGCCAGAAGGTTCCCTTTAGGGTGTAACTGATAGACGTTCTGAGAAAAACAATTAGAGGAGGAGAATTAATGCCGCCGTTCCTACCCACCGCTCCTTCCCCTAGCCGCCGTTGGGTGGCGAAGTATATAATCAAATAAGTCGAAAAAACGAAGCAAATTCTCTTAGTCCTCGAGACAACTAAGTGTGGCTAGAGGACCGGCAACAAACAAAAGCGACAGAGAACAAGCTCATCCTGAGCCAGTTCCTGGTTATCACATGGAATTAAGCATCCTGTCACGGGTAGATCGTAAGAGTCATCGAGACAGCAAAGTCCCGCGAGTGGCCAGGACCCTAAGAAAGGAACTTAGAAGAAGCTCATTTTGAGCCAGTTCCTGGTGGTCACACCGAACTTTTAGTTAACTTGGATTGAGAAACAAGTTCAACTAACTCTCGTCAGAGAAGCCCCCTATCCTGATGTATCACAAAACCCAGAGATAGTCCTCGCCATTAAGGAATACTCTAAAGTCAACTCCCTCAAGCACTCCCCTTCGACAAAGAATTAACTCGTTTGCTTATCGCTCGTCAGTGCGAATTATTCCCAGATTAACCTAAAGAGTGGAAGAAGCATACTTTTCCCGTCCCATTAGTGAAAGCATCTTATCAAGACAACGTGTTTAACTCTATTCTCCCTTCAGACAAAATCTGGAAATGCAGGTCCACGCACCGACCTGAAAACAACATTCTTGAGACGATATAAAAATTGAGGTCAAGGTCAGTCTCAAACCCGATTCTCGTGGAATCTTGAAAGGTATTTAAATCCCATTATCTGTTTCGTTAAATGTCAATTTGCGTTCAATATTAAAGTGAGATTTGGGTCAACCATTAATATATATTCAATTGTGTAATTTAGTAAGCCTCACTTAAATTTGTTTAATTAATTACGGTGTAGTTTGTTAAATTTCAAATTTTGGTTAATGTTGCAATTAAAGTCTATTTTCTTAGAAGACTTTAATTCAATCCTCGAAAGGCTGAGCAAGGCACTAGAAACCATCAAAGAAAAAAAATAACGTAATAATAATAATAATATTCAAATATAGCGCTCTTAGAGATAAAACTTAATTAAGGAGTTTTGAAGTACTTAACCAACCTATACGTACGAACACCATCACTCAGTCCTTGCTATAACACGACAAAAGGTATTCATGCATTCTTCAATTCTCTCATTCTTTTGGGATGAAAAATGATGTCCTACATTCTGTCCTTCCGGATTCTTCTCCCGCATTCGCTTGTATCCGCCCCCTATCTTGAAAGTGTTTAGGGATCGTATTCCCCATGGACACTCCTCGGTAGAGTCAGATACAAAATATCCTTCTCATTTTTTCTTCTACTCAATATTGTCGCTTCTGTGAAACAATTAAATTATGTCTCCTTCAACTTCGCCTCAAGAAGATTCCGTCGATTAAAGAAAATTTACCTTGTATCAAGAGTCATGAAATTTTGGGAAAATTCCGTTCATGCCATCAGAAATCCTTGAAAATTCTTTGGAAACATTTGCACCTTCAACATTAGGTCAATTTGGACAAAACACAGGGATCTTAATCTCCTGATTTTAGGTAGGATAATTGCATTCCATCTATCGAGCTCCTTTTCCCTCTTTCTCACAAATTCTCTATTGCTCTTCTACCCCTTCTCTTACTTTTAAAAATTGAGAGAATTTGGTATAGAAAGAAAACCTAGTAAGGGTGGTCAATGGAACAGTAAAAGTACATGAATAATGAGGACTGTAAAGCCGATTCAAATGTAGGATGGAATGAGCAATCGGCAAAGAGCCGATTCCTTAGTTATTGCTCTTTGGCGAAAAAGCTTTTATTGCTCTGGATAGAATGAGGTGATTTTCATGCCTGGGAATGAGGTGTATTTAAATTATCGTAGGTTTATTAATGTCAGCATTTTAAAAAAAATAAGTTAAACTAAATTCTTTCACTAAATATAAGATTGTGCTCTATTCTTGTTCCTGTAGGTGGTGAGTTTGAAACTATTTCAATTTCAAAAATGATTCCTTCTAAAGAAAAGCGTACAACCATCGTTGCTCTGAACCAAAGTTGCCTAGAATCCCATGAACTCTATCATGAGCGCAAATGGTATCAAAATATGATTTAACAATACCTGTTTTTCGCATAACGGCGCACCTTGTTTCAAAGCAAATACAATAACAATGTTCTAGGCTGAAAATAACATCTAACTTATGCAACCTGGGCCCGGTAATTAACCAGATTTACACCCAAAAGAGAATTTAGTGGCGATAATCGCACAACCGGTTGATAAAGAGAATCCTTAACATTGTGAGCAGTGACTCGTGCTCATTTAACAAATATTGGATCAACATCAGTCAAGATATCACAAGTTTAGCCTTCACCATGCCAGAAAGAATTGATGCATCCTGAAAAACACAGACTTCAATGTAAATATTGACTGCGCGCAATTGCCTCTATTTATTAATAAAATAGGTTTTGGATTTATGGTTTTTATATATTTCACTTCAAATTATGATAAAAACATACTAAAACAAAATGCAATGTTTTATTTTTTCTAATATGGGAATATATCGTAGTCTCAAAACATTTAGCCATGGCTGTAAATATTCTAGTCATCTAAATATATATAACATTCTCATTATAATGTTTCAGTGGCCTACATGGCTCTTAATTTTAATGAATTAGGGTCTCTGACCTGCGAAAGTAGCCTATAATCCCGGAGCTACTGGAATCTTTTATTGTGTAGCGGGCAGAAACCTCTTCTCCGTCTCCTTTATTCTTTGTATTAGGTTCTTCAGATCGTGTCGATTCTATTGATGTATATTACTCTCATTTTCTTCCTCTTTGGCATCCTGCTTAGTTTATTACTAACATGGCTTTTATGTTTTAAGTTTATAGTTCAAACATTCTTGTCACATTTCAACCAATCAATATACATTTTACCTTTTCAAATCGTCGTAGTTAAATGCAATTGTCTAAGTAAGGTTCGTATTATTCAAGGTATAATAGTCTCTGAAGTCTTTTTATTTATCGCTTATTTAGGTCTCTTAAACCAACCTCTTTCTATATGCTATTCCTCTCTTTCCAATTGAAGAACTTCTTCCTTTATTCTATCTCATTCTTTTACTTCTCCGCACAAAGACACTTGAAGGTGAAATTAGCTTCATTCTCTTAATAATTAAAATAGATTCACCCTAGACTCTGACAAGGAGCAGCGACGGTTTAATGACACCGGACTGAAAATTGAGAGAATTTGGTATGGGGAAGAAAACCCAGTAAGGGTGGTCAATGGAACAGTAAAAGTACATGAATAATGAGGACCGTGAAGCCGATTTAAATATAGGATGGAATGAGGCATCGGCAAAGAGCCAATTCCTTAGTAACTGCTCTTTAGCGGAAAAGCTTTTATTGCTTTGGATAGAATGAGGCGATTTCCATGCCTGGGAATGAGGTGTATGGGGGATGTATGTGCAGTTTAAATTGCCAAAAAGCCCACAGTAAGGCTCGAATTCATACTCAAACTTTACATACAATAAACCTATGGTTTCCCATCTCTATTCCTTGTTAATCTTTATTTTATTAGCCCCCTTTTCCTTCTCTCATTTACCCATTCCTCTCCATTGAGCTTAAGTGTTCTTATCTGTTACACCAGTTTTTTTTTATCTCATTAAACCAATCACCACGTAACAGACTGCCCAAGACACATCGAAGTGCCTAGCCTTAGTAACCTTAATACTGATTGGTTAGTATGTTAGTAGCTTATAGGAATTCGGAGTTATGGTTACCAATGTCAATACGAATGCGTGCATGAATTGACACTTAGTAATGAATGGGTTTGAGTTATAAATTTGTTTCCATTTCACCTACAAATCATGGCACAAACAAATTAAAACAAAATGCAACCTTTGCTTAATTACCTTTAATTACCTTTAATTTCTCCTAAAGAAAGGTCTTAAGTCCCTAAATAATTCAAGAGAAGTTATAATGCTACTTTATCCCAGAAATTTGTACACAGTAGCAAAATTAAATAGGATTAATCGGGGTCGTCGTCTCATTTGGCAGGAAATTTAGTTCTTGCAGTTTGTATAATTAAATATTTGTCCTAATTAAATATTAGTCATTATTCCTTCAGAATAATGACTAATAATTACTAAATAGCATAAACAATAGTTGCTTTCTTTTTGGGGGCTAGAAATATTTGACTGCCTTAAGTTTAACTTCTCAATTTGCCTTTGTTACATAAGGAAAGTGTCTTAAATTATGTTGTCTATTTTACCTACATTCATGGTAAAAAATATTAGAAGGAATATATTTTTTCTCATAAGTAAACTAGAAGCAGCTTCACTACCCTCATTTACGGGAGGAACTCGCACTTCGCTGGTAGACCTTCCGTCTGTGACATACAGACTATCGTAATGCTTCCATTACATATTTCCTAATATTTTCCTCTTGATCTATGTTTTTTTTTTAAATCTGTCTATTTTCTAAGCCTAAACGCAAAAATGTTTTAATTTTCCTGCTTCAGAATTATATTTTATCTCTTTCTCATTTTTCTTTTCTTCTCGTTTTAATCGTTCTTCAACCTTTTCTTTCTCTTTCATGTCGTGTTTTCTTTCGTTTGTAAACGGTTTTATACCATTAATTAATTTTTTTCGCTACCTCTTTTAATATATGACGACCTTCTTTCAACGAATGAGTTTGCAATATTATTTGTGTGTCTTTTCTTTTTTCCGGGTTATTAAGACTAATATTTTCGTGTTTTCCCTTCTACAATCTCATTAACAATATTTTGCTTGGAAAAATTTAAATCTTTTAATCATTTCTTTATTACAGATAAAAACATGTGATTTCACTTGATTGATTCAAATTGAGAAACACTCGTTTGTATAATTACGGCGCTTTTAATCATGACTTCAAGTGTTAAAGCTGTATTGTCATTTAATGAATTTGCTTTAGATATATTTTTATTTATATTCATATCATTAATTCTAGTTTTATTATTTTCACATATTTTATTTTTAGTAAAAGAAATATGTAACGCATTTGAATGAGCCACAGATTTTTTTGTATCTTTTTTTTATTTTAGTGAAACATGTCAATCTTTTTCGAATGTCAAAGCGTTTTTTTCGTCTGAGTATTTCTATAGGAATACTTTTAATGCTAGTCGGAACTCATCCAGTAGTATTTTTGGACGTTTTTCCTCACATAGGGTCGCTGATAAGACGCTTTTCCACTCACAGAAAGCATTTGCGGCTCTCCTCCATGACAGCCCCGGACACCTTGGCTACTGTTATTTTGTCTTCGTGAGTGCTCTCATTTTAAGCTTTGGAGCACTTTCGAAAGTCTTTCTCACAGCCAAACGGTTGATAACTTGAGGGATGCCTGAACGAGGTCGATCTTTTAGGTATTCCCTGTTCTTGAGCACCGACGCTTCTCTTTGGACGGTCATCTGAGTGACATTGACCGTCTGACGATGTCAGACCTGTTCGGTGTGACCGACGCGCAGGAGAGCGGAGATCAAGAAACACCTGCACGCCATGGAAAAGAAGACGTTTTAAAGACACATGCTAGAAACTAGTATTTTGTGTTTGTTTGGCGGAACTTTATCTCTCACACACGTAAATGTCTCGAAAGATAAAAACAGTGTAACAGAACTTTTGCAAGACATAATAAGCCGTAATTCGCCGTAATAAAAGCGAATGATGTCTCCTTTGGGAAATAGAATGTAACTCTATGATAAAATGGAAGGAAGTTTTTTTTAACACATTTCTTAAAAAATTTCAGTCGGTCGTAAATGAGTTATTTGAAGGAACTATCAATTTAAGATGATATTTAAACCATGAATACAACGTAATATAAAGGCCGTTATAATGTCGACTTGAATTAGATCGTATTTAGATGAATAATTATAGTTAGGTGAGCTTATTATAACTGGTAGGCAGCAATTTCTCCTCTCGCTTTGGTTACAGTGAGGTTTGCTATATATTTCCTTTGATATCGTGTTGAGGATAAATGGATGGTAAATTAAGGAAGAATTTCTTTTGGAAAAACTTAGTTATTAAGATCTAACTGAGAGTTCACTTATCATGGCACCCAGAATCATGTGTCAAATGCCAATTGTGTCTTGGCATAGAAAGTATGTCGTATGTATGCGCAAATATGTCTCCTAACAATTTTTGCCCAACTAATATATAATTAACGAAAATTACATTTTTATCTTTACTAATTGAGCATTGCTAGCATAAGAACAACGTAAAAATCGGTTATTTTCATTCCATGTATAAGTTTAAAAAGGAATGTTAATAGAGCATTAAATAATTCATGCCTAGTTAACAAACCGCCTCGACTACAAACACTCATTACCTTCTATTTTCAGCCATATTAACTAAAATTTTAAGGGTCTTCTAAAGATGAGACAAACACGCGAAGATTATATGTCAAAACATTTCGCTAAATTTGGGATTATCAAAGATTATTTAAAAATTTTAAACTTTTCAAAAGAACATTCTTAAATTATGCCTTCTCTTGCCGACTTTCGATATACCATAGAAAATATGAAATTTTTCATAGCCAAAATCATCGCTAAAAACTATTTGTTTAGATACGTAGCTCATATTTTAATAATCAGATCGACTGGAGCTCCAATTTTTGCATCGGCTAGCAAACTGAAAATATATGATTCCTCTTCTCTCATTCTACTCTAGACGGGTCGGGAGGATGACGCAGAAACATTTGCATCGTATATATTATTTATTTCTTTATATTTTATCTTTAAACTAACATTTGAATTTTAGTTTATCGAAATAATAATTATTTATATTCTACTACCTATTATAAAATGGAGTCATAAATGTTGGCTTCATTACAAAACGCTTTCTATTAGCGTTTAATTAAACTGTACAACAAATTTCAATGTCTACCAAAAATATAGATCTCATGTACATTTCATTATGAAGTTGAGTGTGCCGAATTAGAACTTGCTAAAAAAACTTCCGCCACATAACATTTTCTTTTAAATTGCCGATTTAATAATTATTTAATAGATACCAATTTCCACGATACCATAAATGTATTTCGATCCCAAAGTCAGAATAAATGTGTGTACTGTAATTAATTCATGAATATATAATGAATTAGCATGTTTATTAAATTATATGAGGCACATATTAATCTACATTATAATATCTAATTATTCGTTCATAAGACGTCTCAGGTGTATCACGTTTCAGGTTTCAGCTTGAGTCAGCCAGCATAGAAGGGCTCCATTTTTCCTTATACCTGTTTTCCATTGACGATATATTTTAATGAAACCTCTCTTCATGTTCATAATTCACATCTCCTGCATTATCTGGGAAGAAGGACAGATGAGAACGAGGAAAGTGTATCTTCACTGACGGATTGCATCTGAGATCTTGGCAGCCCTTGATTAGGCTCCCCACTTTACGCCCATGCTGAGCCTCTTGGTGCTTTCCCAGAAGTCCTTTACATACATCTTTGAATACATGCCAGGCCGCTAGCTCAGTTTCATCCATTGTCGCCTCGAAGTCCTCATCAGCAATAAGTTGACGAATCTGAGGGGGGCTATGAATACTCCTTCTTTGATCGTTTTGAATTACTGGAATCATGGCTTGTTATATTGCAGTGCTATGGTAAATTGGTTCATTAGGCCTAGTTTTATATGCAGTGGTTGCAAAATGATTTTCTCCTTCTTAAATACGGGCTCATGGATTACGTTATGGCATCCTTGCGTCATAGTTTCCAAAGCTGACCATTATGAGCATACATACATAATATATTAATCTAGCCCTACTATCTCACTTGCAAAGGAAGCACATAAACTTAGTGTATCCAGTTTGTAGCCGATTAAGTAGAGCTACTACTTTCAAGTCCACACAAATTAGTTACTCATGCTCCTTGTAACTTATGCGGTCTATAATAAAAGCTAGGTTCTCATATGTCTCTCTTAAAATGACTGAGTAAGCAACTGGAACTAAAGGCATGGTGTCCCAATGTGCAACAAAACCACTTTTATGCTGTAAAGGGATGCGTCTATGAATACCTTCCACTCATTTGGTTCATAGGTAAGCTCAAGAGCATTGAATAGGTCACTGATATCATTATAATAAGTAAGGTTGTTTTCAAAAGTGAAGAATTGCTTTGGATCTGCAGAACGCTTCCTAAATACTGTAATTGAAGCATGTTCATCCAACAGGTTGCATTGTTGCAGACGTGAGACCAGGAGTTCACTCTGTTGCTAGGCAAGTGTTAGATCAAGAACTAGATCATTGAATTCCGGTTGGCTGATGAGGTGTGGATTCTTGTCAGATTCAAGCTGTGCCACTGTGGTATAATCGTATAGTATTTGTTGTTTTAAGGAAGCGGTCTGCTCTTATTAATTACGAAAGACAACAATAATTCAATATAGGCTGAGTGGACTTTTTAATTACTTTATTGTTGAGAGTGTGTCACACCGCTTAATCCATTTTAAGGAGAGAGTACGTTAAACAGGTAAAGGATCCATTGAAACACCAGAATTATCCCAAAATAAACATATATTTTAACTTTATCAATTAACTACAAAAGAAACAGTAAAAATATTTATATTCACCTAATAAGTTTAACGAGGTTAATCATACTTAAAACTGGGCCTATTACAGAATCTATTCTTGACCAAATAAAAAAAATAGTAGGCTCTACGTAAACAAACCAATTGATGATTAGTTATTTTACATATAGTGACCCTTTTAGAGGAGCATTAAACATCAAATTAAATTTTACTTCTACTTGTAAGCATGATGGGGTTCACTAACAATTGTTTATACTTCAGTTAATTTGAGTACCGTAATAAACTCATACTAATGCAATAGGAAAATAAATGGTTATTCTAACTTACATGACAGAAAGGATCAGGGGTTGCCGGACGTCACTAGATGGCTTTTCTCGTGCTTGGGGTGTTGGAGAGGCCAATGGTATATTTTATTTGAGATGGGATGGAGGTAAGGGATTCTGATGTCTAATTCTTAGGTCTTAAGATCGCAATTTGAGAGTCAATCGAGGGTGACTTGTTCTTCTATTATCTTACTTGCAAAATTCCTGTTTGGCACAAGGAATATTGGTCCTGCTAAGCTTTTTACTAAGCCTGTGCAGGAGGCTTCAGGCTAGCACCGAAATAATCCTTCTTCTCTTGCTGCCAAAATTCCTGGTTTGGCACTAGGAATGGTAATCCAATCAGACTTCTTCTAAGTCTGTACAGGATGGTTCGGTCTGATACCGATACAAAACGTGACGTTTTAAGTTGATTCGACACTGGGGGAAGGATCAATCTTCTCAACCTGATCCTTTATCGTCTCTCTTCGAATAATCTTTTCTCTTTCCTTCAGGGGCTTATTTATGGGCTGGCGACCCATCCATCTAAGGGGGAAAGGGGCGAGGCTGCAGAAGGGAGAGCAAAGGGTGAGGCAGCATCGGGGAGAGCAAGGGGTGAGGAGGGTGGCACCGCGGTGCCTAAGTCGGCTTGTTAATTAGAGACACCACCAACCGTCACCATCCTCGGTGTTATTTTTAACTGGCACAGCTTTTTGGCGATTTAACCACGGGCCTCCGGATCTCGTATGTAATTGGATCCTTTGAACGCGCCTTAAGGGCCTTTGGTGTTTAACTTAGAACAGCGTCTCACTCTAGCTACCTATGCGAGGGGGAGATCAAACAGGCTAGGCGGTTAGACTGTTATTCGCCGTCTAACGTTCCCATCACTCTCTTCATGTGGCTCGCTTCTCTTGCTTTCTCCGCAAGAAGGGGCGGGGTGACTTTAATGCATACGTCCGCCTAGCCCTCCGGGAGGCTTTATGTTGTAATTCCTCTACAGCTACATATGTTGTATTTTGAGATTCTAAATCGTCTGAGCTGCTCATGTCATCCCATGGTAGTTTAGATGGCCGCTGTGGTACAGGAATAGTACTTAAAAGTCAAACTGGGCGAATAGCAGACTGAAGAACTGGATATATGATTGATTTCTTGCCTTTTCTGTTGCGATCTTCAGTGAAATCAAATAAAATCCTACTAAAAATGAATATTACTGGCTGTGATCACTTGCAGAAATGGTGGAAGTGATATATAGTATGTATTTTAATATTTTTAGTTGATAAATCTCTTCAAAATATATTAAAGAGTAGAAGAGAAAACAAATTGAATAGCAAGCTTTAATATCTGTTAAGCAGAAGTAGCAATACTTTAATAGTACTTTGGCTCCCTTCAGAACATTAAGAGGGCCAAACATGAGGCCAGCACCTTTGCCTTTCACACAGGCAGAAAGGGAAATTGTACACCTGAAACAACATATGCGAGGTGCCCAGCGTGGGTCCTGGTCGCCCAATTTATATCCAGAGTACACCTCATAAAGTTTATAGCATGTTTAGTCAAGTTTCTCTTGTATTTTTTTTTAGTAACTGATTCACATATATAACAGAAACTGTTTGGGGAACTTTTGCATTCTCTAACTATTTTAGCTTTGTCTCCTGTAAATAAAACACTGTAGTATTTGAAAAATAATACAAATAATAACAGCAACAAATAAATAAAAATTAAAAATAGGAAGCATTTATAGCAAATTATAAAATTATTAAGCGCTATGTAATAGTTACCACGGATTTGGACCTATATAACCAGAAGAATATTGAGTATACTTTCATTACTTTCATAGTTCAAGTTGACAAATACCTTAGGAACACCTTTTTAAAATTATATAAAAATCCGTTTATAACTTTTAGAGTTGTCAGTTTCTGCTCAATCTAGCTTACATTCATTCCCTACGGAACCATCAATGTATTTAACGTAAGTCAGATGGTAATTTTCCCCCAAAATTGAGGGTCACACAAAGGGATGGATGTTATGTTTGTAATTTACGCAAAAAATACCCCTATAAAAGGTTATTCTTATTTCCGCAGTTTTTTAATTGTTTGTACAGTGTTATTATTGGAAAGGAATGGCCATTTGGATTAGATGATAAAGCTTAAATTTAAATTCAATATGTTATCATGATAAAATATGAAGCAAATCAATTGAATGATATTAGTCATAAGCGCATCGGACAAAAAATTAGTTAGCTGTGATAGGAGCGTACTTAATTAATAGCATACACGAGCTTGGATAACATCTGCGATTTGATGTCGCATGGACTAAATTAAGATCTGGATGTAGGAAACATCATTGGTCAGTCATCCTTGCAAGATTGCTGGGATGCCATCTCGGACGTTTGATACGTTGTTAGAGGTAGTCCCATAGATATTCGAGGTGGTTCAGATCCAGTAATTTTTCGGGCCAATCCAGATGTGTGATTATTTCAGAATGTTCATCATGCCAATCATTCACAGTTCAAGCCATGTGAAAGCTGAAGGTTGTCATCTTGGAATAAGGTGATTGAAATGTTTCGTTCCGTGTTAGAATGAAATGCAACCGGAAAAATCTAGTCGTCTAGCAGCTCAATATAGGCAAAATGGTACAAATGGTTTTTCACTTCACATAAAGGACTCATTACACATAATTAAATCATGCACTCTTCGTTGAAGTAAACATGAGGTTTCCGATGAAAAAAAGCAAGGTATCATTCACATACATTAGAAACTTAATTGGTTAGACTGTCTGACCCGATAACCTGTTTGTAATCTTCGAAGGCCCATAGTTTGTGTCTTCGTCCCTACCTGAGTCCTGATTCAGAGTGCTTCATGCGTACCACTCTGCTCAATATGTTCATATACAGTTTATTGTGCTGTGATTTTAGTCGCCTGCGACATTTCATCTCACTATGCGGGTCGGTCGGTCCCCGTTTTGCTTTTCATTGTTTTTGTAATATCATTGTAACTATTCGGACAATACTAACTAAATTTGAAACCTTTATGTTGTATACATTCTCTTTTGAATGATATAATTGCCAAAGTCCTCCCAAGGTTAGCCCAAAATATTTTGTTTTGGTTCTAACATCATAACTATTCTGCCGATTTTAGGGAAATTTTGAAATCTTATGTTGTTTCACCTTCTCTTTCGAATGATAAAATTGCCAAAGTCTTCCCAAGTTTAACTCGGTAATCCTTTTTTGGTAATAAAATCATAACTATTTAGCCAATTCTAACGAAATTTGAAACCCTTATTTTGTTTCAAATTCTCTTTCGAATGATATATTTGACAAAGTCCTCTTAAGGTTAGCCAGGTAATTATTTTGTTCTGCGTATAACATCAAAACTTTTCGTCCGATACTCTGCTAGACTACACTAGGCTATAATATGCTATACTCTGTCCGGCAGACCTAGAATAGGCTATACTATGCTAGGCTATTATAGGATAGGCTATACTATGCTAAACTATCCTAGCATATAATGTTGAAGGGTAAGATATGTATGCTTTTTGACGTTCAGCATCTGCCTTACTTTTGTATCGATCATTTGTCGACTACGGATGCGAGTTTTATGCATCCGGAGGCGAGCGTGTATTGTGGAAGGTGGACTCGATCCACCACACTGGCCCTTGCCTAGCGACCGATGGTTTCCGCAAGTCCCACATTGAGAGCCTATTTGTTGATGCTGGGGAGATGCCACTCGCTCTGCTCCATGCACAATGCATTATTTGTCTGTAGGCGCAAGCCTGGTGTCTTTCTCAATCGCTAACAGCTCTCACAGCATTCGTAGCTGATCTCGTGGGGTGACCCTGCCGTCGAGATACACCAGTCATACTCTAAGCCCTTTGGGTTTAGGACTAGGAAAATTCTTTGAGAGATAAGTATAGCTCTCGGACCGGTAGTACCCCTAGTTCTGCCCAGAAGGCTACCAAAGATGGTACCACCTTTGAATATCTGTCGCCACGCCTCTGCTCCCTATTCTTTACAGCACCGTGAGTATTGCGTGGGTATTTTTGCAGCATACTCAGTTTCAGGCTGAAACCGTGCCAGTCTATACGGATGGCTCCCAGTCCCAAGAGAGGATTGCTTTCCATGCCCTATTCCCTCTGTTTGATGCCAGCAGGTGTCTGCTAAGCGCTGGTTCTGTCTTCACGACTGAGTTGGTTCCAATACACCACTTGATACGGGAGATAACGCGACGTGCCCGGTTCGAAGACCGGATTGTGATTTATACTGACTCACAAAGGGTTAAGAGTATTGTCAGTGGACTGGAATCTCCCTAATTAGTGATATCTGTGACGCCACGGTTTTAGCAAACCAGTCGGATGACGAGATTATCTTCTGCTGGGTTCCTGGACTTTTAGGAATTGTGGGGAATGAATGCACCGATAAAGGCGCCAAAGAGTCCGCGAGGATTGTGCGACCAGACCAGCATTTTACTGTTTCTCATACCAATTTCATGGCAGGAATTCGGGAAGCTTTCCGGGCAGTTTAGCAAAAAAAATAGGCAACGGTCGAGGAGAAATCCTTAGGAACAGTCGTGGCGTAATGATTCATTACGCCACGACTGTTCCTAAGGATCTCCACCTAATACCGCGACGGCTTCAGGATGATTTCCTTCGTCTCCGTATTGAATACACTCGTGGGATGCACCGCCATTTGATGGGGCGCTCGCCTGCGCCTTATTGTGACGACTGCGTTGTCCCCCAGACTGTTTGGTATATTATTGTTGAATATTCCGTTGTTTTGGATTTTGGCGCACGTTACCTGTCGCGATACCGGGACGGGCGGAGTCGCTACCCATTGTCCCTTGTACTTGAGACTGGTTCGTGCACACATAATTGTGGACTATACGACTTTTCGGAGTCAGCTGGCCTCGTCCACTTTATTAGACTGTTTTTTTTTGTAGGTTGCATGTTTCTGCACCGGGAAAGGCAGGCGCTCTTCCTCCTTATTGCCATTTTGCTTTTTTTATTCGTTGTTTTTGCTTTGTTAGCCCCTCCTTAGCCTTTGTCCTTTTGTTTTTTAATCTAGTCTAGTATTATGCTGTTATGTGGGTACGGCGACTTTTGCCCCTGTAGGCAGTCGCCAGTTGGGCTTTTAAATAATAATTAGAAAAAATAAGCCCCTGCAACCAATGGAACATGGATGAGTGCCACGTTCTCTTGACCACAGTGCCCCAATAGAAACTGGGGCTCTCGCTCGGTTAATCTTTTTTCCCACTTTTGAATCTTTTCCTGTCTTAGCCCCAACAAATGGTGAAAGAGGGCGTTAAACGATCTAAAATCAAATAAATATACGCAGTTTACATTTGCTACACATCAGTTTTGTTTTTTTATATCTTTATGTTGAAAAAATTATATTCTTTACCTACGGCCCTTTTTTATGTACATCTCTTTTTTTATATCTACTTGTTTCATAATATCTGAAATTCTCTTTTCCATGAACTCCTCGATCTAATAATTAATGGGGGTTTCTATTGTTAGACCTCCTTCCATAATTTCTTTAACATAATTCTTCTTCATTCCATTGGTTTGAAGATATTTGATTTTTTCTACAATATTTTGTACTTGGAGGCGAGAAAATTGTAGGCACGTCTAAACGACTTCCTTAATGCTGGTCATATGATATGCTTCGGAAGAAAGCGAATCCACGGAGACATGGGTGAAAAGGAAAATGTATTAATGGATTTAAAGTGCTCCTTGATTGCAAATGGAGGTCTAGTAACTAGACTTAAGCCATGTGTGGTGCTAAACTCACTTCTAAAGGACATTATTACTCCGAGTATACTCGCTTACTGGACCAGAAATCAAACCAGTTGTCGATGCTTCGGTGGTTGTCGGAGTGATGTAACCACAAAGTGATTGCTGTTTAGAGTTCATAGGTAGAGAAGAATGGAGTTTAGCACAAAGGCCTAATTGGCCAGTTTGAAAAGCGAATCACCAAAGTGTAAGCACAAGGTTAATGCAGCTGAATATTTATGATACGTCGTTGTTTTGTTTTCACTGTAAGGTGGACTTCTTGGGTGAATTATAAGTGTGCAGCTTCGGGTATTAAACAAGAAGGCCTCTTACTCTCTTTTCTTTAGTGACACTAGTAAACTGGTTGCGAACGTTAGTCTTTTTGAGAGTGATGTGATTGTTGAGCCGTTAGTCAATATGAGAGTTAATCTGCACCCAATCGCCACTGTGCTCCGTCTGAGGAGAGCATCGCAGTTCGGCTGTTGTTCAACCGTGCTCCTTCCTCGAGCTCTTAGCTGTGACTGCCTATGTGATGATGGGGCATAAAGGGTAGACGATCTATCTCTTCTCACCTTTCTTTACTTCTTACGCTCACATAGGTCAAAGCTTCGCGGTTGCCCTTCCTGAAGGCTTGAGGTATACATATGGTTGGTTATATATAGGCGTTATGTAACGTAAGGAAAGAAGGATCAAAGTATTCGAAATCATTACGTGACTAATTAGATATGCTAATACTTTTAAAAGTTCTTTTTGCAAACTTACGAATAAGATCATAATATAAATTCGGTAACACTGAGAATATATCACTTTCATCAAATATATGGTGTTCCATAAAGGGAGGCCGAATTTGAAATGTAAATAATTAAAACGGTTTTATTTGTAAATGGTTATATTCTACATATTTCTAATTAGTATTCCTCCCGTTGAGGTATGGAACACAATGTTGGCAATTTGTCCACCTGCACAGAGATGGAATTCATTTATGCGCTTCTCGAAATTTCCGATAACTCTCTTACAGATGTGTGGCTTGATGCCTCCATTCACACGCCTGATTTCAGCCTTGAGATCACGAATCGTTCGTGGTTTGTTGGCGTATCCCTGTGATTTCACGTACCCTCATAAGAAGAAATCACAAGAGGTAAGATCGCAGAACCTTGGTGGCCCGTCGTAGGGAAAATATTTTCATGATATCAAGATGAAAGTGCTAAGAGTCCTGAGGCCTGATTTTGCTAAGCCAAATTAAGGATGTGAAGGGCAATTAGGGGCTGAGTAGTCCTTATATTTCGGGTGATTTATCTTCCACACATTCAATTGCCGTAATCTCATCACGCGTAGACACCTTTCCATGAAAGTTTTTCGAGCAATATTGACTGCATATATTTTTAATTTCAACTGACTTAAGTGAACGATATTAACTTAAAATAAACTGTGTCAAGAGATAATATAAAATAATGAAATGAGACAAAGTATCAAAATTGTGTTAATATTTGAAATTTAAATGCCGCAAGATAGGAAAATAAATTATTGTGAGTTGGACTATTTTCTGGGCAAGAAATCCTTTTCAGATGTTAAACTAAGACGAATCCATAGTTTTCAACCTAAAAAAATAGGATATCTCAAGAAAAAACGAACCTGAATTTAAATTAGTATAATTAAAAAAAAACGGGAAGTTTTGCATTGTGTAAACGCATTTTTGTCTCATAAATATCTTTTTATATTTGATAAATTTTTCTCAGGTTTTCTTTAATGATGTTGAAGCTGATTTGGGCAATGTAAGGGAATTCATAAATACTTTGCACGAAATAGTCAATTAGATTATTACTTTTATTAGACATTTTTGGGGTAAAGATGACGCCAAGTTTTACTACATAAAGAATTAAAATCTACTCCTTTAAAAGATCCCACCATACATTTGACAAAAGAACAACGAACAGTGTAGGTTTTCATAATAAGAAGTGTCCAACTAAATCGACCATTCGGAGTACTATTAACAAGAGAGAAAGGTAGGGTAGTAGTCCAAACCTAAACAAAGGTTACTTAAGTTCGCTTAAAAGGTAAAAACCGAAAAACTTATGAGCTTATCGCATCTGTTTGAAAGTAACTTTGCGAAAATCCACATACATCTGCCAGAAAGTAAAAAATACGACTGCCAAAATCCTAATTTTATTATATTTTTTAAACTTGATTTGAAAAGGCATCTTTTTAAATGCAGCTCCGATATCAGCTCCTCGAAAGGGATTTTCCGCGCCCAAAATGTTCCGTCGAATGGCTTCTCCATCATCCCGCTCGTCCCTAATCCTTAACTCTATAATTTAACTTGGTGAATTTTTGAAAATATTCTTTGGGCTAAGTGGACAAGTAACCTTTCATGTTTTTGAGTTTAGGTTTATTTGAAACTTTTATTCGCAGGGCTGTTTTTTGTATGTTTCGAGCTTTGACCAAAGTTCTTTCTAAGAGTTCAGAAAAAATAAATATAATTATCGAATGATTTGGAATGATAAAACATACAAATCGTGAAGTTCAAAAAATGTATTAAAATTAGGGCTTTGGCGCTTTTTTAATATCATTTCGTATATAAAACAAATGTAGATGAAAAAAGAGATCTGACGAAGGTTTTTCTATATATAAAACCGGGTCAAATAACTATATATAAATCTTCAAGGGATAAAGACAATATGATAAAAATGAAATCACTTTAAAAAAATGTTTTTTCAGAGTATCTATGTCGAAAAAGGTGTTCAGGGTATTAAAATAAAGAGTCTATAAAGGGGATTAAAAAAAGCGGTTTAGAATAGCAAATAGGCCGTGGTCACAAACCGAAGGAGTGCTTGTGGAACCAAGTTCTTTCTGTAAGAAAGAATACGAAGTATGGCTTGTACTAACTATATTTTAAGCACAGGATTATTTGGATGGATTGAATAATAATTTTTAAACTTAGTTTTATGTACAAACTAGGCAATGGCTTTGCCACTCCTCCCTTATGGGGGAAGCTTGCGCTTCGCTACTAAGATTAAAATTTAAAATCTAAAATAAGCAGCGATGGTTAAATTTTTAAAAATTTTCTGAACTTCGCCAATTATAATTATTTTAAAAAGGAACTCTAAACTAAATTTCCCCCCTCTCAACATATCACCTTGCTCAAATATAGTTATAGAAGATATATAAAAATAAATTTTATGAACTAAACCATTTTTAATTCTTTGGGTTTTAAAAAATTTACAAAATTTCGATACTTTATTTATTTCTGAACTTCACCATTTTGTTTTTTAATATTATAAAAGAATTATTAGAAATAACTTTGATACAAAACATAAGTCATAACCAAACTAAGATGAAATTATGATTCTAATAATCAGAAAATCCCCTTCTTAAATTATTGAGTTAGCGATGATTTACCAATAGCAAATAGTGACGTTCAGAAAAAATATGGTTATTGAATATTTTGACATTTTTTAATACAAAACGAATTACAAATTGTAAAGTTCAGAAAATTTATTAAAATAATGTATTTGTGTTTTTTTTTACTATATTTTATTGTTTTATGGAAATACTTTCTGAAATACATTTTTCATTTTAATGTTTAGCACAGGAAATATTTAGTTGGAAGCAAAGTTCCCACACAACATATTTTCAAAAGTTAATTTATTAATAGATTTAATATTTCGAGATTTATCTATATAAAAGTTTATTTAGTGTCGTAGTCTTTCCTAGGCCTCGCTTGAAAGTGCACAGTGACCTAGAGCCTAGGTAGATTAGGTGACTATTCAATTTCAAGCAAGGCCTAGGAAAGCCTATACCACTACACAGTAATTAGTCGGACACCTTCTACGATATTTAAAGTTTCAAAAATTACTCATGATAGGATTGTTTCTTTTGGGATGGCCACGTACTCAATAGCAACGTCGTATCAATCAAGCAATGGAGAAGACACAATAAATCTTGACAGAGCATACTATTGGTTTGAGAAATTTTAGCGTGGCCATTTCGATCTCCAAGATCAGCCAAGAAGTGGTCGACGCTTACTTATTGACAATGACCGTTTGTGCGCCTTTGCCAGAGCTTATTCACCTCTGACATCATGCAAGTTGACAAAAAATTTTGACGTCAGCCATACAGCCATTTTACATGATTTAGAGAAAATGAGCAAAGTCAGTAAAATAGACGAATGGATTGCAAGTAAGCTGACCAAATTCGACCTCCAGCGCCAGATAGACAACTGCATGACACTACTTTCAAAGAAAGGTCGTTTTGGTTGGCTAAACAAAGTAGTTACTGCAGATTAGGAGTGAGGTCTACACTCGACCATGGCCCGCAAATTAAACTGGACCTCCAAGGCTGCACCTACACAAATTAGGCAAAGGCCAACCGATATCAAAAGAGATATATGGCTTTTGTCTTGTGGGATGTGAAATTTTTGATGTACTGGGGAATTTTGCAACGCAACCAGTCTAGCAACAGTCAATTATACATTCAACAACTGCAACTGTTGACAAAAGCAATTGCTGGGAAACGACCAGAATTGTCTAATGTCATGGTTCTTCATGATAACGGCCTGTAAAAGAACAACCTCTTAGCCCTACCATTAATTTATCGAAGACCAATTGCTATGGTATCGCGCTATGGATGAGGTCACTTCTTGTTCGAATATTCTCGAATTTTCGACTCCTGAGCACGTTGGAAAAATATTTCCTAATCCTGCAAACTCGTCCAAAGCCCCGGTGACGAGGGGTGAAAAAGTAGTTCTGTCTTGCCTCATGCTGCTAAATGATGAATCAACTCTGCCTGCGGATTAAGATGTCTAGAGCTTGTGAATCCTTTCTCCAAACTTCCCTCTACCCTCCAGAATCGGGCATACAAATACTCGGATTATTCTGTAGTTGGACGAGTCCAGACCGCACCTCAAGGCCATCCTTATCATCTCGTTTCCTTAACGTTCGTCAGACAGCAGACTTCTCCAGCCGTGACTCTACTCAAGTCAATTAGTAGCGTCTGTGAACGGCAAGCCTTTGAATTTTCGCAACAATTCCCTTCGTTTAATCAAACAGAAGAAAATCTCCATCGATTACCTTAGAGGAAAAGAGGACTCTTCTTTTCGTGGAAGTACGAGACCAATCCCTACCTGCCTCATTCTGATCGTGCTTCACTCGCCTCATCGCAAGAAGGACCTTCCTCGAAGTCCTCGAACCGTATGACTGAAACCCTCTCTATTATTTATATTGTTAAGTTCCCCCTTTTAATCTGAGCCTAGTTATATTAATCAATTAATTCCATTTTAGAATCCTTCCTCATAATAATTATCAAGAGACCCTTTTAATTTAATTAATTCCCCTTTGCCTATTATTAGCCCTATTTTGATCTTTGAAAATAAAATTATATTTTTGTTGTTTCGTATTTAACTAAACTTGAACGATACTCTCGGCCTATGCAAGTAAATCTCGCCAACCATTTATGCACCTAGTCTGATTATTAAGGAGTTGTAACACAACGCCTCAAGTGTGACCTCCTACTCGGTCGTTAATCCATGCGAACAGTTCTTCAACGGTTCGCGTGGCAGTAAGGTATTAAGGCACCCCCCTTCCCCACATAACATAGGAGTAGTGTATTTTATAGAGTGGTTGTACCACGACACACCCGAACACACCTTATAAATCATATGTGTGAAAAAGTGCTCGAGCTGTGGGAGGAAGAACTCCCCCAGCCCCCTTACTCGCCAGACCTAGCACCAACAGACTCACATATATGCTGGGCACTGCGGAACTTCTTGAATGGCTAAACGTTCGCAAATGATAAAGAACTGAAAACTACAGGTGGAGATTTCTTTGATGGCAAATCAAGCTGGTGCTCAAAAAATAACGGTGATTAGATTTTTTCATGATATTTTTCTTTTGCGGCATTTTTTCTATATCAATCATTGACAATAAAAGTTGTGCAAGAACTGTTTACAACGTAATAGCTACGGGCACCTAAAAAAGAGTAAAGCACAATAGAATTTTGAAAATAAATTTAGGTGGAAAAGCTGAGCTCCGAACATATTTTTTTTTCGTATTTCAAGAGAATTTCCACTTTCTTCTTACATTTTGGACAAAGAAACAACGATTGATCTGAAAAAGATAAAAATAGTAATTATTAGGAGAAAAGAAATGATTTTTCATATATTAAATGCTTTTATCCAAGTTCTTTCTAAGAGTTTATTTATAGATCAAAAATATAGAGCGCAGCGATGTTTTGGGGGAAATTCCATGCTTCTATTAAAGTTAATTTTGAGTTGATTCATAGTTTGAAAAATCACAATTAGGGCTATTTCTTTCGTATATTTAAAAGTATTATCCAAGTAATTTCTAAGAGTTACCATTTTTTCTCAACTTCTCCTTTTTATTCATTGAAGCAAGGAAAGAAAAGAAAAATTATAAAACGTGTAGTTAGGAAAATGAGTTAAAATTAAGACATTGCGTTTTTTGGTTGGGTAATTTTTAGGACATAAAAGGAAATTTAGATTAAAATAAAACGTAGGGATTGTTTTTACGTTATATGAAAAGAACTCAGCTAAGAGGATTTTTCTTGAGTTTGGGCTTAGAAATTAAATAATGATATGAAAAACATCTATCAAAAGTAAATTATTCGGAAATATGTATGGAAATATTTTAATTTTTCAATGTTAGGGATCGACTAATCTTTGGGAATTTTTTAAAACAAAACGAAACCTAGGGTTAAAGTTCAGAAAATTAATTATTAAAAAAAGTATTTATGTTTTATTTTTGTTGTTTTCGTATATTTGAATGTTTTATTGTAGTTACTTTGAAAATAGATTTATTTTAATATTTAGCAAGAGTAAATAGCTACTACCCCCTAAAATCGTTTAAAGCAAAATAATATTATAAAAGAAAGTATATATTTGTAAAAAGAGTTTTGAAGATTGTTTTTTGGTATTTCAAGAAATATGGATTGAACTTAAAAAATAGACCAAGAGTAAATAATTTGTAGATAAGTGGAGCGGCGTCATCAATTCTTCTTACATAGACTAAAAGTTCATTTAGAGTTCGAAAAAAATAGGATTATCGAATGTTTTGGAATTTTGAAAAAACAAAAAAATTTATAAATCGTTAAGTTCAGATAATGTATTCAAATTAAGGGGTCGATAACTTTTTTTTCATTTTTTAGTATATAAAAACACATTTGAAGGGAAAAATCTGAGGATTGTTTATTCCGTATACTTATAAAAAGAATTCCGATAAATGCTTTTCTTGCCTTTATGCATCATCATAAATATATATATATATATATATATATATATATATATATATATATATATATATATATATATATATATATATATATATATATATAAAGAAGTCCTGTCCGAACGAAAAATAGTTGCGTCTCCATAACTAAAAAACTATTGAAGCCAGAATGTAAAGTTTCTTATATTTGGAATCAGCACGTCAATTTCAAGGATCTGCATGTGTTTTGTTGTTTACAAATACGATTTACAAAATAGAACTTTGCCCTTTCTAGTGTCGGGGGGTGTTAGTAACCGTGGCTATGAGTTGAAAATAAAACAGCAACATTGCACGAGGAAAATTCATGATTTGAAAGACCAATTTTGTGATTCTATTTTTAAAATACGAGATAATACTACTTATCAGCATGCAGACGACTGAATAATTTAGTTATGTTGTTGAAACTCGCGCTCATCTTATTGAGGCACGTTGTAAATTCTGTGACTGCTACCTGCGTAGTCTCTGTTTCATGCCCGCCCGCTGATCCGCTTGGTAGCCAACGAACAAGAAATTTTGATGCAGAAGCCCTAAAGAACTAGGGATCCAACAGCCAGGAGTTGAATGTGGAATGTGAAAATCGTTTTCTGTTGGCCTTTCATGATACACTACTCCATTACTCAAAAGTTAAAAAAAACCTAACAATATTAAAAATACCACCTTTATATTGCGCAACGTAACTCAAGCAGTAAATAAATTTTATTCAAGATAGTTTTCTTTGCCCGAGTAACGCAGGGTAACTGAGGGTAGAAAATAATTCAAGGTAGTTTTTTGCCCGAGTAACGCAGGGTAACTGCGGGTAGAAAATAATTCAAGGTATTTTTTTGCCCGAGTAACGCAGGGTAACCTCGGGTAGAAAATAATTCAAGATAGTTTTTTGGCCCAAGTAACGCAGGGTAACTGCGGGTAGAAAATAATTCGAGGTAGTTTTTTTGCCTGAGTAACGCAGGGTAACTGCGGGTAGAAAATAATTATGGATATGAAAAAATTAGACTAAGAGTAAATTCTTAGGAGATATTTACTGGAAAACTTGTTGTTGTTTTTTACCCCCAAACAAGGGTTGCTAGAGCCACATCAGCCGTATGGGTCAAGGTTTTTGGTATATTGAATGTTTTTATCAAATTTCCTCCTCAGATTATATTTAGATACCGACGAATTATAGCGCAGGTCTGGTTTTTCGTATATTCGTATATTTCTAAGAGTCCAAATAATTTGTAAGAACTACCATATTTTATCACTTATGAGAAAGGTTCGAATAAAATAATTTTTAAAATATCATCTTCGACGGCGACCTGAATAAAGAGTCGAATTTCTGCGAAATTTCACACTACATTGCTACTGAGAGTAATTAGAAGTAATTTCATGTCTGTTTCATTCTCAATGCAAAAATTGATGGGGTTTTGGGTTTGTTCTCAAAGTGGGAACATTCGCTTCTTTGCTCCCAATTAATACACGATTATTGAACACAGTTTTAATTACAGCTAACAAACGAAGAAGACTAGGTAAAAGTCATGCTTTTCTAGAGGTTGAAAGATCGTATTCACTTCATGAGATTCCAAAGAAACTGCTCTGCTGCTATCCTTGCCAGGGTAAACTTCCAAATCATAAGGAAAGCCGTTCGAGCAAGACAACATCCGGAATTTGTATCCGAATCTGATTGATTTGTTCTTTATGAATGGCCTTGCGTGGGGAGACCTCTATAGGGAGCTATCGATTTATCGATGCTTAGGAATTCCTGATTTATTCCAAACTGTTGACACTGTGTTTTCAGCATCTCAAACAAGGTCAGACTGCAACAAATTTTGATTATGAGCAATATGCAGAAATTGCTTGATCAGTTTGAACTTGTCTCTGCTCATTGTTTTGTAGAAAATAGGTGCTTCCAAAGAGCAATTCGTGGACCTGTAATCATTTTCCGAGGGTAGTCTCTGCTAGCCACTTATCAAGAGTATTCCTAAGAAACAGGACATTTCTTCTCTGTCAACACTAAATGTCTGATTGTTTTTATCTCTCTTAGCATACACTTAGTTTGCTATGTGATATGACTTATCATAACGGGAGTAAAGAACATCAGAAAAAATATCAAATATATCCTTATCACTGTGCTGGAAGAGATCATCTTGTGATTGCAGCGGTGTAATCGGTCCGAGAAACACATTTTGCTTTTTATGCTATACTTTGCCACATAAAAATTGACATCTCCCCTGTCTGAAGCTGTGTCTTTTCGTGGACCTCTATATCACCAGCTACTTCCTCAGGTTGAGTGTCTTGATCCAGATTAACATCATCGTCTTCCTCCCCCATGAGTCTATTGTTAGGGGTAGCGAAAGGCATTACAACGAAATCTAAGTTTACACTGTCATGTTGCTCGATATTGTCTCTTACGTTTTCAAGGAAGCAAAACTAAGATATGGCTCTGTTAGTCCTGAGCTTGGGAACAATCAAGGCCTGCTGTCCAAAGAGTCGCGTTCCCTTATTTATTCTGATCTATGACCTTACAATCTTCAAAAGTATCAATAATTTCCGGAGTACCCTTGAGAGGACCTTGGCAATTCATCATTCGAAAGAGAATGTAAACACCTTAAGGGTTTCAAATTTCGTTGGAATTGGCAGAATAGTTATGATTTTATTGCCAAAACAAAAGATTTCCGGGCTAACCTTAGGAGGACTTTTGGCATTTTTATTATTTGAAAGAAAATGTAAATCAATATAAGATTTTCAAATTTCGTTAGAATCAACAGAATAGTTATGATGTTATTACCCCCCTCCTAATAATTCCCGAGTTGCTTTTTAATAGAATTTGAAGATGTGGTTGTATTTAAATGTCATTTCATAAATTCATTCCTTTCCATCTTCAGCATCAGCTATTTGTTCTTCATTTTCCTCAGAAGAGAAAATTATTTAACTTGATGGCATTGAAACATTGGTCTACTTACACTAAGTAATTCTTCTTCCTTTGCCTTCTTGTAGCTTTTAATTATTGACTTGTCTATTTTACCCTAGTTAATCTTTAAAGCAATCCTGATGTAGTCCAAAAGAGGAGTTAAATTATTTCAGTTTCGTTTTTGCAAGCAGGGCAGCTAAATTCACAGCAAAAAAACAATTTTACACTTGCACCTGAGGATACCAAAATGTTGTTTAGTTTTGTAATGAAAGTGTCTTAGGCCTGTATCTCTCCTCGCCCAAGGGATATGTTTTTGGCCTGCCCCCATTTCTTTTGGATCTGTTTAAGATGGCGACTCTTAAATTTACAACGGGGTTAGAAAAGAACTGTTTCCTCGTTCCCACTTTTCAAGCTGTTTATGCTAAATATCCTTTGCAAGGTTGTCTGCTGGGTAGTTTTTCACATCCACATTTCCGAGCGTCAAACAGAGTTTGGAATTGATATGGCAACAAATCTGCTATTTTCAATTTAGATGTTCAAATGTGTCAATGTTGCTGGTCTTGTCCTAATTTTAATAGGAATTGTAGGTCAAATCCCACTGGTAGAGGGTAGTACTGAAGGCCATGTAGAATTATAGCCTAGACCTTTATAGCATACCATACCATAGACTAGAATAACCTTGCCTAGCTTAACCTATTATAGCATTGGTTAGCTTGCCTATTATATTCTATCATAGTATTACCCAGCATAGCCTAACATAGTGTCGCATAGCAGAGCAGAGCACTATTTAGTTTTTATACCTTAGCCTACCATAGCATAGCATACTATAGCTCTGTCTAGCCTAGTATAGCTTAGCCAAGCTTAGCCTAGACTAGAATAGTATAACCAAGCTTAGCATTTACTATCCTAGACAAGTATACCCTATAATATCCTATTATACCCTATTCAACCATAGATTACTATTGTCTAGCCTAACGTACTATATGCTATCCTAGCATAGCATATTATTTACAAAATTAGCATAGTATATCTTATCCTTGTACATTATATCTTAGAATAGCTTAGCATAGTATAGTCTAGTTTAGTATAGCCTATTCTAGGCTTGTCTAGCAGAATATATTATATTATATCCTAGGCTAGTCTAGCAGAGTATCACCCGAATAGTTAAGATGTTATTGCCAAAACAAAATAATTCCCGAGCTAACCTTGGTAGGACTTTAGTAATTATATCATTCGAAAGAGAATGTAAAACAGCATAAGAGTTTCAAATCTCGTTAGAATCAGCCGAATAGTTGTAATGTTATTACAAAAGCATTAAAAAAGAAAACGGGAACCGACAGACATAGTGAGGTAGATGTAGAGTCGCTCTCGCCTAGAATCGCACGCGACTAAAAATAAGGTACAGATAAGGAGGCAACTCTTTTCTAAATCAATCTACTCACTTGACATCTTGACTTTATGAGTTGTTTGGACTCAAAAAGTCATTTTGAATCATACGGATAGAGAAATTTGAAAAACTTGCAAGACACATTCGTCTGTAAAATGACCTACGATACTAATTACAGACCGTTGCTAAATATAAATGAAACATGTCTATGAATTGATAAAAATGAGAATAATTTGACTATTATAAATATCAACTCGGTTTATATTTTAGCTAAGATACACCAAAGAGCTTTCAATTTGTTCATAATTACTTATACCCATAGAAAGATGCGGTTTCCATTTGTGCCCATGCACGTAGGCTCTTCGCATCGTTAAACCTGAACTGACTGATGCCAGTTTAAGTTTGAACACGTATAAGTTAGATCTGTGTGGACCGACACATAAGACATTTTTAGGTACGAGAAGTAGCGATGGTTCTGATTTTGGGTCCCTCAAATTTTAATGTCAATTTGATTGGCTTCCATTTGCCTTTTTATCCTTGGTACTTTACAAAACGTTATTGCAACTATTAAGAGATTTATGTAAATATTTTTAAAACATCAATTTTTCGTAAAGTTAAAACTTTCGCTGTCAATCACTAGGATGATCTAATCCCCCAAATGAGAGAAATCTGCGCATGAGACCTTCCCTCTAATAATTAAATTGGAGAAATTAAGGTATTTTGTTGTAGTTTTGGGGGATGAACTTTGGAAAATATATTCCCAAAATGGGAACACTCCACGGGTTTATTTAAAATTCTAGAAGAAAATAAAAATTACTAGTAAAAACATTATTCAGAAAGATAAAGAAATTTTTATGTTCGGAGAAGATATAGAAAATGAAAAAGTATTAAATACATATAATTAAGAAGAATTATAAAATATAGGAAAGATAACTGATCAATTTTATCCTAGAATAAAAAATGATAGCCTTACATTTGCCGTAGACCACAGAATAAAGGTTTGGCTGCGTATTACACTCTCTTCCCAAAGGAGCAGTAGCAAAGCTGCTCATCTTGTTTTTTTCTATAAAATATTGTGATGAGTGACGAGGCAGATTTTTATGGGTGTACAAGTGAATTACACTCCTAAAAACAACTTAAACCGCTTAGTTTATAATTACTTGGTCGAAAGTTTTCCTCAATTTTCACATTAGATTATTTTCACTTTAATGGATTCAGGATGGTGTTCTAGCAGTTTGCCAAATTGCAGTGAAAATACAATGACAGCAATTTTGAAGGATCGCATATTTACAATGAATGATTTAAGTAAATTGCTTGTAAGTTAAACGAATTTAATACCAAGCGATTTATTTTTATGTGGTCATTCTATGAGTAAGTTGTATATTATCTCTCTTTTTGGACATAAAATATATTTTTCTGATCTATTAAGGGATCCAAAATGTAAATATGATTTTCATTTTCGGTGCAAATGGTTTACCTCCGAGTTATTGGAACATTTCTGAGGAAAATATTCGGGAAAAAACAAGCGATTTTCAGATAAGAACGATGATACATCGCTAGAGTGCAAACTTAATTTAATATGATTTTTATCTCCCCTCTTTAAGTGTCAATTACGTTTAGATTGAACTCAAAACTGTACAAACTTCTTTAGAAAAGACACTCCAATCGAAGTAGTAAGTGAGAATTGCGCTAGATATCAATAACACCCTGAAATGAACATTTCTGGCATTTTATTTCTTTAAAAACTAAACGGTTGTCAAGTAGGAGTTCCCAAAGTTTAGGAAAAGTTTCGTACTGCTGCTTCAGTTTCAGAACAATATAATCGCTAGGAGATTCAAAAATTGGACAATAAGTATACGTCACAAATTAAATGACGTTAAAAATTGTGGGAGGGCATATTTATAATCATTATGCGAACGGACAGGCAGCACATTTTGCAATCTCAAACAATTGGTAGGTGTGGGAAAACAAATGTGAATCGTGTTTGTTGCGCGATCTCAAATGGAAGGGACATAGCGGATATGAAGGAATAGAATTAAATTATATCAAATTTAATCAGGCATAATTTATTCGTGTACAAGAAATGATCAAATCTATTCATAAAAATAAAATGTGGAAAATAATCATTCTCCTTTTGCAATTGAACGAAAACTTCGAAAGAGGCTTAATGTAGACTTTTTTCTAAATATGGCTAAAAAAGGTATTGCAGGAATTTTGGATTAAGACTCTACGAACAAAACAAATTAAAGGCGGTACCCAGACGTCGCTAAAAGCTCTAATGTTCATTATTTTTATTTGGTACCAAAAGAAAG
Organism: Ceratothoa steindachneri; assembly: GCA_963969495.1. Classification (NCBI taxonomy): domain Eukaryota; kingdom Metazoa; phylum Arthropoda; class Malacostraca; order Isopoda; family Cymothoidae; genus Ceratothoa; species Ceratothoa steindachneri. Next base: position 146,698,294 of record OZ018331.1, on the reverse strand, counting down.
ATACGTACGCTCTGGCCAATCACAGAAAATTAGAATTAATTATAATTAAAGCAAAAATTTTATCAAGAATGAAAGTGAATTTCGGCGGGTGATATTGAACATCATTTAAGTGTTTGTAAAGGAAGCTGCATTTTAATGCCTGAAATAATTGCTAGGAATATTCGTTAAATTTAGCGAATAGCGCAAGAATTAACCTTAATCATGGAAAACCCGCAAGTGAGATTTAGAGCTGAACTGTTTTTTAGGAGATATTGAGAGCATCTAGGCAGAACTGGTACTTGAGAATCATCTTTGCTGTTTCTTGAACCATGGGAACATAATTTATCCAGGAAATCGCAATATGACTTTGAATCAAATTTGACGCCAACATGCACTTTAGAGGGTTCTTTTATCCTGTCTCCAAAAATTGTAGCCAGAATTATCCCCTTCCATCTTCCTTGATGTGGTTTGGTTAAACCCATCATCTGACGTCTATTGAAATCCTATCCATTTGCACAACAATCTTCACCATCAAGATTGACTCGGGATTCCTCTGTGAAGAGGACTTTGCTAAAGTAAGTACATATTTTGGGGCACACAGTACACGTTTTTTTTCTATTTGATTTATGAAGAGAATTTTAGTAATATTATAATGTTCGAAATCTCCTGAAGATTTCGAAGGACTCCCCCAAGCTTTAAAGATGGTTTTGTGCAAAAATGAAAGTCCTAGCTACCTCTCTTTTAATGAGAGAAAGATGTCTAAGGGTAGGAACTCGAAATTCTGGTCAAGCCATTTTCTCTTTTGGCTGAAAGCTATTTTTTAAATTTTATTCACAATGTAATAATCACACTCCAATCATTTGGGAATTTGTAGAAAGAATCCTTTACCTAACTCTTTCCAAATAAAATTTTGTTTTATCGAGAAATTTTCTTTTTAATGCGCATTGTATCAGAAATTTGCTTCTTCGAAATGATGTATGAACAGTCATTGTAATGGAATTTCAATAGCTCAACTACTACCAAATTAATACATAAGATAAAAAGTGTTGTGAGTATCTACTAAATTGTTTTTATTACATTTATTCGTTCATCCTGTGGTTGACCAAAATAATTACTATTAAAAACTTCTATTTCACTAACTGAGTAAAAAATACTCACCAAAAAATCATTATATAATGGATAAAAATGAACTTTTGAAAAGATAAAGAAAGTTTATCCACAGCAAATGCAGACTCATCGAAATCCATAAGAAACATGTTCTAAAATTTTAATTACCGATTGAGGAAACGGCAGAAAACAGAAATAAACAAATAATTTATTGGCCTTTTCAGGTAGCCATAAATAATCATACATGGTGTGTCTTATTAAGAATAAGGTTAATTTGGGTTAAATACCCTCTACTATCTGTACGCAATTTTAACTTTATTTTCTTTTAGATATGTATCAAATTTGGTCTAAATAATTTCTGTTTGGAACGCTGATTATTTCTTATGATAGATCGTTCCAGACTTAAACGATGCTGTTGTTGTAAACAAATTATCCCTTTGACGTTTTGAATTTCCATCTCTTTAACTTTTTGTCCTGTCGTGTCGTCGCGTCGCCTGAGAAATTAAAAAGATTTTCTGAAGTATCCGGCATATTCAGGAATAATACTGGTCAACAACCAAAAGGCTTTCGTATCTAGCGTAGCAGTTCCAACTAATTTTAGGTCATTGGTAATGAATATCATGGTTAAAGTTGTTTGTTGACTCTTCTTTTTAAGATACACCAACGTGTTACAACAGGTTCCAAAAGTTTTATGGCAGTCTCACTGACCGTCAATATTTTTCCATTAGTTATAGAAGGTGGTTGTGTTATGTAAGTTTACATTTTGAGGTGAAAGGTAAGTGATTTTCTTAGTCAAACACTTTTAAACTTATCATAATTCTTTTTGCAAGCTAGTGATATCAATGTTAGGCATTTTATATTAATTTTATTTTCCTACTGTATGATATAAGTACTTCTGCTAAGCTGTCATGCTCTGTATTATAATAATAAATTTAGGAATCAATTTTCTGTTTATCTTCTAAACTTTTGTTGTTTTCTTCTTTCAGATGCCTCGTACTTGTGTGACTAAGGCAGACAACTCCTGCGACATTTGTGGTGGGGTAACATTTGCATCACAGAAGCGCCGTATAACTGCTATGGTTAGAAAGGAATATCACCTATATTTTGGATGTAAGATTGGAGACAAGAATTGGATTCCAAAGATATGCTGCAACACTTGTGCTACTAAACTTCGCCAATGGTTGAACAGAAAGAGGAAAAGAATGCCTTTTGCTGTGCCAATGACGTGCGGGAGCCAAAAAACATACCGCCAATTGTTATTTCTGCATGGTACCTCGACTACAAAAGGGAGTTTTAAAGAAGAAAAATGAGTCCATTGAAAATCAAAACATTCCATCAGCTATTCGCCCAGTTACACATGGAGAAGTTCAACCTGTTCCTGATACACCAACTTTGGTATCCTTCTAGTCAGATGAGGAAAGTGGTAAGGAGGAAGCAGAGAAGAATGACAGTGCTGGATTATAGAGGGAACCAATTTTGATGAAGCACATTCCTCTAGGCTTAGATCTCATAACATAACAATGGAATCTCCCAGTAGCTGATGTGAAAATTTCAAATTCCCTGAACGTCAGCAGCAGTTAAACGAGTTCTTCGCAATTGAAGGTGATTTAGTGGCTTGCAACATTATTAATGGTCTGATGGAAGCACTTGGTATTAAATACTAACCCAGACACTGGAGGTGATCATTGATTCATAAACAATGCGTCTGAAAGGTATTTTGTTGCACAACGGCCAAATTGAGCCATCAGATCTTGTGGGCTATGCTCCACATATCAAAGAATCTTAAGAGAATATAAAGCATATGTGGCAAAGCATAAAATAGGAGTAACATAAATGGTATTTGTGGGGAATTAAAGGTTTTTGCTCTTGTAATGAGCCTGCAGGGCGGATACACCCAGTACTGTAGCTTTTGTGTGAATGGGACAGCCGTGCAAGAGCTTCCTACTATATCAGGAGAGACTGGCTACCTCGCCAATCATTGGAGCCTGAAACGAAAAATGTTGAACATTCACCCCTCACTAAACCAAACAGAATTTCGCTACTGCCATTATACATAAAACTGCGGGTCATGAAAGTAAATGATAATGTTTTTATGATGGTTAAAACGAAAACTATTAGTGATATCAGTAAAACCTTTGCAAAAGAAGTTTGTGAAGGCAATGGTAAAGTTAGAAAGTAACATATTATAAGCTTGGTATCATCTATGTATCACCGAGGCATCAGGTTAGTACTTTCAAGGTATCAACTGGGTTTCCTCTCATTTCTACTTTGAGATAGCTGGAAATCATCTACTATAGTCCGACCTACCACCTACATACTCCTGACTATCCTCCCACCAGCACTCTCAAAAAATACATATAATCTTCTAAACCTTTTGACCTGGGGTATTAATATTATTATTTAATGTTTTTGCTGTAATTGAAAATTTTAGTTAACGCAAATACAACAATTTGCACTTATATCATTCACGCACACCTGGCAAGTTGAAGTATTATAGGATGCTATGAGAAAGTTTAGAACACCCTGCTCCAACAGAACAAATTCCACACTCAAGCTCCCAGAGAAACTGGATTCCTCCTAAATCGTGCAATTCCCCCCCCCCCCAGTTAAAGGAACAAATTATAGCAACCAAAGATCCGATGACCAAAGAACTTTCAACTCCAGAAATCGAGGAATCACAATAAAATATCGACCATCTCAGAGACAGAAAAAAAGCCTCAATGTCGAGCAAAAACAAGAAAAGAAAACGGAAAATGAACTGAAAGAAAAAATAATCACAAACAAGAATTAAAGAAGGAATATAAGATAGTTTAATATTCGTATTATGATGCAAAGAAGAAAAATGATAATCTTGACTATAAAGAGGAATGGTTAGAGCCATAGAAGGATACAATATGGAAATATCCTAAAAGGTCGATGCAGCCTACCTCCTTATATCGGAAGACGAAAATAACACAAATACTCAAGTAATGGAAATTTAAACCTAATGAGTGTTACAAAACTGCAAACCACTCACGAGAAACATACGACCAAAATCGAAATAGTGGCCAAAAGGCAGATGATATAAAGATAAATTAGAAATCTGGACGAATCTTTTCTTGCAATGGAAATTTAAATGAACCTCGGTAATTTTCTTATTGCCACCTTACCAAGCTCTAAGGTGAAACTATCTATCTTTCCATACGTTCACGGCCAGATTTAACAGGACCTTTATTAGTACTGCTTAACGATTCGAATAATGTATGACAAAATTTTTAAGGAATGTTTACAAAAAGTCCTGAAAGAAAGGGCAATGCATGATATGGGTAATCCGGTTTTTATTAATGAATGTAATAGGACGGTATGTAGGCAGCCTACTTGAGGGAAACCTCCAAGAAAAGACATCCAAATGGCCGGACATCTGTCTAGCCAACTTTGTCATCTCCTTAAAATATGAGGCGATTCCAAAGTAGATAATTGGGGTAATAACATAAGAAATTCCTCCCCTATTAATGGAAATATTATTCAAATAGCAATACCTATATGGAGAATTAACAAGGCGGATAAGGTACAAAAGCAGTGGGTATTACAAGAGTTCGCACCTCCGAACTTAAGAGATACGACGTTAGAAGATATAGATGGGAAACTGCGGTAGTTGATTGAGCAAATAAGAGAAAAAGATGGGAGTTCTATCTCCCAAAGCGCGTACAGAACTATTTGATAATGAAAATAGACCGACCTCCTGAGAGGCTTACACCATACATGACTATGTGCAGCATGCGTAAATGAGATAAACGAGTTTCACAAAAGAAACTTTTGATTCTTCTAACCAAATGTCTTTTCGTAATCCAACACTGAAGTTCCATTCACGCTTAGTACAGCGCCAAAGTCAAGGAGAAGTTTCTAATGAAGTTTCATATGTTTATTTTTCCAAAGTCGTTGTCCTAACCTAACTATTTCAAAGAAACATTGGGTGAAAACTTATTGTAAAATAATGTACCCAACAAAAAAATTAAGGACGAAGTAAGTGAGGATATTCTAGAATAATAACAAGAAAAATGGAACTAAGCGTTCGAAGAACTAGATTGCAATGTGTCTACAAAGAGTTTTAGGCGAAGCGAACTTTGAAAATCATTAAGAGTATAAATAAATGAAATTATCCAAAGGACGTGATTAAACTACCAAGTGGAATGTAGAAAAGAAAAAGAAATGAGTGAAATAAAATAATGTATGAGCTTGAAAGTGCCCTTAAGTATTTACGAAAAAAGACACGAGTCTATCCTAGTCTAATACAGCTAAACTTCACCAAGGATCAATCGTGTATTCTGCAGTACCTTTTAAATATCGTCAACAGCTCTATGAACTCTGGATAATGGGCAAATTCTACAATTCATTAAACAAATAAAATTATTATATACCAATCGTGAAAAGCCGCTTACGTGAAATGAGACGTAAAGAATGATTTTCCTATTGCAATTTGGGGTGAGCCTTTGAGAAAACTTAGTAAACATTTAGAAGAGAATTTACTATAGCAACCACCAAAAAAAAACGGCTTCAGAAAGAAAAGGAAGCCTTGCAATAGCAACCAGAAAATTCTTTGAGAGGAGTGCCCAAGAGAGAAAAAGGAGCTGTGGACATTATATACATATATGAACATCTAATAAGCGTTTGTAAAAGTTTGGCAGAAGGTATTCAATTCAAAATCTTCCAATTGGAACTAAACTCTATAATGTTGAAGTTTCTCTGTGATTTCGTAATGTAAAGGTCAGCTAATATCAGTATATGGAATAACAACGGGATAAAATATAACCTCCAAATAGGTTTACCCGATGGAGGGTGCCTCAGTTCAATCCTCTTTTTGATATACACAGCTGACATCCCAGAGCCAACCAACTCTTCTCGCTGTAATGCAATTTCGAGATAGAAACGCGAGACTGTATGACTACTGAGTAAATAAAGAACTTAAACTAATTTAAAGGTAAATATAAGACCAAATCCAAGGATGATAAATATAAAATAACCCCTTTATAAAGAACTATGTTATAAGATGTGAGAGTGTGTGTTAGAAGATATACATATGTATACCAATAAGTGCCAAAAACATCTAAATGGAGAGTAAGTAAGATCTTACTTTCACACTTACCCTAAACATGCGACATGTAAACCATAGTAACGCAATTCCAAAGGCTTGAATGCCATTTTCATACTCCAACTTAATCTAAGCATATAAACTCAAACACATAAAATACAAGAGAGAAATTGGCTTTACCTTCTGGCAACTTGGCACCTATTCTCATAACCCACACTTTATTCTAATTTCACCACTAATTCACTAATTTACCACGTTTTTCCTTATACTTAATTTACCACTTTTCTATAAGCCAAAGCAGAAGCCAATATTATTGTATAACTTTCTGGAAGTCGACGCACTTCCAAATCGATTTTCTGAATAAAGCTTAAAATACATACTACGGTGTTTATTTCCCTTGACCTTCATTGTTAAGAGTAGTTCTTAAGTATTTGAAATCTCTTTTTACAATAGTGTCAGTAATGCGCTATTGCGCAGATAATTCTAGAAAAAAAATCCCCCTTCGAAAGTCTTGGAAGGTGGAGAATCCATATGAATTCTTTTGATTGGCTCAAATTTCTTCACTCTTGTCATAAAGTAAGAGTACAAAATCTGCACTCATACTATAACCTTAAAAACCACACAATTCACGATGTTTCTGTCCTTATAATCTTCGTGCAGCTTTTTACATGATTAATTTCACCATTTAACTCAATTGGCTTTACATTTTACCCGTGTTGAAATGCATTAGCTTGAATTTTTTTTTTTAGTACGTTTTTGTGACACGTTTTCTGGCAAAAGAGTACCTGGCCCTCTAGTTTTGGTGTTAAATTTTAGGTAACATAAAGCTCTATCTTGGGGCCCTTATTTATCTACATACATTCTGTGATTAACTACTCGGCGAATTTGAGTTCGTGTTGCAATAGTATACTGAGAGATTTCTTTATTCCTACACTACTTGACAATTATTATAATGCCTAAGCTATTATTACGGAGTGGCTCTGTTTTAACATATTAAAATTCGAGCTAAGTAAAAATTTATTTCGTTGGCACTGCTAAAAAAGTTGATTTTTGTATAAAAGGAATGAATCAAGGAGCTGTTTCCTCCCTTGTCATAAATCTTGGTGTCACTTTTGCCACCACTGACGTTGGAATTATTTTTTAAATTCATGTCTAACATTTGAATCAAAGATGTATCGCTTCGTTTTTAATGTATTTTTAGAAAGCAATGTTCAATGCTTTCACAGGGTATTCAAAATAATATTTATCTGTGTGTTTATTTCCTTTAATACACTCTTGTTGGCGAAAAATATGGAAGTTTAGTAAAATAACGATTCGGCTTTGGCACTGAAGATTAAATACTGTAATACTTTGGCATTCCTTCCATTCCCCAACGTTATGATGCTCTTGAAATGCTCTTAGACGATGATGATGAATTAAACGAATTAATTTCTTCTCTAGAAAGTAGCCAGATTGGAATTCCCCGAAGAAGGGGATTTTGACGCAAAAGATCTACAAGAAAGAATAATAAGTTTGAAGGTTTTACAGTGCAGCGAGATCATCAAAAAGAACCAATTTTCCCAATTTATGAAAACTAAATTTAGGCCTCATTACTCAAAGAAAGAACCATTACTCAGGCAAAACTGCTACACATTGTTCAAAGCGATAAAGCCACGAAAGAAAAAATATAAAGGTATTAATAATAAACTTAAACAAGGCTCATAAGGAAAAGATACATTAAAACTACACAGAAGTGTTGCTTATGTCATTCACTATTTATTCTTTTAACTAGTTTTGTAATATTTTAAATAATTTGTTTTTTACTAACATTCACTATTACAAATATTGAGATTTTCCTTGTCATTTATACCTACCTTTAAAAATGCGTCTTTGAACTCTTCGAAATGGAATTATAATGCGTGAAATTTTCAATTTACTTGACGAAATCTTCATTAGTTCAACTTTACGATGTCCCTTTACTTATCCGGCGCTTATAAATCGAAATATTATTCTTGTTATTATTATCGACCAAATTCAGAGAGATAAAGAACGTCCTCCCTCTGAAATCCAACTTAAAGTTATATTTCCCCTTTAATTGGAAGTTGAATTCGAGTAAGGGAAAACACTCAAGCTTCAGGATACTATGAATTGTTAGCTTAAATTAAGTAATCGGTGTTATCGCAGTATCAGCGGACTAGAACCAAGGAATAGGAGGTCAAAGAGAAAGCATCTGGGATCTCAATAAAAAAATAAAACAGGAGGAAATGGACGTTATAAAGGGAAGGGTGGAGTACCATGAGAGTTAAGGCATGCACTTTAGGGAGTTTCATCTCTCATTCCTAAACAAATAAGCCTCACGCCCCGTCTCAAAATGGCTTTAAGGTATTAATTTGACTCTTCAGTCTTCCATCCTCAGCATTTTTGGTCGAAAATAGTTTATCGTCCGTATTTATTTAAAGTATATTTATCACCATTTATGTTTTATCTTCGTTCTAATTTTCCTCCTGAGCTTTTATATCTATCCCTTCCTTTATTTGATGCAGATTCGTAGGCTTTCCTTTGAAGGATTATTAATCCGTTAATTCAAACTTGTAAATAAAAATTGTAATATTCCATAAGGACAAAAACGAAGGATTCTATCTAGATATATAGATAGATATTAAATAACTGAGTCCAATTGCCTAAATTTATATGTTCTTGTGAGGACAAAATTTATTAATGCCCTATAGGTCAAATTTTACTCCAGTGTTGACTGCCGTGCCATCATAAACGATTGCAATTAAGTCTTTCATATCAATATTATTCTTCTGACCATACTCAAACAAACCTTTACTTATTCCCTCAGCTGATCCACACTTTACAGAGTAACGGCCCATGTATTTTGACCCAGGTTCCTGCACTAAAGCTATATGTTCTTCCAGTATCTTGTGTTCTAGTAATGGGTATCTTCTCTTCTTTTTCTTGATCTTCAGACTTTGCTTCTGTCTATTACTTCAGATTGATCTTGGGCTGACCCAGCTCCTATATCTTGTAAAACAGACCTAGCATTATATATGCAGCTCTATCACAAGAATTTGCGAGTGTAATTAGATGTTTTTATTTCTTTCTCTTTGGTGATGTCATATCTTTCTTTTGAATGATTCTCTTGTAGCCTATTGGTTTTGGGTAAGCTTCCTCTTCAATTGTACCCACTGATATAGCCTCATTTTTGGATGGTGTGTATCGGGATAAAACCACTCTATACCATACACTACTTCTATATTATAAGGGGGAAGGGGTGACTTAATGACCTACTGCAACGCGAACCGTTGAAGGACTGTTCGCAGGGATTACCGACTGACCGAGAGGTCACACTTGAGGCGTCAGGTTTAAAATCTTTAATAATCAAAGAGAGTGCATAAATGGTTGGCGAAATTTAATTGAATAGGCCGAGAATATCGTTCAAGGTTAGTTAAAGATGAAACTACAAAAATCTAATTTTATTTACACAAATCAAAATAAGAATGATAATAGGCAAGGGGAAATTATTTAAAATTGACAGAGTCCCTTGCTAATTATCCTGAGAAGGGATTCTCAAATGGAATTAATTAATTAATGTAGCTAGGCTCATATCAAAAGGGGAAACTTGACAATACTAATAATGGAGAAGATTTCAGTCCTACTGGTCGATGACTTCGAGGAAGGTCCTTCTTGCGATGAGGCGAGTGGGAAACGATCCGATGAGGCAAGTGGGGCACAATCCGAATTAGGTAGGTAGGGCACGATCTGAACCAACCTTCCGATGAAGATAGCCAAACTTCAAAGATTATGTTCGACGGGGAATGTGGGAATTTTCGTAATTCCACTGGAAGAGGAGGAATCTTCTTTTCTTCAAAGGTAATCGATGGAGATTTGCTTCGGTTCGATTAAACGAATGGAAGCTGTTGCGCAAATTCAAAGGCTTGATGTTCACAGAAACTCCTAATTGACTTAGATAAAATCACGGCTGAAGAAGTCTACTGTTTGACGAACGCTCACGGGACGGGACGATAAGGACAGCCTTGAGGTTAGAGCTGGACTCTTCGAACTACAGAATAACCAGAGTATCTATATGCCCGAACTTGAAGGGTTAAGAAGAGTTTGGAGAAAGAAGTCACAAGCTCCAGATATCTTAATCCGTAGCCGGATTTTTTTCATCATTTAGCTGCAAGTGGCGAGACAGAACGGCTCTTTCACACCTCGTCACCGGGGGAGGAGGGGATTGGGAAATATTTTCCCAACGTGCTCAGGAGTCAAAAATCCGAGAATGTTCGAACAAGAAGTCACGTCGTCCACAGCGTGATACCATGACACGTGTGTCTGATAAATGAGGGGGGGGGGGGTTCAGAGGTTGTTCTTTTACAATGTGTCATCTAGCACGAAAGTAGTTTCTTCCATTGGAACTTTTCTATCTTTAGTGCAAGAACAGTTTGATGGCAGCTTACACTCGTAGGTGGCGATGTCAAAAACCCTTTACATGCGTAACACATGAAGGCCTTATCTTTTGCTTCGTAAGCATTGGAGTCTTTGCTTCCTTTCATGGGTATTAGAATGTGGCGATATTTTGTATGGTAATGATTAACATTGCCTTAATTCGTTGATTTTAAACAACTGGGATTGATGCACTTTTCAAGATCATTTTAAGTTTATCTACAACATGGTCTCTAATTTACTCTACTCATAGATCCTTATTTGAGCTTTGTTTCAATGAAAGTCTCACAAACAATTAATATTTCATAACACTTTCATATGTTGGCAGCTTTTGATGACATAGATCTTGCCCAGAGCCAAAAATCAGGTACAGGACTGACTCTCTGGTTGATTTTTTTTATTATTTGCCATCCTTTTATTTTCAATTCTTGAAGAAAACATAAAATAGGTCCTTTAACTTTAAAATTCTTAAATATATGAAATGCTTTAAATTAAAAAATATTATATATGGCCATGGGAGGGAACACAAGTGATTCCCTGCTACTAAGTTAAAGACGGACTGAGCCGAGATGGCTAGATTAAGTTGTAACTTGATATCGGTTAATCTGTTGTAACCATGGTGTGAGCCTGGAGTACTTATTCATAGAAAACCATCTTATTTAGCAGTAACTCGTACATTCTGATTTTTTAAATTGATTTCAAGTGATTAAACTGTTTGGCCGAATATAGTTATAAAAGAGCATTATTCACATATTTAGAAGGTCCAGGGCACTTTAAAATATCAACGAATGCTGCGGAAATTTTGCCAAAATATTATTATTGTAATCGCCCATATTATCCACACTATTCAAATATATAATTCTAAAAACAAGTTTTTAGATCCACGCTATTGTGCATTTGTGGAGGCATGGATGGCCCTGGCACGAAAATTGCACCAGCAAAGTGCCTCGCAGGAATAGGAATAATTACAACAAATTTCCTCGCGGGTGTACATATATATATATATATATATATATATATATATATATATATATATATATATATATATATATATATATATATATTTGTAAACTGGTCAGGAATCAAAATGGGAAGCCGTGAATTCAGATATCAATCAAAATTTGGCGATGGAGTAATATAGGGAACATTTCTCGTCTGGAAATGGAATTAAGCTGAGACAGCTGGCGGCGGATCAGCAACGAGTATGATAAAATTTATATCAAGAAAGCTCGAACTTGGAGGCGCGATGAACCGGTGACCTTTATGAAAATGGGATTAGTAAAGTTCTGTCCAGTGGGCAGAGATAAAAGCATTGTGGTTCTGATTACAAAAGAGACAACGCCTCCAATAATAGAAGTAAATGGAGAATTCGAGAGAATGAAATTCATTTACTCTTGGGTAGACAGTTAAGTCAGATAGACGATCGAATGTAGGGAACTAATTACGTTTAGATTAGCGTAGAGAAACCCTCGTTGTAATCCGTCTAACTCTTGTCCTGGTAAACTCGCTTTTCTGGCCGATAGTGAAAGTTTCCTTGATTGTAAATGTCGTAGAATTCTTTCTGCCAAGAACCCTACTGACCTACCTGACACCACTTTTACTTAGTTAGTGTCGTAGAATTCTCCTCCTTTTTGTTCTAGTCTCTAAGAGTGCTAAGAGTGTCTAATTATTGATATTATAAGAATATCTTAAAGAAAAGAGCCGTTGTGCAACACGTAAGGATATATATAAGAGAAACGAACATTAATCCCAAAATAACTTATAATTGACCTTTATTAAATGAATACATAACATTTATACATTAACTACAGGACTACTCGGAATATTATCCTAAACAAAAATTAATTAACTTAGTTTCCCCTCCAAAATTGGTTAACGTTTTCTCTATACACAACAATAATATTAGAATTAGGCTTACGGACTCGTGGAGTTTAAAGGGCCTCAGAAATATTTACTCTTGACGCGTGTAGATGGGCGGAATTCCACGGTCGTCTTGGCGAGGGTAGCAGCTGGGGGGTCCACACGTTCTTCCGGGGGGGAAGGGTTCTTCAAGGACGAGAACCAATACGGTGCTCTATGCAACACCCAGGCAGTCGTGGTCTCTCTGGCGAGAGTGAGTCGAACTTGGTTCTTGAATCTAGCTAACTTGGAGTGCGGTGTGATCACCGAGTAACGAGCTCGAGGAGGAGCTTTTCCTTCGTTACTAATTTCCTTATGGACGAGGACTGAACTCGGGGAGGGTCTTCTTCAAGGGCGAGGATAATGGAGGGGGGTTTCTCTGGCGAGAATAAATTACTTAACGTTTGGTGTGGCCACCGAATAACGGGCTCGAGGGGGAGCCTTTTCCTTCTTCTTCTTAATTCCTCAAGGACGAGGAATACCCCTGGTGTTTAAGGTGCACCAGGATATGAGGAGTCTCTCTGGCGAGAGTAAGTCGAACTTACCAAAGTTCACTTATCGTTTGGTTTGATAACCAGGTACTTAGCTCAAGGATGAGCTTTTTCTTAGCCCCTTAAGGTAGCTAGCCCTGCCTCTCTTGCAGGGTGCTTCTTGGTCTGGCGACACAAGTAAACTACCTCTCCAGTCTCGGTAGCTCGGTTGTGGATCCGAGGACTTCGTCACCTAGAGACTGACGTATACTACCTATCCAGTCTAGGTAGCTCGGTTTTAATCAAGGACTTCGTCACCTGGCCTGACGTATACTACCAATCCAGTCTAGGTAGCTCGGGTTTGGATCCGAGGACTTCGTCACCTGGCCTGACGTATACTACCTCGATTTTCCTCAGAGTTCCTCATTTATACCTCGCACCCCCACTGGGGGAGTGGCAAGGGGGGGAGGGGCTTGAGGACGGCCCCAGGAGAGTTCTTTTTCCAAACGGTCTTTCCCACGAAGTCAAACATCGGCTCCTCGTTAGCCATCGAGGTTGGGAGAAAACCGTCTCCAATTTCTTGTTCGACGTGAAACTGGATCTCACTCTCCTAGGGGAGATCTTACCTTTTTGACCTTTAGGGTCTTACATGGCACCGAGTTATGCCACCCTGTGGTCAAACTTTCGACTCGCCGATGCCTGGGGCGGATGTCCTTGCGGTAACCACCGCCTTGGGACTGCATCACGAGTGAACGGGGGGGGGGGGTGACCTCTTTCATGGCACGGTCTGGTGCAGCGCTGCGGCCACGCGGGACCCGCCGATGCCTTCGGCCGGATGTCTTTGCGGTAACCGCCTTGGAACTGCACCAAGAGTAAACGAGGGGGGGGGGGGGGGGTGACCATTCCTCTACAACACCTCCCATCGAAGAATTTAATGGGGAGGGGGGATGCTCCCGGGAACTCAAAACAACTTACTCAACCTAGTCGAGATTAGCAAAGTTGTATTTCTTGAGCCCTCTCATACCTTAAGTTTCCTTACACATGAGCGCCCACGCGCGCGTTTACACAGGCAATGTGTCGAGCTAGACCTACTCGCAATACAATTTTACATAGAAAATTAAAAAAAAACTTAATTCATCGATTACCCACAAACAAAAAAAACAACAAAACAAGCTACTTCCTTACATTTCTAAGTTTTTGAGAACTTAAATCCTACCGATAAATATTAACACGAACAACAAATGAAAACATGGTTTCACGCTCCTTAGGTACTGAAATAACCCTCCATGGTTTTTCGTTTTAACCTATAGAGCAGCTGTACATTATCGGATCCTTTGAGGTAGCTGATCCTAAAATGGTGCTCTATGACCATTATTCTACCGCGCCTGAGTCGGCCATTCGGGTTATTGAGTCTACCCCAGTATGTTACTAAATGGTAGCGGTATTTCAACCTACTCGAATTACCCTTCTTATGGTACTTGACTACCTTTAAACTGAACATTATGGCTAGAGCGGCCTGTTGTAGCGGGGCATAATTGATGAGAACTTGAGTCCCATAGCTCTCCTTCAACCAGGTACACGGGAAGATCGTGTCTGGGTTCGATCTTTGGGGATCGAGAAAACTTTTCCCTGCGAGGTCGTTAATGGGCTTGGCGCTCACTACGACTTGGCGATTTAGCGGTAACTCCGTGGACGTTCCGTTCGGGGAGGAGACTACTAGGGGTAGGGGATACTCATCCGCGTCTACCATTTGACTAGTCTTACCTGGGTGCCTAGCCATAGCACCTCTTTCCTCCTTCCTTGTCAACTCATTTGACTCGCTTCTCTTCGCCGGTAGTTCCTCAGATACACCTGCTCGTACCTCTACCCTACCTTCTTCTTCTTCCCTGATAACCACATTTGGCTGGGTTCTCCTCGTAGGTTTTTCCTTAGGTACTCCTGCTGGTACCTCATTCCTACTTCCTATTTCTTCCATCGTTACCCCATTTGGCTGGGTTTCCCTCGATGGTCCTTTCTTAGGTCCAGGCCGGGCTACAACTTCCTCGGCCTCTATGAGATTCTCGATAGGTTCTCTTTCGAGTGCGAGCAATCTTTCCTTTTCTTCTCTCTCTTCTCTTTCAGCTTGAGCACGTTCTTTTTCCCTCTTCATTCTTCTTTCATCTATTTCTTTTTTAATCTTTATTCTCCTCTCTTTCGACTCTTTTTCCCTCTTCATTCTCCTTTCCTCGGCTTCTTGTTCTGCTTTCGCTATTTCGTTCTCCCTTCGAGTTCTTCTTTCTTCATCTTCCAGCTTTATCTTTAGTCTTCTTTCTTCATCTTCCATTTCTATCCTTATTCTGAATTTTTGTGCTTCTCTTTTCAACAATATTATTCTTTCGCTTGTTTTACCTCCTCTCAGCATTCTTCTTTCCTCTGTTTCTATTTTCCGCTGTATTCGGGATTCTTCACTTTTCCGGTTCATCCATATTTCCATTAATTCACGTTCTCTTTTATCCTCTCTTATTATATCCTCTGTTTCTCTCTCAAACTTTATTAATTCTTGTTCTTTTTCTATATCCCAAATTCTTTCTTCTTCTACACAATCTATTCTTAGTTCTGCCATGACGTAGTCATGCATTTCTGTGCCTTCAAGTCCCAGACTTTGGGCTTGTTGGTAAAATCTTTTGACCGGATCCATTTTGTGTTGGTCCGTCGATTTTTCCTTTCTTTTTGGACATTGGACATAATAAGTGAGAAATATAGTAGTAGAGGGTTTTAGTAGGAGAAATAGTGGGGAAAATAGGGAAAACTATAATAGGAAAGTGAAAACGAAAGGTAGAATGAAAGACAGATCCCTGGTGAAAGGGTATCACTGGCTTTCTTTGCGTTTTGGTTTTGTTTTTTTGATAGCATATTACTATACTATCTGATGAATGCGGTGGGCATTCGAGCCTTTGTATTAATACATTGTATCTTTACGTGGCTTTTGGAAGATTTTCATCTTCAATTCTGGGTGTTTTACACCTAGATTTGGATTTTTGATGTTGTTTTTATGTTTTTGGCGATATTTTCGCGCAAAAAATTGGGGAAGTGTTATTTAAAACCAAATTAAACAAGTGTTAATTCGGTGGCTAAACTCGTTTGGCTTTGTTCATGTTTTTGTGTTATGACTGGGGGTTATTTAGTATTTAAGTGAACTTAGGGTCGACGTTAAAGTCATTCGGTAGTTTACTGCTTTTGAAACTAATTGGTCGTCTTAAGTTAGGTAAAATGTCGAAGTCGATGTGCTCCAGTACAAACTCGGGGGGGAGGTGCCGGTGCACCTTGTCCCAGATTTTGGTTGCTCTTAGGTGAAGCTCCACGTTTATGGGGGTCATCCCCAGTTCACCATGGAGTTCACTCTGCCTTCTCCCTTCTCTCCTTCGGGCTCCCGTGATGACATATACTGCCTTATTCTGGACTCTTTGCAGTTTAAGGACTTGGGTCTTGGAAACTACGTTTATAGGGATCGGGGGGTACAGGAGTTTTGAGCGAATGCACGCATTGTAGATCTTAAGTTTGTTGGAGGTACTCAGGTTTACGAATTTGAAAAATTCGCCCAAGTCCCTCCGTGCATTCTGTGTAGTTCTCGCTACATGGCTCCTATACCCACCGGTCGTAATTTGTAGTCCCAGAACCGTGCCCTCCGTGCGGTATGGGATGCGTGCACCCCCCACACGGATGTCTGCCAGAGTCCTTCGGAATAATGGAATTACACGGAACTTTTGGGCATTGGTGGATATCTTCCATCTTCTCTCGAAGGAGTTGATGTTTTCGATTTCCACTGCCGTACTTCGTGCCATGAAATTCGCATTCCGATAAGGCCCCGTACATATCATCGTTATATCATCCGCAAATTTGACGTATAAGGAACCCTCAGTCAAGGGTTGGGGAAGGTCTATAGTGTAGATGTTATAGAGCAGGGGAGAGATGCACCCGCCTTGGGGCACCCCCGCCTCGAGTTCGAACTCAGGGCCGCTGTAGTCTTTAATACTTAAAAACGCTCTCCTCTCCATCACATAGTCACAAAGAATCCTTTCAAGTATGGGATTGAGGCCTAGTTGAAGGATCTTATATTGTAGGCCTCTCCTCCATACCTTGTCAAAGGCCTTTTTGACATCGCGTAGCACCAGATTTGCATGGCGTTTCTCTGATTTTACTTTTGCCAACTTCTCGGTAATTACGGCTAGCGCCGTGTCTGTTCCTCGCTTCGCACGGAAGCCATGTTGTTGGATGTTATGAGAGTTATTTCTCTCGAGGAACATGTTTACCCTGTTGGCCAATATCTTCTCCAAGACTTTCCCTGAAAATTCTAGGAGAGATATGGGCCTGAAGTTAGCTGGACTGTCCGGTGGTTTACCGGCTTTTGGAATGAATATCATTTTCGCAACCTTCCAGTGGTCAGGGAAGTATCCCACGTTTAGGCATGCGTTCATGATATTCATGAGCCCCAGTAAGATATTGGGCGGGGCTCGAATAAAATTCTCCTTTGTCAGTCCTGTACGCCCCGGTGCTCGCTGTCGGAAGGATTTTAAGGTCATAGAGAGTTCCTCGGCAGTAATTCTACCGCCGAGTCCCTCCATTTCCCTGTTCTGTGATACGCAATGATGAGGATGCGTTCTATGTATTTGGTCATTCAGGTCGTTAATAATTTCGTTTTCGAAGTCCAAATCGAAGTCATCATTCTCTTCCGGGGAAATCTTAAAGATAGATGCCCAAAAGAGTCTGAATTCCTCTTCGATTCTTTCTACGTCAGAAATTTCAGTGTCGTCACGTATAAGTTTAACGGTCCTTGGTGGTTGTCCGCCTTTAAGTCGTTTTACCGTCTGCCAGAATGTACGTGAGTCAGTTTCTACATTCAGTCCGTCAATTAAATTATTCCAGAGTACACTCTGTTGGTCCCTTATAAGAGTCATTAGTTCGTCGCGTATGAGTCGTGTTTGTCGGTGTGTGTTAATGTTGGGGCCAGTGAGGTTCACTTCATCGATCCGTTCCTTATATTCCCTCGCGAGGGTTTTCATTCTAGGGGTCCATGAGGGGGCAGGGAGAGTTTTATACTTAACTCGGGGGATGGCTTCCTTGTCGGCTTTTACTAGTTTTTCATTTAATTTATCCAACTCCTCGTCAATTTCTTCAAGGGAGGCATCATTTAAGGGTTCTGGGTTATAATTTTCGAGGAGTTGATTATACTTATCCCAGTCGGCTCGAGCATAGCTCTTTCGCTCTGGGATAGGGATTTGAATGGAAGAGGTTGAGACTTTAATAAGGATAGCCTGGTGATCGCTGGGAATAGGGGGGCCCGGCTCAATGAAGTAATTATAAGGGAATATATTGCTGGTTAGCACAATATCAGGTTTTGTTGCTGACCTGTGAGTAATATATGTGGGGAAGTCTGGTCCAATTCTAGTCATAATGTTTCTATCAATAAGTGTCTCGAGATTCCTGCCTGCTGGGTTGGTCGACGTATAACCGGAGGCAGCGCTTCTTGCATTGAGGTCACCGGCAAAGAGAACGGTTCTGCCGTGACCACATAACTGCAAGAAGTTTGGGAGGGGCAAATACCCTCTCCTTGGGGGTTGGTACCCCGTTGCCAGGACCAGGGGTCCCACTGCCGTACGGACCTCCACAGCAAGGTAAGATTCGTCGAGTCCACTTATTGATCTGAAGTCAAGACCTCTTTTCACAGCTATGGCGCATCCGTCAAAACGTTCTCCGCTGTGATTTTTGGTCAAGACTTCGTAGGGAAAGATTTTTAACTGATTAGCGTCGTTTATTCCATGTTCAGAAATAAAGATAACGTCTGGGTCACTTTGTCTTAATACGTTTCCGTATAATATTTTTTTGTTTGTCCATCCGTCAGAGTTCAAATGTAAAATTTTTAGAGTCGTCATTTTGTAGTTCACTTAAGGGTTTTCGAGTGTAGTATGGTGTTTCAGGACTTTATTCTCTTACGAGTTTAGGTCCTTGTGGAGTGTTTGGGGGCGTTATGGTTTTTCCTGTGCGTTTTTTCCTGTATTCGCCGTCAGTTAGGGTGATAAAAGAGTCCGGAGTCAGTTTTATCAGGCCTTGGAGTAAAGCCTCCTCGACCTGTTTTTCACTGAGTTCGTCCGAGGTGAACTCCCATTTGTATACTCCGGCTATTACGCCTTCGGATACGTCAAGGGCATCCATCTCCTTAGGAAAAGGGGACCTTTCGGCAGCGAATACCTTCAAGTTAATTTTTCTTGAATGGTATGCGTGCCTGGATTCCCTCTTACAAGAAGAGGACGATCTCGGGCGTCTCTGGGGCTGCGAGGTTTTCCGTGAGCGGGGCGAACGTGCCCCTCCCTCGGCTCTCGCAACTCCAGTCTCCGTACTCTCGTTATTCACTTTTTTTGTGGGTGTGGTTGCGTGGGTATTTTTGTTTTTTGCGGTTTCTTTGGGTTGTTTATGATCCGTGCGTGCTTTTGCAGCCTGGATCCTGGGGTCTCTGGAGGAAGCTGAGGTTGTGGCATTGCTGGGGGTTGGGAGATTCTGACAATTAGTCTCGCACTGGGGTTTGAGACTAATTTTCAGGATCTCTTCTGACCGCGGGTTCGAGGGGAACCACATACTCTCCATTCCATTATTGGTTAGCATCTTATTAAGCTCATCTGCAAAGCACCCCGGGGAGGAGAGATTCGCAATATGAGCATAATATATGCAACACATAATTTTAGTCGAGTTTTCGTTCTCGACGTGGAGATATGTGGGGTTCGCTTTAGACTCCGCTACCGCAGCTTTTGCGACCTTTGCATAAGTAGTATTAGCTTTCCTTTCTTCGTCGGTTCGTTTTTGAGCGGCTTTATTCTTTAGGATCTGTTTTTTGATGGGGCAGGCCATGGAGAGTGTCTTATGTTCCCCCGCGCAGTTCAGACACTTCATGGTGGTGCTTTTACAGCTCCTCCAGAAGTGGTTGTCCGAGGCGCAAATGGAACATAAGGTAGCATTCCCTTTGGGGCAGTTGGCTGTGGTGTGCTCCTCATACTTATAGCATTTGAAGCACATCTGGAGGTCGATAAACTCCTCACGTTCGATCTGCTCGGGGCAGATTCGAACGTTAAAGAGGAGCATACCGCACTCCGTAGCCTTAACCGCCATTGCCGAATCAGTGAACACTATCTTAAAGACATGCGTGTAATCCTTAAATTTAAGGATTTCCGCAATTTTAGCCCAGGGGTGGTTTTTTTCAACCTCAGCATGAATTTCTTCAATGCTGTGGCTGCCTACCCAAGGATCGAGGCGTCTAAGAATTATGCTGCGATGTGTTTTTATCTGTGGAGGCGTGTGGGGTCTTAGGTTAATCTTCTTCAACGACTCTGCCGCTTTTTGAGAGGTGAGGACCTCGCAGTCACTCTCCTTTTGGCAGATAGCCGAGTAGCCATTGTAAGTGTCGATGAGGCGTACTAAGGTTACCCCTAGCTCCCCATGGGTTATCGCGAAGACTTCTCCCCGATCTGGCTTGGGGCCATCGGAGAGAGTCCTCAGCGGTATCCGCCGAGTCTCCCTCATTTAAATCTCCATTTCCGCATGGGAGCTGAAGAAAATAAAGGAGTTACGAAGACTCGGGGTGCGTGGCTGTGTTTGTGTGTGTGAGTACGTGATATTTAACACCGGTGAGAAAGAATAGATAAAGGAAGTAATCCTTGTCCAAAACACACAAAAAAAGAAAAACCCGATCAAATATGGCACTTTACCTTTGGTGCAGGCGCTTTTCGAGGGCCTGCAGGTCTCCGGTCCACCACAAAGGGAGTCCGGGGTGGAAAATGGAGGGGGAGGGCGGAAACAAGTTCACCCTCGCTACCGACGCACGAAGCGAGCGAAATTTCACTTTTTACGTATAGGAACGCAATGACAAATTCGTACGTACGCCGATTCAAAACTCCTGGGTGAGCAATCACTAAACTGCGCGAAAACACTATTCACAAAACGTAAGCGAAAACAAACTTAAGGTTGGCTTTTTCAAAAGTCACGAGTGAGAAGGGGCACGACTAACTCAGGCGAGCAAAGCAGTCTTCCTTTCTTTATTCTCAGATAATTATGCCGCCACTCACCAGGTAGCGCTCAGCATAACTTACCCTTAATCCCACTACTATGCTGATTGAAATATCACTCCCGACAACAAATTTACCACTTGACCTGCCAATTACCTTTATATTGTTACCACCCCTAACTCTACCAATTTTCCTCTCGTCAATTATTCTCTTGTTCCTGATATTCCTTTACGTGTTGGCTCTTTCTTAATTAGACACTGCTGGGTTCTTTCTAATAACAACCTACAAAACCTGACACCACTTTAATTATGTCGTAGAATTCTTTCTGCTAAGAACCCTACTGACCTACCTGACACCACTTTTACTTAGTTAGTGTCGTAGAATTCTCCTCCTTTTTGTTCTAGTCTCTAAGAGTGCTAAGAGTGTCTAATTATTGATATTATAAGAATATCTTAAAGAAAAGAGCCGTTGTGCAACACGTAAGGATATATATAAGAGAAACGAACATTAATCCCAAAATAACTTATAATTGACCTTTATCAAATGAATACATAACATTTATACATTAACTACAGGACTACTCGGAATATTATCCTAAACAAAAATTAATTAACTTAGTTTCCCCTCCAAAATTGGTTAACGTTTTCTCTATACACAACAATAATATTAGAATTAGGCCTACGGACTCGTGGAGTTTAAAGGGCCTCAGAAATATTTACTCTTGACGCGTGTAGATGGGCGGAATTCCACGGTCGTCTTGGCGAGGGTAGCAGCTGGGGGGTCCACACGTTCTTCCGGGGGGGAAGGGTTCTTCAAGGACGAGAACCAATACGGTGCTCTATGCAGCACCCAGGCAGTCGTGGTCTCTCTGGCGAGAGTGAGTCGAACTTGGTTCTTGAATCTAGCTAACTTGGAGTGCGGTGTGATCACCGAGTAACGAGCTCGAGGAGGAGCTTTTCCTTCGTTACTAATTTCCTTATGGACGAGGACTGAACTCGGGGAGGGTCTTCTTCAAGGGCGAGGATAATGGAGGGGGGTTTCTCTGGCGAGAATAAATTACTTAACGTTTGGTGTGGCCACCGAATAACGGGCTCGAGGGGGAGCCTTTTCCTTCTTCTTCTTAATTCCTCAAGGACGAGGAATACCCCTGGTGTTTAAGGTGCACCAGGATATGAGGAGTCTCTCTGGCGAGAGTAAGTCGAACTTACCAAAGTTCACTTATCGTTTGGTTTGATAACCAGGGACTTAGCTCAAGGATGAGCTTTTTCTTAGCCCCTTAAGGTAGCTAGCCCTGCCTCTCTTGCAGGGTGCTTCTTGGTCTGGCGACACAAGTAAACTACCTCTTCAGTCTCGGTAGCTCGGTTGTGGATCCGAGGACTTCGTCACCTAGAGACTGACGTATACTACCTATCCAGTCTAGGTAGCTCGGTTTTAATCGAGGACTTCGTCACCTGGCCTGACGTATACTACCAATCCAGTCTAGGTAGCTCGGGTTTGGATCCGAGGACTTCGTCACCTGGCCTGACGTATACTACCTCGATTTTCCTCAGAGTTCCTCATTTATACCTCGCACCCCCACTGGGGGAGTGGCAAGGGGGGGAGGGGCTTGAGGACGGCCCCAGGAGAGTTCTTTTTCCAAACGGTCTTTCCCACGAAGTCAAACATCGGCTCCTCGTTAGCCATCGAGGTTGGGAGAAAACCGTCTCCAATTTCTTGTTCGACGTGAAACTGGATCTCACTCTCCTAGGGGAGATCTTACCTTTTTGACCTTTAGGGTCTTACATGGCACCGAGTTATGCCACCCTGTGGTCAAACTTTCGACTCGCCGATGCCTGGGGCGGATGTCCTTGCGGTAACCACCGCCTTGAGACTGCATCACGAGTGAACGGGGGGGGGGGGGGTGACCTCTTTCATGGCACGGTCTGGTGCAGCGCTGCGGCCACGCGGGACCCGCCGATGCCTTTGGCCGGATGTCTTTGCGGTAACCGCCTTGGAACTGCACCAAGAGTGAACGAGGGGGAGGGGGGTGACCATTCCTCTACAGTAAACGTGAGCATCTCTTTTGTCTTGCTTTTTTTGTTCGTTCAAATTGATCAATTATTTTTACACGTGATTCATCTCAGTCCTTTCTCAACCACGAGCCTTCGGTAAGCCCAACCAAGCCTGTATATAATTGAGTATCTTTTTGAGTCAGATACGAGATTAAAGCCCCCCTTCACCTCACTCGTGGCATTTGAGGGTCATCTCCGTGTCATTTTTAACCTCTCAAACTGGTGACGTCCTTCTTATCCTGGGTTCTCTCATCCTCACCATAAACCGGGTTACCTCCTACCTTTAACCACCTCCTCTCATAAGCTAGGTGATCGTGAGCCCTCCAAAGAGGTGACTTGTCGCCCCCTATAAAGTGGTAACCCTAGTTTTTCTACAAAGAAATTGTATATATATATATATATATATACACTCATTCAAAGTGGTGATCGCATACATTCACTATGTACCGTAAACCCACAGGTGGTCAAGGGCCTTCTACCAAAATCACTCCCCAGATCATGACACTCTTTCCGCATACCTTAACTCACCTTTTGGTGCAATTTACTGACAATCCTCCGCAAGTTCTGCGACGAACACACGTCCCCTTGTCTCAGATCAGTGGAAATTGAACTTAGATTCGTCTGTGAGGTGGACTTAGCTCCATTGGCCAGTTGACTCTGTAAGGCGCTCAGTGGTAGGCCTATATACTTTGTCCTCGGACTGATTAATTGCTTGACCAAAGGGTACTCAAGCGTGAACATTGCCTCTCTTCAACCGTCGTACCAGAGTCTGCCCGGGAGAAAATAAACGGATTAATTTTTCTTCTGAAAAATGGTTTGTCCTTATTTCAAAAGAATCCAATTATTTTTATTTTTTAGGATTTAAATGTTACACATAACCTTTTCTCAATAAAGCGAATGTGTCAAAGCCACATTTTCTTTATCAAAAGATCAAGGGAAGAAACAAACAACTAAATAGAAGTGACTTTGGGCCTAGGTACCTACTTGCTAATCACTTCAACCCACCCCCGCTCCCATCACTACAACCAAACCTCCAAATGAAAAATGGTGAAAGGGATTGTAAAGCGATTCGTATAAAAGGCAAATAATTTTAAGGCTCTCCACCTGTGCGGGAGAGACAAAACCCAAGAAAGCAAAAGAGGAAGTGACTTGGGCACAGAGTGAAGGGGTAGTGCTTTTAATCTCCCTAAATTCTTATATCCTGAAAAATATCCGCCAACAAAAGGAATCCTTTTGTCGGTGTCGTGGAATGGCCGGATTCTCTCTCTTTCTCTCTCTCTCTCTCTCTCTCTCTCTCTATATATATATATATATATATATATATATATACGTAGGTACTTTGGTGCTTTGGGCTGAAGTTAGTTGAAAACCGTTAGTGAATTAGGAAATTGTTATGAGTCCAGGGAGGGATGGTTTATTATTAACTTAGTGGGGTGCTTTTAAAACAAATATTTGAGAGTGCAAGTTGGCCAAAGATTAACAGATAGCTGGTACGCGCTGGGGTTGTACAAGAAAGACAATGACGAAAATATATCTTTACTAACAACAAAATCATATTTATATTTAAACAAATATTGGGTTTAAAGGGAATGGTCGCAAGGACGGAGTTAAAAATCGACACAAGATATAGGTGGGTTAATTAGGGGATTAATTAGGTCAGATTCAGGTTGGTGTTTTAAAGGGCGATTTAAAATTAGGGCGTTCACACAAATAATGTATCAATGGAGTAAGCCAGATTCTAGATCAATCTGCAGTTGGCAATGGTTACACAGCTTATATGTTTGTTGGAGAAAATAGGCCACTTCGGATACTATAAATGAGACGGGGTAGGTCGAGTTACCTCTTGCTTCAAATGAGGGAGCACTCGTAGATGGCCTTCGGAGTTGGGAATCCTCATCGGATATTTGCCGATTTTCTATGTCAGAGTTCATGGATCGATTTAGCCTTCGCCTCGAATCGAAATCGACGTTGGGAGGGAGGGAGGTGGTGGACGAGCGTCTTTCAGCTCGTTCGCCGGAGTAGGCGGAAAGTCTAACAGTTTTGCGTATTAAACTAAGTCGAAGGGTTATATAGACGCCTGGTGAGGTGGCTTTGCAAGCCCTCCAGATGCGCTTGCGATTTGGGGGAAAATTCAGTGACTCCTTCGGGGGAAGGGGGAATTGGGATAACGTTGGCCTGGAATGTCCAACGGACTCCGATCTTCGGGTGGAAGGCAAGAATGTTTGCGGAAAGGTGGCCGTGGGAGACGATGCACTCGGTCCCTAGGCAAATACAGCTGGGGCGTGTGATAACGGCGTAGGCTGCATCCTTACCCTGGTTCAGCCATGCTTTCAGAGCTCCATGCGGCGATCTCAAGACCACGTGGGTACAAAAGGGCACGTAGTCGCCCATGGACCTCATTCTGCTACAGTCGGTCTCCCAATGTGCGATGTGGGGGCAATGGAATAAAAATTCCTGGAATGTTCTTAATAACACTGACAATAAGAATTGTTTGGCCTTGAAAAATAACATTGTGAGGAAACTTCTTCCCAAATTCTTTTTAAACTTAATCCAAATAGAGATAAACTTAAATATCAAATTACTATTCCTTAATTTTAAGAGTATGCTTGTGGTAGGAGTAGTACAAATAGAAGTAGTATGTACAATGCTAAATAAATATTCCCAGTACATCATGTGTAACTCGGGTTTATTTCGGGACAGGCCCTGCAGCGATTTAGCCGTTCGAGCCTATTGCGTATTTAAGGTTGGACTAAGCTCAGGTTATAGCGTTCTAGGCTCTTAGTTTGAGTAGAGCTTTTAGGTTAATTTAAGTTAGTTTAGATTTCGGAAAAAGGAACTGTCGCAAACTTGTCTCACAAAGTTTTTCCAAACAGTTATCACTTAGAATGACATTTTAAGCCATTCAATACAAAAAAAATAGTTGTCAGCACTTTATACCATGTGTGAATAAAATAAATGATTTCTTCAAAAGATAATTTAGCGTCTTCTAACCAAGTGTCTTTTTGCAATACAACAATGAAATTCCATTCACGCTTATTACATCGCCAACGTCAACGCGAAGAAACGAATGAAAGTTTCATAATATGTCAATTTTTGCAAAGTCACTGTCCTAACCTAACTTACCCTTAGCCTAGCCTTAACTTCGCGATTGTCTCGAACGCCTAATTTGCTGCTAGGTCTCTTTCGAAAAATACCCTGAATTTCCATTTCATTCTCGGAGGAATTTACTTTTTAGCTGAATTTTGCCTACAATGCTTTCGATGCAAATAATAAGAGGATATTGGGGACTCGGTCAGTGCCAGCTTGATGGTGTAAAAGGAATTCTGTGAGGCCCTAGTGGCTTTTTTCATATGTGTAATTGTATAATCTTGATATGCGATGTCATGAGTAACAAATGTTGTAGGTTTGGCATACGAAAAATGGCAACCTACTTGCCTCTTCTTTGTTCACGTTTTTCCTACTTCTGAGTCTGTTTAAGATATCATTGTCCTCCCAAACAACATAACGTTATTTCAATTTTAAAGAAATTGAGTTTTTTTATGGGAATCATAGGATTTGGAAAATTTGAATTTATTTAATAATATTGAATACGGTCTCATTAAAGAATGGTAATCCCTATTAAAAACAATATAAAAAAAATCTTGCGTTAAAGGTTGTTGACAGAAACCCTAATTGATCAGATGTTGATTAAAAATGATCAAATGTTACCTATAGCTGAGTTAGACTAACCATGGTTTGTTGTTTTTATTTAAAAAAAAATTAGAATTAGTTGAGTGATATTTATTAGGTTTTTAGACGTGATGCTAATATGGTAAGATTTATTGTCAGTGCCAGACTGAAAACAAACTCAATCATAATGGATGCTGTGTTCATGTATTCCGGATTCAGTTGCAGAGTTTAGAAGACAAATTCTGCATTCCTTACAGGGTGAAAGAGCAGCACATATGAATTAGCTCTCAAAGACGATGATTTTAAGTGAAGTGAATGGAGGAAGGTGGGAAGTAGTTTGCTTGCCTGAATAATAAACTCAATAAAAAGGTCGAAATGGAAGAAAAAGTACAATAAAAGAGATAATAGTGAACGACTATGAGATAATAATGTTCTAAAAGCAGAATTCATCCAAGATAATGCTTTGATGAGGCTGGCTGTTATCAGTAACGATTAAGGAACTATTTTTGACCGCCTTTAAATCCCAAATAGATTGAAGGATAATCATCCCCCTTTTCCTTTTTTTTTCACAGGGCATCTTTGTCTCACAGGAGTGAACGGTAAAGGCTTCATTATCCTTCTGATTGGCGGTAATTTAGTCATGAATGAGGAGAAAAACGATAAAGATAAACAACCACTAATGTTCACGGAAGTCTGTGAAAAATGACCTAGGAAAACTAAAATAAATAGGGTGTAAAAATCTGACCAAGTAGAAAACGACCCTTGATCATATAAACTGTTACAACAAAACCAAAATTAAAATTTATGATTGAAAAGACGAGTTCGCATATGTAAATACACAAATAGATTCTCCCTATTCCCCGTCTCTATCTTCCCCAAGTCCTTTAAACAAGCTAGAGCGAATCAAGTTTCAATTCCTTACCTTAACCTTTCCCGTTTTTTAGGCAAAATATGGAGTCATGGTTGTACTCGATATGCGAGAGTGTGCAATGGGTTGGATGTAAAACAGCGATGGAGATAATGATACAAACATTAGAGGAAAAATGTTCTTGCCTGAACTCTCATTTATTTTCAGATTTAGACCTCTAATTAAAGGAAAATTAAACCGGCGGCATTTACTAGAATAAGGACAGGTCAAAGAGAGGTGATATAGATATGAGAGAAACAAGACGAGGAGATAAAACCTGAGGAAGTAAAGTATCCCTTAGAAAGAACAATAACAAATATATACCTAATAACTATGCTGACTAAAATTAGTTCGACCGGCGAATATTAAGTATAAAAGAGCGATTTCGATACATCGAGAATTAAGTTCAGAGAAAAGAGCAAAAAGTCTCAAATTTCGGGAATTGGAGGGCCATTAAAGGATTAGCAGATACTAAATTCTTAGGATGGAGGATTTTTTTAAGTGTACATAATGAATACAACTTCAGGAGAGATGTGAACATTTTGTCGAAGCGTTAGAGGCTTAGATCAAAAAGATATGGAGAAGCATTCAACTGGTCTTTCTAGTATGTTAAAAAACAATAATATTTGCTTATTGTGAATTTTAATCTGTTATTGACTGAAATTACAAATTTCTATATATTTTTACAAATTGGGCTAAAAAATATCGTTACCACATTTCAGCATTATTAATAAAACATATGATAGGAGAAAAAATAATAGTTATATGTTGTAGCATGCTTGTTGAGTTTAAGAGTGGGTGGAGGAAATGGACAATTGTGTATAAATATTTCACTAATATTTTGCCAATTAAGTATGTACTGTTTGTCCCACTACTCATATGATTCACTGCTACGAAATACACTCTTTTTCTAATAAGTGTAGTAAAAATTTAACTTCTGAGCTATTGACATCCAGTGATGTGATCTGCTCAACTAAATTCTTGTATACCAAAGATTTAGTGCAATTTTGGTGTCAAGGATTCTTTTCTTTCTTGGCTGCTGTTGATTGTTATCTCTTCGGAGGCGTGAGCTATAGCAGTTTTCATTCACTTCTAACATATGTAAATATAATGCTAGGAGAATTTCCATATAACCAGCTCTAACAATGGGAAAAATATAAGAAAGATGGTGTGCAAGTAATAAAAACTTGCCTTCCTTGCATCTTCCGGTAATGATATGGTACTACATATCGTTCAGAAATAGAAATATACTTAAAGGTATTCCTACCCTCTTTATTTACTGGAAATAGTAAAGAAGAGAGCCATCTAACCATCTTTTTCATTTATGATAAGCACTAAGGGGAGCCAGAGTCAAAACTATGAGTTGTCGTAAATACAATTCATTGGAACGAACGTTTGTACTATCATAAGTGAGAAAAAACTATAATAGAAAGTAAATATAAACATAGAAACGATTAAAAATAAAAATGCTCGGGTAGGCTCAGCGATTCTGGCTATATGCCGAAGCATAATGTGGTATTCACGTGTTATCTTAAACTCAAGCTCTGATTGGAGGATGAGAATCCTGAAATTTGAACCGAGCCAATCAGTAATGAGATATGTGGCACATGCAAAAACTGAAAAAAATCAATTTCATTATTCGAAGTTAATTGTACATATTTTAAAAAATGCTTAAAGTAAGCAAACAAGTTAATTCTTGAAGTGGATCAAGTAATGCCATTGGACCATCTAAGCCGTTGCCACTCTCACATCTCCCACAATGAGATATTTTAGCCTATATTTTTTTTCTCAAGGTAGGTCACAGTAAATTACATGTAATGTTCTCAGAGAATGAGAAAGACAGAGAGAAAGAGTAGCGAGAGAGAGAGCGAGAAAGAGAAGGAGAGAGAGAGAGAGACTCTTTCTTCAATCCTATCTGCCTCTGGTTTTCTCTCAGATGACGAGATTGACCCCGTCACTGATGCAAGTGAGCAATTATGCCTTGCATATAGTCTTGCAAGTAAACTCCGTCTGTAATTCCTTGACTCCTACGTCATTTTCCCAGTCACAAAATTCTATTTGTTTTAAGGAATTATGCCATTTGACTTACAGTCAAACTTTGTTTGGTTCGTCTGCCGTTTCTTTATTTTCACAACTTTTTTAATGTGGCTAGAAAATTAAAAACCAGCTAGCAGAGAGCGAGAGACAGAGAGCGTGCGCTGGAAGGAAGAAAATTATGGCTAGCAGAGCCAACGAGAAAGAGATATCACCGATTTTTATTGCATTATTTCAGGAGGGCGGTCGAAAAGTCAGCTTTTGTCTCTTCAAAGAAGTGACTCAAAATTTACGCGCGCGCCATCACATGACTCTCTCTCTCATCAAAACTCATTTCATCGCCTAACAAGATTAAAATCGAGCACAAAAAGCCTCACCCAGGAGGAAAAGTGCCAATCGTTTAATGCTAAACTCAACCAAGTCTTCGAAATTTTGATTTGTCAGTGTCCAATGCTCCCCGATGAAGTCATTCATATCAACTACTCAACTACGAAATGCACGTTTCGACCAAGACATTCCTCGCCCAGCGCCATCGACATGCATTCAAACTTCCCTTGCTTCAAGTTGGTCACATTGACATTTCAACGACAAAGATGTTGAAAATGATTGAAACGCGAAAGGATAAGTCAAAAAGGAGGAAGGAGGAGCACCAAAGAAAAGCGAGAGGAAGAAGAGTGGCGCAGGCAGCAGTTAAGCGAATTTTGGGCGGATGCGAAGGAGACGGAATAATCAGCGCAACGTCATGACGACGTCACTTAGAATTTAAAAGGTGAGAAAGACGCATTATCTGTTCTTGTTTTTGTCTCTTTGAGAACAAATTATTTTCACGAGCATAATCTTAAGATTGATTTTCCTCTTTGGAACCAGCAGCGGGATATAATTTACAATTGGTGCAAAGGTATATTTCTTGACAGCGGAAAAATTGATCTGCAACTGAAAATTTGAAGCTAGGACCCATTGAGGTGATTGACTTGAGCCTGTCGCCTTGGCGAAAATTACCTCGCCAAGAAACTTTTATAAGGTTAGATTAAGAATAACCTGCACTCTCTCATCTTCTACCTTGTCACCAACTATATTTCTTGTTGGTTTACAATCGAACCTCTACCACACATTTCTGACGCTGCCAATCACATTCTTTCCCACATTCTTTTTACTTTCATGCCCGTCACATAGAATGCTTCCTGGCATACGATGCATAAAAACACAAAAATGAGAGTGTGGAATTTCCCCAAATTCCGTTTGCCTTTTACCCATCGGCTCTTCTGTTTTCTTGTCCCTGGCAATCTGAGCTTCTACGATGGTTATCGACCTCGAAGTTCGAATTTATTGAGTTGCTTTCTGTAATGAACCATCTAGAATTTGCCATTAGATATTAGAAGTTACATACAAGTTAGAATTAATATTTAAAGTTGTTTGCGATAATATACCACTTGACGGCTTCCTCTGAGGCAATTTTTGGTTAAAACCATCTCGTTCTACCACATTATGGAAATTATTCTCATGGTAGGGAGGGTACTTTGTTCTGAATGGGAGGCAAATTCTACTTATGGTGCTTCTTAATCTGACACACGTAAAAGGCTTTCATTGTTGTATGAATGAATCCACACATTTGCATACAAAGGAGATTTTAGAGTAGGGCGGAAGCTTATTACTACCAAAAATAAGCTCAATAATATCCTCCTTACAGGTGAAAAAAAGAGAATAGGTCTACCAATGATGGCTCATTCTTGAATGTAAAAGAGAATAGAAGGACAAGCGAGGGGGAAAAAGATAAATATAAGTAGCAAATATTATAAGCATTATATATAAAATTAAAACAGCAGAGATTAAATACACAAACAAATCACCCTTTCTTCTTCAGGTCTAATCCCTCAGTTCAATGTACCTTTTTGGGTTTTAAAATGTCCATGGCCTAAAAGTATGTTCGTTTATTTGTTAACATCTAACAAATCATGTATTTAAAGCTCTGTTTTTAATTCATTAGTTAAAACCTTTGAAAAAGATCCATGTGTGTATCAAAATGCGTCAGGCCAATAAAATTTTCTTTTGCTTAGTGAACTAGTTTTCTGCCCTCGTTCATTACTACTTTTCTAATGAATTTTGGCGAACGTTTCCACGGGTTAACTCACGACTAAAAGCAGAGTAAAAGACAAATCGAGAGATTCGAAAAGAAAATATTTAACACTAAAATTAGCAGTCAGTCGCCATGGATAAAATACTTCTATTGGTTCAGTGTCAAGTTATTATGGTCTTCGAACCATATTAGACTGTTTTAAACATTGATAGGGGGAAATAATATGTGGTAGTGGCAAGCTTTGTATAGTTTCTAATGGCCTTGAGCTCTCGAAAAACTGTTCCAAACACGTTCGTTTACCTCTGCAGTTTGTTTACTAGTTCTGGGTCTGCGATTTAATGACACATTGCGTTTTAAAGTTCTGTGGTCCTTGTCACTGAATTTCCTTTTGGTCCCAAGTTCCGCTTTCCTGAGGTAACTTTACCATAGTATTAGTATTCCAAGATGACTTTGGACACAGTTCCTCTCGAAACTACACGAGGTTCATTATGCCTACAGTGTATATACTCAAGATTTATGTAACAATAGATTCGTTATTTATTTAACATCTTTATTATGAATTATCATCCTCATCACTAACTCTATAATTTAAGAAGTTGGCTAGGAAGGGCGAATAAGGTGTAGCTCGTGGTTGAATGGGCGAAAATGGGTAGAAGAGGGTAAGTATGTTTTCTTGCTTGCGATGAGTGCCTACCCAACTCTATGAAAAGGTGATTACAGCTAAAGGCTTAAATATCTCTCTTTTCTTTGACTTGAAGTTAAATTTTTAGGTCAGTTTAAGATAATTACCATTTCATTTTATTAAAATTCATCTTTTATCACTTCAGCAAAAGTTAGTTATGCGTTGTAGTATCTTTCTGAATTGTTCTTTTATACGATACCATTATATATACTAATAATCGAATTAGACTCGATATGTGTGGTGTCTGCATGTATGTGAGTACATTATTGACACAGAATTAATAAAACTTAGGTTAAATATTAAATCTAATTTTAAATATAATATGATATACTGTGCATAAACCAGGAATTCACCCTTAGTTTTTTAACTTTTCCACAAAGATCTTGAAAATAAAAAAAAAACCTGTTTTAGGCAAAGAGTTAATAATTCCTACAATGTATTGTGCCGTGTGTGTAAGAGAGAAAAAAATGAGTTTGGATTTAATCACATTTTCTTGCTCTAATCTTACGAAGTTAAAATTAACTTAGAAGAGGAATTTAAGAGGCATATTGGCAAGTTTCCTTTAGGCAAGATATTAAATAGACCTAATGAGATCTATGAATAAATTTGAGGACGGTGATGTCTTGGAAATGGAATGGAATAATAATTTCGACTGGCATTGAAATGAGGATGTATAGGGGATATTCAGACAGGTTGTAGAAAAGAAATCATAGTGGACCAAATCCAAACCCTGGCTTACGGTTAGTCAGCAAGAAACTTTAGTTTTCTTCGATACAAGAGGGTTCTTCGCCGCGCCACTTTCTTCTGGATGCTAAACCCAAAACAACAAACCTTAAAAAAAACTCTGCTGCAAAATGGAAATCCAAAGAGGCTATGTCCTAATGACACCCAAGTGAACAAGGTAGAAAACCTTCATCTCAGACTAACCATAAATTAAGTATGGCTTATTGTAGTCAATAACTATCAAAAGTTGCAAATTTAATAACGATGGAGTCACTCGTGCTGTAGATTAGGAGTTCTACAAGCAAAGTTGCGATTTATTGCAAGGTTAGGAAGAAATGAGATTTAATGATGGCTCCCTGACCACCTCTGCTTTACTGACTCCAACTCGTCCTTTCCTGTAATTTAATAAAGTGTCCTATACATAAACTACTTAGGTCCTTTAGCATTAGGGCTGCGGCTGAAACTCTAATAAAATAATTCATATAACTTCAAATAACTATTCTTAAGCTTAACACAGGAATATTATAAACAATGAAGAAAATCGGTTATTAATGAAAACTTTAAAACGAAGGAATAGATCCCAAACTGGTGTGGTCCCGATCGAGGGCCATTAAGGATCTGCTTTCAAATTATGAAAATAAACATTGCTCCCAACTGGCAGCTGTTAAAATGGCCATTGGGTTAAAAAGATTGGTTTTAACAAAAAAATATTTCAAGGGCAAAGGATGTTTGTAGAATATTGTATAGTGAATAATGTTATAGATTATTTAAATACATATAAAAATGAACTTTCAATTATGTCTGAGGATTATTTGTATGGTATAAAACTAGAATAACTTTACTTTAGATAATTATAGATGAGGATCGACCCTCAATTATACCATTAAAGGAAAATTGGTTAGGATTTGAGCAAAGAGTTTCTCTTAAAGGTCGATCTATTTCAAGAAAGGAGAGGGAACATAAAGGAGAATGGTGGTTACTAAGCACATTCTCTTTGGTACCAAAGTCGTTTTAAAAATAATAATATGAAAGTAATAAACGCTAAAATTATTTTACCATCATTAAAATTAATATTTGTTCAATTTTTTAACTACAAAGAGCAGAATTATCTAACTACTCAAGCCTTAATGAATCGTTTTGACCAAAATCTTCTATCTAGATTAATATCAAAAGATTATTTTTGACCTTTGGGGTTTATTAGAATGTTGTCCGAGAGGAAACTTAATAGGAGATTTCATTAAAAAATCAATGAATCCTTAATGCTTCCCGATCGCTCAGATTCATTACGATCCAATCCTCTACATTACATATCATTTGATTTACAAAGATTGAAATTATGAACACCCCAAGATTTCTTGGTTAATAGGTAGCTCTTTATTTAAATCTTTATTCATTTTTTATTGATGATTGGAACTATTTGATTGTATAAATCTTTATGCTCCCACCTATGTTCATAAATGAGCTGGCTAATTGAAATTTCATAGAGTTATATGCATGTATGTGTATGAATAGACTTTTGGACACTACTGTCTTGAAAGACTTCTAGCTTTGAATACATTACGTGAAAATTAAATAGACAAATACATATATTTTCTTTAAATTTTATGATTGACTAGTTTGACTCATTATCACACAGTAACTGGGTATTTGCGACTCTGAGAATGCACTTGGAACTCTTCAAACGCTCTTTATGCAACATTTGGGGAATATTTACTGGTCTGTTGATTTTAAAATTGCTTTCCAAAGATTGCTACATTCAATTTCCTATGGAAAAGCAGAGGATTGAATCTTTTATTCTGCTTAACCGAGTAGATGTAGGTAGACTAAAAAATAGAATTCTGTTAAAGTTTATTCTACAATACATTACAAATTGGGATTTATACGATATAAAAAAGGGACTCCATACCACAATAAATAAAAATATATTTGGAAAAAATTCCAAAGTGTGACGGAAAATGCGATTTAACCATATATCAGGCATAAGATTTCCTTTTTTGTCCCAGCCAATATATTATACGGCAGTTTAAGATGATTGATAAGAGAAACTGATTTAATGGAATAGAATGAAAAAGAGAGAGAGAGAGAAGAGAGAGAGAGAGATAGAGAGAGAGAGAGAGAGAGAGAGAGAAAGAGAGAGAGAGAGAGAGAGAGATAGAATTACCTACGTTTTTGAGCAAGATAAAGGTTAAAATTTAAGCAAGGAAAATATCGAATTATTGGTGGAGTAATGGTCGAAGAAGAGTGGATTTATTGATGATTTATGCCATCTTAATTAAGGCTTTACACAAAAGCATTATTGATTTACTCTTCCTTCTAACAAAGTAACACGGGACTTCACTGTTTATCCTTGCCTCAGTCTTACTAGTGGTCCTGTGGCTCAGATGGGTACAAAATCTCAAATGTCTTTTCTACTCTATTAACCACAGGTACAAAAGGAAGACAGCAAATAATATACAACTGCACACGAGTTGCTACAAACGGAAAGGCGACCATAGGGTGACCGAGCACATAAATAGTTAAGAACTAGTTACATAGTTCTGATTTTGTTGCGATTTTCCCTGCATTTCTTGCCAAACCAAATCATATTCATTTAAGAAAGTAAAGTAGTGCTGTGTAAGGACCATGCTAATTTATTCAGCTTACTTTAGCCTGTTTTTCTGTAGTGCTCGTTTGCTAAAATAGATAGGCCTGTGGTAGCGAATATTCATTAAACAATAACCTCAATTCTACAAATGGACGTTCGGTGGATATATCAAATCCTAAAAATGCTACGTGTTTAAATTAAGGAAATAATATGACAAGTGTAATAAATGAAGAACCTAAGAGAATTAGAAAAAGAACGCCAAACTGTCAAATCATACAAAGAAATGTAAGGCAAGCGGTCGTTAGAGTTGCGCAGAAACACACAAACATACATAGTTATCAAAGATGACCACATGAACAAATATGAGGATCACGCACAAACAAATATACGCAACTGGGAATATTTATCGACGAACAAGCCAAACTCGTACTAGAAGTGAAACTATCAGGAGACCCTGCGGTAACTTTAATTATTAATGACCTGCAGCACCTACTGCCCCATTGCAAAGCCATATTAGGGAAATATGTGGTTTTGTACAGGCTCGCACCCGCTAATCCCTCCCCATCTTCGCCGAGCTCAGTAACATGCACACAATTGAGACAGGTAGTGCTCCACCAAAATTCGCACGGCTGAAACCTGTTTCAATGGAGAAGCTGCAAGTTGTCAAAGCAACTTCCGTAACACTATTAAAGGAGGGAGTCGTGCATCCGTCAAAGTTACCATGGTCATTGCCCATTTACATGGTACCGAGGAAGTTGACGGGCAAGTACGTAGTGTTCGGCGATTTCCGAGCGATCGATGATGCGATCACAAAGCCCGACAGATTACCATTCTCGTGAATTCAAAGTATGGCATCGACCTCCAGGACAAAAGGATTTTAACAAAATTGGATCTGGTTCGTGCTTATCATCAAATCTCTATGAACCAGGCGACTGCAAATTGCACATTCCAACAACACATGGATAACCTGTTTCGTAGATTAGGGCTTATTCTTGTATATTGCCTGAGAAAGAGAGAGGGGACACACATGGTTGACCCTTTTTAATCCACGATAACGAGTCGCCGTGATGAGCTGGAGGCACGACTTCGCGGAACCCTGAAATGCGCTTAAGAGCAAGAAGGGTTCCACCGGGGATTATCCCGCAACGGCGGGAATCGGGCAAAGTCCACCTCGCCCGCCAAAGCTTCTATCCACTGGAACCCTTCCTCTTCGGGCGTGTGGAAACGCACCTCCGTCTCACCACTATAAAACGTCCAACGCCAGACTTGGATAGCAGTAAGTAACCACTTGTGCCCTGAGTATCCGCAAGTATCTGCCATCTTCACGCCCCTTTAATTTCTGCCCGATCTCTTGCCAAACCCGTCAATTTCCGTGTATTCTCCTAGAACTCGCAAGAGCCAACCCATACTCGTTGCGACCCATTACATGAACGCGACGCATCAAATTCTTGATTCGGTATTCTAAACCCTCAAGGCATAAGAGCCGTTTCTCAAGAGGCTATTATTTTGGACTCTAAACCGTCTCTAACAAGGCAGGACTACTTCCTCGGAGCAAATCTTTGAGGTAGCCGCCTAGCGTAACTCTCCTCTGCAAGCCCTCCCCCCCCTTTAAGGTGACGTCATTTGGCTTTGCGTGAGCTCAAGGTCATTTGAGCATCCGACCTGTCATTGTCCGTTTGTGTGTATGGCGGTCGAACCCGACCAGGTAGCTCTTTGAAGCCAAGAATCGTGTATCTCTCTTATGTTTATATACCTTAATTAAGAGCCTTTTAATTTTGTAAATATATTATCTGCATAGTAGTAAATTATATTATTATTCTCCGTTTCTATTACCCCAGAACCTTTGAATATAGCTAGAATTGGTCAGCCTAAACTGCACTCTGATTTGTAGTTATAATTTTACC
Source organism: Ceratothoa steindachneri (assembly GCA_963969495.1). Lineage (NCBI taxonomy): Eukaryota > Metazoa > Arthropoda > Malacostraca > Isopoda > Cymothoidae > Ceratothoa > Ceratothoa steindachneri. Next base: position 146,660,685 of record OZ018331.1, on the reverse strand, counting down.
CACGCTCATGATGGACTAATCCGTTCATAGGCCTCCCTTCCTCGTGCTGAGGAATTTGAAAAGGGTTGAGTGTAACATCAACCTACGATATATATATATACACGACATACTGATATTTTAGGTCAATATGGATGAATACTTGAGGCATTTGAATCAAGTCTTCAAAATCATGGTCGAAAAAGGTCTGAAGATATCCCTGGAAAAATGCAGCTGGTAAAGGAGAAGATTGATTTTCTAGAGCATTACATTTTGGTTGAAAGAATTTACTCACAATCAAGAAAATGAAGGAAATTCGAGACATGCCCTTACCAAAGGACTACAAGGAATTACCACGATATTTGGGCAGGTCGAGATTCTACCGAAGAATGATTCCTAATTTTGCCGCAATTGCAGCCCCGGGGAACGAGTTCCACGCCTGCAACCTAAGCCTCGTGAGCTCGATTGAATCGATGGGGCACGAGGAGCATTTGAGAATGATAAATCGGCCTTATTCAACTCCGTCAAACTCTGTCACCCACTGCCCAATGATTCTCCCTACCAGCTGGTGGCGGATTGCTCCCAATACGCGGCAGTTGCTGCCCAACACCAAATGGTAAACGGATTGCCACGACCGGTGGCATTCTTTTCAAGCGAGGTAACACGGACATCCCAAGCATACTCCACCTAAGACAGAGAGCTTCTAGCGGCGTATCTTGCTGTTATCCACTTTAGGCACATGATTTAATGTAACCATGTAATCTTTTGCAGTGCCCATAACCCGTTCGTATCGGCTTTTCTGTCACTATTAAGTGCAAAAACGGACAGACAGCAATGCCATTGCACAGCCATTTTGGAATACATCAGCAATATCACCTACTTGCGTGATTAGGACAATCTAGTCGCTGATCGCCTTTCAGGGAACTTCAATTCGGTCCAAATTGACTCATTGACCTCCGAGCTTTAGAGGTAGCGCATATTAATGACGAAGAAACGAAGGAATTTCGCTTGCGATTAAAATCATTCCATTTGACTGGGGAAGGTCAACTATGGTGTGATGTAACATCAAGATATCCACGATCTTTTAACCCTATGGATTGCAGAAGGACTATCTTCAATTTGTTATATAATCTGTCCCAACATGGAGTCAAGGCATCACTTCGTCTTATCGAATCTAGATATTTCTGGCCTAATATGGACAGGGATATTTGCTCCTGAACTAGAGAGTGCCTACCATGTAAATCTTGCAAGATCAGTTGCCACACTAAATCCCCGACCCCGCCGATTGTTATTCTATCTTTAAAGTTCGAAAGAGTGCATATTAATATAGTTTACCACTTCCACAGTGTACACTGCCTGGATAATCCTACCCCTCGCACAATCGATATTTACTATCGTGCATCAACCGAGCTACGGGATGGATTGAAGCGTTTCAGATTCCAGACATAAGTTCTGCAACGGTCGTGTTGACTTTCTTAGACGGGTGGATTTCCCGATTTAAAGGCCCGTTTTACGTATTGACCGACAGAGGCACCTAATTCAAATCAGAGATATGTATTCAAGGAACTGTCTGCCCTCGTTAGTTTCCATCGTCTCTGCACCAAAACGTATCTACCTTCCACGAACGGGATGGTATCAAGGGCACACGGGATTTTGAAGTGCTCCATAATGGCTCGTCGACAAGACTGGCTGATGTTTTTTTTTCAATTATCCTTTTGCTTAATGACTCGGGATTTTTGCCTTTGACGGTAGTCACGGGAACTAGACATTTATACTTGAGACCCTTAATTTCGTCATCGTCATCGTTATCGAAGATTGATTCGAAGTTAATAAAAAATTAGCCTCAATCATGGCACAAATCAATTTCAGACAGGCATCCGTAGGGCACTTACACTCGGTGACAAAGCCTTTCGTACCCAAAGATCTTCGTGAGGCAACTCATGTGTTGGTCTGAATAGACAGTGTTCGCAAATCAAGGAAGCGACATATGCTGGCACTTTAACGGTAATCGACCGCGGCGTCAAGGTTTAGGCGGGGTGGTTAGCAACGCCCTAGGACTCAAGCTGAGAACAGAAGGAGGACCTTGCACTTCACCTCTTCAGTGAATGGGACAGAAGACAATGATGGCAAAGTAGGTCAACTTGATACCTCTACAGGAAACAGAGAGAATAACAGCAAGTCAGACATCTTCACGCGGTCCTGGAGATGAGTTACGTTTGACAGAAACCCGCCCATTCCTATAATTTTTAATCTTATTGTAGTCATTATATTCCAGTGGCGTATTATAATAAAGGAGGAAAAGGCCAAAATCTAATCACGTTTCATTTTTCTATAGGTTTCTTGCGTGTTGAAACTATGCATATATGTACCGTGTCATAACTATAGCTTTTTATATTAGTAGAAAAGAGAATGAGACCCAATTGTAAGATAAAAGTATATATTGTGGGCCATATGGCCTGATTTCTTGAGTACATATGTATCTGCTTACAAATACTGATGCCGTGTATTAGTGTTAAAAATGCTTTTAGATATTAGGTTTGCCTAAGGTACATATTTAATATGTACCTAACCTCTGTATTTATAATGCCTTATTTTTCAGGAACTCCATTAGTAGCAGGGAAGTCTTGTAGGGCTTGTTTTATAAAATAGGTAGGCCTGTGGCACCCAAATTCCATGATTTCTTAGGCCAGCGAGGAACTACACAAATGGATGGTCTGTGGATTTATCAAATACTTAAAATTGCTACTTGTGTAAATCAAGGAAATAAGATATTAAGTGTAATAAATAAAGAACCTATGATAATTCGAAAAAGAAACAAAATATATGTCAAAGTGTACAAATAGATGTGAGGCAAGCGGTCGTTAGAGTCATGCGAAAATACACGAACATGCACAGCTATCAAAGGTGACCACTTGAACCAATACAAAAAACATACGCGTGTTGGGAGGAATATTTATCAGCACCTGAAAAAATACAGGCTTTGAACAGAGAAATTTCACAGAGATGTGCAACAAGCGATTCCCTATAAGAAAGATAAATCTATGGGAGATATGTAGGCAAAAAAAGTACATAGACCTGTTATAAACTCCGCCTAATGGTGAAAATGGCGAACAAATAGATTACCAGGTGCGCCCCATGGACAAGACAAGGTCAGGCCCCTTAGAGACGACACACAAATATATGGAGGGATAGACTCTCATTACTCATTATTATTCATTACTCTTTAACTTAATTCATTCCCTTAGTAGCTTTATGGAATCCCGTTTACTCGACTATGTCCTGCAGCCTTCAGACTCGATACTTCGCTTAAAACAGAAAACCTACACATTGACCGCAAAGAACGTTTCTGCTTGTCCCATTCAGTATACCAATTCAAGAATAAAGTTATATTTTTCTTGGCGCGTCCTTTGGAAGTCCTTTACTTACCAAGCCCAACGCATAACCCTCGTGAGAAATTATAAGAAGTCAGAATTAATTCAATATAGGTATAAAGTAGGACAACTATTAAATTCCTCGTCACCCGTCGAGAGTAGTAGCAACTAGGACTCTTCAATACATCCCCTTATAATTACCGACCACGCATCCCCCAACCGGTAACCTATATCACCCATAAATCTGTAACTTCAACCCCTTCCCTTAATATCTCTTCCAACACGGCCAAACTGATTACCCAATAAATGCAGATAAACAAAAGTTATCAAAGACAATAACAAGGTAACCATAATTAAAACACAAAAGAAATTAATAAAAGGAAGGAATTACAAATTACTTGCATGAAGAAGACAAGGTTCGGTTACAAATATCTTTTACTACCTTAATTAGCCATTTTCTTAAGGCCTCGCGTATATTAGGATTAGTCTTTTAAGTCCAGCAAATGATCGCTGAAATCTCTAAACATCCTCCCAAATTAATTAGGATCGGCAATAAAGCAGAATAAAAAGAGTGTGTTCATAGTTCCTCCCCAACTAATGTTAGTAAATTAAAGCAGAAAATGTTGTTAGCTTGTCTTATGTATTAATCATAAAATATATAATTGTTTTTCAACGAGCCACTAAAAATTCCTATATATCAATGCTGTATTAATATAGTTGATTGATAGAAGTAATGTTAGAGAGCACCATAATATTTTCCCCAATTTATCCCATTTTACTTTCCTTTTTAAAATATAGAAATAGTACAAAGGTGGATATTTTAATTTATCCGAAATAATTTTTTCAGCGACATTTTCTAACTTATTTTTGCATGAAGAGTTTTTCGATCGACGATAATTGGTGATTGGGCAATTATCGGATTTATGTGGATTTAATGTAGGGAGATCGATTGGAATCGGATTGCGGCCTCCTTTAAACTGGCCATCGATTTCCGTAAATGTGATTGAGCGTTTGGACCTGACTCCACCATTTCATTACGAAATGGGAAATTGGGTCATCTCCTGTTTTTTTGAAACGGCAGAATATTAGATCAATTTACTGGTCGAGGTGTTCCATGTTATCACTTTCCCCCATTTTAAAATTGGTTTAAATCTCAGTGACAGGTTACGAATTCTTTTCGGATTTGTTTTTCATAGTGTTCGTATTAGACTTTATCGTTTGGATTCTTTCTTTTCGTTCTGTTCTCTTTTTTTCTCTCTTGCCCCAACCTTGTTTCTTCTCTCAGGAATATTAAAGGTAAATTTATTCCACAAGTGCTCACATCTATTTTTCCAACATTTGCTAATCAATTACTCTACACATATCTCATTATTTGTCTTCTATTTTCTCCCATTATGAGAACACTATGAGAAGTGAAATGAATGAGCTCCACTGGTAAAATTTGATAATCAGAAAAAATGAAGACGAAAAACGAAAGAATAATAAAAAAAAGGAATATAAAATCTAGAATGAGAAGAATTACTAGAAAATGGACTATGTTTACTCGTGTCCCGATTAATATTTGCGTGTGAGCAATCAAAAAGCGGCTTGCGATATATGACAAAGGAGATTAATGGTTTTTAAAGGTGTCTTCTTTTTTAGTCCAAATGCTTTCTTTTACCAATTCTAAAAAAAATTTTTACTTTTCTCACTTTTTCCAAATCGCATCGACGTGAAACATACTCGAGACATTATCTTGCGCTTTGCTGATAATATTTTTCCCTTTATTTATTATCATAAAGTTGATTTTGAGGAGAATGTTGTTTGTTAAGCTAAATTTAAGCAGAGATTAGAGAATGTGTAATTATTTTTGTTTTACAATTAGTATTTTTGAGACAGGTTCCACCCAAACAATGCATATTTGTAAAGGAAAGACTAAGATTCTTTATTATCAGTTGCACTTTAACTTTATTTCTTTTACAAACAAAGACTTGGTTAAGAAACGAATATTTAATGGTTTTTTATGTCAACAAATAGCGAAAGTAATGACATTTATTTTAAAAAGTGCAATTAAATTAAATTCTTTTAAGTGGAGATCAATTGCATTTAATAGCCCTCCCAAATTGGAAAAGAGGACAGCCTATAAGGAGAGAAGCTTGGGTTTAGAAGCAAAGGTAAGTCATCTTCAAGAATCGACTGGGAGTTTTATCATAATACATTTATCATTTCTGATATATACAAAAAAACAGAATATATTTTTTACCTGGACTTCAGAAAAAATCTGACCTGGTTCCTTGGCAAATATTTTTTCATAAGGGAAAGTGTTAGGGCTTTAGGGGATGAGACCGAATAGATATTTATCTGCCTTCGTTAAAAGGAAGAAAGGATATATCTTATTCGCACAACACAAAAGTCGGCCTCATTTACAGACTTTAGAATTTGATTACTGCAGGTTTCTACATTATCCAATAGATATATATATATATATATATATATATATATATATATATATATATATATATATATATATATATATATATATATGAAGATACACCCTTAAAGGAAAAGTGAAAAACGATTCCAAGTGCTTTCGTATTTATTCTTAAAGGTCTTTAAGAATAAAGACGAAAGCACTCGGAATCATTTTTCACTTTTCCTTTATGGGTGTATCTGCATAGCTTTGGCTCGCGTGCACTTTGTGAGATTTTTTCAGATATATATATATATAAATATATATATATATATATATATATTAGGGTGACCCTTATTTGGCGACTTTTGAATTTTAACTGGGAGGGGCAGTTAGAATGTTCCATTTGCTCAAAAAACCCAGTGTGTAAAATATTTTTGAAAAATATTTATATTTAGAGGTCGCTCAATGAGCTGGAAGTTTGACCTTTTTCACAATTATGTTACTATGGTACTTGGTTTATAGTTATAGTTTATACATTAAATATTGGCTAGTATGTTAATTAGAAGACGAATCAACACAATAGAAATACTAATTTATGCACAAAAACTAACTAAATAAAATTAAAATAAGGCACAGCATTAACAAGGTTTCATTAGTGTCATAAACATCTGGCAGAATATGGCAACTGCCCAACACTGACCCACCACCGCTTCCGCTATGCCGTGGTGTCTAGATGCTTAGGTGATGTTGTTAAAGACGGATGCTCTGAGTTGTTTCCCTCTCTACTAGACGCAGTTGTACAGTGCAGCCTAGAGAATAAGGGCCATTTTTTTTTGTTACAGGTACCATGGCGTCTCTAACCAGAGCTATGACAGGTGTCTACCTACTTGATTCAGTCGACCCTACCATCATTGGGAGCATGCTGCCATCACGCTAACAGGTGCTTCAATACTATCTCTACCTTCATCTTAACAAGAAGATGACGCCAAAAGAAGCAGTGGAAGAAACGGTCAAACTAGTGAGTACCTTTTGGAATCGCGCACGTAAAACAATGCAGAAAGTGCAGCGAGCAAGAGACAAAGTTATACGACTACATTGTGTTGAAGCAAACGAATGTGAGTGTGTGTGTGAAGGGCCATTCTCCCACCCTTTTCCCAATCCCTTCTCCCTCTCTCTGTAAGAATGTGTGTGTGAATGGGAATGGGTTTGTTTTTTTTTGTACATTAATATAGATTGAAATTCATGTCTGTCTAAAATCTTTTTTTCTCTCTCCCAGCAATTTAAATTTGATATTGTTTTGTCGAAAGACTACTCTAGTAAATACTAAATACTATTACCTGCCAAATTTGTAAAGAGTGGCGGAGACAGTGCGGCTTGAGGTACACCAGAAGTTGTGCGTCCTGTTGCGACAGAAGAGCTGTTTGTTCGTAGCCCCGAAGGTACGACCAGTTCCCTATATATATTGTATTAAGCTCAGAGGCACCAGATTTCTTTTTAGGAAGACGTGACCGGATCGTGAAGTAAATTGAGCTCGGAGGAGCCAGGCCCCTAATAGGCGCGCACCCAATTTTGGTCACAAGAGTGACTGCCAGCAAGATTTTTCCCCGGGGGCTGGCAAATCGTAAACCGTGGTACCACGTAAGCTAATTCCTCCTTTTGTTGTCTCTTCTTAGTATTTGTAAATATTTTCGACTGGTAGGATTCCAAGATAGGATTGTTTTTATTATATATATATATATATATATATATATATATATATATATATATATATATATATATATATATAAACATATATATATTTATATATATACATATATATATATATATATATATATATATATATATATATATATATATATATATATATATATATATATATATATATATATATATATATATATATATCCATATGGAACTCGGCCGTGAAGCCTGCATTTAATATTGAGGATAAATCCCATGGCCACGAGAAACGGATGCAGCATCTTTTAGATTTTGACGTTTCGAAAACTACAAGTTTTCATCCTCAGGCTAGAATACGTTTACAAAGTTAATACAGATAAAGAAAACTTGAAAGAGCCAACAAGACATTATTTTAAAGGGTTACCAATTATAAAATATCAGTAAAATTTTTAAATATGACTTGGCAACAATTAGATTTGCTTTAAAACTGACTAAAAAAATTGCTAATACATAAGAAGAAAACTTGAAAAGTCCAACAAGACATTATTTTAAAAGGTGACCAATTATAAAATAGTAAAATGAAATAAAAGTTAAATTTTACATTTTTTTATTAAATATGACTTGGCAACATTTAAATTTGCTTTAAAACCGACTCAAAAATTTAAAGTTTGTTGCAGAAATTAATTAAAAAATATAAGAGAAATTGACCTGGCATTATTTAGAGATAGTAAATTTAAGCTTTGTTTTTAATTTTGTAAAGACTGTAAGAGTTAAAAACATTTAATATAAAAACGGTAAATTTGGGTACTTACTAAAGTGGATCTATCCTAGAGAGTGAATGGTGAGTTAAATAAGGGGTTTATATTTATAGGTTACACTGACGCTTGGTTTGTTAAAAAGCAAACCAACTAACAAACTGTAGCTAAAGTTTGTAATTAATAATGATATTGCACTTAAATCTTCATCAAGTGTAGGTTTGTAATGTTTGATATATAAAAATTCGAGGGTTCTTAGGCAATGTTTGTTTTTGTTGAAGGCTAATACTTGAAAATTCTCAATAGAAATATCAGTTTGACAGCTTATGATGTGTTCCCTAATAGACCCGACAGTGCTGGTAATGTAAGAGGCTCCAGTACAACTCGGACATTTGAATAAATAAACATTATTGTGATAGAACGGTCTGAGGCCGCTTTAATTCAGCCTCTATCACATGTTAACCATGCTTACCCACATGCTTACCCACGTGCATCCTGCCTGCAAGAGGAAGCAGAAGCACGTTATCTCCCATCATAGTCAATGTTTAATCAAGGAGGTTCACTCCCCCGTCTCGCTTCCATACGTCGATCTTGCCAAATTGAATTAGGCTTATGGACAGATAAGGTATATTCCCAGGCGCCACCGGGACATTTCCCCGAAGTTCCCCACTCAATTATCCCCTACGCCATGGAGATGGCTCCGGGTATTTATACCATAGCTTTCCCTAATTAAAGCAGATCCCGATTATCTTCGCGAGGCATCACGCCGATCCGGTCTCTTTTGCGCACCTAGGAACTCTCTTCCTCAAGAACCCCTTTATTGTCCAGAAGAGGACAATGTCCCTTGAGTGCCAAGGTTCGTGCCTTCGAGACTCCAAGTCAACAAGGCCCCCCTGTAGTTCAGAAAGAGAACAACGTTAGAACACCCATTGTTCTTTGAGCCCGTTTGACAAGAGACGGTTCTCACCCTCTCCCCCCCTGTTGTTCAGAAAGAGATGAGCGTTGAAACAGCCATTGTTCTTCAAGCTCATTCGTCAAGAAACGGTTCTCGTTCCCAAGACATCGCGTCAGGATAATTTAATTCCCACATTTTTAACGTTCTTCAAGAGAACGCTTGGTTTCAACAATAACCTCCATCGTTCATCTAGAACATCTTCGATTTGCTGTCATAAATATCGCTCGTACTTCCGAGCCCCACTTCGCTCTGACTCCTTAAAGACAGTCCTTCCCCCTCGTTAAGGACAATCCCCCGAAGAACCCTCCTGCTGGAAATCGCCAGTGGACCGAAGATTACTTCGCATCGTCTTCCTCTGCACAACAACTTTGTAATTACGTAAGCTGAGCATTACCTTTAATCATTTAACCTTTTGTTCACGCAACCCTGTGCATTAAATGGTTTAGCGATCAATTGCCCCCTTTATTTTTTGGTTGTGTACCTTTTTAAATCTCTCCAAATCTTAATCTTCAGATTAGTCAGATATTCCCACGACCCTTTTTCATTCCCCGTTTATGTAAACATTTTCTTTGTGTGTTGTTTATAGTTTAATTAATAAAACTCTATTTTATTTCTGGTAGCCATATTATTTATCCTTGTTCACCGTTCCACTTCTTAAGCATATTGAAGATAAATAAGCCTCTTAAGGCCACCCCCCTTTTGGACTAACCTCGGTCAATCGAATTACCACGCACTCGAAATATTAGAATAATTCCCTCAACGAATAGTCATATATGGTATATCGTCGAGAGCCTATTCTACGACAATTATCACTGTGGAACTGCAAAAATATAGGATCTTTACTGTTAAAGAAACTTCCTATCGATAGTTTGTTTATAAAAACTATTTGTGGGTTGATTTGGGGAAAATATATTTTAAAAATGAATAGGATTTTTCGCTGAAATTAGTAAATATATGGGCATTTTATATATATATATATATATATATATATATATATATATATATATATATATATATAAGCTCGTTGTGACTATATTGATCCCATATTCTGTAAATATTATTGTATATTTTGTTAGTAAAGGACTGTACATACAGTCCGTTTCATTCTCCTTCGATTTCTCACGTCTGAATTAGTGTAGGAAGCGGTTTGGATCGATTGGGGTTTGTCTAGTTTTTCGGCGCGCTAGATTTAGCGCCCCAATAAGGACGTGATATCTCGAAAATGGGATCGTGACGGGATTGGATTGCAGGCAACACCCAATTAGAGTGACAGGTAGTTGATTGTTTTTCACCTTTTTCTATCTTTTACTAAGCTGGGAGGGTGGCTTCTGTGGAAAAGGGCCTCCATAATGATATCGTGGGATTGAGGTTGGAGTTGAGGCACAAAGAGGGGAAAAGTATGATGTTGAGGAGCGTGATTGAGTGATTGAACAGTGATATGATGAGTATGGATGAGAAGACATACAGGATGATGAAAGAAATGGACGAGAGACAGAAGCAGGTCGACCAATGAATGAAGGACTTGTATGACATGATGAATGGGTCGGGACCGGCCCCAGCACCCTCGACCCTGAACCCTGCTCTGACCGAAGGGAATAAGACAAATGGGACTGTGTGTGAGTCTAGAGAGGATAGGATGATTGTGCGTTATAGGAAGGACGTATAATGGAAGAGAGTTAAACGCAAGAGAAGAAGGAAGACTGGGTCAGAGGCGAAGGATATGAAGGTGAGAGGGAAGAGTGTGGACTCATTGTACTCTGATGTAGGAGAGAGTGATGGTATGATTGATAGGAGTGAGAGTGAGGGCAGCTCAAGTGAGAGTGAAGTGAATGTAGGGAAGGGTATTTTGGTAAGGGAAGTTACAAAGGTAAATAAATTTAGGTTGCATGGCGGAAAAAGTGTGGAAGAATTCTTCGGGGAATTTGAGAGATATTGCAATCTCAAGTACCCGGAGAATGAGGGATACTGGGTGAATGTTTTGGGAGAATGTTTGAATGGAAAGGTATTAGAGATTTTCCGTGTGATTTCAAATGTGGGGGAACCGAGGTATGAAGTGGTGAAGGAGAGACTGATTGGGCAGGTGAAACGAATGAAAGAGGGTGTGAAGTATAAAAGGGTGAATGAATTTGAAAAGGCTCGAATGGGGAAGAGTGAAAGTGTGAACATGTATGCACACAGGCTTGAGAGTATGGCGAGAAAGAGGTATGGTGATGATGATGTGAAAGAATGTAAACAATTAATGAGAAAATTCCTGGCTACGGTCCCACGAAAGGTAAGCGAATGGCTGAATGGGAAAAGAAAGGAGAGTATGAGTCTGACAGGTGAACGATTAGTGTGGGAGGATGTGTTGGAACTGTTGGAAGACAAACAATCTGATGAGAAAAGTGATATAGACGAGAATGGATGGTATAGTGTAAATGGCTTGAGTATGAAAGAGGTGATGTATATCGAAAGATATTTGAATGAAAGGGAGGCATCATTAAGGGTGATCATGATTTCAGGGTTGCAGAGTTTCCGGAATTCAAGATTGTCGTGAAGGAGGACGTCCGTTTGCTGATGAGATTGAGGAGCATTGTGGGGAATTAGAGCGATTGGGGGTGATTGTAAAAAGTGAGAGTGAATGGAATAGTCCAAGTGTGCCTGTACCTAAGCCAGGTGGAAGATTGCGTCTGGGTGTGGATAATCGAAAGCTAAATAAAAGGAATGTAAAAGAAAGGTTGCCGATGTGTGTGGTATCTGATTGTGTGTATAGTATGCATAGGATGGAGTGGTTTACGAAGCTGGATCTGGTACGGGAGTATTATCAGATGCTCATTGCTGAGGAGATCCGGCCGTTAACTGCCTTCTCTGCCACAAAGAGGCATTATCAGTTCTGGAACCTCAACTTTAGGTTGGCTAATTCTCCCCGAGCCTTCCCGCGGGCAATGAATTTTGTGTTGAGTACGTTTGCGAGTAAGAATGTGATTGCGTTTATAGATGATATTTTGATTATGACAGAGTTTTGAGGGGCATATGAGACTGGTAAATGATGGGTTGAGATCGTTGAAGAGTGTTGGTGTGAACTTGAAAGTAGAGAAGTGTGAATGATTTGCAAAATAAGTGGAATTTCTTGGGCATATCGTGAGCAAGAATGGGTTACGAAAGTCGCCAAAGTATGTTGAGAAGGTGCGAAAGTTTTTAAAAACGGTGACTGTGAAGCAGCTGAAGTCGTTTCAGCGTTTGATTGAGTTTCAGCGAAAGTTTTTACGTGATTGCCCGGGTGTGAGTAAGCCTCTGACTGAGTGAATGGGAAGGAAAGGGAAGGAAAGCCTCTGACTGAGTGGATGGGACGGAAAGGTAGTACGTTTGTTAGGTGGCACAAAGAAAATGTCCATCCTCTTACAAAAAACAGGAAACTTCAAACTCGTTGAGCTACCACTACATATTAATATTTTAAAAAATAACTTTGAATACATTGTTTTCGGAGCAAATAAAACATTTGAACTTCCCGCCCCTGGTAAAATATAAAAAAATCAAAATTACGATGAAATAAGGGTCACCCTAATATATATATACAGTGAAAGAATTGACTCAAGGAAACCCCACGTGGCTATCACATACGAGGTCACAGGTCGAGAGATAGGCCTGGAAGCTACGCAAAGAGGCTTTGGAACACAGCGATTTCTCCGCCCAACCTTGAGGCAATTTTGCCTCCTGTCTAGTATCTGGAAGACTCCCCACCCCCAGCCATCTGTTTACCTTAAAAGAATTCCATACGTGGCCTGGGGCGATTTCACCCCCCATCGTCCACCTGTATTTAACGTCAGATTCGGCTGGAACAAGGTAGTACAGACGTGCAATCCAGCAAGTGACACATCTCTTCTCGAGCGCCGCTTTCGTTCCCACGAGCGCAAAAGCAAGAAGTTTTCCCGTCGGAATTCCGCCCTAGTCAATTAGCGATTTCTCAGGAACGGCTGTTCTCGTTCGCCAGCAAAAGTACTCTCTCTTCAAAGGAATTTTGAGGTAAATCTCAACCTTATGCAATTTTTCTCCTCGAATTGCCCCCCGTCCATTTGCCGTCCAAGCTTTAACTTCTGCAGACGTCGATGCGTGCGGATTCCTTAATCCAGTCATCCCCCTAATTATTTATTTATTTTTGGGCTTAGCGCCGACTTTTGAAGACTGAATCCGAGTTTGGTCATTTACCTACCTTAAACTCATTAGTTTGTCCCTTTTGCCCGACTATCGAGCCCACAAAGTCCGGGATTATCCAAAATTCATTTTCTTTGTGTAAATATATTTTTTGGAGTTGTGTTATTAAATATTATTTTTTTTACTTCTCTTTTAAATAACCCAGAACAGCATTTAGCCATAGCTAGTAATTAAAGGCCAATCTTCACTCGCCTCTGATATTTTCTTGCATACTCGGAAAACAGTATCCCTCCATTTATTCCCCCTTATTACCTTCACCTATAATCTGATAACGGAGCCGAGGTCAGGTCCCTTGGGCGACCTTTCAATCTTTCCTTATTCACTCGGTTAATCTAGTCCCCCTCCATGGATAGATATATATCGGCTATACCTCGATATATATATATATATATATATATATATATATATATATATATATATGGCTAATTCATAAGACGATTATAAAGACCCACGTGAGAGCTCCCAACATATAATTTCCGGACGTTTCTGTGATTAACAATAACCATCTTCAGCGAATTTAACTCTAATACGAATACAAGAAATTTTTAAGAATTAGCTGACAAAATTGCCAAAATAGGGCAAACAATTCAATATTAGTTACACTATGAAGAATAAGTCCAAATCAACAAGACAGCAATCAGAAACGAAACCAGAAAGAGAAGCAATCAGTTAAATATAAGTTATTTACGGATATTTGATATGGAAAAAATAAAAGTTAAAACTCCATTGAATACAAGGTGTAAAGCGATCGATAAATACAAGTTTGACCAAAAAAGGGAAATTTAAAACTTGAATAAACAATATTCCCGGCAAAATAACAAATATGAATAATAAACATGAATTAAAATCAATAAGCATACAAAAAATTTGTTTTTAAAGTAATATACGACAAAATTGTAATGGCAGGAGGAACAATTAAAAATGAAAGGTAAGTAAAATAAAAAAGCCGGGAATCAGAAAGGAAAACGAAAAGTAGGCAAACAGTTCGATGTAAGTTAAAAATACAAATAGATGATAGTGAAAATGATAGGTAAAATAAGTTGAATACAGGAGGTAAAGGTGAATTGCACGATCAATAAATGCGAGTAAACGAGGAAACGAAAGGTTAAAATTAAATAAGCAACAGTGAAGCAATAAATAAGAATGATAAACATGAAACTAAGGGCAAAAAATTCTATATAAAATCATTGGGATACCAAAGGTGACAAAATGTTAAAAAATAAACAAAAGAATAAAATTGAAACTGAAAACTTTTAGACAGAAATTAACCTTATTTTGTTGGAGCTGATAATATCAACTGGTCGGGAGTAGCCATGAGTAAATCTATGTAGCCGGATTTTGTTGGTTGTATGTTTCTTTGTTTGCCTATGCTCTCATTTTAACTGACTTATGATCTTACGATCTTCAAAACTTTTACTAATTTTCAGCCTAACCTTGCGAGGACCTTGACAATTCTATCATAGGAAAGGAAATGTAAAACAACACAAAGGTTTCAAATTTCGTTATAATCAGCAATTCTAGTTATCAAGTTATTGTCAAATAATTCATCGGTTAATCTTGCGAGGACTTTAACAATTACATTATCCGGAAGAGAATGCAAAACAACATAAAGATTTCAAACTTCGTTAGAATCGGCTGAATAATTATGATGCTATGCCTAAAAGAAAATAATTCCCGGGCTAACATTGGTAGGACATTGGTAATTATATCATTCGAAAGATAATGTAAAACAACATAAGTGTTTCAAATATAGTAAGAATTGGCCAAATAGTTATGATGTTATTACAAAAACAAAAAAGAAAGCAAAACGGGGACAGACCGACCGACCAAAATAATGAGATGAAGACGTGCCAGCGACTACATTCGCACGCAACTAAAAAGTGATGTTCTTGGGTATTTTTGTACGTTGATCACGAAAAGAATTTCCTTTTCACAAAAAGACGAGTTTTTCCTAAATTGCGAAACGAAAATTGTTAAAATATTGAAAATCTACGTATTGTATATATCGGTTATAACTCCTTACGACCACAAAGACCACATTGATAACTTTGATGAAGTTATACACGTCTCTATTGTTTTAACATATAAATATGTGCTCAACTTGTATTACTATTTAATCTGACTGACCTCAGCAGCTAGCAGGCGCTCCAGGCGAGATATGAAGGCCACGCAGAGGTTGCGGACGAAGTCTTTGTTTAGACTTGTCCACAGGTAGTTGACGGAGGACTTCAGCTAGTCGACGTTGCTGTGGCAAACTTTGCAGAACCTTTTCCGCAGCATGCGCCCACATGCTCTAGTCGTAGTGTTGAGATCAGGTGAATGTGCCGACCAAATTTCCTTGCACGGTGTTAGCCATGGGCCATGACATGGTCCTGCTGAAAGATATTCTCCGCCTTCTTCTGATCTTTCTCACCCAAGGCAGTACTTTCATTACCGGGAGGTCAATGTAATCCTCGACATGAGTTGGTAACCGGCCGCAAACCACACTTTGTGGCATTATCTCTTCATTCGAAATCACGCCGCCGGCAATCTTCACGAAGCAGAGTTCTTGGTCAAGGACACGTATCGGACATTGGGGACCTCTTGGACGAAGCTTAACACGCGCTCATTCTACTTGTTGATAACTAGGTCAATAGGAAGGTTTTTTTATTATAAAAAAGTGAGAATTCGATTCCCATGAGTCTCTAAGTCATGAAGTAAGCGAAGACGTTGTTGTTGCATACCGTCGGTTAGCAAAGTCCTCTCCACACTCCACAAGATTGTGCCGCCATCCTTCTAGAAGGCCATGGAGGCAACATTTTCTATCACAGGCGTGAAGCTCCCGAATGATCCAAACCGTGTGTAACAGAACCTTTGCAAAGAACTAATTTCTACAATAATCATAAAATAATCGTAACGGAGTAATTTCAGGTAAATGTTACTTTAAATACATTATAAAAAATAATATTATTCTACCTATTGATAAATTTTGAGTAAAAAAATAACAATTTCCCATTTTTAGGTGTATATAGAAAAAATTATGTTGCTTTACTATTCTCTCAGAGTACTGTTATTTTCTCTTATGGCCTATCTTCTGGAGAGTCTAGCAAAAGTCAAGCAACTTTGCAAGGACCAGTTTACACTTGTATTTCTTTTAAATTTCAGTGAGGTTTTTTATGAAAATCTCCACAATGTCCATTGATGAATTATGCTGCATCGTTTAAAAAGAAATAAATATGCGAATGTATGAATTGCAGTTTTAGAGATACATTGCATCCTAAATTCTTATATGAATTACTATTTTTTTGCAAAAAAGTGTTTTATGGTTCCTAACCTTGTTCTTTCCGAGCAGTATATTACACACGCTGGTAAAACTGTGCTCGTCTTCCAATATAACGCAGCCGAAAAAGTTTCAAATTCATTGTTTTCCATGAGTAAGATTTAAGAGCCTGGAAATATCCCTTCCTTTATTTTTGCTTTACTAAGCTTTAGATAGTTGCGCTCGAGTCCTAAATTTATAGGAAGAAGGCCCAAATTATTTTTGGTTCACAAAAATATTTTTAGAGATTACTATTCAGTCGTTCTATAGTGGTCTCTAAGAGCCTATGCAATATTTCGCTCGAGCAAGACTATCCTTCTTCCATAAAAGAGGTGTGGTGCACACAATATCTGCACACACAAACCCATAAAGTAGTAATGTGTACACTCAGCCAATGTAAATAAATTTATGTGTGTGAAACGAGACAAAAAGAAACTCCAATGAAACATTGTAACATGTAACAGGATATTTTAGAACCATAAGCATTTTGATTTCCCGAGAAGCCTGAAGTCGCGGTGAAGCGTTAAATTGGTAATTAGACTAATTATTCTGTGGTTACAGTTTGCAAAAATAAACATTAGGAGGAAAGCAAATGGAACCTTAAAATGGGTGAGCTTCATCGTAACGACATTTGGTGAGCATCAAATTACAAACTACAACGAGAGAAAAGGTTTTCAAAAGTATTGTATATATATATATATACATATATATATATATATAAATATATATATATTTATATATATATATATATATATATATATATATATATATATATATATATATATATATATATATATATATATATATATATATATAGCTGTATGTTTGTAAATGTTTCCAAGTATAAAAATAGGAAATCGAGGCGGAAATAGGATCATTCGAGAGACTCGAGGAGCAGTTTCACATATCGCCCCTGGGTCATATCAATCATGTCATTTGCCCCGCATTAGGAGATAGCATTTACGCAACTGATCTTACATCAAGACGAATCTTATTCATTCATCGTACCAAAGCACGATCATTAAAAGAGTTGTATTTAAGCATCATCAAAAATAAGCTCGTGAAATCGATAATCAATTGAATTCAAACTCCTCCTTCATTTTTTACCCAAAGTCCCTAAATAAATAAAACTGCAGTCTTCTTGTTTTCATCACCATTTTTCTCGAATGCAAAATCATATCAGGATTTTTGCTCATCGTCCAGCCAAAAATAGTCAGGACTACCTTTTGGAGGTAGGTAATAATTTCTCGGAACGTTATCGGATCACCGAAATCGGGTTTAATGATCAACGTTTCGTAACATTCTTATGGGGAGCGCAATAGCAAAGAGGATCACAAAACCAGGTGGAATATAAATATATCTGGTGACCAACGAAGAGCTCCTTTCATCTCCCTCACCCAATAGAGGCATAAACTTAATAAATCCCTAATGGAGACAAATTATTAATATTGCTACTACTTTACGTCTACGCATATTAAACACTGGTGTTCATTATTCCTAATACTTTCAATAATAAAACTATATTTGCATAAATGTCTTTTAAAACAACAGAGTGAGCAATAGATATTTATGGAAAATTATTCCTGCTGTGCAAAAGAAAAGCTTTTGTGTTTTAAAAGGTTGCATCCATGAAAAGACTCAGTTGGCAAGGATCATAAGGAAAATGCCAGTTCTTACAAAAGTATAGGAATTTCATTGTAAAAGATCTTATTGTTTAACGTCAAAAAATTCTTTTAAATCACTAGAACGGCTTCGAAAAACTAATATTTTAACATCTTTGGCAATCAATTATTTCTCATAGATAGCGATGGTAAAAACATATAATCTATATAATCTTCTGGTATTCATGAGGAGTGGAGTATTGGAGAGATGGCAGAGAGCACAATGTGATAAAAATGTTTAGATGAGAGACACTTTGCTAGTTTCACCTGAAATTACAAGAAATTGATGTGATTTGTTTATTCGTTATATGCATTTACCACAGGAGAGTTTGGTGCTCTCTCTCGGTTCATCTTTGGGAAGTCTTTTAAATCTTTTTCGCGCATGTCTAGACCAAAAAAATTGTGAAAGAAGGTGTTAAACTTCTTTCTAAGGCTTGTTCTCTATGTACATTATACAAGCTTCTTATAACATCTAATAATTATTTTGCGTGTCTCCAAAAATGAACCATATGATCTTCTGTCCTCCAAATTTCAAATTTTTCCATTTTTCTTTCAAACATTTGAAAATGCAATACAACATGTACTCGTAGTATAACATATAAAAGTGGTCATACTTTATCTTGATTGCGAATTTTGTTGTCATCTAATAAATTTTAAAGGTTTGTGAACACAAGAACTAATTTTTATCTTATTTTTCTTAAATGTTAATTAGCCACTTATGTATCAAAAAGATTCTTCCATCATCTTCTTGACACATTTGATTATTATTTAAATTATATTTATAAATTTTAGATAAATTAGTGAAAATTTTAAAAATAAAAACGTAGATTTACAGCCAATTTTCATTATTAAAATTAAATTTATTGTACAATTTACAAAGGAAAACACTTAGAAACAAGTTGCAATAATTTTATATCAACAAAACTTGATACGAATGCAAAATAGGAATATATGAAAAAAAATTTCCCTTCTATTTAAACATTTTCGTTATTTCTTTAAATTTTATTTGACCCTTTTCCTATGAGCCTTAGAACAACACGAATATTGGGTTTAAATCAATAATTATATGTTTGTGAAGTCATTCTTAAACAATTCCCTTTATATTGTAGCAAATCAATAATGGTGGAAATAAAAGCATTTCGATACTGGATTCAGTATATGTTCTGCTCGTTGAGTATTTTTGTGCTAAAACGAGAATGATTTGAAATTTTTCTGAATATGCACATTCATGCTTTTACTTATCTGCTCCTGAATAGTAGTTACCAAAGAAGAACAATCGCTCCCTAAAGGGCGCAATTGAATAAAAATGAGACTTATTTCCGAGACAATTCGAAGATACATCTTTAAACTGCCGTTCCAATTTAAAGTAAATTTGCAAGAAATTGGGAAAAGAAAATACAGTAGCGGCCCTAATATAAGGGTCAGTAATAACAAGTTTATTTAAATATTTATTATAGAAGTTTAACAAAACGTTGAGCATATATATTATAAACATATTTAGATATATCAAATATCTAAACGACGTGAAAATTTCAAGTAAATGGATTAAATAGTGGGAAATTATGACAAAATAAACAGATTATCTTCCAAATTGCAGCGGCCAAAAGTTAAGGGTGACTTAGAAAAACACTATGAAATGGAACAATAACCAAAACGAAAGCTTTACCATTAATATTTTGTGAATAGCCCTTTACTAGCAATTATTTCCGATATCTGTTACCAAAGGAATGATTAATTTCTGGCAAAATGATGGGATAATATTGTTCCATTCGTTTTTCAATAATTCCCGGAGTTCAACTCGGTTATTTGGATTTCTCCTTCGCGCCCCATCTCCAATAATCTTCCAAACGTTTTCTATAGGGTTGAGATCGGGACTTTGAGATGACCAATCCAGGAGATCAACACCCTTATTGCTCAAAAAATCTTTGACTCTTTTCGCAGAGTGGAACTGAAGGTAAAATATACAAAACTTTAGAGCCTAAATCAAGTCAAATGATGAGCGCCGTCAATATTCATAAATATGCTTCTTGTTCTTCAATTCAGTTTGGTGTTCTGGAGAACCAATTTATGATATCTTGACTGATATTGCTCCATTTTTCTCAAATAATCGCCCTCAACTGCTTAAAATTCGATGCTACTTTCCTTACTGCTAATATGAGTATAATCAAATTAAAGGTTTGTGGTTGATAAATATGACCCACAAATTCTCTATTGGGTTCAAATCTGGCGAATTCCCGAGCCGAGGTCCCAAAGGTTTGATGTTATTTTCATCTACAAACTCTGTTACGTGTTTTCGTTTGTGAAAAGGTTCGAAATCATACTGGAAGTTATAGTTATAATACAAAAATTGGTCCTGAATTTTTGATGAATGGAGCTGATGAATCAAGTTTTGGTACCATTTTCAGTTAACCTTAGGGTCCTTGGGCCAAAGACTTAGTGCTCTAGTTCTCTTAGATAGGAAGCAGACCCAGATAGGGAGATTCGTCGGATGCTTCACAGTGGGCACGACAGATTATTAGTGAAAACACTTCATTTTCTCCTACTAACGATGGATCTTCCAAAAGATCCAAACAAGCGGAAGGAGATTCATCAAAGACTATCACTTTGCACTATTCCTCATCAGTCGACTCTTTAGATTGTCTACAAAAATGGAGACTATCCGTGACTTTCTTCTTGATATTATGACTTTTTTCCACCTTTCTCCAGTTGATACCTTTGTGGAAAAGTGTCCACCCATACTGTGCGCCCTGGAGCGTTTACACTTGCCTCTTTACCTTCTTGATAAAGTTAGCATCGAAAGCAACCCGATCCTTGAGCTGAAACCTTACCCGGAGGCGATATCTGCGTTCATTTGAAGCTCTCGGGTGACCACATGACTTCTTCACACTTAATCAGACTTTTTAATGTCATTATGGCGCTAAGGATGCTGCTCCTTGATGGAATCTTTTTAGGAACTATCTTTGGTTTCACGCTTTTCTTTGGAAAGAAATATTTCTGCAATTTAAAAAGTTCTAAAGATTTATTTTACCCAATAAACATTACCAAATACATTATAATTACACATAATTCAGTTAACCCATATTTGAAAGCTTTAGAGACTAAAACTCACTGTAAAGGTATAATAAGAAATTAGTATATATATATATATGTATATATATATATATATATATATATATATATATATATATATATATATATATATATATATATATATATATATGTATCGAGTCTAAAGAAAAAATAACTAAAGAAATCTGGGTTTAGCCTTGCCCCTTCGATAGTCTCCGGTAACATAGGATAACGGGCAAAAGGGTAAGTGATACGAGACTGGTTCCTGACCTCAGCTCAAAAAGGCAGGCCCTTCGAGGGTGCTCTTATAAACAACACATTCAGAAGTGCAAATTGCCGATATTGTATTACTCCCTCTTCGAGCCACAAGACGCAAAAGTGCAGCAGACGAACCTGAGGTCCCACCTTGCGAACCCCCCCCCCTCCCATCTACCTTCCCACCCACCTCAGCGGGAGTAAATTGGGTATATAACAGGATCACCCCTGTAAACCTAGCTTTTTGTTCGTTCCCACCGAAGAGACAGAAGATTTTTCGAGTTCGACAAGAAGACTCAAAAATCACCGGTACAAAGCTATTGCAAGTTAAGGAGAATTTGCAGTCCTTGTACAATACCAGATTGTACCAAGGAAGCTTGTCGCCGTTCGAGCCCTAAGATTAGTGAGTATTAACCGACACAGATTGAGGACTCCAAAGCTTATTCTTTCTGAGTTTGACAACTCCAAACTAGATAGATTTCTTATCCAAAATCGATATTATATAAGCGAGACCCAAATCACTAGAAAAGAATATAAACATATCCCAAGATTAGAAACCTTTTTAAGGTCATAAACGAACGAGAACCAACCCGCCTCATCGTCGTCTCTGTTTTGATTCTCTTACGCCAACTCGAAATTCCCTGTGACGTCACTTATCCACCGTTAAGCCGGAGTAACGCCATCTTGGAGAGCAAACTGCAAACTACTCGAGCTACGCATCTCAGGAACAAAAATCCTCGAAGATATTCTAAATGTAAACTGGTATTAATCTCCATTACCTTATGTACGTAAAGGATAATCCTGTTATTTATGTCCACGTGCATAAAAATTAGTTTATTGGATGTCTGACTAAGGACAAAGCTATTAACTTAAAAATTGTTCCCCATGTAAAATTTTATCTTGAAGCAAACTGCGAGAGCTCACCTAGTAATTCCATTTTCTTTTTTTAAGTGTATTAGATCTGTATTTGTTGTATGTTATTTAGTGAAATGGGTTATGTTTATTAAAGTCTATTTTTCTTTAGTAAATGCACTGTTTTAATTATCCCCTAACGAGTTGAAGTGGAAATATTTGATAAGTCAAGAAAGAAACCCAGTTTATTCATTCACTAGAATAAAAATAAAGATTACCACTCTTAGAGCCCAAACCTCAAGCGATCACTCAGGCACAAACCTACGCCTCAATTTAAAGTTATTTCGTTTATTAAAAAAAATAATAAAACAAATAAATATATATTAGCTCGGCTAAACTACGACACTCACCTACTAAAAAAGAAACAGGACGATAGCGCGATTTTGGATTGAGCGAGAGAATACAGTTTTTTAATAATTTTTGGATACTGACTTTTTAATAGACCTACAGTAATTTAAATACTAGAATAGGTATTTCTATCACATAATTTTCAAAAAAGAATAAAAACTATTAAAATAATTTATATATATATATATATGTGTGTGTGTGTGTGTGTACAAAGTAAAAACGAATCATGTTATCAAATTTATAAAGACGGAAGTAGTATCTGAGATAAAATGCGAAGAAATTTGATTACGAATATACATTAATCTAGTTACGTTAATTAAGGTCGTTAACTTTATCTTCTATGATTAGTTTTAACACATTAGAGTTACATTTAAACTCCCCTTATGACTGATTAAAATTAAAAACTTCTATAATTAAGGATGAGTCAATGAACTTCCTTTTACTAAAATCTATAAAATTTCAAATTATTTGGACATGGTTATAAAGTTTGATACATTTCTTGTTCTGTTAACATCTCCGCTAGAATCATTTCTTTTATCAACTTTCGTGCAAATTTCGTCTAAAATAAGCACGATAATTTAAGGTCCATAGGGATACAGACTAAGAGATTGAAAAAATAGGAAGAAAATGATTCTTAAAAGAGAAACAAAAATATTAATTTATTCCTCTTTAGTACGTATATGAATCACTGTGGGTCAATATTATGCCTTTCGTTTTTAATTGTGTATGATTGAAAAGATGTATGTGTACAGTTGGGGTTTAGGTTAGCTTATCTCTCGTATGGCAGAGAGAAAACTAGTAGGTGAGTCGACGATAGCAAGAAAGCGTAGAAGGTTCTGAACATTTAGAGCTATTCCCAATTGGTCATTTCCTTCGACTTTCTTCGACTTCTTTCTCATTTTTTCTATATTACATTGTTATGTATAGAATTCCGTGTCTTAAACACTAATGAATATATAAGTATAAAGGGAATCAGAAGTATGACAAAGTTGAAAGAGGTGAGTGAGTAGCAGCTCTGGATGCAATTGCTATGTGTCATTTTGTCCAATCCAATTTTCAACATCATCATAGTTGTGCTTTCTCTTACATCTGCAAATCGATTTTAATTGTTGATTATAATTTAAGAGAAGTATCAATTGCCATATATGTTGATCAATATCTCTTTGTTTCTAATTTCATCTAATACTACGAGTTTTTCCTTAATATAAGAAAATGTTTTCTAATAATCTAGGTCCTCATAGCCATTCAGCATTATTTTAATGTGTTGAGGCGACTATGTCATTTTCTAAGTACAAAAGAAAAAAAGTTCCTTATCCTTTCAATTTATTTCTTCGAATTATATTACCTAACCTCAAAATCTTACACCTCTGTAAATTATTTTTAATTTTCCAGGTACAAATTATTTACCTTATCGCCTACGATTTTCATACAGTTTGATTCTTATATCTGGCTTTGTTTAAGAAGATACTGGGAAGGCAATCCATCAGTAATTAGAAACGTAAAATACTTTTATTTTGAATTAAAACAATGTATATAAGCCATTTGTTAGTATAGAATAAAGGTCAAGATGCAATCGATCATATTAGAAATTTCGCGTTCCTGAAATAGTTTATCGCCAAGGCTCTTAAAAATCATTTTAGTGGTTATCGTGTGTTTAACAGCTCGTTATTTTACATCGTTTTGCGTGTTTAGTTGTCAAATTAAAAGAGTATTATGGAAAGATGGAATGGAATTAAGTCAAGGGCATTTTTCTTGTGTTTTTTATGCATATTCTTTTATATCGTTTATTAGCATTTGTATCCGGCGCTGCCTGAGATAAGAGGTCCGGTTGCAAATAAATAAAGATGCATATATATATATATATATATTCGGTTAAGATAACGGCAAATTTAGACAATTGCTCTGCTTCAGGTCCAGCGGGTGATGCTATCCTCCTCAAACTGGAAGACAACACTTAAGGATGGCCCATCCGTCAGCCCAAGAAAGCTGATTTCAAAGTCACCCCTTTATGTTGTCTTGCTGCTTACCGTCACAGAAAACTTTGAAATCAGCTTTTTGGGGCTGACGGATGGGCCATCCTTAAGTGTTGTCTTCCAGTTTGAGGAGGATAGCATCACCCGCTGGACCTGAAACAGAGCAATTGTCTAAATATGCCGTTATCTTAACCGCATCAATTTGTTTTGGATATTTGTCAATATATATATACATATGTTAAAACCTCAGTGAGTACTAAATTCTGAAGGGTATAAAACTCCTCGTCTCTTGTGCTCTTTGAATGTTTTCCATTAGAAAGGTTTCTATTGAATTTCAAAGAGATTGAGTGAAATTTAAAGGTCTCTGATTTTGATCACTCTATTTCTCTTCTTAACACTCACTCAAATTAAGGACAATATTTCTCTCAAAAAGGTCCATTAGAAAAGTAAACATGCATTTTAATCTTCAACAAATAAACAGACAACAATCTCCAAGGATCACATTTATGCATTTTAAATAAGGACGTGTTTCCGAGGATCCGTCTATATTGCCTTCCGTTTCACATTCCGTCTATGTGACTGGAAGGTTCGGGCTAACAACTGGAAGTCTTCTTCTGTACGGAATTAGAGATTTTTTCTGCTACTTCTTAATCGGAAAGAAAAGCCTCGCCCCGCCTCAGCAATTTTGAAGCTCGGCTCTATGCTAGACAGTAGTTTTCTTCGGTAGGCCCTTTTCAAAGCTCTTTACTGACGAAAGTAGGCTCAACTTTGACAATTTGGTAGATTGCGTCTTCATTCAAGGACATAAATCTTCTTTCACTTTCACTCCACTGCCTTGGACCTCATTGATTCCTTTCCCTCCGAGCTTTTTCAGGTTAGAAGTCATATGACCGACTGTATAGAATTTCGATACCCGCGAAAGTTTTCAGGATTCTAAGGGTGTAATCTAGTGGCAATAAACCTTATCTGTTAAATATTTTTAAAAACGTATTTACGATATAAGCCAAATTTTTTTTGACGCTATTTCAGTATTTCGATTATTTAAATAAAAAATTAAATTGATTTTTTACTAAGCAATTGTCATTTTAGAAATCTCCGTTTCCCATAAAATATATCTGATCGACTTAGAGATTTATAAATCGTCGGGTAAAATACCTTTGTACAAATTTTAAAAAGTCACTTAGGCAGTACTAATTCCTAAGTAACTCAAATAGGTAAATATAATACAAATTTTATGCTTCCTTAAATAACCTTGAGCTTTGCTATTGCCCATTTATTACCTGACCTCGTTGTACTCTCATCTCGCATTTCAGCCCGTTTAAACTAGCAAGGTTCCGTCCCTTCGTCGGTTCACCTGTAAGTTATCGGTCCCTCCCCCATAGATATAATATGGTATTAATGTAATATAATGTCATACCACGACAAACAGAAATAGTGAAAAATCCTGGATAAAGATCAATTGTGAGTACAAGAAAGACATTTATCCAAAGATTTTCCTACCACATTTCAGTTGCAATCGGGTCTAACAAAGGTTATGGCCGGAAGCCAAGCCAAGTGGAAACACAGCTTCCGATTGCACAGAAGTTAAGACATGTCGGATGTGGTAAGTTAACTAGTAAATCCAAATACACCTTGTTGAAATACCTCTAGTTAAACCCATCGTCAAATTGTTGATCTCCACTACTGAGAAATATAAGAAT
This sequence comes from Ceratothoa steindachneri, assembly GCA_963969495.1. Lineage (NCBI taxonomy): Eukaryota > Metazoa > Arthropoda > Malacostraca > Isopoda > Cymothoidae > Ceratothoa > Ceratothoa steindachneri. The sequence goes on along the minus strand of OZ018331.1, from coordinate 146,634,149 downwards.
TACGAATTAATGTAAGTGGATGTGTCTGTGTAGGTGACAAAAGGGTGTGTGGGTAGATAGATAGAAATAAAGTGGTGGAAAGAGAAGTAGTGTGAGAGATTTACAAACATAAGCTAGGCGTCTGGTGATCAGGCCTATCGCTTTTAGTATTTTTTTGTTGTCTTTTTTGTGTTTTTGGCTTAGTTTTTTATTATTATGGCGTTCAAGTCATTTGTCATAATCTTAAGGTCCTTGGATGTGTAGTGTGAATTTGCTGTTGTTATTGTAATAAACTACTTTAGAATTTTTGTTTAGTTTTCATTGTTTTTTATTTACTTTGCAATATGTGAAGTTTGTGTTTTTTTATTCTTCTCTCTTCTTTCTTGATGTCACGTTCGGTTTAAATGAGGCTTTATCTGTGAAATTATAGTCAAAATCGGCGATTGTTCATTGTTCGGAGTTAAATCATCTTAATTGGTTTGTTGTCGTAATCTTTGGCGAAGTAAAATTCTTTTTCCGTCTACTAGACTCTTTCACCGAGACCACCCTCCCTGAATCCCGGTGTGGCTTCATAAAAGAAAGAGGTACCACTGACATAATTTCTGTGGCTAGGCAACTAATGGAAAACAGCAGGGAGAAGAACCAAGATCTATTCATATCCTTTGTAGATCGTGCAAAAACGTTTGACACCATCATTAGGGAAATGTTATAAGGGTGATGGTTAAATGTGGCTGCCCCTCTAAGGTCATGGTCATCTTTGAGGCTTTCCACGATTGCATGACTGCCAGTTTCTGTATGGGCGGGAATGTCTCGGACTCCTTTGCTGTTACCGTTGGTGTCAATCAAAGGTGTTTCCTTGCACTCACCCTCTTCAATATATATTTAGCAGTAGTCACTTTAATTGCAAGATATGAATTTTTCCTTAAAAGATAGCGTAGCCATAAAATACCGTCTTGATGGTAGCTTGTTCACTCTCTAACGTCCAAGGCCTAGACGAATCCCCGCACTGCCTATGTCTTTGATATGCAATATGCTGATGATGCCGCCTATCTTACACCTAGCTCTCACTCTCTTCAAAGAAATCTAGATTCAGTAAACAGCATCTATTTAGCAGGTAGTCTGCTTATCAATGCCAGCAAAACTGAGGTGCTCCCAATACAACACAACACCGTTTTTCCATTAACACCCTTTACCACCGGGGGTAAGGACTTGAACACCGTTGTGGCTTTCAAGTATCTCGGCAGCTTTCTTTTAGCAACATACGACACAGAAAATGAAATCCAGAGTAGGCTCAGAATAGCGTGTTTAAGCTTTGGAAAATTATTCAAAAGCATCTTCTAAACCGTGATCAAACTGTGGGGACTAAAGTTAAAGTTTCAGCAGACAATCTGTCTATCCATTTTACTATTTGGCAGCGAAAATTAGACCTTATACAAAACCCAAATCAGAAGACTTGAAAATTTTCATATCCGCTGTCTTCAAACAATCTTTAACATTAAATGGCGTGACAGAATCCCTCATGTAAATATTTTACAAAATGCTTCAACCATAAATATTGAAGCAATAAATCATCGGCGTATTAATTGTTGAGGCAAATAGAGCTCGCAGGTGCCGGGAAATCTGCGGTGTATATCGAATAGAGAGTGGGGGAGATATACAAGCAGTGCTAGAGCCCTGTCAAGAGCGGAAACTTCGGCCCGTCCCTGCATCCTAAACTGATAGACGCCGCTGTCTCCATGACGCAGTTACAAAGGATCTTGTAGTTCATTTCCTTTTGCCACACTTTATCAACCGCCTTTGGTACACCCTGACAAACAATTTACACGTAACTCCCTTCCCATTGGATTGGGCAAGATTTTCCGTGATGCCATTTATCACCATCTCCTTATTTGGCTTTTTTCTGAACGTAAGCATTTACGTTGTTATAAAGGGAGTTTTCCTCCAAGTGAGACAGCAGTCTTCGGTGGAAGATCTTCTCAAAGATCTTCCCAACAAATTAGAGAGGTGAAATTGGCCGTTAGCTCTATCAACGTTGAATCCTAGCCGTGTTTGCGCAAGAATATAATCTTAGCCGTTTTGAAAAGATCTAGAAAAGTGTCTTGTTTTAAGACAGGCGTTAAAATTACGTCTGGATCTTTCGATGACATTTGCTAGTGCTTTATCAAGATTCAATTTTGTTAGCCCGATTGTCCTGGGCTTTATAACGGAATGAGTGGAGCGCGCCAAGCAGTTCTTTTTCATTCGTTAATCCTGGCGTCTACGTATCACTGTATATCCCCCTGGTGGTGTAGATGTGTCGTACTATGTATATTCGTATAAAGCTCGTCTATTATTTCACTTTCAAACTCTATATCATAATCTTAGTTTTCTTCTTGAGTTATACTGTATACTGAAGATTTTTTCCTATTACTTCGGAATATTAAGTCGATTTTTCTTTTCTCTGCTTCGATGTTTCCGTCTTCTTTTAATATTTCTATTTTCTTTTTTTTCAGTTGATTCCTTGAGAAGCCTGATTTTACTCTAGAAATCTTTGGGAGATACATCATGATCGGAGCTTTCGATCGTATCTTCCCAATGGATCCAGTTTGTTCAAGGATCAACTGGTTGAGCTCTTTTCTATCTCTTTCCTTTTTTTATTGAATCAATTGATATGTTACTGATATTGATTTCATGCACCTAGGAGACGTGTGTTCTGTGCCCAGGCGGCTTATTGTAGTTTTTTATAACTAGAGTTGAGACTAGTATAGGTATTCTATTGATGGTGAGTAGGATCCCTCTATGATCAATGCATGGTACCTGAGCTAGTTCTATGGTGTAATTGAATGGCAGCAGATGATTGGCCAGACGTATTTGAGGTTAGGTGGCCCTCTTTCCACTGAAAAATGTGCAGAAGTCGGGGCCATTTCAATGAACGATGTTCCTGTCCAGCAAAGTGTCTGGGCTCCTCCCAATTCCCTTGATGGTTCTGATGCCGGCCTCCTGGAATCAGGCATTCAGATCTCCTATTAATATAGTAGGGATTCTTATAGAAATAGGCCAGTGACAGACTGGATTAATAAATTCTCCCCTTAGCGGTTGGTATCCGGTGTTTTGGACCAACTTTCCAATGTCAAGTTCGATCTCAATCGTCAGATATGATTCATCAAGATTTCTGATTTGTTTGTATTTGATCCCTTTTTTTAATCGCAATTTTGGCACCATCGTACCGCTCTTGCGAGTACATTGTGATCAACACATCGTAATTCCAAATTTTCATTTCTTCATTACAAGTGTCGATCTGAAGTTAAAATGACATCTTCATTAATTTCCCTAAATACGTTTACGTAAAGAGTACTTTTCGTTGTTCAGCCGTTGATATTTATTTCCAAATTTGTCAGTGCGTTTAGTTAAATGATGTGATGTTATTACCGGTGTTTCCTCCATTGGGGGAGGGGGGAATTTGGTGTGTTTATGCTTCTAGCTTTTTGAAGAAGGACTTAAGAGTTTTTTCTCTGCTGTTCGTCGCTCGCGTAAAAGTGTATGGGCTCTCGTCACTGTCTAAAGAGGTGGTTTCTTCATAATCTTCTTGTTCTTTCTCCTTTTCTTTTTCTTTATCCTTTTCTTCTTCCTCGTCGGATTCCTCAGATGAGAGAACATCGACCGTTGCCTCGAGACCAGATTTAGCTTGGGAGTTATTTCTGCTCAGGGATTCCTTGAATGCTCTGGAGGATTCGGGATTCGTGATCATTATGACTGAAGGCAGTTTATTTTCCTTTAGTAACGCATTTAGAACCTCGTTGTAGCAGTCAGATTTCACTGCATTAGCAACATTTGCATGCGTGATGAAAATTAGAATTTTAGCACTTACGTCCTTTGTGGCCTTTAATTCCGCAGAGGATGCACTCGTTGTTGGCATCCCATGACTTTTCCACACGGCGCTAGCGTATGGGTTATGTTTTATCTTGGGACTGTCTACCTCTATCTTCTTTATTATCTCCTTTCCTTTCGGGCAGTTTAGGGCCATAGTCCTATGCTCTCCCTTGCAATTCATGCATTTCTTCTCCGCAATCCTGCATGAGAAAAAGCGGGGACTTTCTTTGGCGCATTCGCTGCACCACAACTTTCCTTTTTTCGGGCAGTTTGTCGATGTGTGGGTTTTAAACTTATAGCACACAAAGCACATTTGTTTAGTGTGAAACTCTTCTTGCTCGATGTTTCGTCCGGGGATCTTCATGTTTAATATGAAGAGTCCCTCCGTCGTCGCCTTGTACACCATCTCCATGGATAGGAAGGTGATTTTGAACACATGTGTGTGGTCACGAAATTTACTAATCTCCCTGACCTTTGCCCATGTGGGCTGCTTCTCAATTTCTTATTTTATTTCCTCGGCCGAGTGATCTCTAGCCATGACTTATGCTTCTGTTGTGACCTACTCTTCAAACCAATTTCCAAATAAGCCATTAACTATGTTAGTTCCAAGTGGCTGGCATAGATATAATGAAATTAATGAAAAGCAAATATATGAGGCCGATTCCTTCGTTGGCCGATGGACAGGAACAGGGAGGTTTTTAAGCTCACAGTTGATTGTAATTTCTCCGAATGAAAAATGTATTATTCTCTTTCTTAAATGTAAATTAAAAATCACAAAAGACTCTCCGGTTAGGTTGTTTTCTCGTCAGCCTTGGACAATGTCCTTTACTAAGCAAACTTAGTAAAAATTAACTAGGATATGAGATTCATCAGATGGGAAATGTCGAAAGATGGTCCTTCGATAAATAAAAGGACTCGCTAAATCAAGATTACATAGCTTAATGACAACATACAAGCAGTTAATTCATCATGTAGTTTAGTGATCATTCGAGGGAATTTCGGGGATCACAAAGCAGCAATTCCGTGATCGCACAGAGGATGGTTAAGGAAGATCATCTCGGTATCTGTCTCCCATTACCTTCTTACTGCCCGACTCACCTCCATCACTCCTGCATTTCTCTGCTTCTCTTCTCCAATAATGACTCGGTGAGATTAAAAGAGTCGTGCCCTTCACTGGAACTTAATGCAGAAAGTAGCTCTTCTTTTCTATACACTGATAATACAAATTGCTAATTCCTTTACCTCACTTTAATACGAATGTTGTTCGTTCTTGCTTCCTTATCCTGAATGTTTGATGCCCTCGTTGGTTTACACTTTCCCTTCTCAATAATCCCGGAAAATTTCTCCTACTTCTATCGTGTTATCGCTCGTCCAAGTGCAACTCCGCCCCATCAATGCCAGTCGAGTATAATAAGAATAACCATTCTAGGACGAAGAAATGGCGATGAGACAGCAAATATTCTTCAATCGACGCCAATTTGACATTTGTTCGACAGGTTTTAAAGGTAAATGAAATAAAGGAACTTCTGATGACTATCGGTGGAAAAAAGAAAATACAATGAAATTCTTTGCGGGGGCCTTGAATCACGCTCTTTTCCCCTCTTCACCACCCGTCTCTCTCATACCTCTTGATTGCCTATCTAGTCAGGCGAGAAAGCTCCTCCTGTGTCGAAAACTCTGGGTACTTCCGGCATGTGTCGCTGGAGAGGATCCTTAGCTGTCTGTATCTCTCATTCACGAAATGGTTTCTTGCAAAAATCCGGCTAAAATAACTATATTTCGAAATTTAAATTTTTGGGCATTGTCATATATATATTGGTTATAGAATTTCAACAAAAAAAACGAAAAAGAGTTTTAAAAAAGAACACAAACGTCAGAATAAATATACATAGTTTTCATTTATAACAATATGAATGGAATATTTATATAATAATTAATTAATTCATTTTAATTCAGTAATGTGTCTTGATATGTCTACCTATATTTTAAATTAATTAAGTTTAGAGAACTTAAATTGCCTGATAACAGGTTAATCTAAATTGAGATTATTGTAATAGATGCCGCATCAACGACACCGAATTTTCTACAATGGATATAAAAAATGACATCCCACCATAAAAGATGATCTTCTTCAAGGGGTAGATGATGATGAGTATTCAGACATATTCAGACGTTTGTTTCGGGGGAATAATTTGATGCGAATTTGATCAGTGGAAAAATAAAGTAAAATGAAAGAGATAATTCCGAAACTCCCCAAAATGGTTGGAAATCTCGTAAAGGTGGATAATGGCAATTGGATTTATTTGAAAGGGATGAGCTTTGCTAACATGTTAGCTCTACTTTTGTCAAACCTTAAATTTATACTAGTGTAATAGAAGATATTCTTTTATCTATTTTTTTATACGCCTTTTATGATGTCCATGTGACTTAGAATCCATTTATCCTGAGCGTTGTTCAGCGTGATTTAAAAGGGGGATGACAGGCAATGAATAGAACTATCAAACTTTACTCTAAAATAAAAAGCCGCAAATCGGTGAGAAAATTCAAACCAAATTATTCCGCAAAATAAATATTTATAAGGGCAAAGTCGCCTTTTAGTGCCGAAGAGAGCGTGTTATCGTGGAAGGGAGGCGCCTTCGCACATTCGGAGCTTAAATAAATATCAGAAAGACAGAATGCGATGTGAATTATAATTGAGTTGGTTTTGCGTTGTTGTAATTGAGTCAATTATTGTGTACAATTGAATGAAGTAAGTCTCTGTTCTCTATTCAATACCATGAAATCCAGAGATGAAAAGAGATTTTCATGAGCATGAGAATTATGAAAGTGAATAAAAGTGAAATATTCAAGTAAATATGGAAACATGGGCAGTGCGGTATTGTAAGTGAGCTATTACCACCCACTTTTGGATCGTGAGGACAAAAATTAAACTATAGTAAATTAAGTAGTTTACAATAGAAATAAACAAAATAAGTTAATACATACATAACAAAAAAAATAGAAAAAATTTAATAATTCAAATAAAGTAATTTGCTAACAGTAAATACACAAAAGAGGAAAAAACTAAAATATTGCGAAAATTACACCGAGGTTAAGCTCTGAAGAAAGTGACAAATTTCCCGGACGGTGAACGACCAAGGGGATTATTTGGCGCAGTTCTACGCTTGGCTCAGATTATAGTTTTCGACTCCTGTTTGAGCCGAATTTCTTGAGTTAAAGTTCAGTTAATCATGAAGATGAATTGCCTACAAGAAAAAAAGATAAGGAATAATAATTTTAAACTAACTAAAGAATGCAAGAGCCTCTTCAGTTAAGGACTTAAAAATACACATGAAATTACCTTGAAAAGGTATAAATGAGGCCAAAAATAATACACCAAAACCTTAGCCCTTCAAGAAAGGGATTATAAATGAAAAATCACCTCCAAAAGATTAGCCTTAAAAGATAAAGGTTATACACAAAACACTTTTAAGGGGGCACAAAAATATAGTAAGAAAAATATGTACAAGTCATTATAGATAAATATATACAAAGAAACTTTAGAAAACGAGACACACACAATGGAAAGCAAACGAACCTTTATGTTGATGTTTCCGAAACTAGAGAACAGGTTTGGGTTTTAAGTTTGCCCCATCTCGGGTGTTCTAGGCGGCGTGCGGCCAATGGGCGCGCGCGAGGTGGTGGTCAGTTGTCTGAGAGTTTGAAGGTTTGCATTCGGACGATAATTAAATAATTTGCGCGATTGCTGAATTTCGGATGCTTTCCTTTACAGTCATAAAGGCATGATCTTGGATATAATAGAACCATTTAGCGTCGTCGACCAATAGATGGAAAATCCAGATGTTAATGTTGGGAAGAGGCTCCCAATCCAGATAACTTTGTTGGCCAATTTCCTTTTACCTTATCCTCGGCTAATTCCCTTTTACTTCCTCATTGGCCAATTCCTTCTTGTTTCCTCATCGCCAATTACTTCTTTCTTCCATCTCGAGCTGAAGTATCCAATTCTTTCAACACAAAGGCCACGTACTATATTTTGCGTTGCTTAAATAACTAATAATTTCAAGTTGAAAACAGAATAAATTATTTGATGAGGACTCTGGAATATTTAAATGTCAATAACTTTAAATTTAATATAAAAGAAAGATTGTGTGCGGAAAACAAATTACACAGAAGAATGGGATTATAATTTTTGCAAGGACTGATTTAGTCAAAGCCAGAACTTTTCATTAGATAAATGTTGTAGGTAATAAGAATATTTTTATATATTTATATGTAATTTAGCAGCGACCCAACTAGAATCTTCGTTAACATTATTTGTCCTAAGGCAATTTTTAGGAAGGACTTTAACTAGAAGGAAGAAAATGAGAAGGAACCAGTTGAAAAATTGAAAGGGTATAGGTAGAGAAGGAAGGAAAGTGAAGCATGGGGAGGGGACAAGGAAGAAATACTCACAAAAAATTCTCCTTTATTTGTTGGTTCTGAAAGATGTACTGGCTTATTAATATGAAGACACTTGATGTGTAAACGAGGTTGTGTGTGGTCTGTGTATGAATTTCAGAGAAGGGCTAAATAATTTTCTTATTTTTTAAAAATAATTTTCCTACCATTTTATATTTTGATTTGTCATGATATGTCTTGGCATTGACGAAAATCCTTACTCTAAAAGAGACATTATAGTGAGATTTGATTTTGAATTTATCTAATTATATTTGGAGCAACCAAAATTTGACTAAAAAGTCAAGATCCAAATTTATTTCGTTTTTTAGGTGTCATCAAAATGGATCTGAGAATGCATTTCCACGGTATCGAAAGATGAGGTTTGTTCCATAGTCAGGATTATTTTAAAAGTGACGAAAATAGTTTAGAGAGATACTTAAACAACTTTAATCAGTGTATTTCATCAGGTTGTGAATTATTTGTATCTAGTTTCGTAAAAAAAAGATTGATTTAAACGTGAAATCCAGTGTATAAAGACGAACAAATTTATTCACCAAATGAAGTCCTAGTTGAGAATACACGACTCTTTGTAACCTTATAATTGGAATCTCCAATAAATACTTGAACGAATATCTCCCTTGATTCGATGGTTTCAAGTAACTCTTGGCTTTCATTGAACAGAAAAATATAAATTTATTAGTCAGAACTTATATTTCCATCTGAGAATATTTCTTTTGATATACAATTAAAATTAATCAATACTCAGAATATTATTTTAAAACATTTGTGGCATTTATTAAATTATATATATTTTCGATCTGTAGGTATCGCAATACCTACAGCATGATCCTACTTTTGTTTGAACAAAAGTAGGATCAGAGTCTACATAAACGGCTCTATTAAATAGGAAATGCGTCGTCAGAGACAAAGACAAGATCCATCCAATCAAATTCGCTCCGTCTCAAAATGTGTGTGTATGTTGAGGCTTTGCAAATAATCGTCACTATGAGATTCTTAAAAGTTATTTAGATTCAGAAAGTTGAAGAAGGAACAAGTAAAGAAGCTAGTCTGTGTTGCGTGTTTTACTTTTCACATTGCTAGAATAATCATTAAATTTAAGAACTTAGACTGTGCAACTTCTGCACATTTTAATCCGGTTAAATTCCTCTTTTATCATCATCCTCATGCTAGTTCATTCACTGATAATCTATAGTTTCCTCCAATTAATCTTATTTCCTAAATTCACAGACCAGTCATCAAACTCAATTTTTCTACCTCCTGTGACGTCATGGTTCTGATACATTCATCGATTGAAGTATCGACTAAAGATTTGTTTTGTTTACATTTTATTTTCATTTCTTGAAATGTGTTTCACCCATATCGATGTATATTTTATTTACTATATCTAGCAGTTTAGGCTTCCTATTTTATTGCTCATAATTATGTAGCAATAAAGCTCTATTTAACTTCAGTTCCTTGCCGGGTTTTGCATTTAAACATTTATTTTGCAATTATCAATGTTAGAATTTCTAAAAAGCGTTGGTTACATATTTAAATTTTATTATTAGAGCATCGTAATTCTAAAGATCAACGTCAAATATCTTCCCATTCTCCAATAATTTAGGGCTGTTCTGTTCATTTCTTTCCTTTCCTCTGTTGCGATCAAGAGTTAAAAGTTGACCTACACCAAAGTATTCATACTTTCTTTAAGCTCGATCATCAAATCTGATTGCTTTGTCTTTACCGAATTTAGTGCTTATGATTTTCATCTTTGATAAGTTAATTTCAGTATTACTGTGAGAATAACTTGTATTATCTTTGCTATCAGTTGTTATAATTCTTAAGAACTTTAAAGAAATATTACATAGTTTGATAAAACGAAGGAGACTTTTATATTCTCCTTGTTATAATTTTCCTTTTCTCTTTATTTCATACTCCTTTAAAAAAAAGCTTGATGGTTATAGGATCTCCTTATCTCTCTTATGACTTTATCTTATATTCGTACTGATTGAATGGGGATTACAGTTGACGTTGATAAAAGTATGTGTATAATAAGATCCTACTTAAGAAAGATCCTCCTAATTTCTTGTTTCTTAGCTCTCTTCTTACTGAATTGATGTTAGAATTGAAATGTTGAACTAGAAAAACTTTAAAAGACAATAGTCAAATTTTACAATGGAAAATTTTAAAACAAATTAATATAAACATGGGTTAATAATACTTCGTTTAAAAACCCTTGTTGTAAATCAAAGATTCATGGCACTTAGAGTTGTCTCCTAAGATCCTTCTACATATGTATGAGCTGATTTTGTTCCATTGATCCAAACATATTTTCTTCAAATCAGACAAGTTACGCGGATCTCGATTTTGGACCGTGAGTTTCAATTCCCTCCACAGATTTTTGGAGGGACTCAGGTCAAGGGAGTGACCTCACCTTTCCACAATACTACTCCTATCTGTACTGTAAGCGGCCAACTTTTAGCTTGTTTTTGTTGTATGCTTGTGGTCATTGTCTTGTTGAAGTACCTATCCTGGTTTCAAGTTGAGAGAACTAACGCTAGATAATCAATTTCTTTCCAAAATTCCCCGTTATATTTTCCCGTTTATTCTTACTTCGAATACGTTCATTCTTACAATCCCTGATAAGGACAAAATGCCCATACCATGATTGATCCACCATTAAATTTGACTCTAGGGGTCGTATTCCATGACGCATAAGTGGCATACTTTACTTTTTTATCCAAATCCTAATGATAGAATTTCGACGGAATAAATAAATTTTTCTTTCATTCTCAGAACTGTGCCAGTTTTTCTAAATGTTCATTTGCAAACGCCAAAGGAGCTAAACGGCTTTCTTAACAGGTTAAGCATCACCTTTCGGTGCCTAGACGCACTGCAAACGGTCGCTATTTTGGGGCAAATTCACCATTTTTTAAAATTATTTATACCAATGTTTCAATACATTGTATATTTGGTTTATATTTTATACATTAGTAGTAGTCGTTATATATATATATATATATATATATATATATATATATATATATATATATATATATATGTATCAAAGGAAAAAATCTTACCCTATTCTTTTGCGTGCCAATAGCGGAAACACGGCGGTACACAAATTGCAACTCCATATTTTTCGCACCCAATAAGATTTTTGTTTGGTTTATTCCCTGAAGGTTGTCAGTTATCAGGGAAATACCGACCAAGTAACCTTAAATGCTTTGCAATAAGCCGTGGTTGTCTTCCTTCACATGTACTAGGTTCTGATAAATTAGTTGCGTAGTTAGCTATCATATTATTGACTGAGGGTACAGCTGTGAAGGAAGAGCAAATGACATTGCTATGAGATTGATGTTCTTATTCTGGCCATAGCATGAGTCGGAGAACATGCGGAGGTTTCGAAAATGGCCGAGATAAGCTCCAACGACTGTAGTGAAGTAGTGCTGAAGAGCAGAGGCGACCATGTTACTGACCTTACTGTTCTCATACTCCAGCCACGTGTAGAGATTGACGTCATGCCTACTCCGGGATGCTCCTCGGCCACGATGAAGAAAAACACAACTGCCTGGAGTAAGACGTTTGTCCAATGGCAGACTTGGAGACCAACCAGGTTTTGTATTATGTCAAAGCAGGCCGTGATGTATTTCTCACATAATTTAGTATGTTATAAAACTGTAGGGCAAGGCGACGGTGAAGTGTGTATGAGAGAATCCTATTCGGCTTCTTTTCTGAATTTAGGTCAGGATCATTAATGCGAGATTTTACACATGTTGAACACCTATCATTTGCAGGATGTTCAAAGGCCAGGGTGAAATCGTAGATAAAGATACTCTAGTAGAGGGAGTAGGTAATGTGCTCATATTTTGCTGAAGAAGTATTCGATGAATCTTTGCAACGCTAGCTTTTAATTTTCTCCCAGGTGCAACGCGTCGGGCATATTAGCTCGCTCGACAACTGAATGACTGAATGTGACCACGATCCATGAACTTCTTTGCATTAGGTTGGTCATTTCCTATTGAACCCCTACAATTGTCAGGGCGTGCCTTGCCGTGCTCCAGCCAGTACTTCCCAAAAGCTTAGACTGTCTTTATTGACACCTAAGATTAAAATAAAAAGAGAATTTAGATGTCAGATCAGAGAGCTAAGAAACAATCATACTATAAATAATTAAGAATACTGCTGCAGGATCATGCTTGGAAATAAAACATTTTCATCCATCCATCCATCGATCCATCAGTACATCGATCCATCCATCACCCACTGGCTATGAAATATCTTGCTCTGCTCTATTTCATCTTTTTTAGCTGTTATTTGTGTTTTACCTTTTATCTTTTTATTTTATCTGCGTAAAGTGTCATCGAGGGTTTAGAAATGTGCTTTTAAATAAAATGTATTATTATTATCTTAAATAGAAATCATGAAACCAATCTATCCTCTAGGCTACTATTCCTATGCAAATGTTTAAACAGGATTTTTAAATTAATTTAAGTAGGCTATGGACATAAGTGATGATGTTTAATGTAGGCTGACCATTATTCACAAAGCATAGGCTTATCATCATAATTACTTTAGGCTACTTATAATATCTTATGCAAGCCTGATGCATCAGACGCTTTTACGTCGTTTCACTTTGTTTCACCAGTGGTGGAGCTAAATTTGAAATTGAGTAGAAGCATAGGAGTGCAATTTCCTGGCTAATCTTAGGTCACTCTATAAATAAAACCAGATAGGCTCTGACAAGGTAAGTAACAGCCACACCAAAACAACCCATCTATAGGAAATCGTTGAAAATCGTTGTACTTACATAAAATTCTAAGGTAGGAAGGCTGAGAGATGTGATCTTTGCTCTTATCTTCCTTTAAAGCCGAGTACTTCAGAAAAAACATCCATTCGGCGTCTCTTCTCCTCATACTCGACTTGTCGCCTCGTCCGTTTGCAAAGCATGACACCCTTAGGAGACAGTAGAATGGCATCTTGTCTGACCTTATCGTTAGTGAGTTACAACTGTTTCTGCATATATGTCAAATCCGTCTCCGTCAAATTAACAGTAGCACAAGACAAACTATCATGGCTACAAGCTATATTTACGACCAAGCCATTCCCACTATATCTATTCTTCTTCGCTTTACAACGGCCACAGTTGGCAGTCAGGCGATGAGTTTCCGTCCATTTACCGTCATTAAGACAGATCCATCCATTTCATCATATTCCATGACTAAAACTATCTGAATTATCAACTGAATATCCTACTAATATCCAAAACCAAAACACTTTACAAAAAATCCGGCTCCTCAGCTGGTAGCCATCTTGCAAATGGTTGAAGTTAAGCGATTCCATGCTGCATTTTGATTGGTTCTCGGAAGGTAGCGGCTTTTGCTGCCAAAGGAAAGTAGCGTTTAGAGGCTTTTGTTGTCAAAGAAAAGTAGCATTTAGAGGCCTTTGCCTACAAATCGATATTTCAGACCAGGAAAAGAGTGTGATTTACTGGGTTTTGAAGCGAAATCATTTGCTTAACGTATTTTAGGTTCGGAGAGCATTTAATCAACATAGTTATCTAATTTTTTGACCTAGGTAGCGTATCGCTGGATTTGCATCCAAACTCTTCATATAAAATCTGTAGCACTTTCTCTTAGCACATAAAATTTCAAGCCAAACCGTTTCCTTTGCTTGAATCCAGCTTAGCCTTCCCTTTCATCCTAACACTGATTCTTCACTGCTTATTTGTTTTTTAAGGATCTATTTCTTTATGATAATAGTAGGAGTATATCAATAAATAGCTAAATTTTGGCTATTTTTCTGTTCGACTTCCCGTGCCAAAAGTAATCTTATCTGCAAAATGCATAAATTTCTGAAGCAAGTCGAATATTCTGCCATTCATTACTTTGGAGGAATTTGGATTCGAGACACTCTCTGGTTTACTGAAATGCATTATATTTTTAAATTTAGGATCAATTCCTTGTAAAATTTCTTTTATCTTCCAAACTATCAAACAATTTTTAGGCCCGAGAATGTATCGGCAAAGTTTGAATATGCTGAGCCAAAAACTGTTTATCAAAGCATTTTGTTTCAGTAACGATATGTTCAAAAACACTTTCCTAAAACAAAATTAGGAAAAGTAAAGGATTTTTATTTACACCACCACGAAAAGAAAATGTAACTCGTGCAGGCCCGGTGCTCGACCAATTACGTGAAAGAGCAATCATATCATCGTCACTTTTATTACATCTACTATCATGTTATGAAACAGATGATGACTAACCTAAACTATCTGAATCACTGTAATTGTAAATATATTCATCTCCATCAATAATATATAGTATAATTTCAACACTATGCTTCTGTTTTGAGCAGGATTCATAGTGAAGGGGGTTGGAATCAAAGAAATAAACACATCACTGCACACGAATATTTTTCACTCAGTCATATTCTACGGAGGCAAGAAAAATAAAGTGTAGTAGAACACACAAATCTTATTTGCTCACAGTCGTTTTCTTCAGAAACTTCAATATTCATACCCCCCAAAGTTGTCAAAACCTGCCAATTACGTATCCTTTTAAAGCAAAAGTCATAAGTCATTCAGAAAGCTTTGTGACACCTTAAATTTAAGGGAAAATGACATATGTCATCAGCTCCACGCTATGTGGTCATGTGGAGGGATGACATATGACATCATAAGCGCCTAATAGGTTAAGGAGTGCAGTGATTCTTAGTACGAGAAAACCAATCATAAAGATGTATCGTTCTAGAAACTTATAGTATCTTTGCTAAATTCAACTCCACCTGTATCGAAAGCTTCCTGCAGCTATTCAAAGAGTAGTCTGTGGCTTATAACATACTTTTCTAGCAAGTTTTCGAGTTTCACGTTCCCATAACATCTGAGGGCAACCAAAAGGATCCAAAAGATGAATTGAATTACAAGACTTCAGGTATGGATTATGGTAACAATTGAATCAAGAGATACCATAGGCTATACATGGAGCTACCTGTACCGAAAGCCAGACTTATAAAGGGCTAAAAGCATTCACGAAGATCTTGACTGGTCTGTTTGTTTTTCCCATCATAAATATGTTGACGGTACGGTCATCTCGTAAAGAATGATGCTGTAGCCTTAAACGTAGACGGAGGACAGCTTGCCTTTAGTTTAGAATATACTAGATATTCTGAGTGAGGATTAGTATTTAATGAGATTTTGTGTAGAGTTAACCTATTTATATGTATTTATATGAGAGTGTTGTAAGCTGTAGCGTGTCAAATTTAGCTATATTTTTTGCCTGATAAATATTTTGCTTTTTTAATCCATAGGATCTACGTGGGTTGTAAATATCATCAATCTGCGTTTAATAAACTATGTAAATTTCCATTTATAAAAATGTACTGTAAACCTTGCCTCAACTATATATATATATATATATATATATATATATATATTATACATAAAACGAAATGAAGACATGTTTTTGCCCGACCATTTTGCACGTGACAATTATATTTTCGAGTTTACTCAATGAAACGAGTTAGATTTTGGACAAGTCAAAAAAAGCTCACAGTCATATAAAAAATACCCTCTCACAGCATGAATGAATTGAACCAAAAATGGTTATTTGGCTGGATTTATCAAGAGGGATCATATATTTCAATATCTCGTCCGAGGATGCGGACTCGAGACAGCCAACGGAGATCAGAGTGGAAAAGTAACTCCTGGTAACGTGATTCTATCTCTTCACACATTTATAGAAAATACGCATCAACTCTTCGTTGTAGATCATTGATCAAAGCCTTAATTAAAGGGTAAAATGTTGATTTTTGTAAAACAATTTTGGTATTCTTCTGGGGTGAATAGTATCGAGGTAGTCCTTCAAATTTTATGACTGATCCTTTGAGTAAGGTTCGTATCTTGTTTTGAGATACACATTTTCGAGGCTATCTTATTAAAATTGACTTATCCATTCAGTTACCATGGGAGGGTCTTAATTTTTAATTTGCGAAAACTCAAATTATCCATTCATAAAGTTTTTAAACATGTTTTTCTTCTTTTTCTTTTGTTACACTCTCACTAATATTATTTTTTCAATGCAAGTTTAAATATAAAATATTTGTTGAACCTAACCGATTTTTGAGAATCCATGAAGGTTATTATTTGAAACGATAAAATCCTATAATTTTTACTTATTATAGTTCCTATTTTCTGTCAATTTCCTGTTTAATCCCTGCATATACATAGTACCATTAAAAAAGATGAGTGCAATATTTCTATTAAAGCCTCTTCCTTACAATTTTGCTAAATAAAATCTAAGGTTTCTATAAACTATTTATGGATGAAGGTTATGCAAATGTGATGAGTGAAACACAAATTATCAGCAGATAAGAAATTTATTAGAAAAAATAAACTGTCTAAAATAATCCGAACGCTTAGGTTTCATGTAAAAAGTACTGATATTGTATACATAACAACTACTTTGTGTTATTAAGTAATGTCATTCTCTTACCACCGCTCGTCCAGGTAACATAACTACGAAATCTGCCACGCTTCTCTAGGTCAGCGAGCTGATCGTAAAGCTGTGCCACAAAGATGGTCTTTCAACTGATTCCAAGGCAGAGACTGTCAAGAGTTTTGAAAGTGTCGTCCATAATATTTTTTTCGACAGATGACAATAAAGGTTTATGTAAGGTTGGTATCTCAACCGCCGAAGTCAAAGAAAACCTAAAAAAGGAACTCCGAGACAGTACCCAAATTGTGAAGAATGGCTGTTTTAAGATGGTTGTAAGGGTTTCTCGATAGGTTAAAGAGGTTTTACTCATCAATGGCTCCAGACAGCCTATGCCATGTAAGGTGCAGGAAGTCAATCTTCACGTTCAATCACTTACGGTCAAAGCATCAATCACTCCAAAGAGCAAGAAAGTTTGTCTAGAATTATCCAATGAGAACGTTACAGCGACGTATGAAGAAAAAAGCAACGTCCACTTCCGTGACGAAGTTCTTAAAAGATATTTTCTGTTCTGATGTCAGGAAGAATGTTCGTTGCGGAACAGGCAAATGATTGTCTGTCAATTGCACCACAAGGAGAGTGAAGTCTTTTAGAGCTAGTGTCATGATCTTGCGCAGGGCTTCAGAAGAAGGCATTGGGTCATTGTGCGCATATGTATCACAGTCTATCCACAAGAATTCAAGGAATTGCTGGCGCCTCTTGCTTTGTCCCAAATGTGAGCCCCGAAAGCCCAAAATTTCCATTTGCATGCGGGATAATACCAACCGACACACGCCCAATTCGGTCAAGAGCTTCCTAGAGGAGAAGTACCAAAATCACTGTTATTAAGGGGCCTGCACAGTTTTACCAATGTTTTCCACTGAAAAGTTAATCGATAAAAATTCCTATAGAATAATTTTAGTCGAGCGCACGCGATTCTATAAGTTACTATGTTGGTCTATCGGTCGGCGGATCGGATGGTAACCATTTTAGTTTCCAATGAGTTTTTAAAAGTCATGAAAGTCTTAAGGTTAAATGATATGTTTGTTAGTTGGAAATACCTTTGTTAATTATTTTTTTTCCTTTTTCTCTTAAATTTAAAAATAAGAATTAAGAGCACGCGACTTAAGTCTGTTGAATTTTTTCGCTGTCGTTCGGATAATTTTGGACACTTCCTTTTTTTCTGGCAAATTGCTTATCTGTTGCTTACTTTAGTTTTATTCAACCAACTTAACATAACCGCTTTCTATACATAGTTCATACATTTAGGTTGTACTACAACAACTTTATAAAGTTTGAACTTTCTCTGGCAAAAGTTATGGAAGTATTTGTGATAGAAATACAAACGTTTCGATCATTTTGGACGTTATTCTATGTTGTAGGAAACATATATTTAACGTAATATCGAAGATAAAAGGAGTAGAACATTTTGAAAATTATATCGAGTGGTTGTTTTAGAATCATATCAATGAGCCGTTTGTAGGAGACTAAATCAATGAGTTTGGGGTCATTCTATGTATTGGTGATTTGTTTCTCATGGAATTATGTTCTAATGAGTTTTATCAATGTCATGTTTCTTTGAGACAAATTATGGAGATTTACAATCGTTTCATTTTAACCAATACGATATTTTATTTAATTTAAATGTTAACACTATAAATTTAAAGCATTTGATTTTTTTCTCATGTTTCTTAATAATTATTGAATGGACACTTAAATCAAAGTAGCATGACGTTTTTATGAATAGTTTCTTCATCGGATAAAAAGATCAATGGTTACTAGAGCTTTGCTTCTTCTTGGTGATCGTTGGGGATGAAATCCTTGTTTAGAGGAGACAGAGGCTTTTTTAGGAATGGGTTGATCAGTGGAGCTTTGCTTATATAATGAATTTTTCTGCTGCTTAGTATCAAAACCTTGATTCTTTGAGATGGGCAAATAGGATCTTTCCCTCCTATCAAAGTTACTCCGAGGAGACATATGAAGGAAAGTTTTTATTTTCTTCCTTATAATTTTCCCTAAAAATTAGAAAAGTTGTTAGGAGGCTTTTAATCAAATGTTTTATCATTTGAGACCTAAATTATTGGCATGGGTTCATTTTAAGGAGTTAATAAATGGAGTCTTTATTCGAGGGGTTTATTCGTCCTTAAAGTTTAAATCAGATTTTTCTTATCAAATATAAGTCAAGAGTTTTGTTTACTAGATCTTTTCTTATGAGGTTTATAATACGCCTTCCCTTATTAGTTAGAGTTGAAACTGTTTGGTAATTTCGGTGGTAATCGATGAAATACGATAAAGATTCAACAATACAAAGAAAGGAGGAGAGATTTCAAGCTCATTCTTAGTCAGAAAATCAATTGGAAAAATATTATAAACGTGTTTCCAAAAATATGCCAAATTATTACATCCTCTATGGTCTTGAAAGATAAAAAGGCTTGGAATCGGCGCCTCCTATTTTTCCTTTGTAGATGAAATCCTAATGAATGTAAGACCTGATCTAAAGATTTCTCAAAATGTTCACTATTTTTTTCTTTATACTGCCCCTCCCCCCGCTTCCCTTAAATTTGTTCCAAAGTTCATTCCTTTTCATTAATTATGTAGCAAGATATTTTTTTCTGAAATGAGTATTGTAAAAGACTCAATTGGTCGCTAAAATTTAAAAGAATAGACCACAAAGAATGATAAAAAATATCGAGTGAAATTTGTCATGTAAATTGCACGCTGTAAAATTAAGAAGCATCTCATTTCAATGCTGCCATCTTTATACAAGAGTTTTTTCGGGAAATTCTCATCATAGCACTGCTTATGACACTTTGTGGCCTACCTTTATCAAATATTGTGGGCTATTTGTCGTTATATAATCGCCCCACAGCTTGGCATTTCGGTTAAATAGGTTGGCGCTGCGGAGAGACAATCTAATGAAATCCTAAGTTTAATTTACAAGGCAGAGTGTTCAGTTGGTCGCTTAATACAATACGCACTTACAAATCTAACGTAGTGTTGGTTTCTACCTCTCCAGGAAAAGAAAAATCTAAAGCACATTTAGCTATAACTTCTCACTGATTCAGGAAATAGAATTGAACGTATATAAATGTAATACCAAATAATTCCATGTATTGAAAGAGTGTGAGAAGCTATGAATATAATAATAACACTAATATGTAAAAAATATTCCATGTTGTTTTTCCTGGCTTAAAAGTTCTAATGTCCAGTTGTTCTTAATTAATGTATATAAAAGGCTGTAGACTTGAACTTTCTAAAAGCATGGCAGGAAATTGTAAACTTTATAAGCATTGAAATGTTGCAAAATAAGACTTTTAAGGCAACCTTCCAAAACCTTCTAAAATTAATGAGAAATTTCTAGAATTTAGTAGAATTTTATGTTTTCAAAGATACTCAAGAATTATCAAGAACACACCCATGGAATATTACTTCAGAAAAATATATACAGAGAATCATAGACCTGCTATCGTTTCAGCTCTAGCTACCATTGTGAACACTTCGGAAAAGAAATGGCATCAAGTGGTTGCAATACATCTCCAAATGCATTTTGTTATATCTTGAGACAGTTCAGCAAAACAAGTGCCAGAATGTTCGGTGTGACACCATATATCAGGATGTGGACGTGTACAAATCCTACTTAGTTATGCCAATTGTGGAATAAGTTAATACCTGGGCACCGCATTTTACTTGTAAACACTGAAAGAAAACTTTGATTTGTTATTAAAACAAAGTATATTTGCTACCTTTACACAATACTATTAGGGGTGAAACCCCTGACTACTCAAACAACTGCTAATTCTGGATAGTATACCTTTCTAAACGTGGAAGTGGCAAAAAATCACTTACTCTTTCCTATATCGATCTTCCGTTGTCTATTGTACCAGTATCACACAGTGTTAATCCTCCTTTTCATACCCTTCCTGAAAAAAATGTGCCTGACCCCGAAGAAATCAACAATTTTAAACCTGAATAGATCAATGAAGGTATACGTTAAATTGTGAGACATATAGCTATTGAGATAAAGCCATTCTAATCAAACCAAAGAAACCTCAATGACCTTGTCAGAGATCTTGGATTGTCAAAGTTATAAGCTTAGCTTTTATTTTTAGGCTCAGAAAGTAGGAATTGCTGGATGAAGATGAACAAGTGACCACCCAAAGGAAACTCATAAATATTTCACAAGTTTCTTTACTTATCAAGATTGCGATGATTAATTTGGTCTGTTTGATACAATTGGAATTGCATGCAATCCAATTGAGTGGAGGTTGTTCAATGATAGCTCCTCAATAAGTATTAAAGCTGTACTTTTCAAAATTGCAATAATCGCGCATCCTTGCCTTACATAAAATACTCCCATAAAACCTAAATCAACGCTTATTTTCTCTTTCCTCGAAGAGTAATGCCAGATAGCCATTATTAATTAAATCCAAGTAAGAAATAATACGATTCGCTGTCTTTATTTCTTTATCTCTTGCCCAGAGCACTAGTGTCTACAGGAGAATGCCTTTTGATATTACACTAAACAAAAGGTACAGCAATAACTTTATCTCTATATTCCCTACCAGTTTCTACGTTTGGTACGTACAACAAGGCAGAATTAATCTAATTAATGCCTTGTTTAAATTACTTTGTTTATATTAGAATTTAAAAAAAAATTCTTTGTTCATTTAAAAAGGTTTTAAAGGTTATATGTGCAAGAATAAAATTTAGGACGATTATTTTGGGGTATATGCTCCTTTTTAAAAGGTATAATTATATTTACCTTTCATTATACCAAGTCTCATTCTAAAACGATTTCAAAACTCGGCAGACAATTCAAAACTTTTTCAAAGTTCAAACACAGAGTAGGTCGGTGATTTGTAGCAGCTATTGGGTTGAGGAATAAGTTCTTGTGGTTTTATCAAATTTATTCATTACCATTAACAATTTTAGAAAAACTTCTTTTTTAATTGATAACAATATGCAATTTAATCAATAATGTATTCTCGGTTGTTATTTACGACTTCTTCCCAACGTTCAATTAGTTTTTTTTCAATGTCTCTGTAATAAAAATCTCTGGATTTTAACTCGAAGTATTCGTCTAACCAGGTTCTTAATTCCCCATCAGTATTGAAGGAAACGCCGCGCAAATTGTTGGAGATTGATCGGAACATATGGAAATCCGATGGATCCCAGTCTGGCGAATATGGAGGATGCGGCAAGATTTCCTAATTAAGACTTTGGATGGGGTCTTTTGTCATATTCGAAATGTGAGGATGAGCATTGTCGTGTTGCAAAAGTACTCCATAACGTCAATGAGGTCGCTTTTATCGAATAGCTTCGGTGAGTCGATACATTTGTAGAGTTCTGTATTGACAATCTCGTTGTTCGCAAGAAGCTCGCAAAGAATGATGCCGTCACAATCTCACCACACACACAGCATCGTGTCTCGTGGATGAAGTCCTTGCTTTAATCGCGGAAGTGGTTTTTTATTGGGGCTAAGCCATTGTTTTCGATGGTTTATGTTTACAAAAACACAACACTTTTCGCCGCATGTGATGATGCGGTGAAGAAATCTGTCCTCATATTCACGAGCAGCCTTGTAACAAGCAAGCAAACCTGCGGCAATCGTGGAGCGTTGAAGTTTGTTGCTTTCGCTCAAAGTGTGCGGAACCCATGCACCGACTTTATGAACTTTCCCCATTGAATGAAGGTGATTCACTACAGTTTTCTGATCACACGCAAATTGTACAGCCAATTCTCTAGGCAGTTGACGAGGATTGTCATGTCGAAGGTCGTTCAAGTGATTTTTATCCAACTTAATGAGCCGACCAGAACGTTCTTCGTCATTAAAATTGAAATGACCATTTTTGAAACGTGAAAAACACTATTGAGCTGTTTTTTTCTGATAAAGCATTTTCTCCGAAAACAGCATAAATATCGCGACGAGTTTAGGCTACGTTTGCATTGTTCCCGTCTCGATTAAAAATAAATAACAGCAAGTGTCGAAAATGAGCCTTATTTTTAACTTGACATTCCATTTTGAGGGTACAGAACAAAAATTAAATTAACACAACTTTTAAATAAACCACAATGACTTATTACTCAACTTCAAGACGTAGCCTAGTCAAAAGCCTAATAGTCTACGCTGTTAAGAGACGTAGCCTAACCTTTGCAAATTTTTCTCTCATTATTTATTATTATTTCTTAATATGTGCACAAATCACGTCAACAAAACTTAAATCAAAACAACATTAAAAAAACTGCAAGAACTTATTTCTCAACTTAATCGATTGACAAACGAATTTTTTTATGTTCTTCAAGGAGAGAATACTGTATTTATTCATAGATCTTGCAAAGTTCTGAGACCAATTATACAGGGTGATATTCAGGATGGTTATTTTACTCCTTACCACTGACCCTGTCAACCTTTCTTCTCTTTCTTTATTGATTTTAT
Organism: Ceratothoa steindachneri; assembly: GCA_963969495.1. Lineage (NCBI taxonomy): Eukaryota > Metazoa > Arthropoda > Malacostraca > Isopoda > Cymothoidae > Ceratothoa > Ceratothoa steindachneri. Next base: position 146,610,974 of record OZ018331.1, on the reverse strand, counting down.
TTTCCTTTTTTATTCAATACACTTGCACTTAGAAGTCTCCCCTAGAAATAAAATGCTTTGAAATATTGGGAATTAGCAATTAGGATTAAACGCAGATAGAAACAGACAAGCGAAGATAGAAATGGCATTCATAAGAGAAGTAATCCAAGAAGAAAAAAAGAACTAATGTAACACCTAATCTATGAAGAGGCAGATTTGCAAGAATGACGAATCGATGAACAAAATGATGTTGGAAAGACCCAAGTTTTCTGCTAACGGGGCAGTCGCGCTGGTCAAGGAATGTTATTTTTAAACATAAACACGTAAAAGAAAAAACTCATATGTAACGAAAGAAAATTATAGCGAAGGTAAACTGCGTTTAGTATTTTATTTTAGAAAGTTTAGCGCCCTCTTTCCTCCTTTGTTGGGAATATATAGACGTTGAAATAATAGTGGAAGATTTAAAAGTGAAGGAGGGCACCAGTTTCTTTGGGGGCAGTGAAGTGTGGAGAATGTGGCACTCCCACAAGTTCCACCTGTCCTAGGAGCATTGGCCCAAATACCCCTATGTGGAGGGGTAGCTGCGTTCAGACCCCACTGCTTAACTCTACCAATCGCCGTTTTGTCTTTGGTTCTGCTGATAAAAAGAGAAAAGAGGAAATATCAAGTCGGTTAAAGGGGTCAAAACCCCCGAGGGTGGGCACCATTGTGTAATCATCTTCGAAAATCTAATGAATGCTAAATTAGAGCAAAAAGACGTTAGGAACTTCCTAACAAGGGATTCACTTCTCGGGGAACCAACGAGGGCATACCAGAATGTTCATAAATTGACTCTGGGAATGATAGCGGGGAGCTTTTGTGAAACGAAGATGTGTAGAAGATGTGTGGAGCATGCACGATTTTCCTTTAAGTAATCGGGCGTAAAGAGGGGATTGGCAATTCACTCACTCATGGAGAGACCAAAGAGGAAGTAGTACGAGGGTCACAACTCTTAATGATGAGGCGAAAGGAAAGGAATGCGTTATTTTGTACTAATGAAGAAAACAACATGACATGATATAAGTAACGAAGGCATTTGCACGCTGTTGTGAATGTTTAAAAAATGAAATTTGGAATGATCAGTGAAAGTAAGGAAGAAATATTATAATAAGAATCATGTTAACAGTGAATTCAAAGAATGACATATCATACCCAATTAATGGGGGCAGTAAAGTTTTAGGAAAAAATTCCATTAAAAGTAGAACTCACGCTATGCAGATAACATTTTATTAAATAAATATCAGTAGTCAAGAGTAGGAACTAGAAAGTCTCCCTAACCTCTTTCCTTTAGAGGCCATAGAAGAATCACATAATTGTGGTCAATCGAAACGATCTGATTCCTAAGGAATTTGCAATCCAATATCGCAAAGACATTCAAGACTAGAAGTGCAATTAATGCTGCTATCTTCACTCAACCTTTTTTGTTTCCTTAATTGATTAATCAGTTAATAAATAATAAATTATTCCCAAACATTAAAATCTTAGACTCTACTAGACAGAAAACTGAAATGTGTGACAATTTGCATGGTAAAACAGCTGCCTTCCCATCGACTTTGCAGCAGGTTATGTTTTAATACACCCAAAAAGAAGATGCAACTAAATTTTTATAATTGAAGTCTTTGATTGAACACATTTAAAATAATTAAGCATAAAATATTCATTGATTCCTTTTCTAAAATCTGAATATTCGGCATTTTTTTTATGGGCCCCTTTATTTCCGAGTGGGGACCTATGAATAACGAAGAATACGAATCACGGACATTAACGTATGGTAAACGCTTGGAAATCAACCTGTGCCAGAGATCCATCTGACAACTTCCCTCCCCAGTATTGCTTAACTTTGATGTAATCAGAAGTGCAATTTACACTCAACTAGGGTGAAGTATTCAGAACAACTCTGATTCTCTCATTTCCTGCGCAAGACTCATCAATTGAATCAGAACAGAAGGGAAGATCCTCAACCTTTGAATTTCCATTCAAATAGTTATATAGGAATCTCAAATAAACGTTAATTAAGTTATCAAAAGTCTTTTGAAAATAATAATTTTAGTTTTATTCTCGCATCTCTTAAGGTAAGTAGTTCTTAACCACTCGGAATTCATTGTAATTTGAATTCAAAAATATAGACCTTGGACAATCCTTCTCTTTACCTTTACTCACCCTTACGTGGGGTCAGCGTTTCTGACAAGCCTTCACCTATCGCTCTGGTTCCGCGTGTCTTCTCCTGTGAGTCCCTTTCTTTCCAAGTCTTCCCTAATATTTTCCATCCAATGTATTTTTGGCCTTCCACGGTTACCATTACCCTCTACTTCTCTTTGCATCGCGCTCTTTCATACATACTCATTCTCTCGTCTCATCACGTGCAGATACCTCTGTAGTCTTTTTCCTGTCCTTTCTTTGAAATTTATATCGCTTTTATTGTTCCTACTATTCGTTCATTCCGGATCTTAGCCATCCTCGTCAGCCCACAAGTCCACCTTAGCATTTTCATCTCGGTGCCTTTCAGCTTCCTCTCTTGGGTCTTCTTTATTGCCCACGATTCCGCTTCGTATAACAGTGCTGGTCTAACCACTGTCTTATACACTTTCCCCTTTTGTCCTTATGTTAAGGACAAAGTATTTCAGATGTATTCTTCCAATTAATGCATCCCGCTTTGATTCTATGGGCAATCTCAGCGTACAAATCTCCATCACCTTTCACGGTGGATCCTTAGACAATAGTGAAAATATTTTTTTTTATTTTAGAATGTTAAAAAAGTTAGAATGTTATTATTTAATGATTCAAAACCTATTGTAAGAACGTTTTTAAAAGAATAGGCATCAATTAACTTAAACTATTGATCAATATTGTATTTCTAAATCTTTGTGTATTACTTAGGAAACAAGAAACAGTAAAAATAGGTTATTTATTAAATACAATATTTGATACCTATTTAAAATCCTGTTAAAATTCCTTTCGTCTTTAATCCAGAAAATATGTATTCTGATTTTGTATGAAAAATAGCCGTGCAAACGCTTATGATACATCTTCAAAAATAGTTCTTGCTGGTGAATTTTAGTCCATTTTCGTACACCTTTCGCTTTATCATCGACCACAAATTCTATCGCAGATTTAAATTGAAATTTAGGAGGTAGGGGCGAGGGTGGCAATCCATAGTTTGTACCAGTAAAGTTTTTATCATCCACCTATGTTTTGGTAAAGCGATAATCGTTATCGATGTTGTATATTTCGGAAATGACATTGTAGCAAAAATCTCTGGCTTAGCTTAGAATCAGAGTATAAATGCGTCATTTATGGAAATAAACCAGGCAATGGCGTCGCCACTCCCCCCTACGGGGGGGAGCTTGCGCTTCGCTACTAAGATTAAAATTTAAAATCTAAAAAAAAGCAGCCATGGTTAATTTTTTATAAGTTTTCTGAACTTGCCAATTATGAAAATTTTACATGGAACTCTAAACTAAATTTCCGCCCTTTGAAAATATGACGTTGCTAAAATATAGACTTATAGAAAAGATATATAAAAATAAATTTTCTGAAATTGATATTATTATAAAAGAATTATTAAAAAAAACCTTGATAAAAAAACATAAGTCATAACCAAACTAAATGAAATTATTATTTAAATACTCAAAAAAATCCCCTTCTTAAATTATAGAGTTAGTGATGATAACTCCATGAAAATAATGAACCTATTATTGCATAATTCATAATACCTGCTCCCATCATCACCCCATCCACCCTTGATCTTGTCTCGAACGCGATCGTTGGGATTCGTTTCGGCGAGACCAACCTCTCTGTCAGCCATTTTTGTCATACAAAGCCATTCTTCCTTCATCTTTCTATTTTCCACTCTTGAAATCATATTTTTCCGCCCAACACATTTGTTGCTGACAGTTGGGCTGAGGGGCGAGAAACCTTTTTCTCTCATAGACGTTATGGTTATGTTGCGTTTAGCAATGTTTTGGTTACAGATGAGAAGAACTGAAGATTTCTAAAAATGAATTACAAGACATTCATTTAATGGATCATTCGTAACGATTGGTCAAATTAGAATGCAGTTATGGCTGGTTATTTAATATAACCAGTTTTTTAGAATCAAATAATCAGGCCAAAACTCTCTTTTGCATATATGAATTTCCTTCGATGGATCTTAGTTAGAATTCTATGAATATATTATAAAGAGCTAAAATATCTGACATTCTTTGTTCTATCTACTAGATTCTGAATGATAATTTTATTTAGAATCTGTAGTAAGTTAATTCCAGATCTTGTATTAAATCTATGTTTATGAGGTTTACGGATTTCGTTTTCGAGTTCTTATGGCATATAATTAGCAAAATATCTTATTCTTTAATTGGTCGCTCAAAAAAAGAGAGTATTTGTACTTATTAAAGCTTTGCTATTCTAAACTATAGCATCGAGGGAGCCTTTTAAGTAGGACCAATTCCTTTTTGGTCGAGCAGAAAAACTGCCAAGGATTTTCAACTTTCCTTTTTTTTATTTTTATTTAATTTTTAAATCACAAAGAGGATTTTAATTTGTATCTAAAGTAAATTTAATATTGCCTATCTTAACTTTACCATCTTCTTTCTGAACCACATTTTAAGAATATGCTAATGGAGATATGCTTGCCTTTTTTCGCGTCCTAAGTTTCATTACATCTAAAACTATTTCCTACCCATCAAGCTCGAAAATAAGGTTTCAACCTGGTAGACTTACCGAAACCCACGTTACTTTCATAGCCTGCATCCTACCCACCCCCACCATTCAATGTCTCTGTGAGATAAATGACAGAAACTTAAAAGGTTATACTCATATCATTCGAACCAATTAACTTCTTTTCCTCATTCAAGTTCAACCACTCGGATTCTCACACATTTCCTATCCAATTGCGCATCCTTTGGGCATGGAAAATTCCTTCATTTTATTTTTATAATAATAAACTAAAAAACATTATTTATATATTTCAAGAGCGAAATTCGGTAGTTTTTTTATTTTTTTTACAATAAAGAATAAAATTCCTTCTTGTCTGGTATCGTCCAATCGCCGGTTTAAACCTTATGGGAGTGAGACGAGCGAAAAAGTTTAGGGAGGGTTCGATACAAATCCTTTTCGAAAACCTGAGTGGCACTCATTTGAAAAAGTATAAATAAAACAAGAAACATTCTTTTTAAAAATCAAATATATGTGGTCCTTTAAAAGAATTAATAGAACTTGACCTTACGAACTCTCACAATATATTGGAAGCTACAGTTTATAATTTACACACGATAGGCCTTGTTAATATTATATTAATTATTTGTATTTATTGTTGACTTTTAAGATTTTAAGTTAATTTTTTATCGTGATTTCAATACTTATGGTTAATTTTATTTTTTTATTTATTAAAATGTTATGGAATTAATTTTTCATGATATTAGTAGTTGATACGGTTTATACTTCTTGTGCTGTGTGATAGATAGTTTCAAACTTCTTGTGTTGTGTGGTAGTCTGTTCCATACTTAAATCACAAGGTCAAAGAAGGCGAATTATCCAATCTAGATGTTTTGAATTTACACTTCTGTTGCGTCATTACATGGAAGTAGTCTTTGTGTTGTGGCGTTACGAGTGAAGTGCCTTTTCTCTTGCGTCGGTACGATGGAAGTACTCCTCATGGTATGTCATTACGATCTAATTAATCTCTCTGTTGAGTTGTTAAGATGAAAGTGCTGTTTGTATTACGTCGTTACGATGGATATAAATTTTCTGTTGTGTCATTACGAAGGAAATGCTGTTTGTGCTGCGTTGATGCGATGGATGCATTCTTTGTAATGCGTTGCTACGATGGAAGTACTATTATGTTTCGTTTTAAGGATGGACATACTATTTTTAGTGTGTGTGTGTGTGTGTGACAATACCACACACTCAATATAATTTCTTTTGTTGTCCCTTTGAATTTATATATTTATAAAAAGTAAAACTTCAAAGTTCCCTCCACTTGGAAGGCGTTTCCAAGAAGACTTTGCAAAATAATTTCATCTCTTTTGGTAAAGAAGCTTCAGCCTCAAAAGGATGCAATGCGTTCGCTCATCCGAATATTAGTTTATTTCCTTTGAATTTTTTTGTATTCAGACAAATATTAGGCAGATGATAAAATCTAATGAATTAAAGAAATAAAAGGATGCAAAAGGTAGAAGCTACATTAACTATTATAAGGAAGTGGTAAATTTATATTCTGAGGTTTTCAAAAGAATAAGGGCAAATAGGGAATGAAAAAGAACGAATTCTATGCATAACAGATGCCGAGAAAGAGTAAAAGAAAAATCAAGATAATATCCTCAAAGCGGAAGAAAGCGACCTGCGTTTTTGTGGCGTCATATCAGGTAAAGGAGACCCGCGTGTCTTCTGAGCCGTGTGATCAAATCTATTTTACTCTGCTCAGCATTTTTCCACCTTGTCAATTTCATACCACTTCACCAATCTCTTTGAGAACATTGTCTACTAAAGATCTACATGGTGAATAAATTGTCGCCTAAATTTAATATAAAGAAAAACATCACATATAGTCCATTTAACCATATATATATATATATATATATATATGATGAATTAAACCACATTCTTCGAAGACAATTTAATTCAGAACAGTTTCGGTGTCAGTTGAAAAAGGGTGTGAGATACACCGAAACTGTTCTGAATTAAATTGTCTTCGGAGAATGTGGTCTAATTCCTATTGCATTAATTTTCATCATATGTATATATATATATATATATATATATATATATATTTATATATATATGCAGCCTCTGTGTTGAGCAAGTGAGTTCGATCCAGAGCCGGTCCCAAGCCCGAATAAATGGGGAGGGTTGTCTGTCACGAAGGACATCCGAGGCATAAAACAAACGACCCCAAAATGGATGAAATGCTTGAAAACAATATGGGTCTCAGTCAGTGGCAGCCCTTAAATGGGCAGAGGGGACGAAGAATCGCCAGAAGGTTTTAACGTGCACACGACAGTAAAGAGGAGTAGTGGCAAAGGTGTGTAAGGTAAACGTGGGAACGTTGTTGAGGAAGGGCGGAGAAGTGGGGCAGATGTTATTGAGAAGAGAAGTAGATATGTGTTGTATTCAGGAGGGAATGTACAAAGGTCAGGGATGTGCTACCATTGAAGAAAATGAAGACAAATATAAATTGTGGTACAGTGGAAACATGGAGGGAACGAATGGTGTTGGTGTTTTAATGTGTTGAGTTATGGTTGATGATGTTGAATTTAATAGGTTTGATGATCGTATGATGATAGTTAAGGTTGTCATATATTTTCAATATATGCACCACAAGTGGGGAGAGCGGCTTGAGAAAAAGTAGAATTTTGGAATAATTTGGAGGATGAGAATGCAAGAGTTGCCCAGGAAGAGGGTCTTATTAGAACTAGTGATATTAATGTACTCCTATTTCTTTTTGATTTTATGAAATATATTAAAATTTAACTTTAATTCCAATCATATGTTTTCGAACGACGAAGCTTTAATAGAATCAAATATAACTCAATTAAAGAAAGCCAATCTTATAAAAGTATTTGTTTCTTTACTCTGGAAACCGCCCTGTGTCCCTGAGATTTCAGGGCACGACACAACTTGAGAAAACCCGATTAACTTCTTCAGATTTTTCCTTTTGAACATACAATAACTAAGTAGAGGACTTAAAGAAATATATTTTCGGATTAAAATAATCTTTATTCTTCATTTTTTCAATGAGAATTTGATTATTTAATTTAATTATCTCTCTTTATTTTTATTTCAAGTCGACATAATAGAAAATAAGTTTTGTCTGAGATTTGAAAAACATGTTAATTTTAATCATTGCCAACGTCATTAATTAAATAGAAGGGTTAGTATCGTAACAAATATTTAGACCTACTCTTTTTATTCATTTTGTTTATATCTTAGTCCATTGAGTTAAGAAGTTAGATATTGTTAAATAAACAAACCGCACACACAAAACGTTAAAATTTTATAGGAATAGGGACAAGCTGATGAAGAGATTTTGCGTGATTACGAACTTCCGGGGCATTAGAAGTGATATCTGGGAAATTTTCTGTTCTTTGGACCTCGAATTCTAAAGCTGAGGGCCCTTCGGCGTTAATTCCTGCAGGAGGATCGAGGCTATTGTTATCTCTTCCATATTTTCAATCGCTTTAGCTTTCCCAATTTCTTTATAGAGTATTACGCCTTCTTTCATATTAATTATCCCTTTAAATTCCTGAAAAGAATTGCTTGCTGAAGAAGAAAGGTCAAGGATGGTTTTAGGAACTTGGCATAGCTCTTCAACTCTTTGAAAGTATCCGAGATTTCTCCGAGGTTATGGAAGATATAATTACTCATATTGTCCTAAGGAGTTTTCGATGCTTGCCATAGATAAACCGACTATCTCATCTGACCAAAGAGTTTTAATAATTTTCTTAAGTCGAAGTGAAAATAAGGATTTTTTTCCTTTGTATTTGATAGCAATTGTTCTGAATAGAGCGCAATGGAGTCAATAAATTATAGGGAAGGATTTAGCCAGAGATTCCTTCTACTCTACTCATTCACTGTGGGTGACTATTTCATTCTTGCTTTATTGATGGTCTAATGAAAACTATTTACTTAAATTTTGAACGTTTATTTGAGAACTGTATTCGGAATTATAAGCCTTTAGCATTTATTTAATTACTTTTAGTTTTGAGATCAGACTCACTTTGATTATATTTTGGTCTCATTAAGAATTTAGAAACTAACGTATTATGAATTTAAATTAATTTTGTGAAGCATAATTTGAATAGATGTCGTATTTTATTATCTTCCTTGGTTAAATTAAGAGAAAAAAGGACTCATATTTAGGTACGTTCCTATGATTATTGTGTGATAATTTCATTTGATAAGATACTAAGTATTCAGTATCTCTTTACTCTCCTTTGTGTTATTAAATAGTTTATAAACTGTAAAACTTTCTCTTTCTTTCTAGAAAATCCTTGAACTCTGCCTACACGTTTAATGTACCTTCCATTTCCACTAACCTTTGTGGCAATTTGAAGTTTGAGCTTTAATTTATAGATTTGTTTGGCCATTTATGTTTATTCTATATTCACTAATTAGTCATTAAAAGGAAAACTTAATTTTAGGCGTAAATCCATCGTGTTTAAAGATTTAAGAATTCTTAAGAATTTTTGGTCGGTTATTTATCCTCTCTTATTACCCGAGTCAAAGGTGTGCTCTCATTTAGTTTAAAAGAAGAATTTCTTAATGGTTTTTAAATATATATATATATAATTGTTGTGTTTGTCTAATCCTTTCCTTTAATAATTTAAACATCTAAAGTTCTCCTTGATTTTCGTGAAATCAATTACCGGTTCGGTTAATTTCAATCATATACTTGATTCCTAGCGTGTAGGGCATGAAAACAATTCCTATTGTCTGACTACCTAAGTTATTTGACTACGTCTTTTTAATATAACTTCACCCTACTTTCTGTATTCACGAACCCATGTTCACATACCGAATATTTCATTTCGGATTAGCCGATCTCAATATTAATCCTTCTCGTATTCGTAAGGTTGGGTATGTGAATGACTCGGATTAGGAATTGTAACTTTACACAACTGTTCTTGATTGGAGGGGTGGTTTTGCATAAATACGGACCTATTGATGTTTAGGGAGCAAGAAGCCTTAAATTCAATTTCGACTTTGTCTTATTCCTTTAGACTGCAAACTGCGAATCAAGTAGAATCTGCAAATGAGTAAGGGAACTTTATTAGCTTATGCAGCTGTAGGCATCGAAACTCTAAGAATAGTCATTTAACTTTTGCTATATTTGAAATTTCAGGAGTATTTTTGTGGTCACCCTGTATATCTGCATGAAATTATATTCTCTAATTTTGGACAAATCCCCTTTTTTCAACTAGACGTTACTTTTCTGATGACTTTTTTTATCGCTATTCTATGAAATTAAGCTTTGACAATATCAGGGTCAAAATTTAAAGGAGATCTTAGTCAATTTTCATGGCAAATAAACACGCATTTATTTTCCAAATAACGTAGAATTCTTACTTTTTGTCGAGGTTGGACGGTAATTTTGGTCTGCCCTTTTGTCTCAGAGAGCTGGAATTGCGGCTGGCAAATTATGTGCATATTTTAATGATTTATTATTAGTGTGAATATCTGACCTCAAGAGGGCTATATTTGTATAAAATTAGAGAGGAATATTCTCCCGACTATGTTTTTGAATATTAAACAGATGAAAGTCAGTTAATCTATGTCAGAATAACGAGACATAATCGCTCCAGGTTAGGAAAATGAACATAGAGTTAAAAAAAAGGGAAATAAAGTAGGTGAGATTATTAAATTTTAAATTGTGGTTGTCAAGAATGAAAAAAAAACCTCGGTTCTTTTTGACGTTTGTGGTCAATTTCTCAAGGGAAGATATATAAATTTTAGAGCAATGGAGCTTACAAAGGGTGAAGTTTAATTGAGGGAAAGTAACCCATTTTAATGCAAACAATGCGTGTAATAAGTTTGCCTCGCATCTTTACATGACTTGTGTCCGTAAAAGCGAGTCGAGGTGAAACAGCCATTCTTAATTTCCTGGAAGTTGCTTCTTAGGAAAAGAACAGTTGTGTATGCATGAAGAGGAGCATCATCATAGTCTGGCATCTTTCGAATATATATATATATACAAAAGTGTAGTGTACTGGATGATCTGAATAATAATAAACAAATTATAGCCGTGACCTCGTAAGTTGGGATTTTACGATAGGGGCATAAATCAGCTCTCACAAAACACTGTTTAATAGGTGTCGTTTGGGCGATTAAAACTTTTTGGGAATTACAACCTACAGAAAGGCAGAAAACACACACGATAATAAGGAGTGTTTAGAAAATAAGCGAGAGAGGGAGTAAAGTGAATAATTCGATTGATGTTGGCGAAGAATTAAGCTAAATTTGAGGGTTTATTAAAAATGTATGTCAGTTTTATCTGTAATCATTTTTCTACAATAATGATTCTAGTTGTGAGAGGAATCCAAAACATGCGGGTAAAATGTTATGAAATGAATGGATAAGAAATCTTTTAATTGAGTACTAAAGAAAAAAACAAATATTTACAACGAGCACTATTTGATCTACATGAATGAGCTCAAATGGAATTAAAGAACCAAACCGAATTTATGGTTAAAAAGAATGGATTCAATGATGACTTCATTCATGTTACACGACAACTTCACTTTGAATTCAATGATCGATCTTAATTTCATTTCAATACTCTTCAGGTTTCAAAAATAGGGGAACTGTTTAAACCGGGTTTTCGTTTCCTTGGTAAACATCAAATCACTTATTTTGTTTCTGTTATACCGAAGTCACATTGAAGTTTTAGATTTACAAATATAACTTCATCCCATGTTTTGTAACGAATTTGCCTAAATATTCCTGCAGAAACAAACTTGGCGTGCCATTTCTAGGGGAACAGTTGGAAGAACTCTTGAGAACCAAACTATAGTGACAGGAGATACTGCTATTAGGGAAGAAGAGTTGACGATGTGGTCGATTCAGTAGAGACGTTAAAGAAAGTGGGTGAAATTTGTCCCTCATATCAAGTCTCCATTTTGTATCTCCGGAAGTACATTGGTTTTTCCAAACGCAAAGAGTCCCATCGGGATCCCTTACGTGATTAGGAAAGATTGAATTCATTTCCCTAGTTGGGATCCATGAATATAAACAGCGAAGTCACGCAAAGGACAAAATGCAATTTTTCTTTCTCTCTTCTTTTTTAACTCTCCTCGTCTCGACTTTCTCCATCATGTACGCCATATTCAAAATCCTTGGTGTTCGCTATCTCACTAAGTAAGTAAAGAAGCCTCACTTTCTCTCATGTAACAGCTAACCTCTCTATCTTCCACTGCATGGTCTGTACTGTATTTTAGCCGAAACATTCCAGCTTCATTCCATAATAATTCCTTGAAAATTTGGGGATAGCCATCTTCTTGATTGTGGGCTTATTCTTCCTGTTCAACTTTCGAAAGGAGTTACTCTTTTTTGAGGCAAATGAGTCCTTCATAGAGGGAAGAATCGTTCTCAGTGGTTAGTTGTCAAGAGAAAGATAAATTTGGTCAACTCTTGGAGCAGACCATTTACAATGACATACACAAGTTAATGGTGTTACTTGGAGGCCTAGAAAAGCATTAAGACATTAAAGCTGTAAGGTAAATTTTGTAAGGATTCTCAAAATATTTTTATAATTCGATCATAATTATATATAAATGCTATAAAATGTGTTTTCTAAAAAATTAATGAATTAGTATAGCAATTAAAGATGACGTCTTAAAAGACTTCTTTGGCAATTGGACTCAATAAATTTAAAACAAAATCGAAAGATACATTAGATTTGATTAAGAATTATTTAGTAGAGCCCCATATATATATATATATATATATATATATATATAGTAAGAAGGACAAAACGAAGAAGGCGGGTACCATCTTTAATTCCAACGCTTCGGATTAATACAAAACCCATCTTCAATAGCTAAAAACAAATTCCAAATGATTAATCTAAGCCTAAAATCATAAATAACAGCACAAGTTCCAAGTTAAAAACCACAGATCAGAGAAAATCACAAAACGACGTTAAAAATATAAAATGAACGTTACGTGAATGAACAGACAAAATAGTGAGGTAAAGAACAGCAAAATATTTGTAAAGAGATCTACCAATTAAGGACATACAAAGTACATTAAGCAATTGAAATGGAAAAATAGAGAATTGGATACAAACAAGAAAAAACTAAAATATAGACACTGAAGCATTACCTTACATAGTTGGATCACAATGACGAGTGAAAACAGGAAGGAATTCAAAGAATAAATACAGCTTGGTTGAGTTAGAAACAGAGGAAAAGATGACGTGTCCTCATTTAAATTTCGGGGGTTGTATTTAATACAGAGTGATTCTTCAATGTGGACAGATGAAATAGATTTAGCAAATTTTAAGACAGGAAAATCATTTAAGGACACGTCTGTTTTACAATCAATAGCATGTTTCCTAATGGAAGAAAACTCTTTGTTACTTAATATTTTACCGGTTCTATGGCTAATTCCCATGTGAGAACAAAAACGAGACTAAAGAGTACGTACTGTGCTTCCTATATAGGTACCCAACTTACAGCTATAAATTTATTTGCCTAGCTGTAAGTTAGGGACCATTTATGCACTTTGTCTGATTATTAAGGATTTGAAACCCAACGCTTCAAGTGTAACCTCCTAGTCAGTCGTTAATCCCTGTTAACAGTCCTTCAACGGTTCACGTTGAAATAGGTGATTACCCACCCATCAAACACAATATAGGAGTAGTGTATGGTATAGAGTGGTTGTACCACGACAGAAACGTACATGAAATTGAGATATGAACAAAAGTATGACGATTAATGTTAATTGATGATGAACTTTGAAACTGAAATTTACAAATCTCGCAATTACTTGGAAATTTTGCCTTCTACGCCTAATTCAAATCGGTCATGCTTGACAGACCTGCCACGTATTTTATCAATGTAACATTAAAATGCATGCATATGAATTTCTTTGCACACAATGCCCAAATCTTAAATACAAAAACCCTATATGGGCTTTCCACAAATAAATTGTTTGCAATGGTGTGCATTGAACTAAGGTGTCATCAATATTTCTTTATTACACAGGTTTTGCTGAATTCTCTTTGCAACAAGAATTTTCTTGGAGATGTTCAATCAATAGTGGAAGATTTTCCTTCCTACCTTTATTTTTAAATGTATTGTCGGCAAGATGAAGGTGATGCAAAATTACGACAAACCGATCACGACCGATGATCCGAACAAGAATGTGTGTTAGGAGTAACGATACTTGAGGTATCAGTTGTACACTTAACATCGCTTCTGCGTTTATGAAGACAGAGGCGATGTTAGGCGTGCAAGAGATGCCTAAATTATCTTTACACATAGCAATAATTTTAGCATTACAATAGTTTTACCCCAGGTTTAAATAATTTCACCGCCTAATGATTTTCGTAAAAGCAAACTTCGAATTTTATCCTCATGGATGGACAATTTAAATGCAGACCATTCACCCAAAGTTTAATTTTAAAAGATATTCTTAATCAACTGAAATTTAGACCCCGTGAACAGGAACTTTGATCTGTTCTCTAGTACCTATTTTATATTTACTGAATCTGTATATATGCTCAGTATATAACTGAAGATGGTATGATAAACTATTAAAAATCTAATTGTGTTATTGAATATTAATCTCCTAAAAAATCTTAAAGACACACACACACACACACAAGGCGAAACAGAAAAAATAAGACGTTACTCTATTTTATTGATTTCCTTTTCTGTTGTGGTGACTACCACTCACTTTCTATCAAACGCTAGTGGTAAATGCGATTGGGACTCAGTCACACCTCACCAATCAGTGTGGCGACTCTGACTCATGTATAAAAAAATGTATTGAATTTGGCTGAAATAAATAAATGTTTTGGTTACTGGCAAAGTGAGAAAGACTAGTCTACTTAATTTAATGTACAAGGGTCTTTAGAGCATTCGACTTACTGAAATTATCAGTAAAAATACATCTCTCGCGGCCATTTCTATAAGGCCTTGGATTTCGGAACCTTAATTCGAACCCAGCGAGTTTCGACACGAGAAATTTCGCTCAGGAGTAAAATCTCTAATAAATCCAACTGCCAAGTTTCGCGCATGGGAAAAGAGAGGATCGTCCACTTATGTCATCACACATACGGCCAATTTACACATTTTCATTTCTTCATTTAGGCACACACAAAACATCACTCTTTCTTTCTTTGAATCGATATAAGGGGTTTTTAGTACAGCCCTTGACGTTGAGGGGCTGGCTCTTTCATGAGCCACCAAACGGCTGCCAACCGTCATTGCCTGGAAGCAAATACCATTCCCCACACACCTCTTCGGGATCCGTTTCGATTTTCTCTCTAAACTTTATGTTGTTTGTCTTATCCACTTGTTGGGCGTTAAGAAAGTGAAAGTGATGAATGACGAGCAGAAAACGAATAAAGCGAACGCTAAGACTTAATTATTAACGGGGCAATCATGTCGGAAACGTTCCATGCCACCACATATATGAAGACGATGCTTCAAATGTAAGAACCAAATCCAATCGCGTTTAGTTTTTATTTGGTCTTAGGGGAGAAATAATATCAGATATCTTTTATATACTCTTTTGATTGATTCCCATGGCCAATTTTTTTGCTCCCCCTAATACAAAAAATATTAAAAAACTAATTCCCGTTGTATTTAGGGGAATTAAGAAAATTGCGCCCCTTATAAATATCCTTCAAGTGATAAAACGTGGATTAAAACAAAAATTCAAATGAGGAACTGATAATAACTATTTATTCGATTAATTCATTATTAAGTGTTTTTTTGCGATAGAATAAATTGAAAAACTTACATGACTTTATAAAAACCCTCGTTATTCTCACAAATGTTCCATCGAGCAGGTAAATCTCATCAATTTTGCCAAAGATTACATAACTTTCTACCCTACACAAAAAGAGCTAGAAAAGCAGGTTATGGCAGAAGGGTTTAGGTCTTTATCCATAGAAAATGGGACTTTCCAAAAGTTTACTCCGCAAATGAGGCTAATCTTTCACCTATGAACCACAAGCGAGATTTCCGCGGTAAGGAAATACTCAAAAGAGAAAGTGACAAAAAAATTGAAGATGGACGCGGGCATGACACACACCTGACGTCAAGAAGTGCTCCGAATGTGGCTTTGCTCGCTCTGTTTAGATAAATTGCAAATATACAATCACATATATCCCGATCCTTTAGAAATTCCATTGAACGATGGTAATAACCTCTTCCAAAAAGGAAAGAGAAAATCCCTTCAAGGCTCAGCAACAAAAAAAAGAAATGACACGTACGCAACAGGGCGAAAGCTACCATAAGAAAAATACAAGAACAAACAGTAGGGGAACTAATACGGATAACACTGAACAAGAAATCACTCCATTTCATATACAATTTCATGAATATTAGAGTACTCTGAACTTTTTTGAGTACCCTAAACCAGCTATTGATGATAAACTGAAGAAACGAAATGCGGTTCCTAAAAAATCCTCCTTCTTTTAAAGTTTAGGGAATAAATATAGATAAAGAGATCTATGAATGGGATTCACAAAAATAAAAAAGAAAATATAACAGACAAACGCACAGGACTCATTGATAGAAGAAAAAGTCACAAAAGTGAACGAAAGAATAAGAGATTAGTTGATGTTGTGTGAAGAGATTTCGGTTCAAGTACTGCAACAAAAATAGATCATTCTGACCATATAGTCTGGACACATGTGTCGTCTCTAAAACTAAAGAAGGGTTTTGCTATGAGGTGAAAGAATTTAATTGAAGCATACACATGAAAAAGTCAGCACTAGAGTATAATAGACAAAATAATCTATTCTGAAAACGAGAATAAACAAATAAAGATATGTTGATCAAAGGACAGATTCGGGTTTATCATGACGACGTTATCAGTATATTAAGTCAAGAATTTAAGCAATAGAATAGTGGAAACACCAGAAGAAACCCATAAATGTTATAAAACCCTGTAATTGTTAAACCTACTAGAGAAGTGAAATATAGGAAAAAAAAAGAAATGAACCCAACTACTAAAATCAAGCAAAAAAAAGCTAAATTTAACACCTACGAAATTGCCAAGAAGCATAAAACTATAAACATCAAGACAGACAACGCGAAAATAAGAATTAAGTAAGTATTCGCTATACTCTAAAGGGCAAGAAAGCTAAATCACTCAGAGTATAAGGCGAGAAAAAAAAGAAACCAGATAGATGTTTGCTGGCAAGCTGTTACTCTCAAACTGTATTTCTATTAAATTTACCCCTTCCCCATCCCCAATCTATACAACTGACTTCTCTTATCTTTAATAATTAACGATTTCTGGCTGGGTGAAGAAGTAGCCTTTAGAATATTAACTGTATAAGACCTTGGTAAAGGATGTAATTAGCTAAAAACGGATCCAGAGTTTTGTTATAACCGACATTTGTTTTTACTGTCACTCTGTCTTTCCGACTTACTATTTATCTAACTCCTCACATGTGATGGCTTAAACCTACAACCTCTCCTGCAGCACTTAGTTAATGTCTACCTGATTTAGAGCTGCCATACCTAGCCTAATTCTAACTAGAACGTTTACTATAAAAGCCATAGTTGGAAGCCCTGGAGAAAGCATGTTTGAGGAATAGATTTCTGTGGGGGGCAGTGATAGAGTATCCCTGAAATGTGACTTAGCTGAAACCTTGAAGATACGTCCAAGAACATAAAGGGGCAATCAATCGTCTCTCTGTCTGCTGGGAACATA
This sequence comes from Ceratothoa steindachneri, assembly GCA_963969495.1. Lineage (NCBI taxonomy): Eukaryota > Metazoa > Arthropoda > Malacostraca > Isopoda > Cymothoidae > Ceratothoa > Ceratothoa steindachneri. Next base: position 146,593,565 of record OZ018331.1, on the reverse strand, counting down.
TTCGATAACCTACAACTTGAGGAGGCGGCATTGTTAATGAGTCCGTCATAAATCATCGCTCTAGAGAGTGTCACCTTGGTCCATCGATCCATATTTAATAACGTTCATCATCCGAATACTAATCCTTCCCGTCGATGAAAGTGCCTATGGATTTAAAGACCTTCATTAAACTGCCTTATCGCAATCATATTAATTCACAGTAAACGATAACGAGCACTGTAGTTATCCTCCTGCGTGCATACGGATTAATCTACGATCCGATCATTGTAAATGAAATTCGGATCAAAGAGCGCTAATAATGTTCCTAGATTGAAACAAAGCGGTCTATTTATGAGTTTCAAAATCCTTGGAAGACAAATATCCCGTGATAAGCGAATAGTTCTGCTAGAAGTGGGAATCGGCTTGTTTCCTAAAATTTACCCTGTTTTGCAATGGAGGAAGTTTAAAATTTTCGACTAATCTTTTTCCTTCTCAAACATTTTGTTCGATCTCTTCATGAGTTGCATCAAATTTTATCTTTAATTTAATACTTCAATTGCAGGGAATTATTGTACTATATATATTTATTCGTAGATAAGAAGTTGGAATGAAAAAGATCAAACGTCGCCTCTAAGCGTATTCTCCTCTTTAAATAACGTCTATTAAGCGATAATTGAACGTAAAAACGTTAGAGAGCAGATTAAAGAAAATCAAACTCGGACAAATTAGTAGATAAGAAAGAGGAGGAAAATAAATAATCAAAGACGGTTTTTAGAGAAACGAAATTTTGTGTCGTAGATAGAGAATTTTTTTAAGTCGCATTTCGTACACACACTGGCACACACATAATAGGTAAGGTAGTTTCAAATTTCATTAATTTGACCATAGGCATCAAATATTGAGTTTAAAATAAACTCTCTGAAGAGCACACGTATATTGTGTTTCTACGCCCCTCTCGATTTGAAGAGATTTTATGGACTTGAAATTGGTATTAAGATGATGATGTTCACAATGAAATGATTTTAATTGCATTCCTTGACGACATTATGATAGATTTCACCTTTTTAAATGCCAACAAACAGTCCAGAATGGGCTCACCTTGCTTATAAAAACAAGATAATTATTAATTAGTTTAATAAATATTAAGTAACTGCATGCATATGCATATTTTTAATTATTCATTTAGGTGCAGGTTACTTACTACATTCGCAGCTGTCTGGTCCTTTTAACAAGTCTTTGGGACATGCAATTCAGTATATTACAATAGTCTTATAAACTGCTAGGCATAAGGATCACAGCCCTTACAAATTGATTGTAAGGTAATACGCGTCAAATGCCATTATTCCAAAATATTGCTATACCTTCTTGCTAAGAACTTTCAAAGTGTCTTTAATGAGATTAAATAAAAGGTATATTAAGAAGAACACTCATTTAAATCTCTACAAAGACCAATCAAAACAATCAGCTGCTGAGACAGTAACAACTCTTCATCCGATTTACCTGACATTAAGATTAGGAAGTTACTAGTTTTTCCAATAACTAATATTTTAAAGAGGAATAATTTGAGCTTATGAAAGATCTTAAAGCCGTTATATTTTCAGCAGGGACCAAAAAATTACAACGACTGCCCAAAATGTTAGTTTTATCCTCATAAGAAATCGACTCCCGTACCTTGTGCGAGCCACCCTCGCTGCAAGTTATCCCAGACTCGCCAAAAATCTAACGAATTATCGAAAAATTCTGTGATTAGACTCTAATTTATTATTTAATCAAGTCTAAAACTATCACCAGCAAGGGTATCTACAAAGAAATTTAGCACGGATAGACTTTTAGGGAAAATAGTGAAGATTGAGGACTTGAACATATGGAGAGGTTATAAAGACCTAGCTAGTTCTTCTATGACTATTAGGGTGGAGGTAGGAAAGTACCTCACCCCCTATCCCCCACTTTAAAAATCCATTTCAAACAATAGAGAGTAATTTTGTTGTAAAAACCTTTTATGATTTTCAAAGCCTCTATTAGCTAGACACGTAAACTTTTACTTACAAGTGATTAAAGGTTTAGTGAGCGAAGTTTTTCTTCATAGCGTTTGTACCAAAGTTCTTGTATCAGTTTACTCACCCTGCATTGTACTCATTCTAACATTTCCACATATTTACTAAATCACAGAAGGCATAATTTAAACGTATTCCCAATATCTGGTCGCACTATTGATGTATATCAGAGTAACATTATGTTTCTAGACTTATGAGAGAAGTTCTGTGCAATTTATCCTAGCATTCGATTTGGTTGTTTCTGTAGCTTCCACGCATTGCGTGGACACTTAGAAATCCCCTGAATTTACGACCCCAAGATCCTTTACATTTTGGTATGTTTAATTTCATTTGCCTACTCAAAAATGTTGTTTAGATTTCACTGCAGTTCCACAATATTGCATTTAGTTGCAGCAATATTTCTTATCTTGTTGTCGTTCACAAACTTAAGAAATTTTACTATTTAACCCGTTTTCGAGATCGTTTATATATATTATAAAAAATAATCAGCCAAAAACATAGCTATAGGGGATCCCACTGGTTCCTCGGGCTCAGTTTCTGTTTATTCTATTTATGACTACCCTCTGTGAGCGATGGGTGAGCCATTGTTTAATCTACTTGCGAACTTTCATTCCCTAATTGAATGGTTTTAATTTGAAATAAGAGCCTCTACTGCTGTACTTTATAAGCGCTTTTTATGAAAGTACAGTAAATTATATCTTATAATATGGTATTGTCGTAGATGTAAACCATTAGGTAGAAAATCCCCATGAATATTAAAAAGTGAAATAAAAATTTGTGAAATATTCTTATGATCTAATATTAGATTGGTGAGAAATTAATGTCGTATTTGAATATTGCTTATGATAGAGCTTTAAATATACTGGTTATATTATCTAATATTATGTTGTTAAGAAATTAATGTCGCATTTGAATATTGGTTATGATAAAAAACTTAATTTAATTTATTCCAATACTAATATGAATTAACAAGATGTCATTTAATTTATGTCATTTTAGGAGACATAAAAATCTATGATCGATTTGTTAAAAAATGTCAAACTTTAATGCAAAATCTTTAGAGATAACTGTAATAATGCTGACCCTTTAATTAAGTTGTAGCAATTGGAACCTGTGCCTTTATTAAACATGCAAATCCTCGAAAATTTCTTAGCTAGTCCAATATTAGCTAAATATGTGATGTTTTGATGCCACATCAATTGCCGTTTGAACAACGTTAAAACAGTTCAATATCACTTGTTATCTTACCTAACTATACATATATATTTATAATAAAAAATATAACCTTTAAAAGAAGATCTTCAACAAAACCGCCCGTTTACTGTCCAACAACCGTACGCTGTCCTTTTACAATGCTCGCCCACACACGGCAATTGCGATCCAAGAATAACTTATTGATTTAGGTGTGAAAGTTCTTCTTTTTATTCTTTATGCACCGAGATCTCATCAAGTTATTTCCATTTATTTAATTTAGTACAACATCACCTGAATTACTCTGATATGTAGGTAGAAAACGATAACAAATCATACCTCCATCGAAAACAAATGAACTTTTCAAGAAAAGAGGAATCCACTGCTTTACTAAATGATGAGAAAACATTGCCAATAATGACTTAAAATATTCTGCCAGATATATGTTTATTTTAGTATATTAAAATGATTTTACCCTACTTTAAAATCAAAGACAGTAATGGCGTGGCCCCACGAGACAGGTGAGACAAAGAGACAATAATTGACAGAGGTTGGAAAGTTTACCCTCATCCTCCATCACTTTTACAAAACTCCCTTTTACCATCTTTTTTGATCTTTAAAACTTACTGAGGCTCTAAAGCTACAATTTGTAGATAAAGAGTTGTACCAATGTTTATATTTCATCTAAACCAGCGAATATTTCTTAATTAAAGCATCCACGGACTAAAAGTAAACTATACATAAGCTACAATCTAGGAAAAGGAACCTGGAGAGGCTTCCTGGTGAGTAATAAACCACCTTGTTGAAAAATTCAAATAAAGAGTTCAAGAGCATCTGAGTTTCAAGAACGATTGCACATTACACTCCAAAGACCCCCATACAGATGGTTTTGGAGATGATGCAGAAAACTTTTACTTCTGGTGATTCGCTTTCATACTCATCGGTAGAATGGGGATTTTCTTCGCCACAAACGTGAACATTCTTTCCTGTTGACTCTTCCATTGATATGAGATGTGGTCTTATCACTGAAAATGAGACTTTCATCGAGATCACCTGCGTCAAGTTTCTCTTGCCTATAACACAGAATTGTTTGCGCTTTCACTTGTCATTTGCCTTATTATGGAGTTTCGCAAGAGATTCCCAAGACGAACCCACCCGACCATCTCTTCAGATGGTAGTGGTAGTCGAGATATTTTTACTATGCAGAGACAGCCTACGTCTTTGAACTTTGTCTGTCATGTACATATCTTCATTGCTGTCCGTTGTTTTTACCGAATTATATCCAAACTAAACACTGCACAGTGTTTTTTGGCGGTGTTAGAGCATACTCTAAAGAAACAAAACTTTTTCCAGTAAATCGTTTTTCTATATTTGAAAAGATAAAGACATTAGACAAAATTTTGACGTTAGTCCACAAATGCCAAAAAAGTTTAGCTCAATCGAGCGAGAATTTTTAAGGTTATTACATGCTGTACTAAAATAATTTTTTTAGAAATTTTCTGTAAGTAATATATTTAATAAAATATGTATTTAAGGAAAGTAATGGCAGCTTATTAGTTTTAATTTTACCATGCCATTAATAGCATTCATGAGCCTTTCATATGTGAAAAATTAAAGTGATCACTCACCGGTTATCAGAGAATTGATAATTCAACGAAAAACGATGGTTGCATAAGTTATAGGTAATATTGTAATCTTTTAAACTCACAAATAGTGATATGTTACTCATAATTTTATGCTAAGTAAAATCCATCCCAATTTTTTCAGTTAATCTATGAGTTAGGGTTAAAAAAATGGTAAGGGAATTATGATCCTTGTCAAAATAGGGGTATTAAACAGAACTACGGTTTTTAATAGCGTCTGCTCTTGCCATTATTTACTTTCTTTATGTAATAAGATAAAATTTTGTCTTACCAAATAGAGATGTGCGAAAGAATTGTCTTCTTGTCGATCTATGGTAAGATATGGAGGATCTTGGCTTTTCTAGAGCCCGACAAATAACACGAGAGAGGGGCGACTAATTGGACATAAAGGCCATGGATCGATTGAAATGTGCCCTCAAATTCTGAGTGAGACTTTTAAAAGAAGCGCTACGTTTCATGTCTCGTGACGCTGATCGCAATCGCTTGTAAACCAGACTTATCGAAAGTTGAATGCTGTGTTGGCTCTTAAGGTTCACCCAAGAGTAGTGAAACGAACACTCATTTTTAATTGGATTTTAGTTGATGTCGCTTTGAATCTATTCTATATAGGTGCTATAGTTCTAAATTAAGAGGTAGAATGAAATAAAAAAATGAAACATTGCGGAGCCGACAAGAGGGCGACTACTGCAAAACTGAGATTACTATTATGTTGCGCCATCCATCTTTAGCCCATGGACCTAACCTATCGCCCAGGTCCATTATGCCTCGAAACTTTTACAAATGGGGAGAGAAAGGGTGCATACCACGCCTTCCTCACAAAATTGAAAGGTGCCTCTCATGCTTTCATGTTTTGGCTCCGGTGGAGATAAATACCTTGCCAACTCGGGGATAGAACAGGCCGAAGCTTGTACGTCTGGCCGCAGCGCCCTTGAGTTTGGCTTTTGGTTAAAACTCCGCCACCAGCACAAAATACTATCCAGGTACGCGGAACCTTTAATAAATCGGGATTTCTGATCGAAAGGCTGCCTAGCATCTTTGAGTCAGCCACTAATAGAAGCAAATTGTCTTACAGACACGTACTATTTTCTTATAAAATACGTTGACGGGAAACCGTATGCTTAGGAATGTCGTTAGAAGCACTAAAGAGAATGTGTTTAAGAAAAGAATCAGTAAATATTACTTTAAAATATATCATCACAGAAACGAGTTTTGTAGAAATTTCTTGTATCTTTCAATTTAAACTATTTGATATATTTTGCCTCAAATTGGAGAAATGTCCTTTGAGAAAGTTCACTCTTTTTACTAAATTTATTGATAGACACATACACGACACCTTTAATGTATATTTATTCATAGCACACTGACCTTTCTTCATTGACCCGGATCAGATCTGATTAGAATAAAATAAAGCTCACTATCCTCTAGATCATGGGTGGGCAAGCTTTTTACTAGAGAAAGAAAAATTGTGGCCCTTTTCATTTATTTACCATCAATGAGACTTCTGCTGTTGCCTCACTGATAACATAATTTATAACAGGTTGTATACAATGCAGTTGCTATATAAAATAAATTGGAGATACATTTATTTAGTTTCCTTAAGTTAAGCATTTGGCTTCGCGTGCTGGTAGAAGTCGTTGGCGTGCCACGTTTGACACGCGTGCCAAGTTTGGCACGCGTGCCAAAGGTTCCCCACCCCTGCTCTAGATAAATGTGAATACAAAATGTGGGTGGTAACATTATCAGATTAGAGATTTTTAAAAGTTTAGGTGGATTTTTTCTAATAAATGTTCAAAAGTTCAAACTGTGAAAGAAAGTTAATCAGTCGACAGAGGAATAGGTGCTTGCTTCTAATGCTCTAGTCTGGTTAGTTCAAGAATTAAAAATTCGAATTTTTCGACGTTCAAATATATTAAAGTTCAAGATAAAAGAAGAAGAATAATAAATAATTATGATAGCAAACAAAAATTACACACAATGCTAATAGTATAAATAGTTAGAGTGCAACAACAACGGTAAAAAACTAAACGGTTGATATAAATAACAATGCCCCCCCAAAATACGGACATTGAAAATAGTTTGAAGATTAAAAGATATTCAAACTATAACGTAATTCATATTCATTAACTAATTTGTTTAATAATTAATAATGCTTCGGTTATTATTGGCGTCTGTTCTTTTTGTGGTGATGCAGTTGGACCTTATTAGGCAATGTTATAAATTGTTATACATTGGTGAACCCAATGCATAACGGATATAGACGGATCATCATTTTCTTCTTTATTTAAACTTATGTGCTTTTCTATAAATATATACATATACGCATCTACTTGTTACCTGTTAACTATCTAGATTTTAACTCGAAGTATTCGTCTAACCAGGTTCTTAATTCCCCATCAGTATTGAAGAAAACGCCGCGCAAATTGTTGGAGAGCGATCGGAACATATGAAAATCCGATGGAGCCAAGTCTGGCGAATAGGGAGGATGCGGCAAGATTTCTTAATTAAGCGTTTGGATTAGGTCTTTTGTCACATTGGCAATGTGAGAACAAGCATTGTCATGTTGGAAAAGGACTCCATAACGTCGATGAGGTCGCTTTTCTCTAATAGCTTCGGCGAGTCAATACATTTGTTGAACGTAGAGTTCTGTATTGACAATCTCGTTGTTCGCAAGGAGCTCGTAAAGCATGATGCTGTCACAATCTCACTACACACACAGCATCGTCTCTCGTGGATGAAGTCCATGCTTTAATTGCGGAAGTGTTTTTTTATTGGGGCTAAGCCATTGTTTTCGATGGCTTATGTTTACATAAACACAACACTTTTCGTCGCCTGTGATGATGCGGTGAAGAAATCTGTCTTCATATCCATGGGTAGCCTTGTGACAAGAAAGCAAACCTGCGGCAATCGTGCAGCGTTGAAGTTTGTTGCTTTCGCTCAAAGCGAGCGGAACCCATGCCCTGACTTTTTGAACTTTCCTCAATGAATGAAGCTGATTTACTACAGTTTTCTGATCACACGCAAATTGTACAGCCAATTCTCTAGTCGATTGACGAGGATTTTCATGTCAAAGGTCGTTCAAGTGATCTTCATCCAACATAATGAGCCGACCAGAACGTTCTTCGTCATTAAGATTGAAATGACCATTTTTGAAACGTGAAAATCACCATTGAGCTGTTTTTTTCTGATAAAGCATTTTCTCCGTAAACAGCACAAACATCGCGACGAGCTTAGGCTACGTTTGCATTGTTCCCGTCTCGATTGAAAATGAATAACATCAAGTGTCGAGAATGCGCCTTTCTTTCAACATGACATTCCATTTTGAGGGTACAAAACAATAATTAAATTAACACAACTTTTAAATAAACCGCAATGACTTATTACTCAACTTCAAGACGTAGCCTAGGGAAAAGCCTAATAGTCTACGCTATTAAGAGACGTAGCCTAACCTTTGCAAATTTTGCCCTGATTATTTATTATTATTTCTTAATATGTGCACAAATCACGTCGCAAAACTTAAATCAACACAACATTAAAAAAACCGCAAGAACTTATTTCTCAACTTAATCGATTGACAAACGAATTTTTTTCCGTTCCTCAAGGAGAGACTACTGTATTTATTCATAGATCTTGCAAAGTTCTGAGACCAATTATACAGGGTGATATTTAGGATGTTTATTTTACTCCTTACCACTGACCCTGTCAACCTTTCTTCTCTTTCTTTATTGATTTTATTTTCCTTTTTTATTCAATACACTTGCATTTAGAAGTCTCCCCTAGAAATAAAATGCTTTGAAATATTGGGAATTAGCAATTAGGATTAAACGCAGATAGAAACAGACAAGCGAAGATAAAAAAGGCATTCATGAGAGAAGTGATCCCAGAAGAAAAAAAGAACTAATGAAACACCAAATCTATGAAGAGGCAGATTTGTAAGAATGACGAATCGATGAACAAAATGATGTTGGAAAAACCCAAGTTTTCTGCTACCGAGACATTCGCGCTGGTCAAGGAATGTTATTTTTAAACATAAACACGTAAAAGAAAAAAATCGTATGTAACGAAAGAAAATTATAGCGAAGGTAAACTGCGTTTAGAATTTTATTTTAGAAAGTTTAGCGCCCTCTTTCCTCCTTTGTTAGGAATATATAGACGTTGAAATAATAGTGGAAGATCTAAAAGTGAAGGAGGGCACCAGTTTCTTTGGGGGCAGTTAAGTCTGGAGAATGTGGCACTCCCACAAGTTCCACCTGTCCTAGGAGCATTGGCCCAAATACCCCTATGTGGAGGGGTAGCTGCGCTCAGACCCCACTGCTTTACTCTACCAATCGCAGTTTTGTCTTTGGTTCTGCTGATAAAAAGAGAAAAGAGGAAATATCAAGTCAGTTAAAGGGGTCAAAACCCCCGAGGGTGGGCACCATTGTGTAATCATCTTCGAAAATATAATGAATGCTAAATTAGAGCAAAAAGACGTTAGGAACTTCCTAACAAGGGATTCACTTCTCGGGGAACCAACTAGAGCATAGCTTGAATGTTCATGAGTTGACTCTGGGAATGATAGCGGGGAGCTTTTGTGAAACGAAGATGTGTAGAAGATGTGTGGATCGTGCACGATTTTCCTGTAAGTAATCGGGCGTAAAGAGAGGATTGGCAATTCACTCACTCATGGAGAGACCAGAGAGAAATTAGTACGAGGGTCACAACTCTTAATGATGAGGCGAAAGGAAAGGAATGCGATATTTTGTACTAATGAAGAAAACAACATGACATGATATAAGTAACAAAGGCATTTGCACGCTGTTGTAAATGTTTAAAAAATGAAATTTAGAATGATGAGTGAAAGTAAGGAAGAAATATTATAATAAGAATCATGTTAACAGTGAATTCAAAGAATGACATATCATACCCAATTAATGGGGGCAGTAAAGTTTTAGGAAACAGTTCCATTAAAATGTGGAACTCACGCTATGCAGATAACATTTTATTAAATAAATATCAGTACTCAAGAGTAGGAACTTGAAAGTCTCCCTAACCTCTTTCCTTTAGACGCCATAGAAGAATCACATAATTGTGGTCAATCGAAACGATCTGATTCCTAAGGAATTTGCAATCCAATATCGCAAAGACATTCAAGACTAGAAGTGCAATTAATGCTGCTATCTTCACTCAACCTTTTTTGTTTCTTTAATTAATTAATCAGTTAATAAATGATAAATTATTATCCCCAAACATTAAAATCTTAGACTCTACTAGACAGAAAACTGAAATGTGTGACAATTTGCATGGTAAAACAGCTGCCTTCCCATCGACCTTGCAGCAGGTTATGTTTTAATCCTTTCAAAAAGAAAAAAAGAAGCTGCAACCAAATTTTTATAATTGAAGTCTTTGATTGAACACATTTAAAATAATTAAGCATAAAATATTCATTGATTCCTTTTCTAAAATCTGAATATTCAGCATTTTTTTTATGGGCCCCTTTATTTCCGAGTGGGGACCTATAAATTAACGAAGAATACGAATCACGGACATTAACGTATGGTAAACGCTTGGAAATCAACCTGTGCCAGAGATTTATCTGACAACTTCCCTCCCCAGTATTGCTTAACTTAGATGTAATCAGAAGTGCAATTTACACTCAACTAGGGTGAAGTAATCAGAACAACTCTGATTCTCTCATTTCCTGCGCAAGACTCATCAATTGAATCAGAACAGAAGGGAAGATCCTCAACCTTTGAATTTCCATTCCAATATTTATATAAGAATCTCAAATAAACCTTAATTAAGTTAGCAAAAGTCTTTTGAAAATAATAATTCTAGTTTTATTCTCGCATCTCTTAAGGTAAGTAGTTCTTAACCACTCGGAATTCATTGTAATTTGAATTCGAAAATACAGACCTTGGACAATCCTTCTCTTCACCTTTACTCACCTTTACGTGGGGTGAGCGTTTCTGACAAGCCTTCACCTATCGCTCTGGTTCCGCGTGTCTTCTCCTGTGAGTCCCTTTCTTTCCAAGTCTTCCCTAATATTTTCCCTCCAATGTCTTTTCGGCCTTCCACGGTTACCATTACCCTCTACTTCTCTTTTCATCGCGCTCTTTCATACATACTCATTCTCTCGTCTCATCACGTGCAGATACCTCTGTAGTCTTTTTCCTGTCCTTTCTTTGAAATATATATCGCTTTTATTGTTCCTCCTATTCGTTCATTCCGGATCTTAGCCATCCTCGTCAGCCCACAAGTCCACCTTAGCATTTTCATCTCGGTGCCTTTCAGCATCCTCTCTTGGGTCTTCTTTATTTCCTCAAGTTTCCACTCCGTATAACAGTGCTGGTCTAACCACTGTCTTATACACTTTTCCCTTTGTCCTTATGTTAAGGACAAAGTATTTCAGATGTATTCTTCCAATTAATGCATCCCGCTTTGATTCTATGGGCAATCTCAGCGTACAAATCTCCATCACCTTTCACGGTGGATCCTTAGACAATAGTGACAATATTTTTTTTTATTTTAGAATGTTAAAAAAGTTAGAATGTTATTATTTAATGATTCAAAAACTATTGTAAGAACGTTTTTAGAAGAATAGGCATCAATTAACTTAAACTATTGATCAATATTGTATTTCTAAATCTTTGTGTATTACTTAGGAAACAAGAAACAGTAAAAATAGGTTATTTATAAAATACAATATTTGATACCTATTTAAAATCCCGTTAAACTTCCTTTCGTCTTTAATCCAGAAAATATGTATTCTTATTTTGTATGAAAAATAGCCGTGCAAACGCTTATGATACATCTTCAAAAAGAGTTCTTTCTGGTGAATTTTAGTCCATTTTCGTAAACCTTTCGCTTTATCATCGACCACAAATTCTATCGCAGATTCAAATTGAAATTTAGGAGGTAGGGGCGAGGGTGGCAATCCATAGTTTGTACCAGTAAAGTTTTTAGCATCCACCTATGTTTTGGTAAGGCGAGAATCGTTATCGATTTTGTATATTTCAGAAATGACATTGTAGCAAAAATCTCTGGCTTAGCTTAGAATCAGAGTATAAATGCGTCATTTATGGAAATAAACCAGGCAATGGCGTCGCCACTCCTCCCTACGGGGGGGGAGCTTGCGCTTCGCTACTAAGATTAAAATTTAAAATCTAAAAAAAAGCAGCCATGGTTAATTTTTTATATATTTTCTGAGCTTGCCAATTATAATAATTTTACATGGAACTCTAAACTAAATTTCCGCCCTTTCAAAATATGACGTTGCTAAAATATAGAATTATAGAAAAGATATATAAAAATAAATTTTCTGAAATTGATATTATTATAAAAGAATTATTAGAAATAACCTTGATAAAAAAAACCTAAGTCATAACCAAACTAAATGAAATTATTATTTAAATACTCAAAAAAATCCCCTTCTTAAATTATAGTTAGTGATGATAACTCCATGAAAATAATTACCTATTATTGCATAATTCATAATACCTGCCCCCATCATCACCCCATCCACCATTGATCTTGTCTCGAACGCGATCGTTGGGATTCGTTTCGGCGAGACCAACCTCTCTGTCAGCCATTTTTGTCATACAAAGCCATTCTTCCTTCATCTTTCTATTTTCCACTCTTGAAATCATATTTTTCCGCCCAGCACATTTGTTGCTGACAGTTGGGCTGAGGGGCGAGAAACCTTTTTCTCTCATAGACGTTATGGTTATGTTGCGTTTAGCAATGTTTTGGTTACAGATGAGAAGAACTGAAGATTTCTAAAAATGAATTACAAGACATTCATTTAATGGATCATTCGTAACGATTGGTCAAATTAGAATGCAGTTATGGCTGGTTATTAAATATAACCAGTTTTTTAGAATCAAATAATCAGGCTAAAACTCACTTTTGCATATATGAGTTTCCTTCTATGAATATATTATAAAGAGCTAAAATATCTGACATTCTATGTTCTATCTACTAGATTCTGAATGATAATTTTATTTAGAATCTGTAGTAAGTTAATTCCAGATCTTGTATGAAATCTAAGTTTATGAGGTTTACGGATTTCGTTTTCGAGTTCTTAGGGCATATAATTAGAAAAATATCTTATTCTTTAATTGGTCGCTCGAAAAAAAGAGAATATTTGTACATTTTAAAGCTTTGTTCTTTTGAACTATAGCATCGAGGGAGTCTTTTAAGTAGGACCAATTCCTTTTTGGTCGAGCTGAAAAACTGCCAAGGATTTTCAACTTTCCTTTTTTTCATTTTCATTTAATTTATAAATCACAAAAAGGATTTTAATATGTATCTAAAGTAAATTTAATATTGCCTATCTTAACTTTACCATCTTCTTTCTGAACCACATTTTAAGAATATGCTAATGGAGATATGCTTGCCTTTTTTCGCGTCCTAAGTTTCATTACATCTAAAACTATTTCCCAACCATTAAGCTCGAAAATAAGGTCTCAACCTGGTAGACTTACCTAAACCCACGTTACTTTCATCGCCTGCTCCCCCCCCACCATTCAATGTCTCTGTGAGAAAAATGACAGACACTTAAAAAGTTATACTCACATCATTCAAACCAATCAACTTCTTTTCCTCATTCAAGTTCAACCACTAGGATTCTCACACATTTCCTATCCAATTGCGCATCCTTTGGGCATGGAAAATTCCTTCATTTTATTTTTATAATAATAAACTAAAAAACATTATTTATATATTTCAAGAGCGAAATTTTGCAGTTTTTTTAATTTTTTAACGATAACGAATAAAATTCCTTCTTCTCTGGTATCGTCCAATCGCCGGTTTAAACCTTATGGGAGTGAGACGAGCGAAAAAGTTTAGGGAGGGTTCGATACAAATCCTTTTCGAAAACCTGAGTGGCACTCATTTGAAAAAGTATAAGTAAAACAAGGAATATTCCTTTTAAAAATCAAATATATGTGGTCCTTCAAAAGAATTAATAGAACTTGACCTTACGAACTCTCACAATATATTGGAAACTACAGTTTATAATTTACACTCGGTAGGCCTTGTTAATATTATATTAATTATTTGCATTTATTGTTGACTTTTAAGATTTTAAGTTAATTTTTTATCGTGATTTAATACTTATGGTTAATTTTATTTTTTTATTTATTAAAATGTTATGGAATTAATTTTTCATGATATTAGTAGTTGATACGGTTTATACTTCTTGTGCTGTGTGATAGATAGTTTCAAACTTCTTGTGTTGTGTGGTAGTCTGTTCCATACTTAAATCACAAGGTCAAAGAAGGCGAATTATCCAATCTAGATGTTTTGAATTTACACTTCTGTTGCGTCATTACATGGAAGTAGTCTTTGTGTTGTGGCGTTACGAGTGAAGTGCTTTTTCTCTTGCGTCGGTACGATGGAAGTACTCCTCATGGTATGTCATTACGATCTAATTACTCTCTCTGTTGAGTTGTTAAGATGAAAGTGCTGTTTGTATTACGTCGTTACGATGGATATAAACTTTCTGTTGTGTCATTACGAAGGAAATGCTGTTTGTGCTGGGTTGATGCGATGGATGCATTCTTTGTGATGCGTTGCTACGATGGAAGTACTATTATGTTTCGTTTTAAGGGTAGACATACTATTTGTAGTGTGTGTGTGTGTGTGTGTGTGACAATACCACACACTCAATATAATTTCTTTTGTTTTCCCTTTGAATTTATATATTTATAAAAAGTAAAACTTCAAAGTTCCCTCCACTTGGAAGGCGTTTCCAAGAAGACTTTTCAAAATAATTTCATCTCTTTTGGTAAAGAAGCTTCAGCCTCAAAAGGATGCAAAGCGTTCGCTCATCCGAATATTAGTTTATTTCCTTTGAATTTTTTTGTATTCAGACAAATATTAGGCAGATGATAAAATCTAATGAATTAAAGAAATAAAAGGATGCAAAAGGTAGAAGCTACATTAACTATTATAAGGAAGTGGTAAATTTATATTCTGAGGTTTTCAAAAGAATAAGGTCAAATAGGGAATGAAAAAGAACGAATTCTATGCATAACAGATGCCGAGAAAGAGTAAAAGAAAAATCAAGATAATATCCTCAAAGCGAAAGTAGGCGACCTGCGTTTTTGTGGCGTCATATCAGGTAAAGGAGACCCACGTGTCTTCTGAGCCGTGTGATCAAATCTATTTTACTCTGCTAAGCATTTTTCCAACTTGTCAATTTCATACCACTTCACCAATCTCTTTGAGAACATTGTCTACTAAAGATCTACATGGTGAATAAATTGTCGCCTAAATTTAATATAAAGAAAAACATCACATATCGTCCATTTAACCATATATATATATATATATATATATATATATATATATATATATATATATATATATATATATGATGAATTAAACCACATTCTTCGAAGACAATTTAATTCAGAACAGTTTCGGTGTCAGTTGAAAAAGGGTGTGAGATACACCGAAACTGTTCTGAATTAAATTGTCTTCGGAGAATGTGGTGTAATTCCTATTGCATTAATTTTCATCATATATATATATATATATATATATATATATATATATATATATGCAGCCTCTGTGTTAAGCAAGTGAGTTCGATCCAGAGCTGGTCCCAAGCCCGAATAAATGGGGAGGGTTGTCTGTCACGAAGGACATCCGAGGCATAAAACGAACGACCCAAAAATGGATGAAATGCTTGAAAACAATATGGGTCTCAGTCAGTAGCAGCCCTTAAGTGGGCAGAGGGGACGAAGAATCGCCAGAAGGTTTGAATGTGCCCCCAACAGTAGAGAGGGAGTAGTGGCAAAGGTGTGTAAGGTAAACGTGGGAACGTTGTTGAGGAAGGGCGGAGAAGTGGTGCAGATGTTATTTAGGAGAGAAGTAGATATGTGTTGTATTCAGGAGGTAATGTACAAAGGTCAGGGATGTGCTACCATTAAAGAAAATGAAGACAAATATAAATTGTGGTACAGTGGAAACATGGAGGGAACGAATGGTGTTGGTGTTTTAATGTGTTGAGGTATGGTTGATGATGTTGAATTTAATAGGTTTGATGATCGTATGATGATAGTTAAGGTTGTCATATATTTTCAATAAATGCACCACAAGTGGGGAGAGTGGCTTAAGAAAAAGTAGAATTTTGGAATAATTTGGAGGATGAGAATGTAAGAGTTGCCCAGGAAGAGGGTCTTATTAGAACTGGTGATATTAATGTTCACAGTGGAAAAGGCGGGGTTGGATTTGAGGACCTAATGGGATGTTATGGTTTTGGAGAGGAGAATAATGAGAGATATGGTGTAATAGCAATGTGCACAAATCATGAGTTAAGAATTTTAAGCACTTATTCTAAAAGGACCGAGAAAAATGTTTAACCTACAAGAGTGGAGGATACGAAATACAGGTTGATTTAATAATGATAAGAAAGACAGCAGGATGCTGGGGGAAGACTGCAAGGCAATACCTGGAGAAGCGTGTCTGACACAGCACAGAACGGTAAGAGCGGATTTAAGAATGAAAGATTTTAAAAAGAATGGAGGAGATGGAGGTTGGAAAATGAAGAAAAGAAACAGGCATTTGAATCAGAGTTTGAGGAACTTAGAAATGGTGGAGCTGGAAGTTGGGGAAAAATCTGCTGGACAATATAGTTAAAACAGCAGAACACACATGCGGTGTAAGATCTGGGTTAAAGAGGCAGAGAAAGGGAAACTTGCTGATGGTATGAGGGGGTGCAAAAGGCAATTAAAGAAAATAAAATACTTTTTAAACAATGGCAGCGATCTGATATTGTAAGATATAAAGAACAGTACAAGGAAGCAAAGAGAGAAGCTAGGAGACAGGTGACAAGAGCCAAAAGGATAGCAAGGCAAACGTTTAGTGAGAACCTAAACACAGTTGCTGGCAATAATTAAATGTTTAGAATTGCAAGACAAATGAAGAAAGACAAAAAGGATGTAAAAGGTTTTAGCTTCATAAAAAAACAGTGATAGTAATATAAATGTTGAGGAGAAACAAGTGGAACAAAGATGGGGGACTTAGTTTGAAGAACTTTGGAATGTAGAAAATGATAACCAACTAGGGACCAGAACCCTACAGAGGGGCCAATACAAGAAGGGAGGCTGAAGTTGCCCTAAATAGTATAAAAGCTACCAAAGCATCAGGACCATCAAGTGTTACTCTCTGTTTGTTTAAAAACGCAGGGAGAGAGGGCATCAGATAGGTAACAGCAGAGAATAAAGAAGAAGTGGAATGAATGTTTGTAGAATGGAAGAAGGCAATGCAGGGAGCAGGATTGAGCAGGTTGTTAGCTTATAAAGAATGGGTGGTTGTATTTAATTCAGAGATTTTTCAATGCGGAAACTGGATAGAGATTAGCAAAATATAAGAACTCGTTTCGTTTCCAATGTATTGCGTGTTTCCTGATGTAAGAATACACTTTATTACTTAATGTTTCTCAGGTCTAAAGCTAATGCCCATGTGAGAAACGAACCGCGCCTGAAGTGAACGTACAGTTCTTTCTATATAAGTTCCCTTCTTACTGCTTGGGACCTATAATATATATATATATATATATATATATATATATATATATATATATATATATATATATATATATAGATATAGTGTGTAAAATTGACCGCAAAGGATTGCCAACCACTTGTTAATTCACACTAAATTCATTCTTTAATTTAAGCTCGCATGAATTTGTACTCCCATTTCTTCTTGATTTTATGAAATATATTAAACTTTAACCTTAATTTCAATCATATGTTTTCAAACCACGAAGCTTTAATAGAATCAAATATAGCTCAATTAAAGGAAGCCCATCTTATAAAAGTATTTGTTTCTTTACTCTGGAAACCGCCCTGTGTCCCTGAGATTTCAGGCCACGACACAACTTGAGAAAACCCGATTAACTTCTTCAGATTTTTCCTTTTGAACATACAATAACTAAGTAGAGGACTTAAAGAAATTGATTTTCGGATTAAAATAATCTTTAATCTTCATTTTTTTAATGAGAATTTTATTATTTAATTCAATCATTTCTCTTTATTTTTATTTCAAGTCGACATAATAGAAAATAAGTTTTGTTGGAATTTGAAAAACATATTTATTTTAATCATTGCCAACGTCATTAATTTTGTAAGATGGGTTAGTATCGCAACAAATATTTAGACCTACTCTTTTTATTTAAGCTTGTTTATATCTTAGTCCATTGAGTTAAGAACTTAGATATTGTTAAATAAACAAACCACACACACAAAACGTTAAAATTTTATAGGAATAGGGACAGGCTGATGAAGAGATTTTGCCTTATTACTAACTACCTAGGCATTACAAGTGATATCCGAAGAATTTTCTGATCTTTGGACCTCGAATCCTAAAGCTGAGGGCCCTGCGGCGTTAATTCCTGCAGGAGGATCGACGCTATTGTTATTTCTTCCATATTTTTAATTTCTTCAGCTTCCCCAATTTCTTTACAGAGTATTACCCCTTCTTTCATATTAATTATACCATTAAATTCCTGAAAAGAATTGCTTGCTGAGAAAAAAAGGTCGAGGATGGTTTGAGGAACTCGGAAAAGCTATTTAACTCTTTGAAGGTATCCGAGATTTCTCCGAGGTTATGGAAGATATAATTACTTATATTGTCCTGAGGAGTTGTCGATACTTGCCAGAGATAAATCGACTATCTCATCTGACCAAAGAGTTTTAATATTTTTCTTAAGTCGAAGTGAAAATAAGGAGTTTTTTCCCTTCGAATTTTATAGGAATTGTTCGATAAATTATAGGGAAGGATTTAGCCAGAGATTTCTTCTACTCTACTCATTCACTGTGGGTGACTACTTCATTCTTGCTTTATTGATGGTTTAATGAAAACTATTTCCTTAAATTTTAAACGTTTATATGAGAGCTGTATTCAGAATTGTAAGCCTTTAGCATTTATTTAATTACTTTTTGTTTTGAGATCAGACTCACTTTGATTATATTTTGGTCTCATTAAGAATTTAGAAACTAACGTATTATGAATTTAAATTCATTTTGTAAAGCATAATTTGAATAGATGTCCTTTTTTACTATCTTCCTTGGTTAAATTAAGAGAAAAAAGGACTCATATTTAGGTACGTTCCTATGATTATTTTGTGATAATTCCATTTGATAACATACTAAGTATTCAGTATCTATTTACTCTCCTTTGTGTTATTAAATAGTATATAAACTGTAAAACTTTCTCTTTCCTTCTAGAAAATCCTTGAACTCTGCCTACACGTTTAATGTACCTTCCATTTCCACTAACCTTTGTGGCAATTTGAAGTTTGGGCTCTAATTTATAGATTTGTTTGGCCATTTGTGTTTATTCTAAAATCACTAATTAATCTTTACAAGGAAAACTTAATTTTAGGCGTAAATCCATCGTGTTTAAAGATTTAAGAATTCTTAAGAATTTTTGGTCGGTTATTTATCCTCTCTTATTACCCAAGTCAAAGGTTGGCTTATCATTTAGTTTAAAAGAAGAATTTCTAAATGGTGTTTAAATATATATATATATATATATATATATATATATATATATATATATATATAATTGTTGTGTTTGTCTAGCCCTTGCCTTTAACAATTTAAACATCTAAAGGTCTCTTTGATTTTCGTAAAATCAATTACCGGTTCGGTTAATTTCAGTCATATACTTGATTCCCAGCGTGTAGGGTATGAAAACAATTCCTATTGTCTGACTACCTAAGTTAATTGCCTACGTTTTTTTAATATAACTTTACCCTACTTTCTTTATTTACGAACCCATGTTCACATACCGAATATTTCATTTCGGATTAGCCGATCTCAATATTAATCCTTCTTTTCGTATTCGTAAGGTTGGGTATGTGAATGACCCGGATTAGGAATTGTAACTTTACACAACTGATCTTGATTGGAGGGTTTGTTTTTCCTTAAATACGGACCTATTGATGTTTAGGGAGCAAGAAGCCTTAAATTCAATTTCGTCTTTGTCTTATTCCTTTAGACTGACAACTGTGGATCAAGTAGAATCTGCAAATGAGGAAGGGACCTTTATTAGCTTATGCAGCTGTAGGCATCAAAACTCTAAGAATAGTCATTTAACTTTTGCTATATTTGAAATTTCAGGAGTATTTTTGTGGTCACCCTGTATATCTGCATGGATTTATAGTTTTCTCATTTGGGACAAATCCCTTTTTTCAATTACACGTTACTTTTCTCATGACTTTTTTTTATCGCTGTTCTATGAAATTAATCTTTGACAATATCAGAGTCAAAATTTAAAGGAGATCTTAGTCAATTTTCATGGCAAATAAACGCGCATTTATTTTCAAAATAACGTAGAATTCTTACTTTTTGTCGGGGTTGAACGGTAATTTTGGTCTTCCCTTTTGTCTCAGAGAGCTGGAATTGCGGCTGGCAAATTATGTGCATATTTTAATGATTTATTATTAGTGTGAATATCTGACCTCAAGAGGGCTATATTTGTAAGAAATTAGAGGGGAATATTCTCCAGACTATGTCTTTGAATATTAAATAGATGAAAGTCAGTTAATCTTTGTCAGAATAACGAGACATAATCGCTGCAGGTTAGGAAAATGAAAATAGAGTTAAAAAAAGAGTTAAAAATAGAGTTAAATTGTGGTTGTCAAGAATGAAAAAAAACCTCGGTTCTTTTTGACGTTTGTGGTCAATTTCTCAAGGGAAGATATATAAATTTTAGAGCAATGGAGCTTACATAGGGTGAAGTTTAATTGAGGGAAAGTAACCCATTTTAATGCAAACAATGCGTGTAATAAGTTTGCCTCGCATCTTTACACGACTTGTGTCCGTAAAAGCGAGTCGAGGAGAAACAGCCATTCTTAATTTCCTGGAAGTTGCTTCTTAGGAAAAGAACAATTGTGTATGCATGAAGAGGAGCATCATCATAGTCTGGCATCTTTCGAATATATATATATATATACAAAAGTGTAGTGTACTGGATGATCTGAATAATAATAACCACATTATAGCCGTGACCTCGTAAGTTGGGATTTTACGATAGGGGCATAAATCAGCTCTCACAAAACACTGTTTAATAGATGTCGTTTGGGCGATTACAAACTTTTTGGGAATTACAACCTACAGAAAGGCAGAAAACACACACGATAATAAGGAGTGTTTAGAAAATAAGCGAGAGAGGGAGTAAAGTGAATAATTCGATTGATGTTGGCGAAGAATTAAGCTAAATTTGAGGGTTTATTAAAAATGTATGTCAGTTTTATCTGTAATCATTTTTCTACAATAATGATTCTAGTTGTGAGAGGAATCCAAAACATGCGGGTAAAATGTTATGAAATGAATGGATAAGAAATCTTTTAATTGAGTACTAAAGAAAAAAACAAATATTTACAACGAGCACTATTTGATCTACATGAATGAGCTCAAATGGAATTAAAGAACCAAACCGAATTTATGGTTAAAAAGAATGGATTCAATGATGACTTCATTCATGTTACACGACAACTTCACTTTGAATTCAATGATCGATCTTAATTTCATTTCAATACATTCTTCAGGTTTCAAAAATAGGGGAACTGTTTAAACCGGGTTTTCGTTTCCTTGGTAAACATCAAATCACTTATTTTGTTTCTGTTATACCGAAGTCACATTGAAGTTTTAGATTTACAAATATAACTTCATCCCATGTTTTGTAACGAATTTGCCTAAATATTCCTGCAGAAACAAACTTGGCGTGCCATTTCTAGGGGAACAGTTGGAAGAACTCTTGAGAACCAAACTATAGTGACAGGAGATACTGCTATTAGGGAAGAAGAGTTGACGATGTGGTCGATTCAGTAGAGACGTTAAAGAAAGTGGGTGAAATTTGTCCCTCATATCAAGTCTCCATTTTGTATCTCCGGAAGTACATTGGTTTTTCCAAACGCAAAGAGTCCCATCGGGATCCCTTACGTGATTAGGAAAGATTGAATTCATTTCCCTAGTTGGGATCCATGAATATAAACAGCGAAGTCACGCAAAGGACAAAATGCAATTTTTCTTTCTCTCTTCTTTTTTAACTCTCCTCGTCTCGACTTTCTCCATCGTGTACGCCATATTCAAAATCCTTGGTGTTCGCAATCTCACTAAGTAAGTAAAGAAGCCTCACTTTCTCTCATGTAACAGCTAACCTCTCTATCTTACACTGCATGGTCTGTACTTTATATTAGCAGAAACATTCCAGCTTCATTCTATAATAGTTCCTTGAAAATTTGGAGATAGCCATCTTCTTGAATGTGGGCTTATTCTTCCTGTTCAACTTTCGAAAGGAGTTCCTCTTTTTTGAGGCAAATGAGTCACTCATAGAGGGAAGAATCGTTCTCAGTGGTTAGTTGTCAAGAGAAAGATAAATTTAGTCAACAATGGAGCAGACCATTTACAATGACATACACAAGTTAATGGTGTTACTTGGAGGCCTAGAAAAGCATTAAGACATTAAAGCTGTAAGGTAAATTTTGTAAGGATTCTCAAAATATTTTTATAATTCGATCATAATCATAAATAAATGCTATAAAATGTGTTTTCTAAAAAATTAATGAATTAGTATAGCAATTAAAGATGACGTCTTAAAAGACTTCTTTGGCAATTGGACTCAATAAATTTAAAACAAAATCGAAAGATACATTAGATTTGATTAAGAATTATTTAGTAGAGCCCCATATATATATATATATATATATATATATATAGTAAGAAGGACAAAACGAAGAAGGCGGGTACCATCTTTAATTCCAACGCTTCGGATTAATACAAAACCCATCTTCAATAGCTAAAAACAAATTCCAAATGAGTAATCTAAGCCTAAAATCATAAATAACAGCACAAGTTCCAAGTTAAAAACCACAGATCAGAGAAAATCACAAAACGACGTTAAAAATATAAAATGAACGTTACGTGAATGAACAGACAAAATAGTGAGGTAAAGAACAGCAAAATATTTGTAAAGAGATCTACCAATTAAGGACATACAAAGTACATTAAGCAATTGAAATGGAAAAATAGAGAATTGGATACAAACAAGGAAAAACTAAAATATAGACACTGAAGCATTACCTAACATAGTTGGATCACAATGACGAGTGAAAACAGGAAGGAATTCAAAGAATAAATACAGCTTGGTTGAGTTATAAACAGAGGAAAAGATGACGTGTCCTCATTTAAATTTCGGGGGTTGTATTTAATACAGAGTGATTCTTCAATGTGGACAGATGAAATAGATTTAGCAAATTTTAAGACAGGAAAATCATTTAAGGACACGTCTGTTTTACAATCAATAGCATGTTTCCTAATGGAAGAAAACTCTTTGTTACTTAATATTTTACCGGTTCTATGGCTAATTCCCATGTGAGAACAAAAACGAGACTAAAGAGTACGTACTGTGCTTCCTATATAGGTACCCAACTTACAGCTATAAATTTATTTGCCCTAGCTGTAAGTTAGGCACCATTTATGCACTTTGTCTGATTATTAAGGATTTGAAACCCAACGCTTCAAGTGTAACCTCCTAGTCAGTCGTTAATCCCTGTTAACAGTCCTTCAACGGTTCGCGTTGAAATAGGTGATTACCCACCCATCAAACACAATATAGAAGTAGTGTATGGTATAGAGTGGTTGTACCACGACAGAAACGTACATGAAATTGAGATATGAACAAAAGTATGACGATTAATGTTAATTGATAATGAACTTTGAAACTGAAATTTACAAATCTCGCAATTACTTGGAAATTTTGCCTTCTACGCCTAATTCAAATCGGTCATGCTTGACAGACCTGCCACGTATTTTATCAATGTAACATTAAAATGCATGCATATGAATTTCTTTGCACACAATGCCCAAATCTTAAATACAAAAACCCTATATGGGCTTTCCACAAATAAATTGTTTGCAATGGTGTGCATTGAACTAAGGTGTCATCAATATTTCTTAATTACACAGGTTTTGCTGAATTCTCTTTGCAACAAGAATTTTCTTGGAGATGTTCAATCAATGGTGGAAGATTTTCCTTCCTACCTTTATTTTTAAATGTATTGTCGGCAAGATGAAGGTGATGCAAAATTACGACAAACCGATCACGACCGATGATCCGAACAAGAATGTGTGTTAGGAGTAACGATACTTGAGGTATCAGTTGTACACTTAACATCGCTTCTGCGTTTATGAAGACAGAGGCGATGTTAGGCGTGCAAGAGATGCCTAAATTATCTTTACACATAGCAATAATTTTAGCATTACAATAGTTTTACCCCAGGTTTAAATAATTTCACCGCCTAATGATTTTCGTAAAAGCAAACTTCGAATTTTATCCTCATGGATGGACAATTTAAAGGCAGACCATTCACCCAAAGTTTAATTTTAAAAGATATTCTTAATTAACTGAAATTTACACCCCCTGAACAGAAACTTTGATCTGTTCTCTAGTACCTATTTTATATTTACTGAATCTGTATATATGCTCAGTATATAACTGAAGATGGTATGATAAACTATTAAAAATCTAATTGTGTTATTGAATATTAATCTCCTACAAAATCTTAAAGACACACACACACACACACACACACAAGGCGAAACAGAAAAAATAAGACGTTACTCTATTTTATTGATTTCCTTTTCTGTTGTGGTGACTACCACTCACTTCCTATTAAACGCTAGTGGTAAATGCGATTGGGACTCAGTCACACCTCACCAATCAGTGTGGCGACTCTGACTCATGTATAAAAAAATGTATTGAATTTGGCTGAAATAAATAAATGTTTTGGTTACTGGCAAAGTGAGAAAGACTAGTCTACTTAATTTAATGTACAAGGGTCTTTAGAGCATTCGACTTACTGAAATTATCAGTAAAAATACATCTCTCGCGGCCATTTCTATAAGGCCTTGGATTTCGATACCTTAATTGGAACCCAGCGAGTTTCGACACGAGAAATTTCGCTCAGGAGTAAAATATCAAATAAATCCAACTGCCAAGTTTCGCGAATGGGAAAAGAGAGTATCCTCCACTTATGTCATCACACATACGGCAAATTTACACATTTTTATTTCTTCATTTAGGCACACACAAAGCATCAGTCTTTTTTTCTTGGAATCGATATAAGGGGTTTTTAGTACAGCCCCTGACGTTGAGGGGCTGGCTCTTTCATGAGCCACCAAACGGCCGCCAACCGTCATTGCCTGGAAGCAAATACCGTTCCCCACACACCTCTTCGGGATCCGTTTCGATTTTCTCTCTAAACTTTATGTTGTTTGTCTTATCCACTTGTTGGGCGTTCAGAAAGTGAAAGTGATGAATGACGAGCAGAAAATGAATAAAGCGAACGCTAAGACTTACATATTAACCGGGCAATCATGTCGGAAACGTTCCCTGCCACCACATATATGAAGACGATGCTTCAACTGTAAGAACCAAATCCAATCGCGTTTAGTTTTTATTTGGTCTTAGGGAAGAAATAATATCAGATATCTTTTATATACTCTTTTGATTGATTCCCATGGCCAATTTTTTTGCTCCCCCTAATACAAAAAATATTAAAAAACTAATTTCCCGTTTTATTTAGGGGAATTAAGAAAATTGGGCCCCTTATAAATATCCTTCAAGGGATAAAACGTGATGATTAAAACAAAAATTTAAATGAGGAACTGATAATAACTATTTATTCGATTAATTCATTATTAAGTGTTTTTTTGCGATAGAATAAATTGAAAAACTTACATGACTTTATAAAAACCCTCGTTATTCTCACAAATGTTCCATCAAGCAGGTAAATCTCATCAATTTTGCAGAAGATTACATAACTTTCTACCCTACGCAAAAAGAGCTCGACAAGCAGGTCATGGCAGAAGGGTTTAGGTCATTATCCATAGAAAATGGGACTTTCCCAATGTTAACTCCGCAAATGAGGCTAATCTTTCGCCTATGAACCAAAAGCGAGATTCCCGCGGTAAGGAAATACTCAAAAGAGGAAGTGACAGAAAAATCGAAGATGGACGCGGGCATGACACAAACCTGACGTCAAGAAGTGCTCCGAATGTGGCTTTGCTCGCTCTGTTTAGAGAAATTGCAAATATACAATCACATATATCCCGATCTTTTAGAAATTCCATTGAACGATGGTAATAACCTCTTCCAAAAAGGAAAGAGAACCCTGAAAAGAATGAAAATCCCTTCAAGGCTCAGCAACAAGAAAAAGGAATGACACGTACGCAACAGAGCGAAAGCTACCATACGAAAAATACAAGAACAAACAGTAGGGGAACTAATACGGATAACACTGGACAAGAAATCACTCCATTTCATATACAATTTCATGAATATTAGAGTACTCTGAACTTCTTGAGTACCCTAAACCAGCTATTGATGATAAACGGAAGAAACGAAATGTGGTTCCTAAAATATCCTCCTTCTTTTAAAGTTTAGGGAATAAATATAGATAAGGAGATCTATGAATGGGATTCACAAAAATAAAAAAGAAAATATAACAGACAGACGCACAGGACTCATTGATAGAAGAAAAAGTCACAAAAGTGAACGAAAGAATAAGAGATTAGTTGATGTTGTGTGAAGAGATTTCGGTTCAAGTACTGCAACAAAAATAGATCATTCTGACCATATAGTCTGGACACATGTGTCGTCTCTAAAACTAAAGAAGGGTTTTGCTATGAGGTAAAAGAATTTAATTGAAGCATACACATGAACAAGTCAGCACTAGAGTATAATAGACAAAATAATCTATTCTGAAAACGAGAATAAACAAATAAAGATATGTTGATCAAAGGACAGATTCGGGTTTATCATGACGACGTTATCAGTATATTAAGTCAAGAATTTAAGCAATAGAATAGTGGAAACACCAGAAGAAACCCATAAATGTTATAAAACCCTGTAATTGTTAAACCTACTAGAGAAGTGAAATATAGGAAAAAAAAAGAAATGAACCCAACTACTAAAATCAAGCAAAAAAAGCTAAATTTAACACCTACGAAATTGCGAAGAAGCATAAAACTAGAAACATCAAGACAGACAACGCGAAACTAAGAATAAGGTAAGTATTCGCTATACTCTAGAGGGCAAGAAAGCTAAATCACTCAGAGTATAAGGCGAGAAAAAAAAAGAAACTAGATAGATGTTTGCTGGCAAGCTGTTACTCTCAAACTGTATTTCTATTAAATTTCCCCCTTCCCCATCCCCAATCTATACAACTGACTTCTCTTATCTTTAATAATCAACGATTTCTGGCTGGGTGAAGAAGTAGCCTTTAGGATATTAACTGTATAAGACCTTGGTAAAGGATGTAATTAGCTAAAAACGGATCCAGAGTTTTGTTATAACCGACATTTGTTTTTACTGTCACTCTGTCTTTCCGACTTACTATTTATCTAACTCCTCACATGTGATGGCTTAAACCTACAACCTCTCCTGCACCACTTAGTTAATGTCTACCTGATTTAGAGCTGCCATTATAGCCTAATTCTAACTAGAACGTTTACTATAAAAAGCCATAGTTGGAAGCCCTGGAGAAAGCATGTTTGAGGAATAGATTTATGTGGGGGGCAGTGATAGAGCATCCTTGAAATGGGCCTTAGCTGCAACCTTGAAGACACGTCCAAGAACATAAAGGGGCAATCAATCGTTTCTCTGTCTGCTGGAAACATATTCGATAACCTACAACTTGAGGAGGAGGCATTGTTAATGAGTCCGTCATAAATCATCGCTCTAGAGAGTGTCACCTTGGTCCATCGATCCATATTTAATAACGTTCATCATTCAAATACTAATCCTTCCCGTCGATGAAAGTGCCTATGGATTTAAAGACCTTCATTAAACTGCCTTATCGCAATCATATTAATTCACAGTAAACGATAACGAGCACTGTATTTATCCTCTTGCGTGCATACGGATTAATCTACGATCCGATCATTGCAATTGAAATTCGGATCAAAGAGCGCTAATAATGTTCCTAGATTGAAACAAAGCGATCTATTTATAAGTATTAAAATCCTTGGAAGACAAATATCCCGTGATAAGCTAATAGTTCTGCTAGAAGTGGGAATCGGCTTGTTTTCTAAAATTTACCCTCTTTTGCAATGGAGGCAGTTTACAATTTTCGACTAATCTTTTTCCTTCTCAAACATTTTGTTCGTTCTCTTCATGAGTTGCAGCAAATTTTATCATTAATTTAATACTTTAATTGCAGGGAATTATTGTACTATATATATTCATTCGTAGATAAGAAGTTGGAATGAAAAAGATCAAACGTCGCCTCTAACCGTATTCTCCTCTTTAAATAACGTCTATTAAGCGATAAAAGAACGTAAAAACGTTAGAGAGCAGATTAAAGAAGATCAAACTCGGACAAATTAGTAGATAAGAAAGAGGATGAAAATAAATAATCAAAGACGGTTTTTAGAGAAACGAAATTTTGTGTCGTATATAGAGAATTTTTTTTAGTTCGCATTTCGTACACACACTGGCACACACATAATAGGTAAGGTAGTTTCAAATTTCATTAATTTGACCATAGGCATCAAATATTGAGTTTAAAATAAACTCTCTGAAGAGCACACGTATATTGTGTTTCTACGCCCCTCCCAATTTGAGGAGATTTTATGGACTTAAAATTGGTAATGAGATGATAAAGTTCAAAATGAAATGATTTTAATTGCATTCCTTGACGACATTATGATAGATTTCACCTTCCTAAATGCCAACAAAGAGTCCGGAATGGGCTTATCTTGCTTATAAAAACAAGATAATTATTAATTAGTTTAATAAATATTAAGTAACTGCATGCGTATGCATATTTTTAATTATTCATTTAGGTGCAGGGTACTTACTACATTCGCAGCTGTCTGGTCCTTTTAACAAGTCTTTGGGACATGCAATTCAGTATATTACAATAGTCTTATGAACTGCTAGGCATAAGGATCACATTGATTGTAAGGTCCTACGCGTCAAATGACATTATTCCAAAATATTGCTATACCTTCTTGCTAAGAACTTTCAAAGTGTCTTTAATGAGATTAAATAAAAGGTAAATTAAGAAGAACAAACATTTAAATCTCTACAAAGACCAATCAGACCAATCAGCTGCTGAGACAGTAACAACTCTTCATCCGATTTACCTGACATTAAGATTAGGAAGTTACTAGTTTTTCCAATAACTAATATTTTAAAGAGAAATAATTTGAGCTTATGAAAGATCTTAAAGCCGTTATCTTTTCAGCAGGGACCAAAAAATTACAACGACTGCCCAAAATGTTACTTTTATCCTCATAAGAAATCGACTCCCGTACCTTGTGCGAGCCACCCTCGCTGCAAGTTATCACAGACTCGCCAAAAATCTAACGAATTATCGAAAAATTCTGTGATTAGACTCTAATTTATTATTTAATCAAATCTAAAACTATCACCAGCAAGGGTATCTACAAAGAAATTTAGCACGGATAGACTTTTAGGGAAAATAGTGAAGATTGAGGACTTGAACATATAGAGAGGTTATAAAGACTTAGTTCTTCTATGACTATTAGGGTGGAGGTAGGAAAGTACCTCACCCCCTATCATCCACTTTAAAAATCCATTTCAAACAATAGAGAGTAATTTTGTTGGAAAAACCTTTTATGATTTTTAAAGCCTCTATTAGCTAGACACGTAAACTTTCACTTACAAGTGATTAAAGCTTTAGTGAGCGAAGTTTTTCTTCATAGCGTTTGTTTCAAAGTTCTTTTATCAGTTTACTCACGCTGCATTGTACTCATTCTAACATTTCCACATCTTTACTAAATCACAGAGAGCATAATTGAAACGTATTCCCAATATCAGGTCGCACTATTGATGTATATCAGAGTAACATTATGTCTCTAGACTTATGAGAGAAGTTCTGTGCAATTTATCCTAGCATTCTATTTGGTTGTTTCTGTAACTTAGACGCATTGCGTGGACACTTAGAAGTCCCCTGAATTTACGACCCCAAGATCCTTTACATTTCGGTATGTTTAATTTCATTTGCCTACTCGAAAATGTGGTTTTGATTTCGCTGCAGTTCCACAATATTGCATTTAGTTGCAGCACTATTTCTTATCTTGGTGTTGTTCACAAACTTAAGAAATTTTACTATTTAACCCGTTTTCGAGATCGTTTATATTTATTATAAAAAATAATTAGCCAAAAACATAGCTATAGGGGATCCCACTGGTTCCTCGGGCTCAGTTTCTGTTTATTCTATTTATGACTACCCTCTGTGAGCGATGGGTGAGCCATTGTTTAATCTACTTGCGAACTTTCATTCCCTAATTGAATGGTTTTAATTTGAAGTAAGAGCCTCTACTGCTGTACTTTATAAGCGCTTTTCATGAAAGTACAGTAAATTATATCTTATAATATGGTATGGTCGTAGATGTAAACCATTAGGTAGAAAATCTCCAAGAATATTAAAAAGTGAAATAAAAATTTGTGAAATATTCTTATGATCTAATATTAGATTGGTGAGAAATTAATGTCGTATTTGAATATTGCTTATGATAGAGCTTTAAATATACTGGTTATATTATCTAATATTAGGTTGTTAAGAAATTAATGTCGCATTTGAATATTGGTTAGAAAAAATAAACTTAATTTAATTTATTCCAATACTAATATGAATTAACAAGATGTCATTTAATTTATGTCATTTTAGGAGACATAAAAATCTATGATCGATTTGTTAAAAAATGTCAAACTTTGATGCAAAATCTTTAGAGATAACTGTAATAATGCTGACCCTTTAATTAAGTTGTAGCAATTGAAACCTGTGCCTTTATTAAACATGCAAATCCTAGAAAATTTCTTAGCTAGTCCAATATTAGCTAAATATGTGGTGTTGTGATACCACATCAATTGCCGTTTGAACAACGTTAAAACAGTTCAATATCACTTGTTATCTTACCTAACTATACATATATATTTATATTAAAAAATATAACCTCTAAAAGAAGATCTTCAACAAAACCGCCCGTTCACTGTCCAACAACCTTACGCTGTTCCTTGACAATGCTCGCCCACACACGGCAATTGCGATCCAAGAATAACTTATTGATTTAGGTGTGAAAGTTCTTCTCCTTATTCTTTATGCACCGAGATCTCATCAAGTTATTTCCATTTATTTAATTCAGTACAACATCCCCTGAAGTACCCTGATATGTAGGTAGAAAACGATAACAAATCATACCCTCCATCGAAAACGAATGAACTTTTCAAGAAAAGAGGAATCCACTGCTTTACTAAATGATGAGAAAAAATTGCCAATAATGACTAAAAATATTCTGCCAGATAAATGTTTATTTTAGTATATTAAAATGATTTTACCCTACTTTAAAATCAAAGACAGTAATGGCGTGACCCCACGAGACAGGGGGGACAAAGAGACAATAATTGACAGAGGTTGGAAAGTTTACCCTCATCCTCCATCACTTTTACAAAACTCCCTTTTACCATCTTTTTTGATCTTTAAAACTTACTGAGGCTTTAAAGCTACAATTCGTAGATAAAGAGTTGTACCAATGTTTATATTTCATCCAAACCAGCGAATATTTCTTAATTAAAGCATCCACGGACTAAAAGTAAACTATACATAAGCTACAATCTAGGAAAAGGAACCTGGAGAGGCTTCCTGGTGAGTAATAAACCACCTTGTTGGAAAATTCAAATGAAGAGTTCAAGAGTATCTGAGTTCCAAGAACGATTGCACATTACACTCCAAAGACATCCATACAGATGGTTTTGGAGATGATGCAAAAAACTTTTACTTTTGGTGATTCGCTTTCATACTCATCGGTAGAATGGGGATTTTCTTCGCCAAAAACGTGAACATTTTTCTTGTTGACTTTTCCATTCATATGAAATGTGTTCTTATCACTGAAAATGAGACTTTCATCGAGATCAACCGCGTCAAGTTTCTCTTGCCTATAACACAGAATTGTTTGCGCTTTCACTTGTCATTTGCCTTATTATGGAGTTTTGGAGTTTCGCAAGAGATTCCCAAGACGAACCCACCCGACCATCTCTTCCGATGGTAGTGGTAGTCCAGATATATTTACTATGCAGAGACAGCCTACCTCTTTGAACTTTGTCTGTCATGTACATATCTTCATTGCTGTTCGTTGTTTTTACCGAATTATATCCAAACTAAACACTGCACAGTGTTTTTTGGCGGTGTTAGAGCATACTCTAAAGAAACAAAACTTTTTCCAGTAAATCGTTTTTCTATATTTGAAAAGATAAAGACATTAGACAAAATTTTGACGTTAGTCCACAAATGCTAAAAAAGTTTAGCTCAATCGAGCGAGAATTTTTAAGGTTATTACATGCTGTACTGATATAATTTTTTTAGAAATTTCCTGTAAGTAATATATTTAATAAAATATGTATTTAAGGAAAGTAATGGCAGCTTATTAGTTTTAATTTTACCTGCCATTAATAGCATTCATGAGCCTCTCATATGTGAAAAATTAAAGTGATTACTCACCGGTTATCAGAGAATTGATAATTCAACGAAAAACGATGGTTGCATAAGTTATAGGTAATATTGTAATCTTTTAAACTCACAAATAGTGATATGTTACTCATAATTTTATGATAAGTAAAATCCATCCCAATCTTTTCAGCCAATCTATGAGTTAGGGTTAAAAAATGGTGGTGGAATTTAAAATCCTTGTCAAAATAGTGGTATTAAACAGAACTACGGTTTTAAATAGCGTCTGCTCTTGCCATAATTTACTTTCTTTATGTAATTAGATAACATTTTGTCATACCAAATATAGATGTGCGAAAGAATTGTCTTCTTGTCGATCTATGGTAAGATATGGAGGATCTTGGCTTTTTTAGAGCCTGACAAATAAAAGGGGAGAGGGGCGACTAATTGGACATAAAGGCCATGGATCGATTAAAATGTGCCCTCAAATTCTGAGTGAGACTTTTAAAAGAAGCGCTTCGTTTCATATCTCGTGACACTGATTGCAAACGCTTGTACACCAGACTTATCGAAAGTTGAATGCTGTGTTGGCTCTTAAGGTTCACCCAAGAGTAGTGAAACGAACACTCATTTTTAATTGGATTTTAGTCGCTGTCGCTTTGAATCTATTCTATATAGGTGCTAGAGTTCTAAATTAAGAGGTAAAATCAAATAAAAAAATAAAACATTGTGAAGCCGACAAGAGGGCGACTACAGCAAAGCTGATATTACTATTATGTTGCGCCATCCATCTTTAGCCCATGGACCTGAATATCGCCCAGGTCCATTATGCCTCGAAACTTTTACGGATGGGGAGAGAAAGGGTGCATACCACGCCTTCCTCACAAAACTGAAAGGTGCCTCTCATGCCTTCATGTTTCGGCTCTGGTGGAGATGAATCCCTTGCCAACTCGGGGATAGAACAGGCCCAAGCTTGTACTTCTGGCCGCGGTGCCCTTAAGTTTGGCTGTTGGTTAAAATCACGCCACCCGCACAAAATACTATCCAGGTACGCGGAACCTTTAATAAATCGGGATTTCTGATCGAAAGGCTGCTTGGCGTATTTGAGTCAGCCACTAATAGAAGCAAATTGTCTTACAGACACGTACTATTTTCTTATAAAATACGTTGACGGGAAACCGTATGCTTGGGAATGTCGTTAGAAGCACTAAGGGGAATGTGTTTAAGAAAAGAATCAGTAAATATTACTTTAAAATATATCATCACAGAAACGAGATTTGTAGAAATTTCTTGTATCTTTCAATTTAAACTATTTTATATATTTTGCCTCAAATTGGAGAAATGTCCTTTGAGAAAGTTCACACTTTTGACTGTATTTATTGATAGACACATACACGACGCCTTTAATGTATATTTATTTATAGCACACTGACGTTTCTTCATTGACACGGATCAGATCTTCTGACTAAAATACAATAAAGCTCACTATGCTCTAGATCAGGGGTGGGCAAGCTTTTTACTAGAGAAAGAAAAATTGTTGCCCTTTTCATTTATTTACCATCAATAAGACTTCTGCTGTTGCCTCACTGATAACATAATTTATAACAGGTTGTATACAATGCAGTTGCTATATAAAATAAATTGGAGATACATTTATTTAGTTTCCTTAAGTTAAGCATTTGGCTTCGCGTGCTGGTAGAAGTCATTGGCGTGCCACGTTTGGCACGCGTGCCAAAGGTTCCCTACCCCTGCTCTAGATAAATGTGAATACAAAATGTGGGTGGTAACATTATCAGATTAGAGATTTTTAAAAGTTTAGGTGGATTTTTTCTAATAAATGTTCAAAAGTTTAAACTGTGAAAGAAAGTTAATCAGTCGACAGATGAATAGGTGCTTGCTTCTAATGCTCTAGTCTGGTTAGTTCAAGGATAAAAAATTCGAATTTTTCGACGTTCAAATATATTAAAGTTCAAGATAAAAGAAGAAGAATAATAAATAATTATGATAGCAAACAAAAATTACACACAATGCTAATAGTATAAATAGTTACAAGTGCATCAACAACGGTAAACAACTAAACGGTTGATATAAATAACAATGCCAAAAAAAATTACGGACATTGAAAATTGTTTAAAGATTAAAAGACATTCAAACTATAACGTAATTCATATTCATTAACTAATTTGTTTTAATTAATAATGCTTCAGGTATGTTGGCGTCTGTTCTTTTTGTAGTGATGCAGTTGGACCTTATTAGGCAATGTTATAAATTGTTGAAAATTGGTGAAACCAATGCATAACGGATATAGACGCATCGTCATTTTCTTCTTTATTTAAACTTATGTGCTTTTCTATAAATATATACATATACGCATCTACTTGTCACCTGTTAACTATCTGTATAAGGAATGATATTACGTGCACAAAAATTAACTAAATTTATCTTGCATGCAAACAATGCCTGGTCTTTCTAGAAGAATCCTAAGCTTTTGAACCATTTTTGATACATATTGTTTTTAGTAAAGGGCTTATCTTCTAATAACTTTGATTTTATTTATCCAAATTCGCATAACTCTTACCTATACAATAAAAGATTTGGTTGACGTAGTTTATTACCTGCAGGATACCCGACACCTACTTTTGAAACGTTGCAAAGGTTATGAAAGAAGTGGAAATTTAAATACATGCTTTCTGATCTTTTTAGGCGGTACAGCTTATTCATTTATGTTCCGGTATTTTCGTTTTAATTACACCATTAATCTACGCATACTAGCTTGTATATTATAATATCTATATTTATACTGGACTATTTTATTTTATTTTAGAGAAAGATTAACGCTGAAATCATTATACAATTCGTTTACATGTTTAAGAAGCCCGATGCCCTCTTTAGACCGTATGAGATTATTTTTATATCTAAAAAAATGCTTAAGCTCATTTTTTAATAAAGACATCAGTTCCTTTTGATAGTTTTTTCGGCCTTTTATATTTTGGGTTTGACCAATATTCAATGTATCGATTTAAATTGTCTACACTATTAAAGATTTATAAATTTTACTAAATCACTCATGCTCCATTATGGACCTTTTAATTAGACTACTTATCCATGGCATCTGATTTGAAGCAAAGAAGAATAAGGCTTATAGATTGTTATTTTTCAAAATGTCTAGTAAAAATTAAGCGCTGAAAATCATTAAATATTTCCTGGATCTTTAATACTAAAAATTTAGGGACAATTTAAATGTTTACAGCGATTGATTATACCAAAGTTTCACAATTTGAAATCTGGAGTTAGATGAAATCTCTCATGAACATTTTTTAGTAATATTTGGATTGAATTGAATTATGTTGTGATCGTTCGTCTCATGTGTTTCGGTGACTTGTATACTTTCTATTAACTTCCCTTCATTAGACAAAATTAAGTCTAAGATATTATGTTGGCTCGATGGCTCTTTCATGAAGTAAGTTGTGATTTATAAATACGCAGACTCAATACCCTACATTGTCCGCCACTCAGAAAGTTTTAGTGTGATATAACCATAAGCTTTAGTCTATTTAAGGTTAAAAGAATATCCTGCTCTCTGTTTACTTTGGCAACCAAAATATAATTTCTTGGTATATCCTTTTTTAAACATTGTTTTCCTTTCAACTATGCATTACATTGATTCCTAATTTATATTAGGTTTACCCTTACTTCAGTTATGAAGGAATCTTTACTTTTTATATTACATTACTTATCTTTTTCTATCTCCGGAACTAAGTAATTATTACCTAAAAAACGCTGATATGAGACATTGCCGGCATTATTTAATTGCTTATTATTCAATTTCCTAATTATTAACCATTTATATCTTCTTTACTTCATTTAACCATTAATTCGGAATAATATGTTAGAAAAGCTCAAGAAATTATAACCTAACAATTAAATTATGGGTTAGAGGAATGCAAAGACGAAATTAGTATTTCTTGCCATCTCAACGGCATCTCCGTCTTCAAATTCAATCATAGATCTCATTCTCCAAATCCCCCTAATTTCTTGGCCTAAGGAAGATGGAATTTTCAAAAAAGGCGAAATAAAAAGCCATAGTGATTCTGCCTTTTGATTTATTTGTAAAATTTTATTGATTAAATCCCAAACAATATTTTGATCTTTTATGCTGCTCGAAAGATTCTTTGATATTTTACCTCGCAATTTGCGCCGAAACCAGCGACGCGGACTGGCTCCTATCGGAAAGGGGAGTTGAGGCTCTAAAGACCATCAATCTTGAAGCAAAGAGCCCCCTACAACTGGCAGAAAGCCGAACTGTGATCTGCCGCAAAGTGGAAAGCTGGGTAGGTGAACACTCACCCGACGAGCTCAAAGAAAAAATTCAGAAGAGCAACCAGTGGGTCAAAGCTTGCGGAATAATTAAATTCAGCGAACACAACCACGTATTCAAAATAACCTTCACAACGACGGACTACTGGTATTCAAAATGAGAATACCAGGAGAAGACATGCATCATGAGAAATTTAATAGTACACAAATGTGCTTTATATACTATAAGTAGAAGGAGCACACTACAGCGACATGCCCAGGGAAAGAAAAACTGCGGTGCAGTGGTTGGGCCTCAAAAGGCCACCCCTTCGACAAGTGTGAAAGCACTAAGAAGAAATGCCTTGACCATGGCCCTGCACCGCCCCAAACGTAGATATATTATATCTCATCCTATAAATGGACCGAATACACGAAGGGTTGATACCGTGAACTGAGATTACTGCATGAATTTAACATTAGAAACGTAGCAGTTGACTCAATACAACAAAGTAGAGATCAAGGAAGAGCTCAACCAGTTAATACTCTAAAAACAGTGGAAACGTTGTGACGATGTGATCTAAAGCCTCGATCATGATGCGTGTCCCAAAGATTTTTGAAACAAAATTGGGCATCTCAAAGGATTAACTGGAAGAAAGAACAAAATCGCAATATTAAAAGAAGAGGGAACCATTGAAACAGAAGAAAAAACAAAAGAAATATTCCTACGTAATTATGAAAGAATCTTCAGTATAACTGAAGAGGAAAGGAAGATAATGATATAGAGTTCGAAAGTACAGTAATATCATAGGCGAGCTTAAAAGACAAATACATAGAAGCTCCCTCACCAACAGGTGGATAGACAGCGTGAGGGAGACGCCGAGATTACAGCAAAGGAACTACTCGGCGCGATCCACTCATTCCGCTTAAGGCCCCAGGACAATCGTGGCTCATGAAGTTAAACTTTGAAAAGGTACCAGCCGTTATCATGGAAGGAATAAGACCTAATTTTAACGCTTATCTTAATACAGGATACTTTCCAGATACTTACAAAACGGCTAAGATGATGTTCTTGCCGAAACATGGAAAGGATCCAAAGTTAAGAGAGAATTACCAGCCAATTTCCCTTGTGTAATTTGCTGGGAAGCTCTCCAAGAAGATCCTCAACCAAAGACTGGTGTCTCATCTAAAGGAGAACCTCCTTTATAACCCGTGCGAATTTGGGTTTAAAAAAAACCGTAGTACGGAGATGGTGATAGATGACATCAAGGAAAACCTGCACAAGCCAAACGATACGTGGACATTATCGAAATATATCAAAGGCGTTTGATGGAGGGTGGCAGCCGGGAATACAACACAATATAATACGGCTGGGCCTAAGTCAAAACTTAGAAAGAACTTTTTGTGACTACCTCATGGAGAGAACGGCGTATGTTAGTTTGGATTTCAATGAAGGACGAAAGTTTCGGCTCAATGCGGCCCTCCCGTAGAGGGGTGTCTGTACCCTATTCTCTACTCGATTTACCCGCAGATGTCCCGGCCCCTGCGAATTCCACTTGCCTCAATATTCAATACGCCTATGATTTCAGACAGATAATCACTTGTCCTTGGAAGAACGTACCTATGCAAGCTCGTATGATAGAGGCATAAATAGAACCAGTTAGGATAAATTGAAGGTAGTGCCGATTGAGAGGAGACTACTTTCTCATTTGAAGGTTGGGAATAGGCGCTATCTTTAAACCACGGAGTGCAATGTACTCGGAATGAATATTAACTTTATCCAGGTACAGGAAGCACGACAATGATCGAATTTCTAAGGCCTCGGCTGCATTCAGAACACTATACATGTTCAGAAGTCTCGGTGAGTGCAACAAGAAGACGATCTAATATTTAATTGTAAAAACTAAGCTGCTCTACCCAGCTTCCGTCCTTTCTTGTGTATTAAGGACACAAAAGAGGATACTACAATTAGTGCAGAATAAATGCGTGTACCTGATTACGGGTACAAGCAGGCAAGAAAGAAGGCACCAAGAGGAGCTGCGTAGGGATGCCGGGTTAAGTCCCATTAACATCGGCATTGAAGAACGGACAAGGAATATGCAGGAACTGGTTATTTGAGAACTGAATAATGAAATCATTCAAATGATTAACCAGAACAGATGAACTGTAAGTCATGTCAGATTACCAAGCCCCGCTAGCCTAGTGGCTAACTCCAAGGAATCTTTCCGTTGTCAAAGAAGATACGGCCAAGGGCCATTTGCCTTGAAAAGCGTCAAATTTATTATTTTTAAGTATGGGGAACTTCAAAAAAGAGAGACTTAATACAGGCTGCGCTGGGCGACTAATGTAAGCCTAATGCTAATGCCCCCTCTACACCCTCTGAGGGGCAGCGAAGTGGAAATAAACTTGATTGCCAATCATAGTCTCGTTCGACTCTGACGTTCTATTTGAAAGACATAATTGGAGTTGCTGAGAAGAGCAGGTTTACGTTTGACGATTA
This sequence comes from Ceratothoa steindachneri, assembly GCA_963969495.1. Taxonomy (NCBI): domain Eukaryota; kingdom Metazoa; phylum Arthropoda; class Malacostraca; order Isopoda; family Cymothoidae; genus Ceratothoa; species Ceratothoa steindachneri. The sequence goes on along the minus strand of OZ018331.1, from coordinate 146,554,433 downwards.
GCCTACTGTGTAATAGGGTGGATCGAAGAAGGAGGGTTTTGCAAAGACTTTTAAAATTGATTTTCCCACCTTAATTTTATTATGGACCCGACATCACTAACTATTGTGGTGAAATCTCAAACTTCTAAATTAATGTTTCCAGGTTCCTCAACGCAATTGAAATTTTGATAAAAAAGCAAAAATGTCGGAAAATTCTATTTGTTTTCAAACTTCAAGTTCTTACATCAACATTTACGAGTATGTCCTATACGTGGTATATTATTTCCCTAAAACTTTTGAAAAATATATTTCTATAAAACATTACAATCAATACCTCTACTTACATTTTATTAAATAAAAATAAACTATTAACTACTCGATAAGTTTTCCTCCCTTTTTATCTGTTTGTTTTCATGCAAGCTGTTCATTTTTATCATCATTACTCAAAAAAAGAATAAATTGATCAATTAACAGTCGAATATTTGAATTTTCACTCTTATTCAATATCCATTTATTCAATGCAGTTAGATTTTTGTAGTGTTATTACTTTTCATTGCGAAGTCCTTCTTGGTATTAAATGAAGTTATTTTTGTCCTGGACTCAATTCTACTCTTTATATAGCCGTCCCGTTTGTCTTTTTCACAAACTACTAGTGACGCTTCTGTGACTAGTTTGATGTATCTCTCAACCGCTTTTATCTGACAAGAAAACTTCGGAATATCCAATTTAGGTTGTTGACGGATAACTTGTTCAAATTGATCATCAGAGAGAATCCTCGGTAGCGAAGGTTCTATGATAATGGTGTGTTGCCAATTAATTAGGAGGATGTTGTCATCAGCTTCAAAGTGTATGTCTGAGATCTTGAAAGTGCTTATAGATTTTCGTTAATAATCTTTTGGGGATTTTATAATTCTTCTCCATGCAAGTTTTAGGATATGATTTCTTCTTATTGAAGCATAAATAAAAGAATGTTTTCCGCATGTGCAAAATAAGCATTCCTTTAAATCACTGAGGCAATTATATCTTTAATCTGTTTGTTCATCCCTTGCAGTGGTTGCACTGTCTTGAAGAGGTTGAGTGCTCCATCTTGCGAACAAGAATTAGCTTTTATTTCAAACCACCATGGTGCATACACCTTCATGATAAACAACAGAATGGATTTCAGCGTGTCAGAAAGGTCGGAAGTCGAAACTATAACCGTAGTATCCGATTTGCCGTTGTAGGCGATCGTGCATGCGACATTTTTTCAAGACACCTATGAGCCCTTTCAGCAGAACATTTACATTGTGAGATCGATAGAAGGATATTAAACAGATACTTTTGTTCGGTGCTCAGATTTCCTCTGTCAGCAGACGGCAAGTTAATCGGAATTGGCTCCAATTCAACAACAATTATAGTCTCACATTTATCCAGTTGTTTGCCTATAAGTCAAACAAATCCACGAGGCTCCGTTGTTTTCCCATCTAAATATTTGATGAGATGGCGCAATGGGAGCTCATTTGCATGGAGCTGCAAAATAAACCAATGCAGTTTTCTATTAGGTATTTCTTCTAACATTCTGATCACACCTTTTTTTGTTCCTGTATTCACTGCCATTCCATCGCATCCCACAGAAACGTGTTTATCAGTTGTGATGTTATTTGCTTCTAGATACGAGAATATTGCCTCCAATAAAGCTTTTGTAGGACCTGTCTTGATTGTGGGGTGTCCAAGGCATTCTGAACCAGGTTCTTCTATCATAGAGATGTGCTCTTCCATTATATTCTTCTTGTGATGCGTTCCCTCCATCATCTTACAACAAATGTGCCATCTTTTCACCATCTAAATAAATAGAATATAATGGCTTATTTGATTTAATTACTTGCTGTAATTTAGTACGTTCTTTGACACTCTCTCTTTTAACATTTGACATGTCAAGTACTACATAACTTTCTTTGTCTTCAAATGAAGACAAGTCCTTAAGGATTGAAATTTTTATTAAAACTGCAACTCGATCAGACACATCAGTATGGTCACATACCAACGCAAATTATGACAATTTTATTCGTTTATATGGAATCTTGGATGCAAATTTTATGTTAAATTCTTTGTGTTTCAAGGATGAAGTAAGCGCATAGTAGCTAACTTCCTCAGCAGATTGTGTTTCTGTGATGGATGCAGGAAGATTCACTTCGATATTATCTGTCTAAGTAGATGGTTGATTTAAAAAACAATACTCACGATTCTTCCGAACTGCACTTTGAATATTCTTTGAATGAATTTGATCGATATTACCTAATGCTATTTTCCTAGTTGTCCATTGTATTCCAGAAACGTTTGCTCCAATGGCGGCACCTTTTCTTTGGCACAAGAACAGTTTTTAATGTTATAGCATTCAAAACACGAAATATCAAGCAATTGTCCTGCATTCTTTGTAAAATCGTCACATTTCTGTTTGAATGATGTCCCATTTTTCCTGCTAATATTTCTCATTAAAGCCTGATATTTTGAATAAAACGAAAATTTAAAATTCTTTGTTAACTGCCTATATTGACACACAAGGGATGGATGCCGTTTTACAAATAGAAATTTACTTCTCGGCTACAATTTCAAAATTTGTTTAATTGGCGGGTCTTTTCTTTTGCGGTTCTTACCCTTTTCTAGCTCAAACAAAACATATTTTATAACATCTTTATAAGTTGGCAACACTCGTTCAATAATGGCGCAGGGTGCGCCAAACAAAGGGTTTTCAATTTCATGACGCGCTTTAGGTTTAAATACCATAAATAAATATTGTTTTACTTTTTTTCTTACTTATTATTAAGCTCTGAAATATAATAACACGTGTATAAATATTTATTGTACACTATAAATAACTGTTCCTAAATACAAAGAGAAGAATGTGATCAAAACAATAGACACTAGACAGAGCCACACACACACAAACACATCTACTCTCAACGAGATCCTACCCGCCACGGAAACATAATTGTCACCTACGCTGCTATAATGTTATTGAGAAACCTCTAAATATCAATCGATTACTTTCAAATTTCAATAACTTGTTCTTTAAAATACAATAATTATTTTCAGATATAATCCACGAAATTCAAGGTTTAATTGTAAATTGCATTATTTTGAATTTTCAATGGCGTTGAGGAACCTTTAAAAATTATTATATAAAAAGGCATTTTAGTAGGTTTAATTTGACAGATAGCCACATAATCTGAGTCACCCTGACAAGGGGCAGAACCGCAACCTCCTTGGAGGGGTGGGTGGGTCGTCCCCTTCTCTATCCTAGGGCACCAACAGGAGCATAGAAGGATTACACACGCGTATCTATCTATGCCGGCACCCCGGTTAACGACGGTTGATACCTCGCTAACTAAATAAATGTGCGCCAAACCTCACACTTCGAGACGGTTCGCCCAAGTTCACATATCATCATCCCCCTTCCTATTTGTCAATTTATGTTCATGGACTCTACGTTGCGACGAAGAGGGGCTTACCCCAAAGCAAGTCATAAAGATTACCCTATCAGTCTCGAAGGAACAGTGATAAACACATTGTCTCTTGAATCTCGTCACCCACTTATCCAAAAAATAGAGGCAAAACGGCAAAGGACGGCAAAGGAAGGCCTCACTGGGAAAATGGCCCAAATTACCACCAGAATTTCCCTCCGGGTAAGACCCGGACAAAAGAAGCTCGACAGAGAAAAAGTATCTGCAGTGATGTTTGGCAAGCTCAACATCGCTTTTGTAACGCTTTTGGGCGTTTCCTCCGGATATACCGCCATGTTCAAAAAGGAGAATGATATTAAAGTACTGAAAAAAGACGAAGCGATAAGAACACTTAAAAAAATCGGTCTGCAACCTGCCATCCATCCGCAGATTCTGGCTCACAGAGGCGTGATATGCAGGAGGCTGGATCCTTGAATCGGCTAGCACGCTCGGGACACAAATTAAAAAAAGAGATCAGACTAAGAAAGAATTGCGCAACGGTGCCAGATGTCATTAAATTCTGAAATAGAAAAGACAACTGCGAATAATACCATGTCTTTGTAGCGGGCCGAAAATCAAGACTCTAACCCCAGTGATTCAACCCGCTTCCAACACTAATTCGGACGTGAGGAATCGAGGAAGAAATGAAACAGATTGTATGTACAGTCCTCTACTTACATAAAATATGACGTAAATATTTACAAGAGATAGGGGTGAATAAATTTGAGATCTCGTAAAAATAAGCCTACTTAGAAAGCCAATCTTACTTATGAATGCTAGCAAAAATATTTATACAAAAATTCATCCTATTACCAAACAAAATCCTATAATCTAAACAACTAACGAACAATCAGAAGAGGTTTATTACCACACTGGTTCCGAAACCATTCTAAATCATACAAGGAGGCCTAGTAACCACACTTTTACTTAAGAATTCAAAAAAGGCCTCAGGTTTTACCCCTGGGGGGAAATTTGGCCGTCTGCCACTCGAGAGTTCACAAAAAAGGCTAAGTCTTACCCCCAAAAAGGTTGCCGCCTCCTAGCTCGCTTTAATGTTAAACGATATTGTCGCAGCATTGAGGCTATATAGGAGCCCTCCTCCTTAAAAATAGGAAGTACAATATCTTCAATTTGTACTATCCAATTCGTAGAATGCCAGTCACTTTACAAAAGGAAGGTAATATCTATCTATTTTAATAGAGTGTCTTTTTTCGTAAAAAGAATTTTATAAAGAAAGTCTCTGCAAAGAGACAAAAACATTTTAAACAAAACATGAAATCACTAATATATTATTATATATGAAAAAGAATAAAAAGAAAAAAAAAATCCCATTAATACACACATTCTTACAAAGAAGGGAGACGGTATTGAGAAAAGGGTGGGAGAATGGCCACCACATCTTGAAGGTCGCATTTACTGAAACAACAATGTGGCAGAAGGCCAAACAGCATGGACTACTCATGTTCAACGCTTTCGATACTACGTGACCAAATGTAGCGAAAAGTTACATCACTGAAAGGATTGCATAAATGTAAACTGAAAATGCACCAACTGAGCCAGGGACATAGATCGATGGCCATGTTCGGTGAATGCAGCATTCACCGAAGTAAAAACAAAGAAAACTTACCTCAAATTCCAAAATGAGACCTACCTAAATTTTGACTTACATACTCCACGCTCACGTTATGAATCTCACGCAACTGAGGACACTCGCCTAAGATCTAAACTAAAGGCTCGCAAAGAACTGCACGAGCCAAATGCGGTTCCCGGACAAGCTCCCTTCCGGGGATGTCCTATAGCTACCAATCGTGCAAGGCAAACAATCAGAGGAACAAGACATTTCCGAAAAAGACAAATCAACAACAGGAAGCCAAACTAAGTAAAATAACACGAAATAAGCAATAAAAGTAAAACTCCTGCACTGAAATAAAAGCGAGAAAATAACAAAAATAACAGAAGAGCAGGTACATTTACAACGTATTCCTCAGAGTCCTCAGACTCATCGGACTCAGAAGCCGTTCCCTAAAGCAAGAAATCAACCAAAGTTATACAGACAGGCACAAAACGCTGGATGCAGATGATATCAACCTCTCCATCTAGGCCTTCGAGCAGTTTCCTTTCCCCGCGGATATGGATCCACGAACAATCTTCCAAGAATTCGACACTCCAAATGATGCGGAAGAACTCGAAGAAGCCTTGCTCCGCCAAAACGTCACCCGTTCTGAGCACACTTGCGAGCATGTCTCAAATTCTAACTTCAGGGAGAAGAGAAATGAGAAGAAGAGAAACTCAACACAGAAACACTAAAAGAATGACATGGAAAGAGTAAGCAACAGAATGAGCATTCTGACACACTCAACGTTGACGGATGGGAGGCAAAAGCAACCGTATATGTATGCATATTCGGGGGGTGCTAGACGGGTGCTAGACCAGTGCTAGACCACGACATCATAATTATAACAGAGCACGGTATTGACAAAAGATCTGGTAAATTAAAATATCGGGCTATAGATTGCTCATGAAGAATCATTCTCAGGAGGGTTTGATGATGCTGCGATAGCTGTCGGGAGGAATATCTCGTTAAAACGACTTCCAGAGCTGGACGAGTCCTTTGTGGCGTTAGAACTCGCGACATTGTTAGGTATCTCGTTATAGACGCCCGTTATACCTGCCTGTAAACAACTTCTACACGCTGTTTGGGCATCGCAGAATTGCCCTCTTAGGGGGCAACCTCAATGCTAAATGCCGAGCGACACACAATGATGCAACCAACGAAAGAGGCCAAAACTTAGAAATGAATATTGGAAGAAAAACATCCATCGAAAAGGGCTGGGTTTTCCGACCTACATCACTTTTCCATTAGCTACGAAACCTAACATAATCTTAACAAGTGATGGCTTTCCTTCGACTATCATAGCGAGCCTGGCCAAGCCATCTCTAGTGATCACGTAGTGATCCTTACCATCATCTCACTCGTGCTTATCCAGCTACCAGTCAATCTGCTGAAAAACTGCGCCTCTGGCAACTGGGAACATTACAAGAGGCAACTCAGTCAATACGCCCGAACTGACTTAAACGAAGCAACATTGGAGAAGATAGAAAAATAGCTGAAGAGGATAACACGGCTCAGGTTCCTGGCATATGCGGTCATAACCATGTACCTAGGAAGATATTCGAACTCTTATTATATCTTGGTCACCATTTAAAGTTTGGAGTAAGAGGCACAGCGTTTGGTGTCTTTTTCACCTGCACTACACACACAGTAATCCAAGGGATTACACTCGATGTATCTCGACGCAAGAAATTTGAGATGGTAAAGTTTTAGTGTTTTTTCCAGCAATTAATTTTGTCTATTTCCGGATGTAAGGCTTTCTTTAAAGGATTTGCAAAAAACCAAAGACTAATTATGATACAAACTTATATAAAACCTGAGAGGGCATTTTGATACGAGTTTAATCAGTATGTATTATAATTACTTTATTCACTTAAACTGAATTACTCGCCATTCATTTGTCCTAGGGGGAATGACGTGTTGTTAGTCTTCTATTTATCAAGTCACATGTTTTTGATTTTTAAATGTCTGCTCCAATTTTCCTTATCATTTACCGTTGTACTTAATTCTGAAGATGTTTTAACAACGAAAGCGATTGGGCTGTCGGCTCTTTTCTTTCCTTGGGAATTTCGCGCAGTTAAAGATCAGGTGCGGTTTGTAAGTATTTATATATATATATATATGTATATGTCTATAGGTATATATATATATATATATATATATATATATATATATATATATATATATGTATATATATATAAATCCAACTTCACCGCAGGAAAGAGAAAATGGAATAATTTTTCTACGGAAAATAGTTATTTCTTACTTGGAAAGTGTAAGTAATTTTGAAATGCTTTCCCTAACTCTCTTCTATTTCATTCTACCACACTTATTCAAAGATTTAGAGTACTAAACAGCTAACTATATTTTAGTATTAGACGTCTGATCATAAATAATAAATATTTATCAGTTGGATATAAAAATAACGGTAACAGATGCGAGTGAGAACGTAGCAATTAATAAAAAAAATGAAAGAAAAGCTAATCAAAGAAATAAAAACTTATAAAAAAACTCCAGGATGATCCAATTATCTGGGAATCGAGAGTTCTCATGAGGTTGCTTGAGTCAGCATTTCCAATTTATTAGATAATTTTTTTTAGGATACAACTTTCAATTTAAGAAAAAGTGCTTCCATTGTCACTTTCCCTTTGATGAAAAATTATAAAAAATAATTTCTTCATGTAAATGAAATGGGTAGAAAACCGAATAAATTGAATAATGGCAGAAAGCATTCTAATTGATCTTGCCAAGTTAAATAAATATATTTAAATATTTCTTTTATTGAACACATGATAAAACACAAATGTACAAAAATTAATTGCCATTAGCGCAAATAATGACCATAGTTTCAATCCTGATGTACCAAAAATGAAGAGAGGAAAGTTTACATAATTTAAATTGAGGCTTGCTTTGTACTATAACACCTTTACAAATTAGGTTTGTAACACGGAGTTAGATATTTGTTAAAATGCATGAGTCCATATATCGTAATGCGTTAGAGAGTTGAATTTACAGTAGAAAGAGCCAAGCAATTGCAAGAAATAAGAGAAATAAACGGCAAATGAAAGTGGAAATCAGAGGTTGAGAATTATTAGAATCGTTGATGGAAAACAGATATTAATTAAAGCCAAATTATCTGTTGATTAAATCCTTGCCAATGTCCTTCACTTATTTCGTGGAGGATTCTTTATGCTACAACGGGAGTTTCTCTATTCCCGTCCTCAGCGCCTAGAGCAATCTCGCATACGAGCCTTAACCTCCAAAGCCCTCTCGCATATCAGCCTCGGCTTCCAGGTCCCATTCTTGAAGTCATTGCCTTGTCTCGGAGAGTGATTCCTGACTCTCTTGGGCCCTTTTCCTTGCCAGTCAAATGACTGGGCCTAATTTTGAATATTAAATAAGTTAGAGGGGAAAAGGTTTTTCAGTAATGTATGTGCTACTTACTTCATTAAGGTATTGTTATCAGTTGAAATCAGTTTGTTAGTTTTAATGAAAAGCACAATAGATATAATTTTCGACCAAAATTATTAGGTAAAATAATACGTGGTAATTATATCCAGAACTACTCACTAGCTCTGTCAGCATTAACACCCCACCTTTAAATTGACAGGTACGCTCTCTATTTAATAGTAGCGACAGGTAATTCTAACCAAAACAAAGATTAAATACAAATGGGAATGAAGATAATTAAGTAAGTCAGAAAATATCGTGTGAATTAGGAATGTGTATATATGAGGAATGTTGCGTCGTTTCATTCTAGCTTTTATCCGTCCCCCTTTAACTCCCCCTCCACCCTCTCTTTATACATTAGCAATCTAGGCTAGTTTGTTAAAACAATGTACAGTTACGTGATTATTATTTATCTCAATAGGAATATCTAGACTGAAAAATCGACGGAAGTGCGTAATATTTTACGTGTGTTTATTTCTTCAAACTCTAGAGGAAGTCGTGCATTAACTTGGATAAAAACTGACCAAACTAAAACATGACCAAAATAAGAGAAAACTTTTATCATTATTCAAAACCACCCAAAAATTCCGTTCTTAAAAAATAGTCTTATGGATACTATTTTTAAAATCAAAATACCTACGTACTTTTTATACTATGAAAAGTCGTGTGTTAGGTGGTGAAACTGTTCCTGGTAATGGAATTTTAATAGTAATTTATTAAGTTATATTATTTATATTATGTGTATCAATAATCATTAAATCATGTTTAAGAGTTTACAAAACTTATCATATTTGATGTTTAAATTGATACCTCATGAACGGTCTCTACTGATTAAGGTTGTTTGTTCAAAAATTAGCCAAGTATGAATGAAAAACATTTTTTAATAAAAGAATAGTGTAAGAACCATTGGTGCCACCCAAAAGTACTCTAGTTCCATCACACAAACCATAGTGACATCCAACGAAGGATTTTCATACGTCCGGTTGTAGGCAAGTGCGCGTCACGCAGTGAGGGCAGGCGCTAGGCGACCTTCGACAGACCAAAGACTCGGCAGCCCCCAACAACCCCTATGCTGTTTTGTAGGGCTACCTCTTTAGGTAAAGGCTAGATAAAGTATAACTTCGATAATAAGACTAGGACTGGGGGCCACTAAAGGCGAGCACCAGCAGATCGGTGTCTCGGCAGCCCCCTGCAGCCGAAGATGAAGCCTGGTCGTCTTGAGTCCTCTCCTGCCACTAGGAATCTTCTCCTCTTGTTCAAGATATGTGTCTGAAGTGAGCACGCGTCCTTAATCGTTTTAATCTATTGCAGGTTCGATGTCCTCAGCAAACCAACCCTGACCAAGGTCGGGGACCCCCCTGTGGACCTTCGTCATCATCGACCTTGATGGACTTCCCTAAACTAAAGTTGTCTTTAATTCGAATTTATTCCGCTAGTTTTAGGTCATGTTCGTTTATAGATCTGGAAATGATTTTAAAGTGTTCTGATATGACGTTTAGGTTTGTCAGTCCATTCACCATTTTTAAGTGTTCGCTAATTTTACTAGGCTTGAATCGGTGTAGTTGGGCTGTGATTATTAGTGTGTTGTAGTATATTTCTATGTGTATGATGAGGTAAATTTGTTACCAGGGAAGATGAAGTTACATTTCAGATGATCTAGATGAATGTTTGGGATTTTTAGTAGTGGGTAACTCTACATCTCACTATGTCGGTTGGTCGGTCGGTCGCCATTTTGCTTTTTGGGGGGGTTGGTAATAACATTCTAACTATTCGGCCTATTTGAACGAAATTTAAAACCCTTATGTTGTTCTTCATTCCTTTTCGAATGATATAAATACCAAAGTCCTCCCAAGTTAGCTCGGGAATTATTTGTTTTGGTAATAACATTGTAACTATTCAGCCGATTCTAACGAAATTTGAAATCCTAATGTTCTTTTATATTCTTTTTCGAATGATATAATTACCAAGATCCTCTCAAGTTTATGCCGGAATTTATTTTATTTTGGCAATAAAATCATAACTTTTTAGGGGATTCTAACGATATTTTAAATTCTTACGTTGTTTTACATTCTCTTTCAAAAGATATAAATGAAAAATTCCTTTCAATGTTAGCTGCCGAATTATTTGGCAATAAAACCATAACTATTCGACCGATTCTAACTAGATTTGAAAATTCTATGGTGTTTTAAAAACTATTTCCAATAATATAATTGCCAAAGTCCTCCCAATGATGCCGCGAAGTTATTTTGCAATAACATCATAAGTATTTGGCCGATTCTAAGGAAATTTAAAACGCATATGTTGTTTTACATTTTTTTCGAATGGTGTAATTGTCGAGGTCCTCTCAAGGTTAGCCAGGAAATATTTTGTGGGCAATTAATCATAACTATTCGACCGACTCTAACGAAATTTGAAACTCCTATGTAGTTTTACATTCTCTTTCGAATCATATACTTGGCAAAGTCTTCACAAGGTTAGCCGAGGAATTATTTGGCAGTAACCTCTTCACTATTTGGCCTATTCTAACGAAATTTGAAACACTCATGTTGTTTTTCATCCCCTTACCAGTAATATAATTGCCAAGGTCTTCCCAAGTTAGCCCGAGGATTATTCTCTTTTGGCAATAACATCATAACTATTTGTCTGATGCTAACGAAATTTGAAATCCTTATGCTGTTATACATTTGCCTTAAAATACTATAATTGCCAAGGTCCGCACATGGTTAACCAGCGTTTATGGGGTGTAATAACATCATAACTATTCAAACGCTTTTAATGAAATTTGAAGCTCTTATGTAGTTTTAAATTCTCTTTCGAATAATATAATTGGCAAGGTCCTCCATAATTTAGCCATTGAACTTTGGGGAACAATATCATCATAACTATTTGGCTGATTCGAACGGAATTTGGGATACTTATGTTGTATTACTTTCTCTTTTGAATCATATAATTGCCAAGGTTTCCTCAAAGCTTAGCCCGATAATTATTTTGTTTCGGCAATAACATCATAACTATTCTGCCGATTCTAACGGAATTTGAAACACTTATGTTGTTCTATATTCTTGTTAGAGGGATATAATTGCCAAAGTCCTCCTTAGGTTAGCCGAACAATTCTTTATCAATCACCTCATAACAATTCGGCCGATTCTAACGAAATATGAAACCCTTAGGCTGGCTGCTTGGTTAATCTTGCGCTGAAACATTTTAACCTTTTCAAAGACTTTTATTTCAGAAAGCGACAGATCGAAATAAATGATGCCAAGTGGCATTTATTTATTATCCAAGGAGTCTTTCAACCTTTTCTTTTGTCATCTACTAGGAAAACAATGAACAAATTTACCAAAATGGCTAATTTGTTTCTATTTCAGCCCAGAAGAGGACCTTGAAAACGTTGAAAGACGTCTAGGCTAATAAAGATATGCCACTTGGCAGGATTTTTTCCCCCTTTCGCTTTCTAAAATAAAAGTCTTTTAAAAGGTTAAAAAGCTGCAGCGCCACGAGCTTAACCAACCAGCCTTCCCTGTTGATTTTAACAAATCTTACTACCACGATATATATATATATATATATATATATATATATATATATATATATATATGTATATATATATATATATATATATATATATATATATATATATATATATATATCATGCGATTAGGGGATAGCAAACATGAAAAAACCGAAACCTCATCAGCTCTTGGGGGCTAGGCATCTTTCCTCGCCAGATAAGTGGCTTTTCATCGAACCGATTAATGCATCCAAATGTATCTAAAAAAGTATTTAGTAACGATCACTGTGAAAAATGATCTTCAATTTTCCATTTTCTGCAACGGTATACAAGAAGATTAACTTGATCCTTCTCATTTCACCTGTCCTTAAGTTTGGTGACTTGATTTAGGAGCGTGCTGTATGTTTTAGGTGGTACATCAATGTTATGTGGACTAAGTATTCATCCTCTTATCTCACAAGACCCTCGTATATCAGGTAATGTGACCCTATTCCTCTGTGTTACATCGCTATTGAGGGCTATAAGTCTCTTTCTAGTGTATATAAATCTATCGAGATAAATGTTGCCTAAAAAACCGCTTTCAGATGTTTCTCTTTATCTTGCTGTAACATATTATTGCTTAACTGGTTGTTAGCCCTGTTCAACAGTGTGTTGACTGTGCTTCCCTTGTGTGTTGACCTGTAAACACTGTAAATAATAGACCTTCTCCATGTTCGTATTTTTCTGTACACTGGTGTCTGTAATATCCATCTGTGTATCTCATGCCAAAAATATCCAGGGGAGTAAATTTGCATCCTGTTTCATCAAACTTGTTTATTGAATCTCAGGAAATTTAATACTGATATGAAAGTCGTGTCCCTCTTATTTTGTAGGATCACAAACGTATCATCGACATATCTCGAACACACTATAAGGGTAAGGGGACCGATGATTGCTAGTCTCTCATCTCTTTGCCTGATAAGTTCCTTGATGATAACAGAAATGAGTGAATCCATCGTGGTAGTTTTTCTTGTCTTAATGTAAAAAAGTTGAGTCCAATAAGAAGTCAATGAGCTGTACATATTCATATTTAGTGATTATTTTAGTACAAAGAAAATGTTTTTTCCTATCCATAGCTAGGGTAATAATCTCCTTTGCAATGCACAGTGGAATATATGTGAACAGACGCGTGGTGTCAAGTAATATTAGTAATTCTACCTCACACAGTTTCAAACTTTTTATCATGTTTAAAAGATGAATCTCTTTTTTCGGACAGTCGGCGCATAATACTACATAATTACACCAGAAGGGTCAAAGATATAGCCTTTTTATTGACTCCAAGCAGAATAATAAAGAAAACATCACCTTAACAACTATTTTCCTATATATTGTAAAACAACTTACGGCTTAACACATAGCTAGTAGAGGACTTTAGACATCTAGTGAAATTGATTCCTACTAAACCATCCATATCAAAAGGATGCATCTCTGCCAGCGGAGGTGAATTGTATTTTTCCGACAGGGCCTATTCGAGGTCCATTTCTATTTCGAAATGATCTTCTTTCTCTTTGATTTCCTTTCATTTAATATTTTTTTGGGCGATTACAAGCATATCTATCTCTCATTTTATCACCATTATTTTCTGTGAAATAAAACCTATTATCCTCTTATTAAATCATCACTGATTAGTTAACGAACAACTTTCTAAAACTCAACCATGACAAAACCTAAGGTAAAACTGGTAGACACTTATGCACACACGGATTGCTGCAAATCTATTGCTCTAATTCCTAATCTTGGTGCCTCATATGTCCCCTTTCTGATATATTTATAAATATGGCATAACCTATGATAGGTACTTAAAAAAATCTGGACAGTTGCACTGCTGGGAGCTTTTTGACCAATTTCAATTTCGACTGATTCTGTTTTTTCGCGTATAGCTTTTTTTGAGGTATCAAAGAGTGTCTTTCTGTCAACTCCTTCCTAGGTTGATATGAGAAAATATTGGAGGAATCGTTATTATACTTCGTTCTTTGCTTTGTTTCATTCGGTCCTTTCCGCTTGCCAACTTTTTTAACCACACCGACCTTTTTTACAAAACTCTTAATTGTTCTGAAGTAAAATGAAATCTCTAGTGTATTTCTTTTTTGGTTTCTGGAAAATATATTGCACTAGTCTGGTAGTAACTAGTTCTCTCAAATAACTGGAAATTTGATTCTTTGAGTTTGAATAACTCGAGGATTCGAATCTGAAGGAATTCCTTTATATTCAAAGTTCTCTCCAAACTAACCTAGCATCTTGCCGTAGTTTTTTGCTGATGATTTTATTTTGTTTTTCTCTATTTTTTCGTGCTTTAATTTATTTTTATTACACTGGTTTCTAGGAGTTTTGATTAGTTTTCTCGAGTCCTTTTATTACTTGATCAATAACTTAACCTATGTATTTCCGTTTGATTGTTTGTTATTCTGTAAGAATTAAACCTTTTTAACGCACGTCTGACAAAAGTTTCCATATTACCGCTGCGTTATCACTAAGCACCACGCCCAACTCAACGTGCCTTAATCAGCAGTTCAGGCGAGGATAGGATGATGCCAATAAGGAGGGCGTCTATTTTTATTCATGCCTCATCATCTTTTCGTCTCTAATCCAAGAAGTGTTATTATTACACATTCCCCTCCCCTCTTTCTCTCTCCTCTATTATGGAAATATATATATGAATGAAAGCTAGAATCGATATATTAATATATATTTTATAGGAAAAAGAAGATATGTTGACTTTTCTTATTAAAACTTGTACATAATTAATCCTAAAAATAACTGTATCTGTTGCGGTAAAGTGGTCATACTTGTAATAATATTTCTAGGACAACGTATTAAATCACTTAAATTCTTGGAAAAATTATTTAGAAACCCAATTTGAATTGGCTAGTGGCTCTTTGATTTATAGATTTGAGGAAGAAACAGCTAGGTTTTAGTAATGAAATAGGCAAAGATTAAAAATCTTAATAGGAAAATATACAGTTGAACTTTCCTTGCCGAAAAATTGAATACATATTTATAGCATCATGATGCTGTCTTCCAAAGATAGAAAATTAAGCGAGACAACGTTTTGGAAGGGTGAGTTAACATATAGTGATTCATCTTCCCAGACTAGGTCTTAAGCAAAGAATTAATCCTAGCTATTTTGTTAATAAATTTAGCAATATGTTTTCAGATAATGTTGAAGAATTCAATAAGTTTGGAATTTGATATTTAACTACAATAATTCAACATTTATCCGCGTTATTTTTCAAACATACTAATCCAAAGAAAATGTAGTTATATTTATAACATCTGGAAATGCTTGTGATAAATGGCCATGTACATATAATAATATTAATTGCATACTCGAGGAGATTATAATGACATATACCAAAAAGACAATATAGTTAGGAAGATATTACTGTTAGCAGCACGTAATTGGGATTAGAGCCGAAGAGGATAGAGGGAGATTCTCCCTTCCTGCCTCAGTATTGTTTACCTTCCAGGGACATGATTTACATCAACCTCTTGTTATACAACTAGACTCTTTCGCAGATGCGGTTTTAACAAGACAGATTATGTAAGGAAACCCTTTACTTTTAATTAATTGTTATTTAAATAAACAATAATAATAATTAACACGCTTAAAAGCTTTAATGAGATCTAAAACAAGCTTACCCCTTGGAACTATATATGTGTATTCTCTTTCCTTCTCATTTTTTTAGTCACTTAGCGAGACAAATCTCCGTTGCTCATAGTCGCTACGGCTCAGTTTTATGGTGACGTGATCTCAGCGACAATGGATTGCATTAACTCGATCATCGTCAATATGCCACCAGACTCACTCTGGTTGCCTCGACTCCTCAAGGGAAAAAGGGAAGAAGACACCGTAAAGGTGACTTGAAGGTTGGTACCAAAAGGAGGTAGGCAATTTTTATTTGCGAAAATAAACTTTAATTTTAATCATTGAGGCAAATTCCCTTATTAAATAATGAAGGAGAACAAGTTGTAATCTCTGATAAATATAAACAAATAAAAAAGTTTCCTAATGAAATTGAATGCAAAAGAAATTTACTTTCATAATAAGATCTAAGGTAGAAACGGAAAATTAAAAACGTATAGGAATAGATTCGTATCTTGAAAAGATATACTTTAATGTGTGAATTATAAATGAGAAATATAAATTACAGAAAAAAGTAGTTAAATGATTATGGAAAAGAAAGGAAATTAGTATTAGTTATCTTTGAAAGTGCCTTCGGGCCTAACTTCCAAAAACTCCTCAAAAAATTAACATTTCAATGTTTCCTAATGAAAATGGACAAATGTCAGTAACATTTTTAATAAAGTTGTTATGGACATAATATAGTAAAAGCAATAAATCTAGCTCCAAAAACTGTCACAAAAGGGAAGAAATTCAATTGCCAATGTTGACTGTACACGATTTTATTTTCTAACGAAGGTATCCAAATTAATGCACTCTATTTCATGTATTTCCCCTAAAAAATAATACTCAAACTATTTCGAAATTTTTATTACTAATCTTTTCCTGTGCTAAAATCCTCCAGAAGTGGTTTAGGAAATATGTAAAGAAACTAATGATTCCATATATCTATGTGTATTTCAATAAAACTTTGTGCGATTCCATAAATTGATGGGTTTTTTTATTTTCGATTTCTTAAATGCACATGTGGTTATTTAAATCAATAGGCAATTCAATGATTTCGAATTTGCTTCCTAAATCGATGTTTGTTACTAAACATAGATGAGCAATAGCCTAAATCAGTGTCTAAATCTTCTAAATCAATGTTGTATTCCTCAGAATCCGTTTATGATTCTACACAGAAATTCGTTTATCCGATAGAGTGGCTACAGCAGACCCCAGACTTAAGTCCAAGAAAACACTTAAATGATTCTAAAGAGTGGTTTATACTTTTGACCAAGGCTGTATTTTATCAATGAAAGTCTTCAAACTTTGTTGCACTATTGCAAGTGGTACCAAAGACATATTACCTTATGTTAGCACAACTACATCTTAAAAATGAAATCAACTTTGGGTCACCCACGAGATATGCATAGAAACACCCACCCTAAATATATTTATCCGGAAAATTAGAAGACTCAATATATTTATGGTTTGAACCAATCAAATTACGCTTTTATGCACGAGATGCAATCTGTCAATGAGTCAGGTCAGTCCTTAGGAACGCAAACATGTTGCAGCCTATTTAAACACACATTCTTAAAACGTTCACCAATGACAAAATTATGAGTACCAATTAAACACTGTATATAAAAAATTCGTTGTTTTTTTATGTAAATAAGAAATTGATATTTCAGTCTGAACTTCTTTTATTCTTAAGTAATTGTTTGCTAATTAAATATAAGAATTCTGTCCATAAACTGACTCAAATCTTCCCCTTTTCAGGTAATTATGAATGTAAATCAAACCATTTAAATGAAAATGGTTGCATAACCATGATCCAATCAAACACTTAAAGCCCCTCTGGCCTCAAAGGCAACGAACGTAAGGCCTCAGAAAAATCGCCCTTTCGCTCGAACAGCAAACGATGGCGTTAACGAAACCCGTTTTTCCTGATGTAAATTTAAGAACGATTTAAGAAGCTGTTTCTGACCGACCTCAATTCATCATCTTCATTTAAGAGGAATCAGAAGAAAAGGCCTTAAATTTGCTTTTGTTATTGGTCGAGACAGACAAAAAAAAGGAGGTGAACGTAAGTGAAAAATTGCGCAATGTATCAATTTTAGAGAGAGGGTGGAATAATGCAGCGTGATGGATGAGCCAGCAGCTGCACCAAAATGGATAAATCCAAGTTTTCTTTAGAACTTAAAGGGATATACTAGCGAGGGCATTCCCTTCAGAAGGTCTGTAAGGATAGATCTATTAAGAAGACCACTCGCCGCAGATCCACGTCATGTAATGTGGTCACGACAGCAAAATACAGGTGTTGGGGCCTGGAGGGCACACGATTCTCCAGATTGCAGCCGGGGAAAGTTTTTTTAGTCTATACCTGATGCTCCCATGTGGGTGCATAAAAAGATAGATGAGGAAAAGTAAAGTTAAAGGAGAGTAGAAAAAAATAGACAAGATGGCGGGAGGGGGGTCATTCTTTTTGGGCTGTAAACAATAATGAAGTGACCAAAGTTTTGCGAATAGCCTTGGAAGCTAGGATTCGTCTATGAAAATGTATATAACAAAATGGTGAATCTTAAATGTTTAAAAGGAAAAAAAGCCTCGGTCATCTCAATCTAGTTTGGCACTGCCGTGGGGACAAGGGCAAGGCCACCATCACTTTCCTCCAGGCACCATGTGTAAATATCTATCGACCTTGGGACGCTCGTCCCCCCAAAAAAAACAACAACAAAAAATAACAAGAACGAATGTCGGTTTGCGGGTTCGGGGGATGTCGTTGGATGTCAGTATGGGGATTCTGGGGATGTCTGGATAGAGGTTCGATGGATGGAGGTTCGATGGATGGAGGTGTGGGGATTCAATGGACATTCAAGACTACCATAAAATAAATACTGGCTTAATAAGAGCCGTGGAGTGGCGCCCTTTTTTTAAAGACCCCAAACCTCTTTGATTAACTGAAAGCACTGTGATAGCACAGGATGGCAGCAAAAAAATACATGCCATACATTGGAGTTCCATAAAAGACGCCATACATCATGTTTGCTAATAAAAAGTGTTGTTTTCTTTTGCGTACAAGTATAAAGTAAAACATCTTCCCATATTTCTATAGCAAAAGTCCCATAGATTAATGCCATATTTTAGTCGCCTATTTTCCATAAAAAGAAGATGCAAGGAGGGGCCACAGAGTTAGTGGGAGATTTAAAAGAGGTAAAAAAGATGACCAGACCAGGGCCACAACTTTCCTTTCTGGCAATTGGGTAGGAAAGGGCCGGGGCTGTTTCTACAGTTTGCAGTTTTTCCGAGGGTATTGCCCCAGCCACACCATTCACACCACATGCGGCGATTTAATGGGTGTGCACAAGCAAGTTTTTTTATATGTTAAGAAAAACGTGCTAGGTAAACAGTTAATCTTTGAAGCGAACATTGTGCAAATAGAAATAGAATAAAAATACAAATTAAAAACAAAGAATAAGGAAAATAAAAGGGTGGGTGACACCAGGAACCTATAATTGTGGTCAATGCTGCTAAGTTCTCCCTTAGGGAAACTGTTTGCGTGGTGTATTCTTTTGCAAATTATTTTGTGGAATTGTAGAGCAATGTTTTTTAGAGAATTAGGAGTATAGAAAGAATGGAAATTGCTGTAAATTTAGAGGACATTTTTACTCAAATTAAATGTATCATTTGGTAATCTTTTTTCATTGTTCTGATATGTTTCTTAAAAAATTCAAAATATTCAGGAATGGTGATATTTTCTACCAAAATCTTCATCATCTGTTTGATTCTTCATTTAGGCCTACACAAGCTGATGAAAAGGGTGGAGGGGCATATTTAATCATTTAAATAACCAGACAGGTCCAAGCACTCACTGAGTATAATTAGTGATGAAGGACAGTTGTTTGAGCATCTGTTGATGTGAGCCTTTGATTCAACAATAGCACAGAGAGCTCCCCGAGGCGTTTTTAAATAGGCCATTAGGTATCTCCTCTTTCGGTTCTGCTATCATAACATTTGGCAACTTGGAGAATTATGGACAAACCTCTTTGAATCGTGGCTTAATCACCCTTTTCTCCATTATTTTAATCACAAGTATTTTAGTTGTCTGCCCTAGGAGGTAATTTCTTTATTTTCATTCTCTTCCTCAAGCCATTTCAATACAACCACAGGATCACTGGGGAGGTTTTAACTTATGAGGGGTGGCAGTCTTATCCTACACGAAGCCGAGTAGTCGGAGATGAAGAACACTAAGTAAATATTTGTTTTTTTTTTGGACCTGAATTTTATGCAAGGAGATTGTATCTAACGAGAAGAGATCAGGGCTTTTATTGAAGTTGTGTACAAATAGGGCGCTGTGCGTTATGATTAGCGTCAATAGCTACATGTTTTTAAGGCATACATATACATTTTTATTCAACCTACCGGGTATTGAAAAAGTCATGTTACACCTTGTTACGACCCTCTCAATAAAGAACACAATGAGAGTTTCGATACAGTTATGCACATTATATTGTTTTAATATAGAAATATGTGTTTATATGATGACCGGATCGAGCATAAAGGGTTTTTCATCGGAAAAATGAGACTTCGATTGACAAGACTTTTCAAGTCGTTGAAAAGGCGACGACAATGCTCTCGACGTTTTCCTCGGATTTGGTCGGTGAGCAAAGGCCTTTCCAAGCATCTCAATCTTTTGCTTCCCTCGCCCTTCACGGCCTTACGCACGGGGGCTATCGAGATTTTCTTCTCCGCGAAGGCTGTAATTTTGAGCTTCGGAGGACTTCCGAAGGCATTTCTCACAGTAAAACTGTTGACAATGTGTGGTCAGCCTGAACGAGGTCGATATGTGACATCTTCCCCGTTGTTTAACCTCTTCCTGACTATTTGGACGGTCGTTCGGCTGACATTGAGCCTTTTGGCGATATCGGACATGTGGCTCGCACGCATAATCCAGAGATCGCGATTATTTTTACTTCCATCTCGGCACACCTGCATCCAATGGTAAATAAGTTTTAATGACACTTGATGGAAAAATATAAATTAACTTTGTGTGGTGGGACTTTTTTTTATCAAAGACGTAAACCACTCAAATGATAAAAAACTATTGCAATTGAACCTTTGCAAAAAATAGTAGGTATACTTTTGGTCGATTCCTTCATTTTATGCCATGTAGTCATTATTTATTCCATAAAATGTTTATTCCATTAAACCAATGTGTTATTTAGAATCGATAACAAGATTCAGTTAGAAAAACTCCAACTGGCGTAATTATTATCAACCATCAGGAATAAGTTAATGTGAAGAGTACAAACACTCTCAAAAGTTTAGACTTGTGCCCTTTTCACAAAGTCTACCCTTGGTCGAAGAGAAAATAACTCTTGGCCATTTAAAATGATTTTTGAGGGGTTTTCGTTTTGAAGTTTTTAAAATCCAAGCGATCACCTTAACATTTTACGGGAAATTAATTTCGCCTATTTATTCATATTTAGCGGGAGGCCTTTCTGCATCCACATTTACTCGGTGGCCTTTCTGACTTTATGATTTGCCGCTAACCTTTCTGCCTTCGTGTTCAGAGGCAGGCATTTCTTTCTTCATGTTTGGCCGTTGGCCATTCAGACTTATGTTCAGAGGCTGTCCTATCGGCCTTGATGATTAGCTGGAGGCCTTCCTGCTTTCTTGTTCAGAGGTTAGCATTTTTACTTCATGATTAGCCGGTGGCCTCTCTGCCTTCATGTCCTGAGGCTAGCCTTAATTCTTTCGTGTACAGAGGCTGGCCTCTCTCTTTCGTGTTCACTGGCTTGCCTTTCTCCCTCCTTGTTTAGAAGCAAGTTTGCTATTTTCGTGATTAGCGGGTATCCTTTCTGCCTTGGTGTTCTGAGGCTGACCTTTCTGCCCTCGTGTAAATAGGCTAAACTTTTTGAAATTCATGATTAGCCACTGACCTTTCTGCCTTCGTTAACAGAGTAGGGCCTTTTTACCTACATGATTTTCCGTTGGCCTTTCTAGCTATGTGTTCAGAGGCTTGCATTTCCGATTCGTGTTCAGTGGCTGGCATTTCTGCCTTAGTGATCTCATGCTGGCCTCTCTGCTATCGTGTAAATAGGCTGGCTTCTTCCATCGTGTAAAGAGGTTAGTGTTTCTACTTTCCTTAATAGCAAGTGGCCTTTCTTCCTCAGTGTTCAAAGACTGGCCTATCTGCCTTATTTTTCAGAGGCTTTCCTTTCTGTTTTCGTATCCATAGGCTGGTTTTTCGCCCTTCTTTTACAGAGGTTGGCCGTTGTACTTCAATGATTAACATGTGGCCTTTCTACTTTCATGATTAGCATGTGGCCTTTCTGCCTTCCTCTTCAGAGGCAGTCCTTTCTGCCTTAGTGTTCAAAGGCTTTCCTTTCCGCTGTCCTTAGCAGAGGCCGGTCTATCTGCCTTCGTGTTCAGAGGCTGGCCTTTCTGACTTAAGGATTAGCCGTTGGCTTTTCTTCCTTCTCGTTTAACGGGTCTCTGCTAAAAGATGATAAAGAATAATGTTGTAGGTCGCTGTTTTCTTACTCTCGATTCCGCCATCAGATGTTTTTTAGTTTTAATAACCTCAACTTATCAGCTAATCCAAACACACAAGTGACTACATTACCACAATGAATGGAAGGTACTATAATCTTGAACAGTCAATTATTATTTGTGAATCCGGTGGCTAACCAAATAATGTTCGGCTTAACTTTACTAATTTCATGAAGAGATGCTTTCTTTTGTCTAGGTTATTTCTTGAAGTCAAGTCCACACCCCATTGGTGAATAACTCTAGCCAATCTCACTTAGTTTTACTCATATGGAAAGTGATATTTTCAATCTGCTAAGAGGTAGCCTGGTATAGCCAAATATAGAGAAACCTAAAAGTTGAGAGGAAGATTTAAATTAGGTATTGATATTATCACCCTGTCAAACCAATTTTTACCCAGATATAACCCCTCACGTAACGGACACACCAAAGAAAATATCTTAGCTGTAATTGGCAATATCAAATTATTTAAAAAATAATGTCTACTTTCCTTTTAAGCAACGCTTTTAAAGAAAGGTGTAATTCAATCATCTCGTAACCACCATTATGGAATAAACTGTATTTACAGCTTAATTTGACCGTGGAGACAGGAAAGAATATTGAGTGAATAAGAGAGAATATTATTACTAAATATTCACGAACTGCACGGGAGAACGTGCAGGTGGTGAACCTTTAGTACATGATTTTATATAGTGTTGCACTTTGTGAATTGTAACGCAACCAAACCCTTATTTAACCAAAATTGTTTTGAAATATTTTGAGTTCATTTTATGTGATACAACTTTACCATAGTTAAACATTGAATCGACAATATTAAAGAACCTCTTCGCCCAAATTATTAATAGGATGTACAACTTATTTTGTGTAGAAACTACAATAATACTTGAAATAAATCTGTGTTCTTAGGTATTTGCCTTTTTAGTTAATTCAACTATAATTCTTTTCTTAAATTTTATTGTCGTAAAATCCTTTATTTTGCTTTAAAGTTTAATTGACTTTCTTGTTTAGATGAACTATTGAATTTCTGTTTAATTTCCAACAAAAACTTCACCACCTAATCCTACGTCAGGTGTTATGAAATTGCTTCATATGAAGGATCGGCCATGAACACATTTTAAATAAAAGCTTTTCTGGTCAACAACAATGAAAAAGAACTGTCGATAAAATTAGCCTTTAAACAAGTAATATGAAAATATGAATTCGCTACCACGCAACTAGATTAAGTTTATATACAGTCCTTTTAATTCTTAACACGTTAACCACGAAGTGTATTATATATTGCACTTATCGTTTGAAATATTTTGCCAATATGTTTTACAAGATAACACTAATAGGTAAGTGTCAAAATATTAAAGGCCTCTTCTTAGCATTTGGTATAGGAATATCTAAGTCCTACCACAATCTAAGCAATGACCAATAATTAAAAGTTCTTGGTTTAATGATTATAGCTCAAGAATATATATATATATATACTCCTCAAAGAGGTATCAGGTATGAATGACATTGGCCACATTTGCTACATATAACATCTGGAAGATTGACCTACTGCTCCTTCAGCTCTCAATAATAATAATGATAGTTTTAATAATTAATGGCAAGCTTCCTTTCCTTTCACCCTCTGATCTTGCTATCTGCCAAGGGTGATTCATAAATTGGTGAAGTTAGGAAAATGAAAAAGTGTTTAGAAAGATAATAAAAGCAGGTAAAACCATAGAGGCTGCGTCTCATCCATTGCTCTTTCACACTTTAAACACATATTTGCACCACTTCCACTCTTCTGGCCACTATCTATGTTTCGCCATAATTGTAATCATCCATACACTAAGGAAATTTTCCTGTCCCTGAACAATACAGCTCATCTTCAAAATTACACACTCACCCTTTGAACCACCTTCAGACTTACAGTACGGATTATCATTCAAACTACCAAATGCCCTATATTCTATAACATTGCATAATCACACACACTCACTGATCGAATGTTAAGGTTCGTTATCCCATAACTCCCCGATGGCAATCTTGCCCACATTTTCTTTTCCACATTCGACAGTATCCTCACTGCCTCTCATTTTTGACTTTTCATCCATTAGCACTTTATACTAGCTCGTAATTCTCCTTAATATTAGGAACATCATGGTTGATGTCATGTTTTAATGAGGCTATAAAGTGTCTGTGAAGGAGGTAAAAGATGGAGTGGAGATACATTGAGTGACAAGGAAATTATGTATCTTAATGCCTATCCCATTCATACCAGGAAAATACCTGTGTAAGATCCAAAATCTTTCAAATATATATTTTTGTAAAATATGTATAAGTTCAGTGTAAAGTTGAGGGCTTTCGATACCAATCCCTACCATTCGCCAAAGCAGAAAGACAAAAATAAATGTTTCCTATTTAAAATAAAAAGACTGCTAAGAATTTTGTTAGTAAAAGATTCGCTTAACCATAATAACGTGGAATATCCTGTGTTGAAGAAGTTGTAAACAGAGTATTGTTTCATGGTAGCACATCGGTCTCTCATTTAGGAGTCAAAGGACTTCAACTAGTTTTCCACTACTTTCAGAGTATCAATCCTAACGGAGGATGCTGCGTTCATAAACATTCTTATGACCTAATTTTAGAGGCATCTCTTCCATGTTTTGGAAATTCTAAAATGGTTAAGAGTCGTGTGTATTTATGATCGTGTCTTATCTTTTTGTGAAAGTATCAACTGTATTATTGGATGCTGTTTCATTTGGCAGGTGACAAAAAAGGTTAAATCTTTGATAATAAAAATAATTACCACAAAAATATGTTATAAAACGTATCGATAATAGTTTTATTTCTTTATTCATGATAGGACTATGTGCGAGATATGGGATAAGGATTAAGAAGGAGAAGACTTGATAGAGCACCGAAAGTAGGAAGTCTTCCTCTAAAAGGACAGAATTAAAAGTAGAAATTACTAAAAAAGTGCAGGCCAGGGATTTAAAAGGTATACGATTTTCAGATTGATATGCATTCAAAGTTCAACCATGGTTGATCGATAATTTAGCTTGTGATAAGGAATACGTCAGTGAAATGATGAAAGAAGAGATGGTAAAGTAAATTCCAATGATGAATACAAGTAAATATGTGAACGATTTGGAATAACTGAATTATGGCTGTCAAAGAGAGCTAAACAGCTTCATCCAAACATCTGAATACAAATGGGCAAACTATAGTTACGCTTTCCAACATTGTACTTGGATGAATGTGGA
This sequence comes from Ceratothoa steindachneri, assembly GCA_963969495.1. Lineage (NCBI taxonomy): Eukaryota > Metazoa > Arthropoda > Malacostraca > Isopoda > Cymothoidae > Ceratothoa > Ceratothoa steindachneri. The sequence goes on along the minus strand of OZ018331.1, from coordinate 146,528,965 downwards.
TTAAGTGCACTCATTAAAATCGCCACAAAAAAAGGAGTAGAATTGATATATGCCTGCGAGGAGACATAAAGTTAAACCTTACCATTTTAATTTAAGTCATTAGAAATCTTGGATCATACTACGAACCGCCAATATCAAATTAAGATTAAATAAACAACGTAAGTAAATTATCTTTTTATAATTTAATAATTTAAGATAAAATATGGAATTTTAAACCAGTTTGAAAATTAATTATGCTACAAAGTCATCTACATCTACTCCCTTGATTGAAGCCGCTCCTTTTAATATATATTTTTGCAAGTAGGTACAATAGTGTGAGATTGCTTTCAAAAATAGTGAAAAGTTAGCGATAGTAGGGAAAAGGTTGAGAAAAATTGGTCTACATTCGGTTGTGAGAGTTCGCATTCAAGGTGCCGGTGCAAATAAAGAAGGAATTCCATTGCACGAACGATAATAAAAACATAAGCGAATTTGGCGTCCTTTCTTTTTTTAAAGAAAGGTCAATCATACTAATCAAAGGGATATAATATTAAGTAAAGAGAAAAGAGAGATGACTGAAGTAAATAGAGAGACCGCTGGAAAAAGAGCTAATCAACGCTCAATCTAAACGAGCCCTATGGCTTCCAGTCTTGGAAAGACCCAACAACCTAAAAACAGTGTCGAAACAAATCTAGAGGTGTTTGGAAAAAGAGCATCATAATAAATAATACAAAGATAATAAAGACGGAAAAGAACACATCTGAAAATTCTATAAAACTAACGCACCATTCTTAAATGCTAGGGGTAGGAGGGCTCTGTCAAGGTCGCTAATAATTCCGACAAGAATCCAATTTCTCAAATTTGCAACTTTTCCTCTCTTTTTCGAAGACACAACAGATTCCATCTGGAGGGTACGAGTAGAAAATTCTGTTCGCTCCCTATTTTGACACGTTCGCACAACGATGGAATTTGCTACATTTAAATATAGAAATAATTTGACCCCTTTAATTCATGACGTCAGTGTTCTTGATTCAAACGAAATCCTCATCAAAGACCCAACGAGAGGCTGTTCCTGTATTTATATATTTACCACCCTCATACCGCGAGATGTAATAAATGGTGATGTTGGGGTTTGCTCTTTCATACCTTATCCGTCACCATTTCAAACTTTTTTTTTTATTTTATATGTGCTTTTCTTTCTCTCTTTACAGGTTTTATTCATTAAACATGCAGAAAGCAGGATTTTCCTGGTATAACATTAAATTATAATCGTATATCGGCATTATTGATCGCACAAAGTCGAAAAGAGTATTTTTTTCTTATTACAATGAGTCCATCAGACAAAGGAATGTAATAAAGTCTCAACTATTATGAAGATTCAACCTAATAATTATTTTGAGTTAAGAAACAAAAGATTGTTGAAAACAAGGGAGTTTACTAATACGGAGACAGAAATATTGGGGAAGGATTATTCTTTTCTAAAAAACTAAACAAAACAAAGAATTACTTTGTAAAGAAGTAAAATGATATAAGATTCACAATGAATAAAGTTGCTTTGTGACGCTTCTCATTACGCCTCACAATCGAAGAATTGCACAACTTAGATAAGTCAAAGAATTTAATCGGTGGAGAATGATGTTGTAAATGTTTGAGAGAGAAAGAAAAATTATAATTCTTGACAGAAGATATGAATGTAAAAGTTAAGGTATAAATATCAATACACAACATTCAGGTTAAAAGAAGACGATCAGCACCAAAGAGCAAGGCTGGAACAAGCAAATCACTAGTCAAGACTAAAGCTTTAACAAGAATATCTGTACTTAAAAGTGAAGACGTAAAAAAAATGTTAAGGACTCATGAGTGAAGCTTGAACAAAAGGAGCAATACTCAACAGTAAGTCTAGAACAAAAGGATCAGCACTCCAAAGTAAAGCTAGAAAATGAAGATCAGTACCCAAATTAAAGCTGGAACAAAAAGATCATGAGTCAGAGTAAATTTTGATCAAGAAGATAAGAAATCATTATTAAAGCTGAAATAGGAATATCAGTATTCAAGTTTATGGTTAGAACAAGAAGATCAGTAGTCAAGACCATACCTGAACAAGTAGATAAGTACTCAATAGTAAGATGGGAAGAAAAAGATCAATACTCAAGAGTATAAACCTGAAAAGCTTCTCTGCCCACTGTGACGGAGGCAAACGTGGATGCACGTTTTATCTGGTAACTCTAAAAGAATTGAAAGTGGCTTGAGGTAAGGGATTTGGAGTTCAAGGTACCCTTCTTGTAAGGAATGAAAGGCAAAGAACGATGTACGTACAGTAATTTAGATGCGAGTGACTTTATAAAGCAATAACTCACAAACAATACATTCACATCTATCAGAAAAGCTATCAAAACGTAATTCCTGGTATTTCAAGAATACCAATTTGAGACCAAGAGTTATTCAAAACAAATATCTGGCTATGATTTTAATATGAAGTATTAAAAAATATCAATAAGCCAATAATAATCATTCCTGTTTATTAATATCCAGTAAGAAACTCTCAAAAAGGCTATATGAGGTATTCTTCTCCATTCAAGGTTAGTTCATGATTCCTAATTCACATGTAGCAATCTAATTTGCTCCAGAAGGCACTAAATCGCGTCCCAAATTCTCAAATTATTCTTCTTTTTCCTCTGGGGAATTTTAAGTAAATAAGAAAAATTATATCCAACATTCAGTAATTCTCCACTTACTAGAAATCAATGAAGATATATATGACAATTTAGCGTGTAAATAGGGCTAGTCGATTAATAATGCTCAACCTCCAAGAATTATATAATTATATATATATACGAATATGATGTCAATATGAAAAATATTCAGATAAATTAATTGATGCCATGTTTGGGGATTATTTAAATAATTAATTGCTTGTCTCTTTCTCCTTTTCTGTCTAGGAAAGAATGCTCCAGGCAAAATTGCAACAAAGCGAATAAATTGTTAAATCTACCTGAAATATTATTGGTTTTGTGAACAATATAGGATTATTTCATATATGTACAAGTGCATTTTCTTCAAAGACAAAAACAATTGAAGAAGTTAGACAATCGAACCTAATTGACACAAGGATACTTAAATTGAAGCATCTGTCAACAGCCCTCCTCGTAGCTGTCCTTTCGCGTGGAACATTCACAACTTAAGTAACATGCAATGGAGAATCTTAGCCTTTATTTAACCATTCAATTGATGCATCCACGCGTAAACTCTAATTGTTTTTAACGTTGCAAAATTCATTACCATTACCGTAAAATTAGGATATATAACTGTCACAGAAACTGTTTTTAACACGTTTTCAACTATGACTGCATCTGTGTTCCTCTTTCAGGCTTATTGCTCTATGTGAATATTATTTCTAATAAAAGGATTTAATCACATTTATATTAGAAATTTCAAACAAGAAAAATGTGGTCATTGACCTATATGAGTAGAGGAAGGAAAAGTATAATTACCTTTTCATGTACAGAAGATCACGACCTAATTAGCAAAGAGGTGGATATCGTAGAACCATAACTACATTTGGTGATGAAGTATGGTTTAAGAAAAATCTCACATCCAAGGTAAGAAAAGAGATCGTATAATCAAGTGGTGGAATTTAAAGAAGATACTGGGGAGCGAATTTAAGAGCAAATTAATGGAAAGCAATAAATTATAGAGCGTGTACAGGACAGTTCAGTGACGAATTAAGTTTGGAAAGAGGAGCTACGATAGGACAATAGAGAAAGGAAACAATTAAGAACAATTTGAACTTAGTGTCATGGAACCTATTTCAAAACAGAAGGACCAAGACTAAGAGGTACAAACTATAAATGCATTATTTCAGTGTTGCATACAATGAAAATCTGAGAGAGGAATAAAGATGAGAGATAAAGAAAAGACTAATCTGTACGAGATACCTGGTATTGCAAAAATCCCGTTAAACTGGTTAAGACGTTGTCAACAATGCCACAATAATAGTTTTCAAGAGGTACAAACGTTATTGTTGTTTTAGCATAAATATGTGTTTAAATTGTTGCCGAAGCTCTTTTCAATGCATATCTACGGAAGAAAATTTATGTAAAGGTCATCAAGATTCTGAAAGGTCTTCGCAATTGGTCAAATAATGTAATGCAATATAAACCCTGAGACCAGTGCCAAATCATAATGTATCTTAGAGATAAATAATAATTTGGCTGATAACCGAGCTTTAAATAACGTATACCTGGAACTCTAAAATTCATTAATATAAAATTCTAAATTCAGTTAAGTGAGGGCTGTTTTGATTCAATGAGAGAAAAGCAATTTTAAAAAACACTCGACATCTTTGATAAGAAAATACTTTGAAAATCCATAATTGTTTTGGTGAATCTTCAGGGGAAATTTAAATGATCTTCTGTTTGTAAACAAAGGAATTAAGAGAGATACAATGTGACCGCGAGAAATTTCTGGTTTACTGAGAAAGAGGACAGACATTTTTCAGATTTGGAAAATATTTCCTCATTGTCTGTAATGCAAATCAATAAAATTGCACCATCAAAGAGACAATGCATTCGCGGAGAATTTTCTAAAATATATATAATTAATTAAAATCGTAAATTACTGTTGTGAGTCATCCTAGAATGGAATATTAAAAAAGGTCATGCTAATTTAATGATCAATTCAAATAAGATAGAATTTGTTATTATATAAATTTAATATATAATTAAATCGTCAAGGGCTATTTTGAGTCATCCCAGAAGGCAATAACAAAAAAAAGTGTTAATGCGATGCTCACTTAAAATAAGAAAAAACATTTATAGCAAAGAAAATTTAACATCCTTTTTACCAAAGAAATTTTGAACATCTTTGAATCACAACTTTATTACAAAATTAATTTTGAACATTGTTCAGTGAGGTCAATATTCTAAAAGAAATCAATGTTGCTAATAAGATAATTTGGGTAAAGCTTACACTGTATTCCATCTTCAAAAGTGAATATTAGACAACTTTAAACAGCTGTATTCCACTTATAAATCTAATGACTTGTCAAATTATCTTATGGAAAAAAGAATATGGTACGTGGTTTTACCTCCAACTTGCCCTTAGGAAAGATATGTAATGTGTAATAAGCCTAACCACAACCGATTTCGAAGGGCAAAGGGAGTGAAAACAAGAACTTTTATTTATTTAAGTGATTAGTTTCCATATTTGGCCTGATGAAGCCTTCTTAGCAAACTACTTCTGTGCCTTACACAGAGCCGAAAATCTCCCCACCACAGGTTTTGAGAAACCAGGTCAGATCAGCGAAAGTACTGAGGTCCTTAATATAAGTTGATCGCAATTTTTACTTTTTGATAATCAAATTGATATCATTGCCTCGGATCCCCTGCATCACTACTGAATACGGTGTTGGGCTTCTAACGTCTAGGCATGGTTCGATTCAAGCTATCGTGGGCACAAACTCTCTAGGAAGGGTCACAAGATTCCCGCCCTTTGTCGGAAGCTCTGAAGCATACCCACGCAGTTTGCTGGAGTTTCGCGCGCATCTCCGTCAATCATAACACTGCTATCATTCTATTCTCGTATTAACGGAAGACTTACGAACGCCCTTCTTCTGCAATACTGCCAATGGAATACTCGTGCCCCATATGGGGCTACTCATATCTACATACCCTAACGTAGAGTACTGGCGTACAAAATAAGTAGTTCTATCCGCGTTTCTATGACGAAGAAACGGGAAGGGGCCTATGATCGCTGGCTCGTTCAAAACACAATACTGCGGGACAACTTATCCCACAAAGAGGACCGGCCATGGGTGCCGTCGAGCTTAATAAATAATGTCATTCTTATCTTTCTATGTAATTCATTATCCCGAGGGATGATCTAATCCAAGATGCAAGCCCTGGACGGCCCATCCTATTTTTAGAATAATATTGTCCTCTTTGCATCAAATGAGTATAGTGAAATTTCATTTGTTCTCGTTATTCACAATGGTGAAGACAACCTCCTTCTTTCATTTCTTCACAAGACTGAAGGAAATCCACTTCTTAGGTAATTTACAGGAGTAGTAAAAATAGAGCATAGCAACTGGCACAATTTTATTTATAGAGATAGAAACTTGAAAAACTTGGGCACTGAGTTTTCATTTTATACTTTCTAAATGACTATGAATGTGTTTAAAATCACGTCAATGTTCCTAAAGTAAAGCATGAAGCTCTACACAAAAGTGGGTATGAGGAACTTTATATAATAATCGATATTTTAAAATGCTTAACTAAAATTTCCCTCTAAACACATTATAAATACTCAGTACTTCTTAAATTTTTGTTTTAACCAAGTTTTATCCAAAAAGGCTTCAGTGAAGATTCATCTTAGCCCGATACCAGCTTGATTACGCATATCCAACCAAACAAACCGTTAACATTTCGGAGAAACTCTCCTTTTTCCTCAAAGGAGTTTCCACTGGAAGAATTCCCAACCTCCCTTCTCGAAGAATCTGCTCCAACACACTCCCCGTCATCTCAAAATAATATTTCACTACAAGCAAGTTGACCTTGGACCCCGTCGAAGTGACCCAACCATCACCTCATCGCTTCACCGAAAACGACCATCGTCTTCCCCAACCCCTAAATTTGTGTACAAGGTATCTTAACGAATATTTTAGCTTCCCTAAATTTATAATTGCCGTCCACTGTTCCCCATTATCATTTTGTGTAACTATGTGTCTTAATTAACTGTCTATTATTGTATAATATTAAATTTAATTATTAATATTTATTGAAGTCTATTTTTGCCAAATCCTTTTACTTTCCCACCCTCGAGCTCATCATAGTCGTATAACGAAAGCCTATAACTAAGTTAGATTTGGAACTCTCAGGAGTTTAGTAAGAGGCGTGTTTCATTGTTGTTTACCTGCTGACAAATCGAAAGCCCCTTCGGGGACCGTAAGTGCTGCTTGGATGGGAGCCACGGCACGCCGAGCTTTGACGACTCGGTCAGACGAACAGCAGCACATGGAGCGTGCCTTTTGAAAGATCCGAAACCTCTCCGATCGATAGGCGGGAGCGACTCACACGGGGAGAACTCACCAACCCCCCTTTTTTATCATTGCTGGTCACGAGTTTTCAGAGAGAGAGGAAGCGCCTAAAATGACAGTCAAAAAAGGACCCATTCGTCTCAAACACAACTGTGCAACATGCCAGTTAGAAAAGTGGTGGGTTGACTTTCCGGAGGGCTACTACTCAAAATGCAGCCCTGAAAGTATCTGCACTACTTGCATATTGATGCGAGAGGTGGAGAAATTAAAAGACCTCTATATAGCCTCGGAGGAGAGAGCTAACGTCATTAAGGGAAAGTTGGAGAAGCTCGAAGCCGTTAACGCAGCTCAGGTTCGATGCCTAGAAAAGGCTTCGTCCACTGACGTGTCGGAATCACCTGGTAACCAAGCGGACATTCCGGCATTATCTGAGGCTAATCTAGCTGAGGTGAAAGAAAAAGAGAAAAAGGAGAAAAAAGAAACGAAGAAAAAAAAGAAAAAGAAAAAAGTTGAAACAAATAGAGTACCAAAAATAGAAGAAGAACAGATAAAGAAGAAGAAAAATAAAGATAAGAATGTGGAGAGTAAAGAGGAAAAGGGAAGGCCTCTTCCACAAGGTAAGACCCCGTCTTTAGAGACCAAGTGTCCGAAGGTCACCCTCATTGGTGACTCGCAAACACGAGATCTGCAGCCGCTGCTAGTGGGCCGCCTTCGCACTAGCGTGAAGGTAAGCTGCCTGTTAGGACGGGGTAACCACAACATCAGACTAGAGGCAGAGAAAGCTCAGATTTCTGAGAATTCAGTTGTTGCTCTGATGGTGAGCGGCAACGACCTCTACCTCAGAGGGGGTAAGGTTGGCCTCAGTGGTAAGACCATCCAAACGGTGATGGGAGCCGTGGATGACATAAGGCTTAAAACCCACAAACGTGTGGTAGTTGGGATGCTTCCAACAAAGAGGTCTATCCCGAACCGCTCACGAAAGAAACATCGCAGTAAACAGAAGGTTAGCGGATCTCTGCACGGCAAAAGGAGTCTTCTTCGTGGACCGCTATCGTACCTTCATCGGTAGAGACGACCTCGCCTAAAGGGACGGGGTACATCTCTTCTTTAAAGGGAAGGCCTTTCTCGCCAACCTAATTCAAGATGTCGTGAAACGCACCCAAAGTAGCGTTCAAAACAGAGCGAAAGCGAACGTGCGCCAGCATGCCCGTGTCACTCCTGCAACGACCTTCTCGGAGGTCGTCAAAAAGGGTGTGACCACGAAAACAGAAAAGCCGGAAAACGGAAGAGCGTCGGGAGTCCTACACTAGGGGACTCCCTGAAAGTTCTTCTGTTCAATGCGAGGTCAATCAGAAATAAGTTTCTTGAGCTCCGTGGCCTCGCAGTAACAGAGGAACCTGAGATGGTGGCCATAACAGAGTCGTGGATAAAAACCTCAAGCCAAGATTTTAATGGTGAATTCACGATTCCCGGTTACCAGCTCTTCCTGAAAGATAGGCCAGACAGAGAGGGTGGCGGTGTGATGTTGTATGTCAAGGATACTCTAAACTCGACGGATTGCAACATCGTATCTGACGATGAACTACTAGGTGTTGACCTAGAGATAGGTCCTGTCAAATACAGGACCCTGGAGCTTTATAGACCTCCTGCCCAAGTCGTTAAAAAGCACAAAGATCTATACCAGCTAGTAGGAGAACTTGTCGAAACAAAGTGTGTATCGTCATGGGTGATTTTCAACACACAAGTTGAACGGAAAACAAAAACCCTGTGGCGAGAACGCACTAATCCTGGAGTTCACGAACAACGAGTTCCTCACTCAATGGGTAAAAGAGCCAACGAGAGGAAACAATATCCTCGACTTAATTTTCACCTCTAAGGATGACATCGTTGAGGACCTCTCTGTTGGCGAAGAGCTCGGTGGCAGTGACCACCGACTAATTAGATTTGTAGTCAAAGCTCCGAAGGCAGGGCCTGCAACTGGTAAATCGAAGAAACTTGATTTGAAAAGAGCAGACTTTGCAGGTCTTCGTGCTGGACTGACTGACGTGAGGCTAGAAGTGTGCGATGCTGTTGAAGACTCGTGGAACAGTTTCAAAACCACATAGATGAGTTTTCAATCGCGTTTCATCACTCTGAAATGCCCCCGTCGGACTTCTGTTCAACCAAAGTGATTTAATCGAGAAATCGGCCAACTGCTTAGGGAGAAGAGAACTGTGTACCGGCAATCGAAGATCTCGGGTGACTTTGACGAATACCTGGAGGCTAGCCAAGAGAGTGAAGTCCAGCATAATGGCGGCTAAGCGTTCTGAGGAACTCCGAGTGGCGAGACTCTGTAAAGAGAATCCCAAGGAGTTCTTTGGTTATGTAAACAGCCGTAAACCAATCCGTCGAACGATTGGCCCTTTGAGGAATGAAGAGGGGACATTAAAGCATTCAGAAAAAGAAAATGCTAACCTCCTCAACGACTACTTCTATTCAGTTTTTACTGAAGAATGTGGTCCCATCCCCCAGCCGACGGATTCCTACTCGGTGTAAAAGCTGGAGCATATGGACTTCACCGAAGTTGAAATCAAAAAGAAGATCAGTGACCTAATGACGAATAAGTAACCTAGCCCGGACGGGTTTCTACCTAATGTGTTGAAAGAAGTGCGCGATCAAGTGTCACGACACCTGAGCGCAATCTGCAACATGTCAATCCGAACCAAATGCGTTCCTAGAGACTGGCGTGAGGCGGAGGTGACTCCTATCTTCAAAAAAGGAGACCTTAACCAACTGTCGAACTACCGACCTATCAGTCTGACTTCGATAGTCGGTAAATTCATGGAAAGCATCATGGTGGACAAAGTAACGTCGTATTTAGAGTCAAACCTGCTATGAGGAGTTCCCAGAACGGCTTCCGAAGGCAACGGTCATGCCTGACGAACCTTGTGGAATTCTTCCACTTTGTTTTCAGTGAGCACGATCGGGACAAGGCGGTGGATGTGGTCTACCTAGACTTTCAAAAAGCCTTTGATAAGGCTACACACCGCTGCCTTGTCCAGAAAGTGCGAGCGCTTGGCATAGACGGAAAGGTAGCCGGCTGGATCGAGAACTGGCTAAGTGGCAGACGGCAACGGGTGGTTGTAAATGGACAGTCTTCTGAGTGGGTGCCCGTTGCTAGCGGGGTGCCTCAAGGTTCTGTCCTGGGACCACAGCTATTCATCATCTACGTCAACGACATGGACGGTGACATGGCTGCCAAGATTTCCAAATTTGCCGACGATACCAAGCTTGGTATGGACGTTGCAAAGGATGGAAATACTGCCCGCCTGCAAGAAGATCTTGGAAAGATTGGGGAGTGGTCGGACACGTTGCAAATGCCTTTTAACGTAGGGAAATGCAAAGTGATGCATATCGTCCACAGACACCCCCAATCTCAGTATATCCTTAAGGGCACTGCTATTGAATCGAGTGACACTGAGAAGGACTTGGGTGTAACAATCACTAGGGACGTCAAGTTCTCGAAACAGTGCATTGAGGCGGAGAAAAAGGCCCAAAGGATGCTAGGCTATATTAAGCGTCAGTTTTGTTATCGAAACCAAGAGATTGTACTGTGCTTGTACAACTCACTTGTCCGACCGTACCTGTAGTATGCTGTACAATTCTGAAGTCCTTCACTGCGAAAGGACATCGCAAGGTTTGAACGCATACAAGCTAGGGCAACCAAACTGATTCCCTCTATCCGACATAAAAGTTATGAGGATAGACTAAGGGAATTAGATCTGTTCTCGCTGGAAACCCGTAGACTGCGTGGTCAGCTCATTGAAGTTTTCAAAATACTTCGAGGGTTTGACAATGTTGAATACAGGGAAATTTTGACACTAATTGAGAACAGAACGCGCAATCACGGCTTCAAACCTGAACTGAAGCGTTACAACCGCAATCCGTGTGGAAATTTGTTCAGCTACAGTATCTGTGGTAAGTGGAACGCACTTCCAGTGGAAGTTGTCAACAGTGAATCTGTTGACCAGTTCAAGTCAAGACTAGACAAAGTCTTGAAACGTGGCCGTTTAGGGACGCAAAACAATTGAGCAGCCATGTGCCCGCTGAATTACTACTCCAAAGGTACCCTCTTCGAATGGACTGTAAGGTGTCCTAGGGTACCTTCTTTTTTGGTTGTAACTCCTTGTCCTTGTTGTTACCAAGTTTAAACTAGCATCTATCGGACTAGCCCTCCCTTACTAGGATCTGACCTTGTAACCGGACCTCAGCCTACCCAAACCTATTAAAAGAAACCCCCGCGACCTCAAAAATCAAATATACTAGATGTATGTATGATATATAGAGCTATACCACGACATAGTCCTTATGTCGTAGAAAAAATTCTCATCATTTCTTCTCTCTCATTCATAGAGTCACAGATAAATAAAGTGAATAGTAGAAAAGTTATTCTAAGATTATTTGAGTCAATCTAGTTCTTTCTATTAATATATCAGTGACAATTTAATTGTTCACTTTTATTCAATTAAAAATAAACTGAAAAATGAATCAAATTTTCTGAGGCCAAATTTTTCGATCATTTTAGAGTTCTCTCAGAGGAAGTTACAATTACAATTTCTTCTTATGCCAACGTACAATCCTCCCTCTGTCACCCTCAGCATGAATGAATGCAGGAAAACCTTATGATAAGTGATTTATTCCAAACTTCTGATCAGATATTTATATAATCTCACTTTCTTATGGATCTCAGAAGGATCATAAGTATATTTAATTAAATGTTTTACTATTTCTTTCTCGTGCAAATATAATTTATGTACAATGTGATAAAAATGTAAACATGAATAAATTGCAATCATTCTACAAAAAAGGTTGCAAATGTTTGGAAAAGTGGAAAACATTGAAAGGTTTATAAAGGTTGGTTACTGAGTTTATATCTATAAATATTCAGAGCATTGGAAGTTATAGTTTGCTTGCCGGATAAACTTTTTCTTTAAGCTAGATTTGTAAAACTACATTTGCCACGATAATATGAAACACAAGCACACAACTATACAGGACACCTTATATTCTGTCGGGAGACATCTAGTTCCAGAAATAAAAAAAGATCTCTCAGTAAATACTTTTAGTTATTAAGTTCTCATTTACTCAAAACTTGACTGAAGTTACTGAAATAACTTAGGATAACGTTTTAAGTTCGATGTAAGGATTCTTTTATTCCTCCTCTTGCCTTACCTAATGTTAACTCACCTACTCTTATCAGCTGAGCATTTAAATATACACAACATAAATAAGAAACATGAGCACTAACATAAACAAGAGTAAAGACAAAGGCTGGTTAAATTTATGTAGTGAAAGAAAATATATAATTATTTGATTTGTTTAATTAAATTCATACACTGTAGGATATTTTATCTTATAGGGATCTCTGCATGGAATTCTTTGAAGGATATACATACATAAAAATACGCTCACTAAATGGAGAGAGCGTTTAAAATTAGTTCTAATCTAATGATTATTATTAACTTCAGGAAAAAGAAAATTAAGATTTGAGCTGCTTTTCATTTATTTGCGAAATATTTAACCTGATTTTATTCCAACACGTAACAATTTTTATTTATTTAGTGACTAGACATCATATGAAACTGCTTTAGCATCTAATCATTTTCCCCAAAATGATATGAAATATTTTCAGAAGCTCGTTAAATTACAGTAAGCAATTCTAGTGTATATATATATATATATATATATATATATATATATATATATATATATATAATATATATATATATATATATATATATATATATATATATATATATATATATATATATATATATATATATATATACCGAGCATTATATATAATAGACGATTTTCCTGATTTAGATTAAAACAGCAGTTTAACCATCTTTGGAAAGGAACCTTTTCCTATAAAGCTCTCAGGCTAAACGAAATTTCTCCCATTAGGAATAAGAGGAAAAGCCATTCTAAACCAGAATTACAAGGAATATGTTTTCTGTGCGGCCAAACACACATGAAAATTTATCCTTAGAAAAGTTCTATTAGTTAAAGAATCAAGAATTCAGTCTGAAGAGGGAAAAAGCTCAGGCCAGATGCCAGGTTTTGAATGGATCTCAGGTGCAGCAATTCAGCAAACGGCTACCAGGATGAGGAGAATTAATGATTCTAGATCAATATTTTGAAAAGAAGCTAGTAAAAATTAATATTTAGGTTCAAGAAACACCAAGTGAAAGTACGAAAGTGGCTCGTCTTCATGCAAGATAATACACGTAATCTTGCATCCATGCTATCTAAGAACTGATTAGAATTAAAAACAATGCATAAATCTCAATCATGTAACTTAAATCAAATAGATATCTTGAGGAGCCTCCTGGACAAACACATTTATGATGTTTGCATATAATTTAACAACAACAATTAACTTTCGGAAGGCATCAAAATGCTGCATGGAGTTATTTCGCTGATGGCATCAAATATTACACTTCATACGTGAAATACAGAATGTTTTAAGCTAGCTGATAAAGTGTTTTTTTTTCCAGTAACCTTTTAACAGTGCTTATCTAAAGTAGTTTCCTTTCATTCTCCTTCATTCTATTTCTTAAAGTTACATCATATGTCAATTAAATCTATCATATTTTGTTATTATAAGAACTTTTTATATATGTCGACTGAAAAATCTATATATTCCTACTAATTAATCACTTTAAATTCGTCTCTTAACATTCGAATATTGAATCCAACAATAATTATATATCGTATTTTCTTCACATATGGTATTTCAATTATATATAGTCACATGCCATTTACTGCTTTTGATTTTCTTAATTCCATTAAGAACTTTACATAAAATCTATCTGATTTAAGATAGTTTCAGTTATTTTCAAATTTTTGTGTATAATCTCTATGTATTAAATATGCTTTGCTCCTAATATGACGATTCTAGAAGCCTTTAGGACATAATCTTCCGGAGGACAATATCCCCCGGACCAAATCCCCGTTAAAAATGATAAGTTATATACATTTTTTTAAAAAGTGTGATAACATTTTTTTGATAAAAGTAATGTTAGATACAGTTTATTTCAAAAAGTTGTTTAAATATTTAATTTAAACCTTAAAACTTGTAGTAATCGAGTGAAATATCAGCACAACACTACAGCAGTAGTCTCCTAAAAACTTAAATTGTAGGCAATACCTTTTACATAATTATTATCTAAAGTTGATCGAGTAAAATATTAGGTTGACGAATAAGTTCTTACGTATTTTTTAATGTTATGTTGATTTAAGTTTTGTTGACGTGATTTTGTGAACATATTAAGAAACAATAATAAATAATGAGAGCAAAATTTGCAAAGATTAGGCTACGTCTCTTAACCGCGTTGCCCCTCAAGCTTTTGCTTAGGCTAGGTCTTGAAGTTGAGTAATAAGTCATTGCGGTTTATTTAAAAGTTGTGTTAATTTAATTTTTGTTCTGTACCCTCAAAATGGAATGTCAAGTTGAAAGAAAGACGCATTTTCTACACTTGTTGTTATTCATTTTCAATCGAGCCGGGAACAATGCAAACGCAGCCAAAGCTCGTCTCGATATTTGTGCGGAGTACGGAGAAAATGCTTTATCAGAAAAGACAGCTCAATGGTGGTTTTCACGTTTCAAAAACGGTCATTACAATTTTAATGAAGAAGAAAGTTCTGGTCGGCTCATTATGTTGGATGAAGATCGATTGAACAACCTTCTTAATGAAAATCCTCGTCAATCGCCTAGAAATTGGCTGTACAATTGGCGTGTGATCAGAAAACTGTAGTGACCCACTTTAATTCAATGGGGAAAGTTCAAAAACTCAGTGCATGGATTTCACACGCTTTAAGCGAAAGCAACCAACTTTAACGTTTCAATTCTTCACCGCATCATCACTGGCGAAAAAAATGGTGTATTTATGTCAACATGAACCATCGAAAACAATGGCTTAGCCCCAATAAAAAAACACTTACGCGATTAAATCAAGGAAGTTCATCCACGGAAGACGATTCTGTGTGCGTGGTGGAATTTTAAAAGCATCATTCTTTATGAGCTCCTTGCGAACAATGAAATTGTCAATGCAGAACTCTACGTTCAACAAATTTATCGACTCGCGGAAGGTTTTCGTGAAAAGCGACCTCATAAACGTTATGGAGTCCTTCTGCAACACGACAATTCTCGTCCTCCAATTGTTAATATGACAAAAGACGCCATCCAAATGCTTAAATGGGAAATCTTACCGCATCTTCAATGTTCGCCAGACTTGGCTCCATTCGATTTCCATCTTTTAAGATTGCTCTCTAACAATTTACACGGCGTTTCGTTCAATACTGATGTTGAGTTCAGAACCTGGTTAGACGAATTCTTCCAGGCAAAATCCAGAGATTTTTATTGCATAGGCATCGAAAAGCTAGTTGAACTTTAAGAAGAACTTGTAAATAACAACATAGAATACATGATTGATTAAATTGCATATTGTTATCAATTAAAATGAAGTTTTTCTAAAATTGTTAATGGTAGTGAATAAATT
The DNA here is from genome assembly GCA_963969495.1 of Ceratothoa steindachneri. NCBI lineage: Eukaryota > Metazoa > Arthropoda > Malacostraca > Isopoda > Cymothoidae > Ceratothoa > Ceratothoa steindachneri. The sequence goes on along the minus strand of OZ018331.1, from coordinate 146,513,410 downwards.
TAATAAAACCGCAATAACCTATTTCTCAACCCAATAGCTTTGAACCATTTTTTAATTTTGGTACTATAATCTTTATATCTTTTTCTGTCTAGTTCTGCCGGTAAACCAGCCATAATTTTAGCCATATGCCTCATTTGATAGTTGATTTCTTCCTCGAAAAACTTCTAAATTTGAAATCTTCCGCTCATCGTGTGCTCATCGTGTGCTCTTGAATACAAGTTCCACATAGATAAATTAAATGTCGGTTCTCTTCTGCCTTGGCAATATGGTCTTCCAGTAGACTTGTCTTCAATATAATACAGAATTTATAAATATTTATTAGGAATCAGGTTATATATTTGTTCGGGCGCTGTCCTAACATTGTCTTGAGGTAAGAAGCAACGGCTGGTTTCATCTTTATCTTCTTTGCGAAATATTTGTCTTCTTGATATTTCTTCTGGAAGACATGTTTCTGTGTTTTCTATAAATATTTTGACACAAATGGAGAAAGGACCCTTTTACGTTTAAGTCGGGAAAGATCTCTATTAATGAATTAAACATAGTATTTTCAAAGTGAATCATCGTGCTTTCGAGAGTTAATACTGTTTAATTTCGTATTTCTTATATCAATGTGGTATAGGTGGCTTCAGTTTTATCTGGCAAAAGTGCATAAATGTAGGGTACTGTAGGTCTATCGTTTAAGGCATGAATGGTACAGAGCTGAGCCAAAAATTCAGGAGCTACTTCAAAAGTTCAATCAACAAACCAATGCATAGACTTTGCTAGAAATTCTAGTGTTTTTGATGTTGCCAAAATTAAAAACCTTTTACTTACGATTGTTGAATCATTTATCAAAAAATTCGCCCCTGGCGTAGTATGTATAAAATTTTCAGGAATACCAACCTCTTGAGCCGAAACCGGCAAAGGCCAATTATTTCCATTCTTTTGTCTATACCGCCTAAGGTGGTGAAGAGCAGGGAGCCTTGTCGCTCTCACTTCATTCACTGATGAACACACTTGAGAGAGAACTTGTTGAGTAGATTCCTATGTTTCACTTAAACGTTTTTTGATATTTTGAACCACCTTAGTTGCTTCACACTGTGATGTATCCGGTGCCTGTGTATTTTCATGCATCTTTTCTATGACTTCACTATTCTACACTTCCACTTTGGCTTTACGTGAAGCTTTAGCTCGACGCCGTTCACATTTTTAAACTAATAATATTAGTTTACGAATGTGAACGGCGTCGAGCTAAAGCTTCAGGTAAAGCCAAAGTGTATGTGTTGAATGGAGAAGTCATAGAAAAGATGCAGTTTTACAAACATTGTCAGCAACTCTACGGATATTACTTACCGTAGTTATTTAGGTAGCATCTGGTAGAAAAAATTACAGCCAAATAATTGAGGCGTCCAGAAGCAGAGGAGCATCCACGCGAAAAACGCGTTTAAAGTCTTGCATTTTCCCTTTTATCCTATTATTATCAGAAATAGCATAATACTAACTATTTCATCAATCATAATAAATCTGTAACCGTACTTATTTCTGAGAACCAATAAAAAGCACAAAATCATTTTCCAAATTGTCAAAATAAATATCGAAAATTAGCCACATGTTGAAAATATAACAAAATGTACAAATAACAAGACAAATACATAATATAATGGTTGCAATAAGATAAAAATAACATTATGTAATACCCATTAGCAGATTTCAATCACTTATTATTAAATATTAATTTTTGTAATAAATTAATTTGGAAAATGTTAACACTGATACATTATTAGTACAATCAGTTTTATTTTCATTTTGCTAAAGTTTATTTTATAATGTTAATTACGATTATCAGATGATTTTTGTGTAATTATTAATTGATAAAATATTTAATTAGTAATTATTCTTATTGTATTAATGAATTTCTTACCATAAGTATTATCATGGTACGACACTGAACTCCGAATCTATTACCAATATTATTTTTATATTATTGCAATATTAATTTGATAACACTAACCATGTGTAGAGTCCTTAGAAGGCTTCAGCAGGCGCCACTTTGATGGCGAGGTAGGGGAGTTAATGGTCACTGGCGGGGTCGTCAAGATCATCGTCGAGGTAATGATTGTCCAGACTGTGTCCCCCAGTTCTACCACATTTCTACCATGTCCTGCCACAGCTACTGTATGTTGTTCAGCCTACTCCAGCTCATTGATTAAGGTTGTATAGAACGGCTTGTAAAAAGACTCCACGTAGGTCATGAGGATCTTTATATCTGCCACATTTTTTCTGGAGAGTAGTAGTGTGTAAGGGTATTTTAATGGTAGGTTAAAAGTAAAAAGATTGAGTTTTCCTGCATGTTTCTTTTTTTCGAGGTTCACTGGTTTTGGATCCATAATTCCTCCATAATTACTTTGAATCTGAAACCCACACTTGTAGTTTTTGGAGTAAGGTAGTATCCTGCTATGAATGAAACAAGCTTTCTTCATGCCAGACAACTCACCGTCTTCTGCAGGACGTCATAATCCTTGAAAAGTTCTCTCTTCACTTCAATGACTGTGAAAGGGTGAACTCTGTTGCTTTTTCGATGAGATTAATATAAGAGAGAGGGTTTGCTGAACACAAAGACAGGGCGCACTTTTAACTCAATAAGTTCAAAGTCACGGTCACAGGGCAGGTAGGAATGGCTTTGCAACATGACTAGAGCAAGATGCTCTCAATACGGCCCAAATGTATTTTTCGTAGGAAAAAACAGAAAAGTTGGGTAGTGCACACGTGGACGCTCCGTGGTGTGGAGAGGGTGTGTTTATAAGCGAGCAGCGGCTGACTGGCTGCCTGCCTCTGGCGCGGATTCCTCTCTTACTCAGAGAATCGGAGCTGGTTTGCTGCGAGACAAGTAAATTCAAGGTCCGTTCTGCCTCGAATTTCGCTTTCATCCTTTGTCAACATGTAGATGAGGCTTATGCCTTTCAAGATCCATGCTTAACTGAAAACCTATACAAGTGGAGTGGATCCCCTCTGTTTCTTGACGCCTCATGACCTAGATCCTCCATACTTTCCAACATATACTATGATTATTTTGATGCATCAGTGATATGGTGATTAGATTAATATGTATAACTAGATTAAAAGGCATCTGGTAATTATTTATACCATACTGTATGCACATTGGAACGAAATTTAACTATTAGAATAAATCCTAGAAAAATTTCATTCGTAGGCAATTATAAAGTACATAAATATAACTACAGCTCTTCCAGTTTCCAGAAATAATTTTTTCTTTGTGATTTACTTTTTAATAATTCAAAGGGATTCATTACAAGCTCTTTCTTTCATTTTATTTACTATAATTGTGGGTTATCTAGTGTTCACTTTATGACATCTTAAGATAAATTGATTTTAAAATATCTCACTCGTAATATTCTCTCTCTTAATGACTGCCAGTAAGCCTCAGGTTTTACACATTCTCTTTGTCTGTCTGTCTCTCTCTCTTTCTCTCAATCTCACACTCTATATTTCTTGCTGTATAGATGTGTGCGAATGTTAAGGTATATTTGAAGTTGGAGCGAGTGTCACAATAAATAGCTGCAGGATAAATTGCACTAATATTTTCAAATAATATTATATGTTCCGGAAAAGTTTAAACTTTATTTTTAGGTCCACATTGTTAATGTGCACACGGATTACTTCAAAGATTTCGATATTTTGTTATGAAAGCTTCTGTAAAAAATGTTGTATCCTTAGGTGGGCGTTATCGCGATAACGATATCGGGTTATCGGTTATCCGATATTTTTTTCCTCGTTATCGATTCATCAGGATCGCCGATACTTTTGGTTCCAAACTAGCGACAATTGATAATTTCAGTTTTTGGTTCCAGTTTAGTACAGGAGCAAGCCGCGCGTGCCTTGGAGGTAGAAACAGATAGGTTCAAAATTGGAACCAACTTTCGGACGAGAGGTGAAAGGTCACGAGGTGTTGCTCCTGCGCGCTACTCGTTTCACACGTTCTTTAATGATTTTTTTCCTTGCGCTTCCGTTCTATATATAGTAAATAATCAATATTGTATTATATTTTTGGATTTATCGATTAATCGGTTATTACCTTATCGGGCGATCAATTTATCGCCAGTTATCCATTATCGGTTATCGTTCATTAGGTTATCGTTATCGATTTATCGGTTATGATGATACATTTTTGCGTTATCAAGCCCACCTATGGTTGTACCTGTATAACTATAATATGAACATACACTCTCCGAACAAGTATATCAATCCCATCAAAATAAATTATTGGCTGGTGATGGTGTATTATCCTTTCACATGAATAATTTTGGATTAAATCACAGTGTTTAACTCTTCGAAATATTATATGAGTTTAGGTTGAAAATATTCTTAACTATAGGGGAAAAAGGCTGTATTTTTATTAGAGTATAAGTTTCCTCTTGAGAAAAGGGAAATAAAATTGTGAAATAATCGAATATCTTTTTATTATTTTTAAATATATGTCATGTGTGTTAAACAGAGAGAGGGATCTCGACTCACCAGATGATTGTTCCTTAGTCTTAATTTTCATCGAGATCAAGGCACATTGCAAAGCCGGTAGATAAACTTTATTTTAATAGATTAATTAAAAGGCATGCAATAAACCCTCTGCTTGTATCTTAGTAGAATTGTGAGAAAAACAATGAATAATTTGAACCAAAGTAGAGAAGCGAGGGAAAAATCTCATGATTATTTATTAAAACAAATAAACCCAAAAAACTTCAAGTAATGACAACATTTTGAGTAGTTTATCGTCAGGGGACAAAAATCACTTATCTTCAGGTGTAAGTTTTAGAATGGCTTATCCGTGTCTTTTCAAAATTAAAAAAATTCTTAAACTTCGTTTAAAGTTAGAGGTATTATAAATATAATATATTGGGTAAAATGACAAGAAAAGGAAAGGGTCCGGGATCGAGAGGGTGTGCAACTTTCCCTAACCTACTCCAATTCATTTGAAAAATATTCACTTGGCAGATAGACAGATATAAATATATATGCAAACAGAGGCATAAATAGGTCCCTGAAAGCATTCACACGTGCACACTGACGTCTCAATTAGCCGTATATGTAAAGTTACGGATATATTAGCCCAAACCTCCCACTAATAGCGATACAAATGTTTTATGATATAAATCCTGAGGCGAATTTCAAAATTATTTTCCTCTTTCCTGAAGGTTTAAGAATCTCCCAGAAACCCATTCGATCTCTAGGAAATCCACTCGGGTCTGATAAACTAGCAATCGTTCTAACTAAGCCCCTATTATATATTTGAGCCGAGTGTGGATTTATGAAACCTAAAAGGTTTGACATACCGTGCAAATAGATCTTGCATTAATATATATATATAGAGTAACAACTTGACTTCAAATGAATTTCAAGTTGGCCGATTAACAAACCGTAATCCAGTTAATAAAATAATATCAACTACCAGATAAAAATGAGCCATGCATCGCCAAAGGGTGAATCTTCCAAGCTAATTCATTCGTTCACCCCGGAAATACAGCCAGTGAAATTTTAGATCAAATTGGATAAATCACTTTTAACTTTGCTCCAAGCAAGTAATATTGTAAAGGGTGGCCTAATAAAGTATGTAAGCACATTCAAAATGCATATTCTCAATTAAAAAAAATTGCAATTAGATTTTAGTTAATTAAACCAAATTCATTAACTTCAAATTTCCGTCAAATTGAGCTCATTCATTCAAGTGGCTTATCTTTTCATTTTCCTTTGAATACATTTTCTCCTTTTTTCAGAAAAAGAAGTCAAGGAGGTTAAGTTCTGGTAAACGAGAAGACCATCTATATATTTCATATGTCTCCTGAATTAAGGGACACCCAGTATTTTGATCCTCGTATTGATTCGTTTACATACATCTATGTAAATGACCTTAAAAGAAAATCTTCAGATCAGAAACCTATTTAATATTTCTCAATATAACATTCTTCTATTCATTAAAATCATCTCTTTTACACTTATATCCTTTAGTTTTTATGCGCTACTATTTAGGGTAAGGGTACCTCCTTGTATATGACAGGCGGGCAAATGAGGTCAAGTTCGATTTTGTTTATTCATTCAAATTCTTAAGACATAATTTACACTGGACTTTAGCAAATTAAGAACATCATATAGAATTTATCTTTGTGATATATAACATATATTCTAAGGTGCGTCAGGTAGGATCTTGATGGGATATCAGCATTATTGAATTAGGTTGCTTTTATGCATATATATGTAATTAATGATATCCCTTTTATTCAAGTTTGTTTTCAATAAATTCTTTAATTACGAACGTGTATATTCACAACCAACCAGATAACTTAAGTAGGAATTAAGTAAAATGAAAAAGAGTTAAATAGCTGATAATGTCAAGATTAACCACTACTATTGCATGCCTAATTAACTCTTTTAGTCAGGTAAAACTCTTTGTCCGAACCAGGAAATAATAACCAACGACAGATAATTAAATTAACTCGTAAATTTATTATACGTGATATGATAACTTTACGCAACTTCAAAGCGTTGTATATATTCAGTCTAACCACACCTTTAATAAATTATTTAGCGTAATTATCCAATATATGGCGAAAAAATGTTGATTACGAATAAACTTTAGGTAATTTAACTCAGGTATCTTTCGCGATATATAAGACATGAAAATAAAAAATAAAAATTTCTTAGTTATTTAACACGTGAATAGTGGCCACTTTTTGAGAGCCGATTGGTCGTTGGCATAGCGACAATCAAAGGTGATAGTAAAGCAATCATGCCTTTGTATATTTTCTAATTTTTAATCCAGCATAAAAATGGAAATGGTTAAACAATGATAGTAATTTTTATTCAATGGAAAGAAGACAAATATGATGGATAAGGAAGGGATAAAAAGATTACTCATGAATGAAGAAAAAGTTAATGATAAAAAAGGTATCAAAACAAACAGCGAAAACTATAAAGAGGAGAACCGAAATGACGCGTCGAATAGCCCCGAAAAAGTCCCTCCTAAAGGGAGCAGAAACAAGAGAGAAAATTACATGACGCTAATGAGGTATTGCCTATTATTTATAGAAAGAGAATAAATAAACAGCATTAACATGAATAACGGTAACCCTCACTGAAAAGTAAAAGATAATTTATTATTTTCTGCTCTCTTTTTCATTATAATATTTTAAGAGCTATTAGTTATGTTTGTTTGTTCCTTTGTGAAGGAATATTGTTCTGCGTTTGTTTGAACATGCGTGAGGGAATAATTTTCTATTTTTGAATTCGTAAATGAATTGAGTTCTGTTATTCTCTTAACGTGCATTAGAGCATAATTTGATGTGTTTGTTTATTCATCCGTAAAGGGATATTGTTCTGCGTTTGCTTGTGCATGCTGAAATATCTTTGTTTGTAATAGTTAATGAAATTATAAAGGTCCTATAAATCAAGTAATAATGTGTCTAGAGATATATGCAATACTCCTTTAGCGTTTCATCATTTCCCAGAAAAATATTACGCAGCTTTTTGTGTTTAATTACATTTACAGGTGCAAAGAGCACCATTTTGAACACACAACTCTATTTATTTCAGATATTACCTAGTTTATAATCTATTTCCTTAAATTTTATAATATCAGCCGTCGTGGGATTGTTTTTAAAACCACAATGCTATTTTAACATTAAATATGTTATGGATTTTGAAATAAAGGGTCTGTCAACAAGGACACTCGGGATGTGTCAGGCGATAGTGGCCATGTTATTAAAGCGACATTTGGCAAACTCACTTTAGACTGTTCAGTAGTAATTGGCAAGTCACGATGGAAGGTTATAGTGTTAAACAGCGTGTGCAATTCATCAAATGTTATTATCAAAATCAATGCTCCGTTCGACAAACGTTCCGCGCATTACGTGACGTCTATCCTCACCACAATCGTCCTAACGAGTCCACTATTTAACGCTTGCTGGCCAAATTCGAGGCAAATGGGGGGGACAACAATCACCCGACACCTGTACGTCGCCGAAACACAAGGTCTGCTGAAAACATCGCTGCCGTAAATGAGAGTATACAGGAAAATCCGAGGCAGTCAATTTCTCGTCGTTCACAAAAATTTGGCCTTTCTGCGACTTAAGTTTAGCAAATTATGCGTAGGGACTTGGGTCTGCACCCGTACAAAATCCAAATACCCAGGACATTAAGGTAAAGGACCATAGACAAAAGCCGTGTGTTGTTGGAAGTTGCCCCAAATTTTCCCCAAAAAAATCATCTTCAGCGACGAGGCCCATTTTTAGATGAATGGATTTGTGAAAAAGCAAAATAGTCGGATTTGGGACTAAAACAATCCACATGAGATACACCAGCACCAATTGCATCCCAACATAGTCACTGTTTTGTGCAGATTTTTGTCTAACGGAATCATCGGTCCGTTTTTTTTTTGAGAACGAAGATATCATTGCTATAACCGTCAACGGTGAGACATACAGATCGATGATAAGCAACTTCTTGTGGCCTAAACTGAATTATATGCCTGATACGGATACTGACGACGTATGGTTTCAACAGGACGGCGCTACGTGCCACAGTGCGCACGCCACGATAGACATTTTGCACTAGCGATTTCAGGGCAGGCTCATCTCGTGCCGCGGCCACGTCAACTGGCCACTGAGATCATGCGATTTAACGCCATTAGACTACTTTCTTTGGGACTACCATAATTTGCAAGTTGATGGGAATAATCCGCAAACAGTTGCCGGCCTCAAAGTTAACATATCGAACAACATTCAGTTAATTCAGCCAGATTTATGCGACAAAGCCATCGAAAATTGGGCCTCCCGAATACGTTCCACCAAGCAAGGCCGCGACGGAAATTTGAACGATTTCATATTGCACACTTAATGCCATAAAATGTACTTTCAAATTTAAAATAAATTGAGTGCATATAAAACACAAAGCTTGTTTTATTTACATTTAAAAATAGAGCGACCTTATTTAAACACCTTTTATAATAACAAATATTTGGCGTTACTTAATAAACAAAGTTTTATTGAACTTTACCTGGAGGCCGACCACACTCTCGTGGAAAAGACAATGAAAAAATCACAGTCAACTGTTGCCAAGAGAAACTCTTTTCTGAGGGCCAGGTTGACCCACCGTAATTACACTATATCAATAACTTACAGAAATTAACGGAATACCTATTTCCCATCTGCCAACTACCGATGTCATAGCGACGGAAACAAGCTCCCATTATAGATAAAAGCAATGCAATGTCTATTTAATAATTAGAAGGCCATTAGTATCCTTGAATTTTCTAATAATGTGAGTGTGTGCGTGCGTGCGTGTTTTAGAAGATTTGAACTCACAGTATGAGTTTATTCAGCTGATGTCGGCACCGATTTGACAGCTAACGATAGCAAATCTCTTAATTACATGATGCATTGTCGGATAAATATCATACTAATTCTCACTTGATGCATTGGTAATATTACCCTAATCTTACCGCATGTCTCTGTGTGTTCATAGCCTTGTCTGCAAGAAGTTAGAGACTCGGCTTGTCTGCAAGAAGTTAGAGACTCGGCTTTTTACCCTGCCAACTTTTCCTTCTCGTTGCTTAGGCTATTTCTATCTTTTCAGAGAATGTTATCAATTTATATATGATAGATTTTATCTAGTGGCAATTGCCATGTTCATTGAATCGATGTATGGCTTTCATGGAATAAATAAAAAAACTCACCAATTAATTTCTTCTCTTGAAAGACGTCCTCAATATTCCTTAACATCATTTTTCATCCCTAACTCTTACCTTTTTCTGATCCCCCAAATCCAAGACTCTCCTTATTATCCATTCTCCTCTGTAATTCGCGTCATGAATATTTTTTCTTTGGATAAGATTTTTTTGGATAATTAGATTAACATTTCCAACACTTTAATATTACTTTAAATGCTATTAGTGATGTAAGTGTTTTTAAGATTAAATGATTGCTGGATATAAGAAAGGTGTTAATAATAATTGGAAACTGACCTTTTTATGTGATGCATATCAGGAAAATGCAACCTCATATAATAGTCAAAATCATCCTCCATCTTTGTTCACTAATTGTTTCACTCATTTTCGTTGTTCCTTCTTCAGCTTTCCCAAAATTTCCTTTAGTCTTCGCTGAACGGAATGTGCATATTAAAATTGCTAACGTTTCTCCTTTTAACATAAAAATGCTAAAATCAATAAAATTGTCTATATACAATTAATTCCTAACCTCATATCTTTGCAATAAAATCTCCTTTTATCTGCAACTGCAACCATAACTTTGTTATTCTCTTTCGCTGCTGATGCTATGCTCCTCTCATAGAGGAATAAATTGATGCTCTTCACTATAAGTACTCTGTACATTTTCCCTGCAAGTAATGAATGTCACCATGGGGTCAGATCATCACAATGGATAGCAGAACTAGCGATCATTCCCATCAAGCACAAGAAGTTGATCAGCTTTGATGTAAAGTCGCTGTTCAGCAATGTTCCCAACAAGGAAGCTTTAGAAGCAGCGAGAACAGCAATTCTTTGACAAATTTATTATCTCCCTTGCGTGCGGATGACATGTGGTCAACCCTATTGGGCGTGTTTCCTTGCCTGTTCATGTAAGCTCTGAAGGCGGGTCCCATTCGGCGAACCATTGGCCAACGTATCACTATGCTGCAATAAGTAGACGAGAAGATTGTCGAAGTCACCCACAGGATGAAGGAGAAAGTCTCCTCCAGAAGCTAAACATACTACCTCCTACTTGATGCTTCACAGAGATGTGGAGGCCATGAAGAATGATTGGGTTCTCTTGTAGAGACTACCGAATTTGCAGCAAGTGGTTTATCCGATATGATGAGCAGTACATTCAGAGAGCATTCGAGAGGCACGACTAACAAAAAGCTTTCATCTGGAGGAAAGACAAAGGGAAAGCCTTAAACATAAGAGCATGAGTTCAGGATGCGAGGACCTCTTCCAAATAGTGGTACTATCAAGCATCTTGGCAGCAATGCATAAGATTAATGCACTGTGGTCATAAAATACCTGAATGTAACTCTCGGTTTCGCCCATACAACCAACCTCCAGCTTACAAACTGGATGACCGCATCATCTTTGCCCCCAAACTTTCCTCTTTACCATCGCCTCTCCCGAAGTTACACCATCGAGATTTGCGGGCCCATGTATAGGATGAATTTACATGGTAGATATAGAGTATTACAGCCAAGAGTCAGAAAAAAGAGTATAAATAAGGCACGGCTATCCTAAGAACATGAATTCACTGAAGAAATCGGTCTTCATCTCCGTAGCCAATGGCTTAAGGGGCGGTTTAATTGAGATCAAAGTAATTACTCGCTGCCTTTAATGTGCACGGTTTGAATCCCACCCAAAATTGGATTTTTTGATGTAATAAATAACTATTTCCGAAGAAAAATTATTCCGTTTTTTCTTTCCTGCGGCAAAGTTGGATTTATTTGATCATTCTCTCGCGCTCATGAGATATATATATATATATATATATATATATATATATATATATATATATATATATCAGAAAAAATATATATATATATATATGCTCTCTCTCTCTCTATATATATATATATATACATATATATATATATATATATATATATATATATATATAAATATATATATATATATATATATATTTATATATATATAAATATATATATATATATATATATATATATATATATATATATATATATATATATATATATATATATGAATTTGAGATAATGTATACGATATTCTTGTGGGAAAAATCTAGTGGCCATGTACTTGAAAACAAGCTCCCACAGAACACAGTTTCCATATATCAATTAACAAAGAATGAATGCTAGAAGAAAGAAATTGAAATGTGTAAATAAATAAGTTTAAAATTATGAGCCACTAGCAGCCATTCTTAATCTAGTATTGCAAACTCGTTCGAAGACATTGAGATCTTCCTGCATAACTCCTTCAGGAAGATCATTCCACTGCTTTACCGCACTTTGCAAAAAGCAACGCTGAAACTGAGAAGTGCGCAAACCTTGTTGCTCTAGCAAGTGGCAGGGGCTCCAGTTTTAAAAATCATAGTGACAATTTCCTACTGATGTAGTTTTTATGTAGTATCGACAAACATGAAATCAACCGTCGATGATCCAAGTCATATATATATATATGAAAAATTAAAAAAGTAGCATGTTAGTAGAGCAGTAAATGCAAAGAATCACACAGAATAGATTAAAAGCGTAATACAAGTAATTTTGCATTATAGATATAATATAATATAATATAATATATATATATATATATATATATATATATATAAGTGATTTTATTAAAGTAAAGGGGCGAAGGGAATCAAACAATATAATATATAATTAATATATTAAACGAAGTAAGAGTTTTACCTCATTAAAATTTTTAAAATATCTCTTGTGTTATCATCTATATCTTAAAACATATTAAATAACCATTGAACTTCGTATTTTGTTAAAAAATTAAGAAAAAATACATTAAATCGTATATTTAAATATTCAAGATCTGTATTTTTACATTTGCCCTGAATAACATTTTATTTCGCACCGCAACATACTTTGCTTCATGTCATACAGTTTGAAAATATCTCATTCTTATAGAATCTATCCAAAATTGATGATGCTTATTTGGTGGACTTTGTAGTCTCATCGGGCTAGAAGCATTTATTTCATTTTTTTGCGTGAATCATATTAGATATCTATCAAACACGCCATTTATGAAATAAGGCAATGCGACTTCCATATAAACGTTAAAGTGTGATTCTTAGCCATTTGGTTAAAAATATCTACACAACTTGGCTTGAATTTTAATATTCAATCACTACTTTACTCCTCTGCAGAGAAATTAGAATGGAAAATGTTAATAGTACATTGCGATGATTGTGTCTAGACTGGTTTGTATTTAATTATTTCTTTTCCTAGAGGAAGACTAGTAAAAAACTTACGTATGGTTTCATTTGTCAGAACAAAATATCAGTTAGAAAAAGAAGGTCAGATCGATGGCTGGTAAGGTCCTTGCCTAAATACGGATTAACATTGCAAAACGGATTCATCGCCATATAAATAGTCTAAAAACTGGATTAGGTTATTTCCTTAAATGAGATGAGAATTATAAATTCTCATCGAAATCTAATTTCTAGGTGATTGAAAATAATTAGCGAAAGTTTTTTAATTTAATCCAGCTCACCAAACTGAACACTCATATAATTGCCGCATTTTTTAATTTTCGAATAATTTCAACAGCTAAAATCATTTCCCACTATTCATAGATTTAAAAAGGATTAGAGGAAAAGTCTTCGGTTTATGATGGGAATGAAAGAGAAAAAAATATTAGGCGAAATGCGACATTATTACTAAAGTTCCTCTGTAACGTTGGAAATGTAGCTCAGAATGAGAGGTCTTGGAATCACTTAGAGACGATAACGAGATACCTTTGGGAATGGGTAATATTTAAAAGTTGAAGCAGCTAGGAATGTAAGACATGATAATGGGATGAAAGATGAGAGGAAGAGTGTTTACTATCTATGAAACAAAAGAGAATGTAAAGAGAGTGTTAGGATTCTCTGGTGAAATAAACATGTGTGTGACACAAGGTATTTGGGTCAAAGGTGTGCATAAACACACATGGGTAGCATGTCAAAGTGATGGAGTTTGTAAGGGTCAGATTTATCAGATTATAGTAAGATAAATTTGTTAAGGAAGGTCTTTCATGTGATAGTTTCAACAGGTATGATTATGTAACCATCTGATCCGAATATTGTGACGTGTAGGGGTATCTTCGTATAGGTGGGAAGACGTAGGTGAGTGGAAAAATGATGGAAATCAAAGGTAACAAGTTGTTGAATCAGAGAGAGAGAGAGAAAGAATAGTCTGTAAGAATGCTTAAGGGAAGTTGAGAGTAAACATATGGAGCCAATTAAATGGAGCGGTTGTCGGTAGTGCAACGAGTGTAGGTTGATATAATATGAATAGAAGTAAAAGCTGAAAAATAATAAGTGATGTGGAAAATGTGTGGTCGAGTGTAAGTTGGACACATACCTGCAAATGCATAATAGTGAAGAAGAGAATGGTAATATATTCCGGATGAATGTATAAAACGAAACAGAGAGAAAGTTGAAAGGAATGATTAATCAGAATAATGAATAAGTTGTAAGGATGATTAATGATGACCTGATGAGAAGAAGAAATTATTATGATTGCAAGTGAAGTAGAAGAGAAATCAAGAGAGAAATAATTCTTTAAGAAACATGGATTAGGAGATTAGGTGAAATGAAAAGATTAGTAAGTAATAGCCTGAGTTGCATAAAGGGAACACTACTTATGGCAATCTAGACACTTGTTTTGGCAACCTTGACCTAAACGGCTGAAAAGTAAGGTAAAATTACATAACTTATATAAATACCTACTTAGTATAAATTACACTGTGTAAAAAAATCCCTTTTTTTATGTTCCTGGGTTAAAGTGTGATTTCCCGGGTGTTGGAAACACAGAAAATGAAAAAGTCTTTATTGATCCCCAAACTGTGCTTTTAAGGGTAGGCCACTGAATTTTTTAATTAGCCTATTTGTTAAAAAATGCTAGGGTAATGTTAATTTCGGAAAAACTGAGAATATATACAATGCTTTTGGCTTTTTTTAAAGCATGGAATAAATTTATAAATCTTATTTTAAAAAAGCATTGGAATGTTTTAGAATAATATTTGTTTTAAGAAAGTATCTTCCAAAACATTCTAGACTTAATGAGAAATTATAAGAACTTAATAGAATCTTTTAAAGTTTCAAGAATGTTCCATAATTTGTCAGAACACAACCCTGCAAAATTATAGAACCTTCTGCAAGATTCTGGAATATTACTTAGGAAATATTGATAAATGGATTCAGTGTTCGGCTATCATTTCAGCTCTTGCTACTATAGTATATACATCAGAAGAAAAATGGGATCAGAAGGCTGAAATCATTGTGCAGATGTGGTAGTACATCAAAAGAGGAGCAAAAAGGTTTGGTGTGACAGCATTTATGAAAATGTGTGAACTTAAAAAGCTTCACATGATTTGGCGTGAACCCACTAATCACTCAAGCAACTGCTCTTTCTGAATGGTTGACTCTTTAAAACGTCCGAGTAGGCAAAGATGCACCTGCTCTTTCCTATCTCGAGTTTCAATCCTCTATAGCACCAGTGCCACCCAGTGCTAATCTTCCTATACCTACCCCTCCAGAGAGAAATAAGCCACCCTCAGAAGAAAGCAATAATTCAGGAGCTGAAAAAATCAGTGAAGATGTTGACTACAGTGTCAAAGACATGGCTTTTAAGAGCAATCCATGTTGTAAAAGAGAATTCTGTTAAGAGCAATCTATGCTGTCCAAATATGGCTGTTCAGAGAAAGCCCTGTTGTTAAAGACATAGTTGTTAAGAGCAATCTATGATGTCACATACATTGTTAAGAGCAATCCTTGCTGCTAAAGACAAGACTGTCAAGAGCAATCCATGCCGTCGAAGACGGATGTTAAGAGCAATCCATGCTGTGAAAGACGTGTATGTTAAGAGCAATCCATGTTATCCCACCTGTGTTACTTAAATGAAATTGTCAGAGATCTTTGCTTGTCAAAGTCATATGTGAGTTTTGGATTTCAGCCTCAAAGAATGTGATTTGCTGGATGCGCAAGTGACAATCCATAGAAACTGTCATAAACCATTCCCAAGATTCTTTACCTATCAAGCTTGGCTATACTACAGCAATGATGTAGCTGTTATATATGATGCAATTGGAATTACATATAATTCAGATGAGTGGAGGCTCTTCATTAGCACCGCCTCAAGAAGCCTTAACAGTGTACTTCTCCATAATTGGGGTAAACATCCATCCCTTTCCTCACCTCATTCAGTATATCTCAGGGAAGGATTTAACAGATGTCTTTAGATTTACAACAGGGCCTAATCTGATGTATATATTACTAGCAGTTCTTAAAACATATTGCATTGCCTCTGGTATTTCAGCCACCAGAGTACAGTCGTCTGTATACTGTAGGAATGGAATATGGTCTATTGTTTTTTGACTGACATTCATAATGTTCAAAAGGCTCCCATCTAGTCTAAATTGATGGTCACTCCGCTTTTCTTACGGACACTACGGAGAAGTAGTGTAGTGACCCATACTAAGTACATGTTAAACAATAATGGCGCCATCATATACCCTCGTCCGACCCTAGAGTTAACAGCGAAAGAGATTGACCCAGACTACCCATTTTTACTTTTGGCATACATACCGTCGTTGAACTGTGTTACAATCTGTACGAACTGTAACCGGCAGCCACAAATACGCTGGATTTTTATAGTGTCAAAGGCCTTAGTGAGGTAACTGTAAGCCATAAAAATATCTTTGTTTTACTCTCTAGACTTTTATTTTATTTGCCTGGCAATGAAAATAATATCAACTGTAGCTCGATCTTTGAGAAAGCCACATTGCAATTCCGGGAGTACATCTTCTGTAAACAAGAATCTTAGTCTACCCAAAATGATTTTAGAGAGAACTATCCTAGCAACAGAACGTAGTGATATACCTATGGGGGGTAAATATCCTCATTATAAATTTTATTTTATTATTAATATTCTTGTTTATTTAATTTTCTCGATTCAGATGGCTTCCTCGAATCCATTTTCTTCTTCTTGAATTCCGTATTCTTCTTGACTGGGTTGGTCCTTAATCCTCGTTTTTCTTTCTTGATGCATCTTCATATTTCTTCCATTTATCTTGAGTTGCTGATTTCTTCTTGATTCTTGTTTAGTTGGCCCTTCACGCGTTTTCTTCCATTTTCTTTCTTGAGAGATCTATCATAAAAGTTTTTGGACTGTTGAGTTTCGAAAGCAAAACCTCTTGATTTAAACGCCAATATTCTAGCCTCACGACTGGCCTCAGTCCTTTTTTGGTTGATAATTTTATCGGCCATTTATATTATCGAGTTAGAATGAATTTTCTCTCATACAGTTTCGCCCCCCTACATACCTTTGCTGTTGCCAAAAATGTATTTGCTGCCCTTGTTTTTATATATTTTTAGGATATTAGCCTCCTTCCACTGATGGGTACTTGCTCCGTGTCCCAGATGTCCAAGAAGAATTTTTAGAGGTAATGTTTAAGCAAATGTCCCCTGCTTTAAAATATCTACGGGCATGTTGTCAAGGTATGAGGATTTGTTGTCGTTCAGTTACTTAATCACCCAAACAATTCATTGAATATAGGAGAAAGATCCATCTCTTGTGTTAATGGACGCTTATCTATTTCAAGTAGGTTAGTGTTATTGGTTGGGTTTGCTTGATTTAGTATTTCTTAAAAGTGTTCGCCCCATCTTTGGATAATTTGACCTTGTTTTCTAAGTAGTGTAGTCTCATCAGCATTTTCCACTGGAGAAAGTAAGCAATTGGGGAAACTATAAAGTCTTTACATCGCATCATAGAACTGATGAAAGTCATTAGAAGCTGCATATCCCAAAATTTATTGTCCTCTTTTTCTTCATCACTTATTCTGTAGATTCCTCAATGTTCTTTGCACTTTACTCCTCGTATTTTGCCAGCGCATTTTCGAGGGTTCAGAGTTTAAGCGTTTTAGATAGGGATTGTGAGCTTTATACATACTATCAAGTAGAGAAAAGAATGACGTCAGTATTCTCATCAAACTAATCTTTGTGCTTTTTGATTTGGATCCTAAGTTACTTTTCTGTTACTTCTAAGACCGTAACACTAGAAACATCCCAGGTGTTTTGGAGTGGTATTCTTTTATCACTTATAGTTTACCTTTTAGTCAGTGTTACAGCCATGTCACTACGGAAGTTATTTAAGTTCTCCTTTTTAAGATTGGTGGTGTTAATTCTATTTTTATTAGATTTTTGGCGATGCTTAGGAGTGCGGATGGAGAGTTTTAAAGTAGAGTGCATTAACTTCTGGACTATCCAGCAGAATGCGCCGATGTTCACTATAACATAATCGATGAGATCCCAATGTTTTCAAGGTAAATGCATCGAGGAAGTTTTGTATTTATCCTCCACCTATTTCACATACATATTCTTAATCCAATAGGTATCTCTTACTGAGTGATGCTTTGTCAAAGTTATACCTTTTAAGTTCGGATGTAAAAAGGGCTGTTCTATTCTGTGGTCTGTACGATTGATCTGAGTCTAGCAGGGTTCTGAAATTGCAAGTGGCTACTTTAATGGGCATTTTTTTTCCTTTGATATTGTGTCCGCTTTATGGGTATCTCTGTAGGAGTGGCTACCTAACAAAGAGAAGAGTGGAGCAGACGATACTTACACCACCTTTTCTAGGTCCTTAACCGTTCTGGGGTGATCGGTGTGGAAAAAACATAATTCTGCTTAGGAACACAGGGGTCTGTCAACGGTGGCTGCTACTCGACCCCAATCACCAGCGACCATAATAGCCCTGGGCCCCCGACGTACAGTGGCCAGACTAAGATGACCCTGAACCATCCATTTACTGCTCGCGTCACCCATCAGCCCCATCGCCGTCGGGCTTTGGACAAGTCAGTAAATGGTGGTGTGATAGCAAAAGAAGGAAAACCACAACAAAGAGGAATTTATGGTTCCCCAAGGAGCGCGCAAGTCAAGGAACAGAAACTTAGTGCTTAACAGGGCTAGCTGATGTCAAATGGTAGGCCCAGGACGATCAGAAACTGAAAATAATTGCAAGGGGCTGCCGGTATCACGGTCTGCTGGGGCACTCCACACCACCTTTACTTCAAAGTCTGTCCCACTACCCTTTTTTCTTAGTGGTAAAGAACATACCACTATAAGCAATAGCCACAATGGCACGAGTCTGTTGGATGCATAATGTCAAGGATGACCAATTGATAGACCTTCAAAAGGTGTTTCCTTTCCATTTTATTTAAAATTAGGTCTCATGAAGCAGTTTGATAGCGCTCTTTACAAAGAGTCTGCATTCTTCAACTACCTTTAAAATTTCTTTCAGAAACACTGAGGCAAAAGTGAAAGGTGGTGTCTTTGTTGGACTACAAATCGGGAAAATCATTCACTGAAGAGCTTACTAAAAAAGAAAGCGAAGCCTGGATACGTTTGATTTCGGTGTGTCATGAATTTGGGGGCAACCACAAGACTGACAGTCGTGTGAAAAGGGTTAAAAACTCATTGGAAAGCTATGGTCAAATGGGCTGCACGATGTCCTTAAAGGTCGAGCACATTTTGCTGCTCATCTTGACAAGTAAAAGCAAAATATGAGTGCATACTAGATGAACAAGGAGAGTGATTTCATCAAGATATATTGTACTTTGAAAATTGATAGTAGTGGAGTATACAATGAAACCTGATGTGAGACTACCTTTGGAGTCTTGTACGGAAAGTGATTAACATTACAAACGAAAATAGCGAAAAACTCTTGACTTCTAACATTTTTTACTTATTTCTATATATTTCTTGTCGAAGCTTCAATAAAATTGAATAAATTTAACCCTGTTTCTATTTTAAGCCTCCAATGGTTAAAATAGTTTGGCCTAGTTTTAGTAAATATTTCCTTATAAAATGACAGACACAATATTTAAAACAAATTGAGGGTATATTAAATTCTTTTGCAATAAAAGAGTTGGAAAATACCACTTACTGGCACGAACAAAATATGTGATACATAGCCATCATCGATTAGTCAATTAGTTTATTGTTTCGTAATTTATTCATCTTTTACCAAATTGATTGGAAATTTCTTCGACTTATTCGTCCAATGATAAAGGCATTACTTATTCAATAGTCACATTCCGCCCTATCTTTCTAATCTATTGAATATGATTTAAACGTTATTATCTTTATCAAAACATTCTTGTTAGTATTTAAGAGATTTGAACTCCCTTGAATAGTGTTATATTTTTTCAATGATATTCGTTTCTAATGAAAGAATCTCGCATTTATTAAAGGATTTCCCCTATTGTTAAAGGATATTTGCTTTTATAGAGGAATACTTGCAATTCTCAAGAGATTACACTGTTTAGTAAAGGATTTTAGCATTTTTTGTAAAAAACTTTGTATTCATTAAAGGAATCCTTTCATTATCAAAGTATCCTTGCATTAGTTTTGGGTATATTTTCCTCTTTATTTTATCGAAGTATTCTCGTTGTATTTATTGTTATTCGTTTATTCATCAACCCTTTTTCCTTTACGGCAGGATTTTCATTTATTGAAATATTCTTGACCCTACAAAAAGATTTGCATCTATAATAATGTCTTTTATTAATAGATGTCTTTGTTAACGAGCTACGCCTTTAACGAATGATTCTCACCTTTATCAAAGGATTCTGTCTTGAAGTAATTTCATCTCTCTTATAATAAATCGTAAAGTGAATAGAAAAATTAATAAAATCACTTTCAATGCCAAAAAACCAATAATGATATGTCATGTTAATGAGAACGTAACAAACTCTAAAGAAATTGATATTGAAGGTCACAAAAATATGAAAAGTAAGAGGAAATTGTAAAAGAGAACATATTTTTTAGAGCACAAAAAATATAACAATCATGAACTTATTGAACTTTTTAAACTAAATATTTACATCGGTTTCGCACACATAAATGTGCCTTATTTAGTGTTTTTATGCGTAGATGTGAGTATATGGAGGTTTTATGTGCCTATATTGGTATATCCATTACCTATGTGACTAATTTTTTTGCATAAGAATTGTTTAACTATTTTCTAAAAACACATTTTTTCTATTTTAGTTTGTGTTCATGAGCGTTTCCAACTGTGTACCTCCTGATACGTACATTTCTTTTGACTCTGTGAGTATGCATGATCTTTGGGGTATGGATTGTGTGCCTATTTTCTCAAAGTAATTTTATTCCAGTGAGTTGTTTGTTTCTGTGTGTAGTTTGACTATGTACATTCTGTCTACCCTTGCCCATTATATATTGTGTTTGTGAACGTTAAATGTGTGTATAAATATTGAATGTGTAATTTATCCTCCGATGTATCTTATGTCGATGTTTATGGTTGTATATAGCTTTGTTGAGTGTGGAAATGTATATTCTTTGTTGAAAAGTGAACCTTAAGCATGGCTTGGAGAAGATTGGTTGGTTAGACAGAGAAGTAGGTGGTAAATTTACTGGATCGGCACCGGACGCCTCCATTATACTTCCCTTCGCGAGAAAATTGGCGCGCTTTTTCTTTCCCTTAATCTGAAACTTGGTATGGTTTATTTCCGTCCATTAATACTAAAACTCGCGCGCTTTTTTTGCAGTGTAATTACTAAAATTTGTAATAGGAAACTACTTGAATTTATGGTTTCTTTGTATGATAGCCAAAAATTTAAAGCTATAGAGCATACCACACATTTTATTTCCTTAATTTGATTGGAAATAGACATGCATCAATTTTAGTCTTCCTTTTATTTGTAATTCCTTTCTTTTAAAGGTACTAAGATATTTGGTTGCCCCGTCCTCCTTTCCGGTATTATTTATTATGGCAAAATTGCATAGCATTGCTCCTTGTAGCCCAAGAAATTGCAGAGGAAGAGACCTGAATCAAAGATGTTTGCGGGATAATGTTTGCCCAGTACTTTCCTGAAATTGAATTTCTCTGTATTTAGGTTAACACTAAGCTAGATGATTGGAACTTCATTTTCTTATAGATAATTTTTAGGTTTTCTTCCCACTCTACTAGACCATTGATTTCGGCCACCAGCATAAAAACATTTACTAAAAGAACATGACTTTCAAAGAGGCTAAAGCATTATCTACCTCTTTACTATTAATTTCATGGAAATCTTCAGCCTGAATGCAATTTGCAATTATTTTGTTTATAATTGATTTCCACTCATTTCTTACTTTACTACTATATCTCAACTTATTCTGATAAATTGAGAAACACCTTGTCGTCTGAACTTCTTCAAAAATAACAACTTGCAGAAGGAAAATCTCTACAAAAGGAAGAATCAAGAGGAACTTCGTTTTTCAGAAGAGTGATGTTTATAACTAATACCTTAAACTTAGTTAGGGGATACCAAAATGTGTGGATCTTTTAGGAAATGTTCATAAAGTATCACGAAGGAGTTTGGTTATTTTAAGAGGGACGCAAATTTTAGTGTTGCAATCATTCCAGGAACAATGCCGTCCTAAGTTTCAACTATTGGTAGGGTCACCCAAGAAGATAAGGTCGCCGATGAGGCTCTAGACTAAACGCAACCAACAGCAAGACCCCAAAGGCGGACCAAGCAGGCACTTGCCCATATAAAATTCCTATTTCTGGCTCCTTCGGAAGAGGACAGCGCCCAGCGGGAATGCGCTACAAAGGCTAGCCTTGAGAGACCAAGAACCCTGTAGCCCGATGCAACCGACCCTGTTGAAACTGCATGTCTCAATATTTTTGAGCACCAGTGGACGCGTTACAGCCCAAGTGCGCGCGAGTGGCAGTCATACAGCCACGATTGCCGAAAACAAATTACTTATAGACTGGAATTCGTCTGCCTTTTTCTTTCCTAGACTGAACCGTCTCCTGTCTATCCGGCACAAACATCAGCCGAGGATAATGGATAGCTACTCACGAAACCGATGCTAGGACACGACCTGGAGCCAACGACGACAGAAAAGTCAATTACACAAAATGCAAGATTCTAGCTATGTGAGAACCTTTATTAGTTTGATTTATAGAAATAAAATAATATAATAACCATAGGCATAGATAAAGAATACTTGATTGGTAGCTTTCGCAAATTCTGAAGTCAACTGCTTCCATAGTCGGGTGACAGTCAGCGCGGGTGTTTGCCGCTAAGCCGCCAAGCGGCAATCCTATTTATTGTTATGACTTAGTCTGAGTGACACGCTGCCGCCATCTTGGAAAATTTTGAAATCATAATTGTATTTATTTTCCGTTGTAGGCCTGTTAGTTCCTGGACCACAACTCTCTCCTCTACCCCCAAAACGAGTGCAATTACATGACCATGATGGCCTTGAAAGTCTTCAAGGTGATGACAACACCAGGTGAAAGAAGGGCCAAGTTCCTGGTGGCCTACTCTTCAGAATAAGTGTTCGTCAGTGTCAAAAAGGAAATAATGAGCAATGACTCAGGCATGTCCCTACTGGAGTGTGAAAAGGGGTTGCAGCCTGGTCAACACCGTTGTTCGCTAATGCCAGGTTTCAGGTCCCTCTTCCATGTCATGTGCAAAGATATGGCGTCAAAGGCTAAAAGGGATGCCCATGCAAATATCGCCAGGTCCCTCTTTCATGTCATGGGCAAAAATATGGTGTCAAAAGCTAACAGTGATGCTCATGCAAAAGACAAAAGAAAAGGCATAAAAAGTGGTAATCCGAATACACCCGAGAAAGCTACCAGGAGCAAAAGTGACTAGAAGAAAAAAAAACTTTCTAGTGAGAGAAAGTCCTAAGTCAATTTAAGTGCGCGTAGCCACTGACATTTGTTATGTATCCTTATTTTGTAGGGTAGATATTAGAATCCAAGTTAACCATGAAAGAGGTTACTAGTTCAAGGCGTCCATTCCTTATATTCTTGCTAGCTATTAATTTATTATACCTTTTTGAGAATAATATAGTCAGTACTCGCCCATGGGCTATGAAAAAGATTTATAAATTAAAAAAATATCTAATCAAATGTGGGGGTCTAGCTAAATGATACCTAATGGAAATATAACTGCTTGCTAGATTGGTCAGGGGTTGGCACTGGAGGGATTTCTTCTCTTTTTCTTTAATTGATGCTACCTACTATATTTTATTTAGTAGAATATACCTTTAAATATGTTTGTAGTTAAATGTAATATACCCATTTTTTATTACAGTTTTAATTTGAAATTTTTTCATTTATTTTATTTTTAGGTACCTGGAAAACCTATGAAATTTTGAAATTTAGTATCAGTAGACACCCTGTAGTATTTAAGAAACCCATTGTACACAGCCTTATTAAATAAAATTGAATTGAATATAACCAAAATCGGTTATAAATATAAGGTTTTTATTTTTTATTTTCCATTAAATAAATCACACTTTCGTTCGTCACGCCGAATCTGTTCGTCGAATAAAAATTTGACTTCACAGCTCTCAGTATATTGGCCTAGGGTGGTTCATGCCAAATTTGGGGTAAATATCTTTAAAAATAAAGATATGAGGACGATTTTTATTTTTTCTTGGCTAGTCCGACTATGGAACGCCCGATTTTGAGGTACCAATCAAGTATTCGTTATCTCTGCCATAGGATAATCAATTTTTGGAATAATGTTCCTCAGGAAAAAAAAATGGTATTGAATTCACCGAGAGCTTGGAAAAGCAATCAGGTAATATATATATATATATATATATATATATATATATATATATATATATATATATATATATATGGAAGGAAACTCACAACTTGCACGTGAGTCAGAATTATGATGAATAACACTGACAAGGAAAATGGAAAAACTATCCCTAGCGCTTTTGTCTTTATTCTAAAAGACATCTTCATGGAATAACATATGTCAGGACAGACAATGTCTTAAATAGTAAGGAGGGGGGGGGGGTTAATACGCCTACCTACATCAAAACTCTAACTAGGGGCTACAAATTCTTTAATAATTTTAAATTGAGATTTAATATAATTAGATATGATAGAGTCTAGGCAAAACAAGCTAACACCATCCCTTTCTTAGACATTTTGATCGATCGAGCAGACCAAGGTTTCAAATATGAAATTTATAGAAAACCTACGGCCAGTGACTCATTAATCCATTTATATTCCGATCACCATATTAGTATAAAAAAGCGTATTCTCTTATATGATTCGCCATGCCCTTAGAATTGTTTCACCTGAATATTTGGAAAAAGAGATTGATAGGATATATAACATAGGTTTAAATTTGTGTTACCCTTTCTCCGTACTTAAAAAGTGTTATAATTCAGCTAAGCGTTCATTTTATCAATCTAATCGTAAATTTCATGCCATTTACGATTACCTTTTAACCAAAGTTTCATTAAATTATCTCGTTTACTAAAACCTTGGAACATAAATTGTTATTTTTAAATATGAAAACACTATCCATCGCCTTCTCGCAAAAAAAATCACCTTCTAAACCAGGCATTGTATATTCTATTGGTTGAAATATTTGTGAAAATGCTATTATGGACAGACAGGTAAAGAATTGAATGTTAGAGGTAAACAGCATTAAACTAATGTTCGTAATGTTTATCAACAATCTGCATTATTTTTACATATCTATAGTCAGGATCATACTATTAATTGGAATAGTGCTAAACCTGTCATTAAACGCACAAACTACATTTCAAGAAATATTTTGGAGTGTATCTCTATTCATACTTTCCCAAATTTTAATATTAGCCCTGGATTGTTTAGCCAAGATCTTGTCATATCTAATTATGGTAAATCACAAATAAAGATGTTTAAAGAACTTGTACCCCCTAGTTAGGTTTTTGATGCAGGTAGCCGTATTAACCTCCTACTCATTACTATTTAAGACATTGCCTATCCTGACCTATGTTATTTCATGAAGAGGTCTTTTAGAATACAGACGAAAGCGCTCGGAATCGTTTTTCCACTTTCCTTGTGGCTGTTATTTATCATATATATAGTAGATAGATAGATATATATGCGTTAAGTGTATAGCATAAAATCATAAAGCTTGCTTCTTATAGCCACCTGGGAGACGCCCTAATTACCACCGAAGCGCAAGCTCGGTGGTAATTAATAGCAAAGCACAAGTTCCCCCCGTAGGGGTGAGTGGCAAATCCATTGCCTGCTATATATATATACTTATTTGCCGAAAATATTTCATGACAGAATCATCTAAACTCCCATATCTACTCTGATGTGCTTCATCGGCTACCAAGCAGCACTGTCCCGGAGTGTTAGCATCTGGACTTTAATTATATGGAGAAATAAAACTCAAGGGAAATAACGAACATACTTTAGATATGTGCACGTAAACGAAGTTCTATCTACATCATTTGCCTAGACGAGCTGCAACTGATTTCAAATCTATTGCAAATTATTCGGAAGACAAATCACTACAATACAACTTGAAGTCCCAACTCAAACCAGACATATTCAATGGTATATAATTATTTGGTCTTAAAGAAGCTTGAAGAATTAGGAAATCTAATACTCATCCTAACATTCTATTTCTCTATAAAAGAAGATCAACAGCAGTATGGAGATGGTTTCTACTATCTACCTATCCAAAATAATGGTGCAGGAATATCATGGCATGTCCGAATAGTAGAAAGCACATCTACTAAACGAGGAGAAAATATTAAGAGGAATTGACCAATTATTTCCTCAAATATAAAACGCCTCCTTGCGAGTACAAATAAGGCTGAAATTTTATAAGGACAGATCTTTAAAGTAAATGGCAAAGCGAGATAAATTTAAGTGTATGCATGATAAAAAGGAGCAGGATCTTCCTCTAGGACTTGGGACTCAGAGGTTAAAGTGAGTGTGCGGGGGTGTGGTCGGCACACAATTCTCTAAATGTCATTTACATCAAGTTTTTCCATGTTCACCTGATATCCGTTTGTTGAGAGGAAAAGACCAAATTATAATTTACTCAATAAATTTGATTTATGCTGATTGATAGAACCTTTCTTTCAAAGAGAAAGGCTATTTCCCTTCATAACTTTTTTATATAAACCCAACATATCTTTAACTGAATTTAAACAACAACTTCAACTAAGAACCTGTCAAAAATAACCTATGCAAACTATAAAATGAATAAAATCAGAGATATAAAATATGACTTTATAAAATGACTCATAATCAGTGATTATGGTTTAAAATTAAGCCAAGCAGAAACATTTACAACAAATTCTTAGATAAAGACCTGATAAATGATGTAAAAAATAAAAGACTAGGAAACTTTAAACTACTCTCCAAATTTAAAATCTTCATGGATGCACCCCAGATCCAAACGCTGGCACATACTAGACTACATCATTGTGAGGTCACGGGACCGAAAAGATGTTCCGATAACTCGTTCTTTCACTAACTCTGAAGCCTATTGGACTGACCATCATCTTGTCTTTTATTTCATAAATATCAAGATCTCACATATAAGAAGGAATCCAACCAGCGTAGAGCGAAATAATTTTGCAAGGATTTCCTCCAAAGTTATGGAAAACTATTTGAGTTTAAACAATGTCTCATTAGAAACCATCCTCAGGCTTTTCTTGCTAACGTAAAAGACCATTGGTCCATCCTAAAACTACAATCATTAACACTCAGAAGGAATTAATTGGAATAAGGAAGCAGAAAAATAAGGATTAGTTTGACCAAAATGGATCTAAGATTAAAAAACTATTGAACCATAGACGTAAAGCCCTTCTTAACATCTAAACGACAAGAAATCCGTCTCCAAAAGGAATAAACACCGTGACCCTAAAGCTCGTGATTAACGAGCAACATGCGAAAGGAACAAGGTCTGCTGACCAAAAGTCGTGTGCTATTAATTACTCTTATTTATGACATTACGACCTTAAAAACTTTCAATAATTCTCGGACTAGCCTTGGAAGGACTTTGACAATTATATCATTATAGAGAGTATGTAAAACAACATAAGGGCTTCCAATTTCGTTAGAATCGCCCGAATAGATACAATGTTATTACCAAAACCAAAACAGCAAAACGGGGACCGACAGACTGACATAGTGAAATATAATGACACCTGTGACTATACCCCCACGCGACTAAAGATAACTGGCTGCTGACAAAATCTAGTGAACTACAACTCTTATTTCAACAGAATCATATAAGAGGATTTTTCAACCAAACACAAGCAATATTTGGACCAAAGTCAACGGTTTGGCTCCTCTTCGTAGAAGTGATGGCTTAGAGCTGCTCAAAAGCAATGAATCAACTCTAGCACGCTGGAAGAAACACTTTAAACAACTTCTAAATAGAAACTCGGTTATTGAGGTAGATGTTTTACACCAAATCCATCAACTTTCAGTAAATTATCGATTGAGCGCAATCTCAACCCTAGACAAAGTGAAAAATAATAAGTCCGCCAAGTCTGACAACATACCTGCTGAAATATTCAAAAACAGTTGTCCACTTTTGACTTCAAATCTCCAACAAATTTTGTCAAAATAGGCTGAATGAAGAAATCCTAGATAATTATAGGGATGAAATAATCGTGACAATCCACATGAAAAAGGAGTGACCGGTATTTCTGTGATAATCATAGAGGCATCACATTGTTATTAACCCCCGCTAGAACTTTAGCTCAAATTTTGGCAACTCGTCTAACTCCTTTAGCTGGAGCGTTCTTCCTGAATCACAGTGCTACTTACAGCCCTCTCACGGCACAGCTAACTTGATCTTTCCTTCTAGACAGCTTCAGAAAAAATGTCTTGAACCAAATCAACCACTTTGTATGGCTTTTATTTACCTTATGAAACCCTTTGATAATATAAAGCGTGAGCTTTTATGGCAAATCCTGTCTAGATTTGGTTGCCCTCAAAAATTGACCTTAGTTATGAGTACTTTGCACGATAACATGACTGTGTCAATTATGGCTCATGGTAGCTCAATAGACTATTTCATTGTTAACTCTGCAGTTAAACAAGCCTGTGTAGTCGCAACGACGCTGTTCTCATTATTCATTGCCACCATCCTGCCGTTTATCCAAGACGACCTTCCTCCAAGTATCTCAGTCAACTACAGGTTTGACGGAGGGATTTGTCAACTTAGCTGTCTTGAAGTTAGGACTAAAAGAGAAGCTGCCTCGATTCTCGAAATTCAATATGCAGATGATAATGCAGTATGTGCTCACAACGTGGAGGATCTACAAACAGTCATATCAGCATTTGAAAATGGCTACTCCAGGTTCTTTAAACTAGAAAGTCTTTTACCGACCAGCACCAATAAACCCATGAAATTCTCAATTATCACCCGCACCAAATATTTCAGGAATCCTCAATTGCCGACCGCGAATATTTAAATGAATGGTGAAATGCTAGAATGTGTTGAAAGATTCGCTTACCTGGGTAGCTATTTGTCAGCGGAAGCAAGTATTGATAATAAAATCAAATATAGGCTTCGTTGCGCCAACTCTGCGTTTGGTAAATTACGAAAGCGCGTTTTTTCACAACCGAAACTTACGTCTAGAAGCGAAAGTTAAAGTTTACAAGACCATAGTTTTGCCCTCACGATTATATGAATCAAAAACCTAGTATATGGATCAGAATATTAAGCCAACAACTAAAAAAGAATATGACAAATGTCGGGAACAAGACGGGGAAAGAAACCAAAGTGTCAAGAATAGTAATTTAACGCATCATTAGAACAAATGATTATTAGAGCTCTAATTGGCTTTAGTTATTTTTACCAAGGCCTAATTCCCAAACTGAGTTCGTTACACTACGGTTTTGGGGAAGCCTTTGGAGTTAGGCCTCAATTACTCACAGCCTGATTTGTGTGTTGGGTAAATGGTAGGAGACAATGGGAGAGGAGGTCAATTAATTACCTCCTCAGGATACTCAGGATACCCCGCGTTCATTACCAGAGACGCATTCTGGAAGTGAGCAAACACAAATGGTGATAGTCCATAAAGTTCCATTTGGGTTGTAAGTAGAAGTCGTGGCAATCCGTGAGGAGAGGAAAGGGAACTCATTATTCATATTGGTTTGAATCAAAGCGAAAACCAATTAGAGCATTTGTGAAATTTAGTTTCTTAGAATAGTGTCTTCAGGTGAGAGAGGGAAATAGGGAAAGTGAAAATATTTGACCGAATTAGGATTTGAAATGAGTTTTTGTTGGCAAAAAACTTTAAATGAGTGAAAGGTTTATAAACCAATTGTGAAATGAGGAAACAACATCAGGCACTGGGTGCCAGAATTTAAACAACATAATTTTCATCATCAAATTAAAAAAAATCGAAACCTCATCTCGTTTAATTTCTATGAAAATGCACAGAATATTTAATGAAAGCTAAAATGCTTTAAGAATACACTTGAATATTTATTCGCCATCTTTCGCTGAACGAGAACTGAGCTGATGCAAAAGGGTAAATTTAATCTGTCTTTTGAATTTCAGAACACGTTTGCCTTCTATATTTATTTGTAAAATTGTTTAATGTGGTAAAATATGTGGAATTTCTGTGTGGTGGTTTGGGAAAGGCGGTTTATTTACGAGTTCAAGATAGAGAACGTGACGGAGATCTTTAACAACTCGGGAAGTTAATTAAAAGTGACAACCCACGAAATTACATCCGAGAATTCTAATTTGTAGTAAAATAAGATTTCATTTTAGATCAAATTTTGGCAGAGGAATTATAGTTGTTTCAATTACAATCCTATGATTTTGTACAATCTTGGAAAGAGGTCAGCAGATGGTTCGAAATATATTTGCTGACTAATTTCAAAAATTACTCTGTAATATTTTGAATCAGTATAATTTATTTTTGTAACTGATCCAAAGGTAGATATACTTTAGAATCTAAGGAACCTGAGTGATATGTTGATTTTTTAGGTCCTCCAGGCAGTTAAAAATGTCATGTAGTGAGAAACCCAATCTTGGAGGACTCAAAATACCTTATTCTTCCTCATGTGGCTTAAAACTAGTTTATGCTTTTTCATGCTGCATCTAACTGCCTCATACTGATGCCTGATAAAATGTTCACTTCTTGTAGTCTTTAATTTAAGGGTGACCGTCTTCGCCTTGACATAAAACAAGGACCCCTTGTGGTGAATTGAGCCCGCTCTCTTATCTTTCCCACTATACACTATTGTGTCTACTCAAGCTAAGTACATTCCATATAATTGTCCCTTCCCTGGCTCAGCACTTGATTTCGCGAACCTCTTTCAATGACTCACAGAAATACTTTTACCTATCTCCAATTTTTAAATGAGTCAATCTCTAAATATATTCTTTTAAATATGGATATATTTACATATTATAGCGACCTAAATATATTTATCTCTAATATACTCGTATTAGTTTGTAATTTGTCGACTAACTTCAACATAAAATTAAATATACAGTTATATTTAGCAAAGTTACATTTTAAAACATAAGGATTTAACAAAGCATTTAACTCAATCAAATTGCCCTTAGTTAAACTATTGTTTACAGGGGAATTCAGAACCTGATTAAGTCCTTTTCTACGGTCTCACTATTTAAATGGGTGAAAACTGTGATAATCCGCGACCTTAATTCTACCTTGGTAGTGAACGAGGGTATGGTGGTATTTCTCGCAACCAGGCCCAAGGCTAATATTCAAAGGCATTGTAGGCTGGGGAGTTGGGAGGCAAGATGATCGCACTGAAGTGATCAAAATAATTATCCAAATACCAAGACTAGATCCTACTGTTGTCTAGAGTATAATGTAAAGCCTTGTTGCCACATGGTACAGCCTTCCAAAGTCGACTTCCTCGATCGAGGGCTACATCAACTCGTCAAGGGCCACTTGGTGTAGAACTATGATAAGATCAACGTGGGTATAACATGGCCCTCGCTGCTGACCAACTTAAAGACCATGATCTTGGCCAGAAACTTAGGCTTAATTATTCTCCATAAATATTTTCGGAGAGATAGGAAGGCAGATTATGTTTTATCAGTTTACCACCAGGTCCTGGTAGAAGTTCTTTTTGTCTTATAAAAAACAAAGCATTCCAAACCTGAGTGAACGCTTTATTTTGTTCAACAGCTTTCAGCACGTACCTTCCGCTTGTGCATCATCTTCTGCGAGGGAAAATAGCCTTAAACTCTTCCATGGGTAGATTAGTCGTGGATGTCATCATGCAGAATTGCTTGAAAAGAGACTCTTGCACTCTCTAGTCCTTCGTTATGGAGCTTATTTTCTTAAGGTTTGTATCAGAGCGTTTAGAGCGAGGGTCCCGAGCCACCACACCTACGAGATCACACCCTTACGCATCACAATTTTTCTTGATAATCTACAACCTCCTCACTTTAAAAACCCAAAGCCTCGAAGATCTTTGCAATGGAGTTCCCGTCTTGAATCTCAAGCAGCACAGCTTTGATTTTCTCCAAATTCTTTGATGATTGATTTCAGCTATGGTATTGCATCGTTTACAGACAATTTACAACTGTCTAATATGATAGAGAGAAGAGAGAACCGACGCCAGACAACACGCATGTACAGAAATCAAGTGTCCAATGGCGATAAATTTCCTACCGCATCTTTCATCTATACTTCTCATCATTCATCTCGAAAATATAGGCTAAAATAATCCGTGTTATTCTCTTAGGTCTTTGTATGAAATTGTTCCTTCCTTAATTGGTTCTTATTCAGTTGTCTGGGTCTTCCCCTAAATCATTCTTAAAAGAGTGAAAATGTCTAAGATTGTAAAATAAAAATAATAATCGTCCCATTCTTCTAGTAGAAGATCATTATGGTGCGCCCTCTACTTCCTCAGCTATGTACAAACGATGGAAATGTAGCATGCGAGAGCGGCGCCTGGAACCTTGCAACTAATGAATCGAAGAACGTTGCTCGTCTCTGAAGTTCGATGATTTTGCCATTGCAGATTTTTAATCTCCAACGCCACGGAATTTCCCCTTTAATTGGAGGCTTAATTTAAGATATCACCTTCTAATAAAATCGTTCTATGGGTTAGAAATATTTATCAAATTTCTTCCTGCCTTCCTTCTTTTTTATATCGGTTAAAGGTTTTGGTAAAGCTACAAATATCACACATAATTATATGTATGAAACAATGGTGGCGCGTGGGAGGCACTTACTTGGTGTACTTGGTTGTCAGATGCACTAAGGAGTTGGAAGTTCTGGGTAAGTTAGGACGTAAATGGATTTCTACGACGCAGGTAAAACATACAATGGGCCTCTTGGGGAATGATGACGCAGGGGATGTTGAAGAAAATGGTTTAATATCCCAGGGTTCTGACGGGAAGAACTCTCTGGGTTTTGAGGGGCCAGACTTTAGAAAAGCACGTGCGAGAGTGCCAGGGAAAGTTTCATGACGTCTAAGGGAGGCTACCTTGCTTTCTATTACTCTTCTTCCGTAGTGACAGCTCCATTAACGTGAGAGTCAGACTTATCTTTCCTCGAGTGGGGAATTTTCTCATTATATGTAACAAACTGATTTGCTACGTGGAAAAAGGTCGTTTTGCCAGATTGCTTCTTCTTAAAAGCCTACAAGGACAAGGCTACTTTGAGTTTTATATAATATCAAGAGTAAAAGTTCATGAGATCATCCATTTTGGAAATAAATCAAGTTGAATCAGAATTTTTTTACATTTAAGAACAGAATTACTTCCGTAGGCAATGAAGTGTATCGATAAGGCCTTCTAAATTTTTACAAATGATTCAGAAGTGATTTAGTGATTGATAAACCTCATAATACGTGCATTCTCGCGCATAATTTGGCACTGAATCACAACGCATATGCGATAATGAAGTTCCTAGAACATAAACATATTATTTTCCTGCCCTCAAAATGAA
This sequence comes from Ceratothoa steindachneri, assembly GCA_963969495.1. NCBI lineage: Eukaryota > Metazoa > Arthropoda > Malacostraca > Isopoda > Cymothoidae > Ceratothoa > Ceratothoa steindachneri. Next base: position 146,479,943 of record OZ018331.1, on the reverse strand, counting down.
CCATATCTTAGTCTGATCGATCCGAACTTGTCAGTAATCTTATAAAAAGCAGAATGAACAAGCAAAAGCCAAACAATTCCATCACGTTACTGTAAAAATACGAAATCGTTGTTATCCTGTTTACCGGACTTCAATGAGAACCAAAATCAAATAACGAGAGTTGTTTACCCCTTAATGAATACTCGTACCATCTAAAGGAGCAAGATGGAAGTTCTAAACACTAAAAATTTTTTTTATGTGGATACCATCTATTCATTAAATTAAAAAATTTCAAATGGTCAATATTAAAAAATTTCTATCGCAAGCGCACTCAATTAAGTAATTCCAATCCAAATGGAGTTAATCCATATCATTAAAAAATTAATAACCAAATACTATTTTACTAATGTGATAATTAAATGAAGGCAGAATTGAATTATTTAGAGGGTTTCCCTTTTTAATCCTTGATTAATTGAGAGGGTTGGCATCATGGACAGACTAATGATTTGTTATTCAAACTGAACATGAGAGGATTTACTATAAAATTAATTAAATAAATTCAATTTATCAACTTTTGCGGCATCATTTTTAATTTTTCGATTAAATAATTAAATATATAAAACTTTCTTTTGGAAAAGTTATGAATATGGAACGTTAATTATAAGAAACATAAAAATGCTCATTATTCAGCGAATTCTGAGAATTTCGGAAACTAGCAACTTGAACTAGAAAAGATATAAAAAAACAAAATTATCTGCTCGAAACAAAAGAAATAGTTTTCTAAAGCTTCTAAATTTAGAGATTTAGAATTGCGAGTAGAAGAGTAGTTGATGTTAACATGTTTTAAAGGCATCAATGTACGATATTTCTTTCCTCTCTTTTCCCGATGATAAAGATCTAAATTTTGAAACTACTCTCAATGTATTATTTTTCTCGCTCTCAATTCAGGGATTTGATTTAAAATTCCTTCAAAGAATGAACTATATATAATTCATTGCCTTTATTGTCTACTTAATAAAACATATACAGCACTTCAAAAAGCTTATTTCCATAAATTATATAATGAATTTATGGCCAAGAAACAATGGAGATTTGAGCGAATATCATCATCATCACTAACTCTATATTCTAAGAAGGGGATTTTTTTGAGTATTTAAATAATAATTTCATCTTAGTTTGGTTATGACTTGTTTTTTATTTCTAATATCTAAAAACAAGATGGTGAAGTACAGAAATAAATATAAGGATCAAGACTTTGTGAATTTTTTAAACCCGAAAGAATTACAAATGGTGAAGTCCAAAAAATTGATTTTTACCTATCTTATTCTAAATCTTTTATAGCTCTATATTTGAACAACGTGATATTTTGAAAGACGGGAAATTTAGTTTAGAATTCCTTTTTAAAATTATTATAATCGGCGAAGTCCAGAAAATTTATAAGAATTTAACCATGGCTGCTTTTTTATAGATTTTAAATTTTAATCTTAGTAGCGAAGCGCAAGCTCCCTTCGTAGGGGAGCGTGACGAAGCCATTGCCCGGTTTAATTATATTTTTGAAATAAAGCGTTATTATTTTATATAAGTTATAATCAACTTATAATTAACTCGTCAGTAAACCACGTTGAAAATAGCTAATTAACATTCATTTGACGAGGTCATTAATTCTATTATTGAGGAGACCTATTAAAGATAAATATTTATTAAGTAAAAAATCCTTTTATATATTTTATGTGTAAAAATGATTATTCCATTTTATAAATATGTTTTTTAAATAGGAGAAAATTCTTCGGTCATGGAACATCAACATTTACTATTGGAAATGTTTCTATTATTAATTTCATTATTTTATTTATATATTTGAATATTGCTTTCTTCCATATTCTGAAATTCTGAAAACAAATTAGGGAATAGATGAACTAAAACAATAAAAACGCAAAAAGGAGGGCTGATTATATAGGTAATTCCAGGTACGAGTAGTAGTCAAATTTTATACAATTTACAAGGTTTTCTGTTCGCTGTTGGATGTGCCATAGTTAAAGGTTGATTGGCAGTGAATTTACTCGCCCAGAAAGTGTAAGCAACTTCCTAATGATGGTTTGGTTTGAAAGGGCAACCAACTCCTAACTCCCACACAAAAAGCAAACGTAATAAATGTAAAGATTTATTTATCAATGATAATAATTAAAAAAAGGGATGTATTTATTTAATACCTACGTCTTTATCAGTACAAGTCTTTCGATGGAAACTAGACGGAGAGGGAAAATTTACTTGAGTCCCCAATCAAAGTTATCCAGTCTGAACAAGGTCAATAAGCCTAAGTCGCGTGCTCTCACATATTCTGAGTTATGATCTTATGATCATATGAGCTTACGATCTTCAAAACTTTTAATAATACTGGAATAATCTTAAGAGGCCCTTGGCAATCATATCATAAAAAAATGAAAAACAAATAATGATTTCAAATTTCTTAAGAACTAACCAAATAATTACGATGTTATTGCCAAAAAACACATTGCAAAGTAAAACAGTTACTGCCCGACCGTTCCACCTACGGACCGACATAGTAATTTATACAGCCGCCAGCATGCGACTAAAATTGTTTACGCTTCCTGAGCTGGACTAGAAACCGCGCCGTTTTAACCAATTAGGTGGTGCGAATTGTGGTTTACCAGTAGTTCTTATAAGAACTGGTGGTTTACAAAATAATAAGAACTGATTTATTTTGTGTTGATTACTATTCAACCAAAATGTCTGATGATATGGAGAGTCAAAAGAATTTTTCTCGTTTTCCCCCAAAGTAATAATTCATTTGAAGTTTAATTTGGAATAGAAGAAAATAAGAACGAGATACTCAATAAATTATTTCCATTTTATACCTAAAGAAAACACCCTTGTTGGGATTTATCATTGGGACGACTTATACAGCAAGAAGAATACCTATTATGTTCTAAACCTATTTCTTTTTATAAAATAAGTGAGATAAAAGACTAAATGATGTGAGCAGCAAGTAGATAAGATTAAGTTAAAAATGTAATAAAGTTATGGAGATAACTTTCTTAACTTTAAAGGAATAAATAATAGACTATTGCGCCTAAAATTATATCATTATTATATTTAAATTACTATTCATATAAAACTAGAATGTCTTGAACTTATAGAGGAATAAGAAAGGTGGAAGTTGAACAAAATGGTTTAAAAGTTTCAAGTTATATTAAGAAAGATAAAGTTTCCCCTTTGGCTAAATGTAAATCTTTGATGAAACCTCCTTCAAGGTATTCGAATCATAGGTATAAGATAAGTTTTGGCTCAGAAAGAAACTAGTTTCCAAGAAAAACTACACATATAATACCAGCTATTCTCGCTTTATCCTTTCTTATCTTACTGTTCACATACGACTTAAACACAAACTTCCTACATCATTATTCAACGGTTAGTGATTTTCCCTGTTAGCACAATCAGAAAGAAAAGGAACAGAGTTCAACAAATTTCCGCAAGTACCTTTTGTCATTTGGCCATTTTAACAAAGGAAAAAAACTAAAGAGATAAAGAACACCAGATAATAAGAAAAACGATTTTATCTTGTTGAAATTTAATCACTAATATTTTCTCTTGAGAATTAATCCTCAATTGGTAATGAACTATCCAATTAAAAATTATCTTTGACAAACTTTAGTTTATATTTAAAATAAATTAAATGAAACATATTTATATTTATATTCATTCATTATGTTTTATTAAAAGTTATGTAGTTATGTGAAAGTATTTTAAGGCTTCTAACAGTTCGCCAGTCCTAATAGCTAAAGAGATTATCGATATTTTAGTCGGCAAAAGAGTTGCATTTGAGAATGGCGATGCCAAACAGGATTAAAGAGTGGACAAAGGTGAATGATAGAAGGTCTAAATGATAGCTGAACATCATAAATAGTAGCGATCGAAGCTAATGAAGCTATTGGTCCAGGTAATGGATTTGGCCGTATTTAATTCCGTGTTGTTTCTCCTTGTTTCTACAAAAGTTTGTTGTAGAATGTCATGCCAGCAGAAACAACGGATGTCGGAGTTTTAGTTTCTTTGAATTCGTAGAGAGAGACTAAGGTAAATTGCAATTACCTAGGGATATGATTTACAAGGAACGGAGTAATTGAACAGTGTGTCTCGTCCTGTAGAGTAATATTTATGTTGCTTGGTTGCTAAGGGAGTGAAACTATTCTGGCTTGCCCTCGATGGTGGAATGCTGGTTACTCTGGTGTTTTCATCTTCCAACCGGAAATTTAGCTCTAACAACCTTTAAGACCTTTTCTGCTAAAATTTTCGTATTTCAAATCCAACCCTTCGAAGGTAACCAACTCATAAAACAAGGCTGGATTTTCCATTCCTTTGTCAGCTTTCAAATTATTCAATTTAAAAAGAAATGGAAAATAAAACGCCATGAAGCCTCTCTACCAGTGCCTCACACATCCCTCCCATATCCCTAAAGTAAATCTTCTCATTTTCAATCAACTCGGATCAATCTACGTCAGAGCGAATCGACACATGTCAATTATAAATAAATCTCGATTCATTCAAGTCCTTTCGAAAACATGATTCGACCCTAAACGCTTTAAATTTATGCCCCGACCCCACTGCTTACTCTTTTACTACCAAAGCGAACCCTTTGCCATATTCCTGGACTCAATAGTTCCCTGTAACTGCGCTGGCTTGAATTATGACCCCGGTTCTATCTCCGTCGACGCAGATGCGCGATTGAAGTGACATTTTTACGTCCGCCAACGCGAACTCTCGATATCGTTTCCTTAATCTCCGGACGACGAACGGAGATAATGACCGCCTTTGGCCCTATTCTAGTCCATGAAAATGACAGAAAATAGACAGAGAAGAGAACAAGGAAAAGATGGAGTAGGAAGGAGAATTCATAAAAGAAACATCATCGCAAAATATCATCTGGAGGGGCTTTTCCTCGCTCGGGGGAGAAATTAGTATAGAGGATCTTGCCTCCTAATATCACCTTCACGCGCCCAGACCGCAACTTTTGAGCTACGCTTCCATAAAAGTACCTAATTTTCACTTCAGAAAGAAACCCAATGATTTATTTTAGAACTAATGATTCAGTTTAACTTTGCGCTCAGACTTAACTTATAATAATAATAATAATTATTATTAATAGTACATAAAGCTAAGAGGCAAAAACCTCGCGAGGGCAGCTTTTCCAGTTTCTGCGGGCACGTTTCTTAATTAATCGGGAAAGCCGAAGTGCTTAAGAGGTGCATTTATCAAGCGGTCTGAAGAAGAGACTACTTCGAGCACTCTGCACAGGGGCACACGTACCCGACTTCCAGCTTTCCCAATTCTTAGTACATTAGAGATACTAGGGCAAGCGAGTCTAACTATGTGAGACAGCGCTTCAACCTATTTTCCTAGGCTACCCCTGACCCTGCCTAGCGGTAAGCACCAGCACACACTAAGAGGAAAGTCACTCTCACCTTCACATTACACCAAATTTCTTTGGTCCTTTATTAAATAATACCAAGTGGGTGGAGAGTGTAATGGAGCTAAGGCCTCTAATGCACCTGACATAGGAAGGGGACTCCCTCCCGACTCTATTACCTGAAGAAGAACTGGTGCTCTCTCAACACGCCTCTTTAGTCCCAACAATGGGTGAAAGAGGGTGCTAAACTTTAAATAAATTAAAAATGCCGTTTTCTTCTTTTCCACTATTGTTCAATACGTCAATGCATCACACAATCATTTCATCCTTTTCCCTTCCTTTAACGTTACGTTATTCACTCTTTTACTATTTATAGGATTAGACATTATTAACTTAATTAACCAATAAAATTGATTTGCTTTTAAGTGCGTGAAAAGAGGGATCTTTTTACAGTCACTGAGAGGGGCAGGGAAGCCCTTATTGATATCATTAATGGGAGGAAATATTTGGTTTTACCCTGGGTATCTTTTAATGTCTACTCGAAATCATGAGATTAATATTTCTTTATGGTTTATTTTATCAGCTTTAAATAATCCCATAAAACTCTTTGTTTATTACTCCGATTAATAATAACTCGTTTTAGTTTATAAAATATACTTTTTGAATTCGTTCAACTTCCTAGACCTTTTTAACTGCCATTATGGCTTCATTTGTTATTGAGTCGCTTTTCCCAAATTGTGCGTTGTTGAGGACTGAAAAATCATTTAAATGAATTTTCTTATCAAATTAACCTATTTCACTAAGAATCCCTCCACCCTCAGCAAATTCATCAATTGGGAACACGATATTTCTATCCAACCAATGTCATTTTCGCCCAGTGAGTGTAATTGGCATCAGATCTTCAGATGATCAATTCGATCACGAAGAAAACTCGTAGATAAACGATTATTTCGCTAAATCTAAACATTTGATATATCGAGTATAGAAAGATGGCATACATCCTATTTACTTAGCAATTTAATTATGACCGATTCTTTTTCCCAATTTCAACTTTTAGTATAAAAATATTAAATCAAGAAATAGAAGGAAAGAGATAACAAATTAAGCTGCTTGCCCATTACAAGCTTTAAAAATTACCATAAAGTGAAATTCTGTGTAGAGAAAACCTTTCATAAGATTATTGGGTAAAAATATTTCACATCTAGAATTTACAAATTATAAACGGGCCTTAAAGGTAAAATCATTAATGCCTAAAATAAATATAGGTTCTGAAAGGATATAGTAGTCCAAAGAAATAAGGTATTTTAATATAGTCTTTTCACATAACATGTATCCAAATAACCTGTTTAAAAATGAATGCAAAGATTTATAGCTATTTTCTTATTTATTCCTCAAATACTCCACCACCAGTAATAAATATCACGTTACAAATTGCTCCTCATTTTTCTATTACCTGCGTCGTTCCCTCACCACGACACAAATTATATTTTAATAATATAGTTGCTTTATGTCAAATTTATGATTTCTTATGTCAATGAAAATTTATTTAAATGTTTTTGAAATTCAAAACTTTTTGCTCGGATCGTCGCTCGTCTACAACTCTGAGTGGCCGATTAATACAGTTCGGAATTGAGGCCCGAACAAGCCTTCAATTCAAACGGAGACCAAAAAGGATTCTTGGACTATCCTTTCATACAAAGGTATCACTCCTCAGGCCAAAATACTGTGCTATTTGAATTAATTTTACTCAAAAATACATCCATTAGCTTCTTCGAATATTTCTACTTTATTCTTCCAATTCATTAATATCTCTCAAAATATCAGAATGTCATTATACTAAACTTTGCCCCAAATTCTTAACGACTCTTTTGCTAAAATATTGCCTCTATTTTTCTCCATCTTCACCTAAAGTCTTTGATCCTCTTTGATTCTTCATTTTCTCTCAATGAATGACCCAATTTATTATATGAATATTATAATTTGTTCGTGCGTTTGAGTTTTTTTTTATTTTTCTTATTTATTTTATTCCAATTCAATTTCTGTGTCCTTTCATTTAATTTCTTCGTTTTTAATTTATGATATAAACTTGACACGTTGTAATTCCTCTAAGAAAAAAAAATAAGATATAGAATAATATCATAGCAAAGAGCGTATGAAGGAAGCTGCCCGGTCTCGTGGTATGACATTACATTATATCAATGCCATATTATATCTATGAGAGAGGGACCAATAAATTGGAAGCGAACCGACATAAGGGACGGAAAACCATGACTTTAGATGGGCTGAGTAGAGAGAGAGTGCAACGAGGTCAGGTAAATTATGGACAATGGCAAAGCTCAAGGTTATTTAAAGAGGCATGTACAAAATATAATTTTATTTACACGAAAATAATGAGGGAATTGGTGGATAAAATTACCTCAGAGAATTAACGGGCATAATCACATCAGTAAATTAAAGGGGAAATTGTAGTTATAAATCAGTCTATGAAGTTAAAACTAAAGGTATTACAGGAGGAGACTATTCAAATGTGGGGGAATTAACTCAAGTGGGTTACTGAAGGGGGGAGAGGGGTTGGCTTACGGATTTATTTTGAACGTGAGGTGTGGCCGTTTGGAACTTCTGAGCGGGAGGTTGGAGTGATGACGGTTCTCCAAAAACAAGGAGGGTGGGTAACTTCCAGCCCAGTGTAGAGTATTTCGGCTACCTGAAATGAAAAGGACTTGAACAGGAGTTGATGAGAGAAGTCGGGAAAATCACTCGGGGGCGATCGTTCAGTGGAATTACCTCCTGACTGGGTCTAATTCCAAATACACAAAATAGTCCAGCTGTCACTTTGCTTTGTTGTTAGCACTTGACTTGGAACCATGGGAAATCTTCTGGGTTCTGTGCGAGACTTCTCAACTGTGTGTCGGTCTCATGGGAAACGAGCAATATATATGTATGACGCTCTCCACGCGGGGGGGGGGGGATTTAGTGGAAAACAGCTCTCGTCTCGAATGGCCTCGAATCTTCTTGCTGAGGCTATTCTAGCCCGTATAAAGGTGAATCGTTGGGGACTCGATTCGATGCTACCGCTTGTGGGAGGGAGGGGGGGTAGGCTTACCAATATAGGCCTAACCGGGCACTCTACAGCGCGTGGAAGTTCCGTCTGCTCAAGAGATTCCACGTGGGGCTCCCTCACACCCGAATCCATTGAAAGCACAGTATTTAATAAATGTATCACCCCAGTTTTGAATGTGATGCTTTGGAACCGAACACGAAATGGTCGCGGATCAATACCCGTTAGGAGGAAGAGAATGTATCATCAAATGAATAAATGGATATACAGATGAGTAAGTAAAACGAAAATTAATTCTGGTGGTAATAGGCAGATTACATTACCATAAGAAATGTCAGACGATGAAGGAAAAAAATCTCAAACTGGGAACCTTTACATAAAAAAAGAGACAGGAGACGTTCTGCGTGAAAGTGAGGGATGAATTTCGTATATTTTTGAGTGTCGGGGAAATATTTGTTATTATGCTTTTGATTTCTGTTCTGTTATTCTCTAGTGACTCTTAAGATTCCCTTGTTAATATGCACAAATGATTTTGATGCCATACATTAAGAAATAAACTATAGATATCAAATCAGAAGATCTGGATAGCCGATCCAATCCATTTTCACGGAAAAGTTTCCCGTAAATATTCGTGAATATTATATCATGCTGAACCCACATAGCTCTCCATGATGTTATATCCACGAATACTGTATTCCTTTTGTAATAAAAAATATAGAGATAAAGCAAAGAAAGTTTTCTTGAACTACACAGAAACATGTTTTTAAGGGCCTCTTTTCACACGGAAATATGGTATTATGGTATTTATAGTCAGAAGAGGTATTTCCCTGAGCCTTTCTTAGATGAAAAATTAATATCATTGTCTGTTTTGTAACTTACAATTTCCTTTAAAGGTAAATAATTCTAACAGCATGTTACTCCCTTTTTAATTATTATTTAATACCTTGCTTAGCGAATAACTTCTAATAATGAAAATACCAGGATTAAATTCGATTCTTTCTTTATATTAATTAAGTCATTATAGAAGACAGAACGAGTTATTTTCTGTTATTAGGAGAAATAAACTCTTTTATTACGTGACATTCTTGGTCCATGGTTTAATAGGGCAATTCGAACAGGGTCGCTTAAGGTCAATGGACTGCCAGAACATAGAAATTTTCGTTCCTATTAAGTAGTGAGATGTGATGTAAATGGGTTTTTGTGTATGAGAATTCCTCATAAAGCCTTTTTATTGAAGCGATAAATATTTTTATTTTGTCATCAGGTCTCTAAAAGTCAAATTTAATCCTAATTTATTCTTTAAAATCCTTCGGTGAGTTAGGTTGAACAAAGTATATGAGGATTAAGGAGATCCTTTGAACCTTAAGCACACTCGCCATATGGATACAGATACATATATAATGCCTAAATCCATAGCAATTTAAATATTTTAATCTACTAAGCTTTAATACGAATTCGCTTTCTAAATTTAGCCGAATTCTCTTCTAGCTTATTTGAAATATTCTCAATCGAGTGAAGCCAGGACAGAAATATTTTGAGCGGAAGTGGTGTGTAAATGTTCTGAAATTAGAAGTCAACATGTCTGTAGAAGATATATGTATAGACCCGTTAGTCGAAAGAGGAAACTAATTTGGAAAGGTTAGCGTGAAACTATATAAAACTATAGTTTATTCAACAACAAACACGCATTTTGGTATTTCCGTTTTGTTTTATCATTTAGTATGCAGATGGAGCAGATGTAATCCCACGGCACCCGATTCAGGAGAAAATATTAACGGAGAAGATTGCTAAAAAAATTACGGAGCAAGGAATGATAACAAATGAAATAAATGTACAGGAAAAATAAAATAACGCTAAAGACCCTTAAGTACTATATGAAAAAGAAATGAAACGGTGGAGAGATTCAAATTCCATTGGGAATGCAAGAGGCTAGAAGCATGGGATAATACGACCCCCGAACGATTAGTAGCTCCGGTTCCTCGCCCGTCCAAAACGGGAGTGGAAGACCAAGTTCCCCATTTCGTGAGCCTTGGCTTCAGGTCATATTTCTTAATTCTTTCTGTGGAGCAGTTGTTCAAATCAGCTTTAATTGAATACCACTTATTACACAAATTTAAAAAGTCCACCTTAATCCTATAACGACGCAAACACTTATTAGCTATGATCGAAAGATTCTTCGTTGGGGAAAATTGTAGAAAATTTGGACAAAGTGAAGTAGATCTGACCTAAATTAAAGTTTTCAGCAATTTATCATTTATATCATGAAAAAAGGCAGGATAATATTCGTGTTAAGAAATCAATGATTTTAAAATTTTCATAGACATAAACGTACTTAATTCTTAAAATGATGTTCAACAATCTCGAACTTAGTAATAAGGTAGTTCTTCGTTTTGCAAAAATATGTTATTATTTTGCTAAATTTGAATCTTTACGCGCCATTTAAAATATTAACTTCAACTTTTGGCCTACTTCGAGCTTGACTATTTAGCCAATAGCATGGTATGTTATATCTACAGACGATCTGCGTGCACGTATTCTGACTGATTAGCCAATAGCATGCTTCGTTATATTTCAAACGGTTCTTGCAGAGCTGTTTCTTTGGATTAATTGTTACAGTGTTCTGCGGTGTTTGTTCTAAGTCACAATACTGCATAATACGTGGTCTTTAGAGATGATATTTAGTCCTTAGGAATAAACAGGGCTCACAGTTTAACCCTGCGAGTCATTAAGTGCCTAATATGCCTTATATGTTCTTTTTAGACTAATCTTCATTTGCTTGGTACTAAAGTTTTTGCAATTTTTTCCTCTTAGGAAAGTTGAATTTTGTTTTATATGTCGCACCTAACTTTGTTCTCTCTTGGGTAATCTCTATTTATGATTTTTTGATTATGAGGGAAGATGAAAATAGATCAATGTTTAGAGTAATTAGGCAAACTCAATAATTGAGCCGACCCATAATAAGACAGAAAGCATCCATGACAAATATATCTAGGAAAAATTAACCATTTTCCTATCCGTCCCTGCATGAATTTAGAAGTAATTATAAGTAGATCAGTGGGTTTTACATGAGCAGAATAAACAGCAACAAAATCAGCATGTAACCTGTTTTTACCTGCTTCTTGACTTGGCCTCCCTTTATTTGTTTTTCAATTTCTGCTTGACTCTTCTCGATTGATATGTTATGTATTTAATGTTTATTCCACATAGATCTCTATGGAGATGAATCACCTCAGTAGAAGAAAATATTAATTTTAGCATGAGTATATCTACTGTCTTGTTTTTGTATCATCCTGTCACCAACATATGAGAGATACTAATGGTAGAATTTTCTTAATTCGCTATGGCTTTGATCTTAAAATATAATTTTATACTAAGAGCTAAAACTAGAAAAACTGATGTGGATCTTATGCAAAACTTTCAGCCAACCGTGACAATGGATCAATATTAGTAAATTTGCCAGCCTAATAATTGCTAAAGCTAAGTTCCACCAAGACAAGCTGGGATTGTTTAGGATAATGCTCAACCTCACATCTCAACGAGATTAAGTTACACAATTCGCATGCATTAAGGAATAAAATTTTCAAAATATTTATCTAGTTTTAATGAGTTGATAAATTATATTATATTTGAAACACTTTTTGTACAAGGTTAGCCGCTCCTGAAAATAATAAATTTTGGAATATTTTTTTATTGTTACTAACGAGGTGAACAGGAAAAAGTTGGTAGATGATACATTCACACTTTATGGATTATCAATTTAAAATAAATATGAGATTTAGTAATTATTAAAAAAACTTGCCTCGAAATTGTCCAGGAATACCCTACAACTTTTGAGGGCATGATTAATTTTATATAACTATTAAATGTCGCTAAACAAAAGATAACCAGGTTTTTTATTAAAGAACATTCACTGGTTTATTGAAATACCTTAATGATCTTATTTTCGCTTCTGAATGATAAGTACTTATTTCATTTAGTAAAATTTGTGATAGTGATATATAGTTATCCATCATCGGACGCTAAAAAATGATCTATCACTGGTACCATTATATAGCTCCACTTTTTATGAGCTTTTCCCAAATCCTTTCTAATACCTAGCTTGAAATGAGTTTATAATCTATTTCTATTAATTTATCAGGCATTTTCATTTTTCTCCTTTTTGCTTATCTATAGAACGCTAATCTTTTTATAGTTTTTATCAACTCTTCCAAATCAACGCCCCCCAAAAAACAATCGACTGCGACTATCACTTATCCTCGAACTACTCAAAACCTCAGAAAGAATTTGAATTCTTTGCAATTTCTTTAAAAATAAATAATTTCTTACAAATCCATCCAATCTGTAACTCCAGAAAGAAATTTTCAAACAAACTATACCAGCCCAAGTTACCTATAGCTCCTCTCAGCAATGATTCCAATTATTTCTCATTATTATATTTTAGCTTCCTCACCCATTCAGTCTTCAAGGAACTACTAAAACTTCTCCCACAATACTTTATCTATATTTAATTTAAAATCATTTTCACCAATTATTCTTCAATTGGCTAAATATTTAACTGCCTAGTAAATATATATATATATATATATATTTGTTGCAGGGGATATTTGGAATTAGGTACCTGTTTAGCTGACTTCAAAAACACACCCACGGCAGATGACATCAAAACTCGCACCTCAGCAAATGATGACAATAGTCCAATGGTAGATGACATAACTAATCACACATCTGCAAGGGAGGGCACCTCAGCACATAATGTCAGCAACCCCACCTCTGCAGCTGATCTCAATAACTTACATAAATTTGGCTAACTTTAATCAGTCCATGAGCAGTATAATACGGCATTGGACTGAGGCCTTCCCTGCTCAACATAATCAGGTAGATCGGATGATTAGGCGCCTCAAAATTATATTATAAGGTGAAATGGAGGGTCACACTGTAGCGCTTACAATACCCACTGTGAATACGGGGCGGAAAGATTCCCTGATCATTCTCGGTGTTAATTGTTCAGAATTATCACATGAAAGACACTTACAGAATTGGGGTGAAGTCGGGTCCCTTAAAAACTTCTAATCTCGCCACGATTTCGAGGTGTGTCCTCAGCGTCTACTGTCAATAAATGACATCAACACGAACACTGAAGTACCTCTCCGAACTGCTATTAGTTCAGAGTCAAATTATCGAGGGCGTGGTTTCCATAAATGTAACTATGGTTCTAATCAATGCAAAGACAAGAGGTGTAAATGCTTCAAAGGAAAACTCAAATGCAATAACAGGCGTCATAGCAACTTTTCCTTCCCTAATAAGTAATATATATTATATTACATACCCTGTTGGAAATATTGCTTTGTAAATGAATACATTGATCTTTTACCCTATAGCAATTTCATGAAATCCCTAAGAAGATATTCGAGTATTTACACGAAATCCCTTAATATTTTAGACATTATATGTAATTACTGATACTTGCAATGGTGTTATGAAGTACAAGTACCTAATTAGACACATTTCCTGTAATATATATGTGTGAACGATCATTTACAAAATTGTTTAGCATCAAATATACTAGAAACAAAGCAAGATTTGAAAACTATGTAATTCAAAATAGTTGTTGAATCCTTTGTTTTCTATTACTTTGCAGCATTCACCAACAACGAACCACACCAGTTTCTTACAAAATTGGGGGATTATTTTGTTCCATTATTTTGACTGATCGTCAAAATAATGGGTCTCTTCCACATAGAAGGAGAGGCAAATTGGAGCTTTTTTACACGGAATTAAATAGATGCCTTCATCCTTATTTTGAGATTTTGGCTTAGTCGAACCAAAATATTTTCTGATACTTGAGCGATATTTGAAAATTGTTTAGTTGGGATATAAAGTGGAGTTTAGTCCTTTAAGCAAGGTGGAATAAGATAAAGATGAGCAATTCTTTTTACATGTAAGATTTTGTGTTGATACTCGTATGGTAAAATATTGGATGTTATTAACGTGATTTCATCACAAATTCGAAAGGCCCTTAAATACATAGATATTACGATTGTTTTTCATTCTAAGTTCATAACATGAAAAATGTGTATAAAGGAATTATAATTAGTAGGTTTACGTTATACAGTAAAAGACGTTTTAACATTATTTCTTAAGACTCTAAGATTAAGGAAAGGTAAGCAATTGTCCTTTTTCCCTTCAACTTTGAACTTCACAGTGGGATGGAAGTTGTTAAGCTTTGTCAAAAAGTATCAAATGAGTCTATTTGGTTTAATGACCATTAAACCAAATAGACTCATTTTAATGGATTTCCGCCAGAGTGATATCGTGAAAGACAAAAGAAATCTTAGTTTCTCAAACGATGCTTCTGGTTCAAATTTTAACTAAGAGTATTTGGTAAAATGCTTCTCTCAGGAAAAATTACGAAGAGTAATTGAAGCAGTAAACGAAAAGAAAGTGAAAAGAGAATATTTAAAATTAGCCTATGCGAAAGAGAAATACGGTATGAAATATTGTCCATAAACCAGGAATTCAATTATATTATGTTCGCATTTTTCAAAAAGCTCTGGTATTCCCATGCAATTTATTGGGCCTTTTGAGTAGAAAATGTTTGAGGAAAAACTAAAAAAATATTTACATATGACTAAAAAGAACCTGGGACTTTTTAAATCGCAATCTCGGGCTTTCATCTTGCGAAAGCATATCGCGAGGTTAGAAAAAGTATAAAGTAGAGAAATAAAGAAAACCAAAGTTGAAATGAAATAAGTCGAGATAAGTGATATGGACATTGAGAAGGTTCCGGTTTTCCTATGACAGGAAATTAAATAGACATACTGAGATATTATATATATATATATATATATATATATATATTAATATATACATATATAAATATATATGGTTAGTCAGAAAATCCCCACTCAGTAAGCGGAAAGAAAACAAGAGAAATTTATGAAGCAACACCAACATTAGTTTAGGTTATTCTTACTCATTCGACTACATTAAATTAGGCTAAACTTGAATTTAAAGGCTCAGCAATGAAAGACAAGTTTGGTTTTTTAAAAAACATATTTTATTTAAAAATTAGAGGAACGTACAAGAAGTTGTTTACCATCTACAAGATGAACTAAAAAAGATAGGAAGAAAAATGGAAAGTTTTATAAGAAAATTAATAAAGGCTAAATATACTAGTATACCTGTGTAGAATAGTTCGGCGCTCAGAGTCTTACAAAAGTACGGGCAGATAGCTGGCCACAGGCCGCTTTTGTTATGTCTGGCGATTAATAAATAATGCGAATTACAGTTCACCGGATTTAGATTAATGGGTTGCCAAGGGGCAGTTAAAGGATATATAAAGACAATACCCCACAATATAATTTTAATATATATATATGAAAAGGGACAATTTATATATATATATATATATATATATATATATATATATATATATATATATATATATATATATACAAAAGGGGGAACAAATTACTTATGGTGGTTAAATAAATTATGTGAAGATTAACGAGGTAATTTGGGGATGACTATACACGATCGCTTTAACTTCAAGCGCGGCCGAATTATATAGAGGTGAAAAGCAACGGCGCAAGTCCTCTAGAAGATACTTCGGGGAGTCCTAACTCGGAGGACTCTAAAAAGGGGGTGGATTACTTCGTGATGAAGAATGAGATTTTCTCTGCTCCAGAGCGACGTAATCTTAACTCAAGATGATTCTGCTGATTGGCAGGGAGTCTCATTCTCGAAATAACTGGAATCTTGAACGAGGGATGAAGATAAGAGGGCGGCACATCTCTCCAGGAAGAAGAGGGATTGATAGTTTTCCTCTGAACAAGGGCGAAAGCTTAACGAAGGTAGATCTGCTGACGAGATCTTCGACGATGTACGACGACGAGTTACATGGGGTAACGTGAAATAAACTGCTTTCTCGATGGAGTTAATGGCGGGCTTAGAATCTCTTCGAGAGATAGTGAGCTTCGGATTAAATACCTAAGTAGATGCTCTGCTAGACGCATAAGTGTCTTACGGTTCCCAACGGATTCTGAGCGCCAGTGTAAGCAAACACATTTCATGATAATGCGTCGTTCCAGATGATCAAACTCGCCTTGTGATATGGGGCTAGGGAAAATATGGCCACGCACAGTGTTATTGCAGGGGATTAGGGACGATCGGCCTCTGAAATCAAACACAGCCGGGGACGAGTGATTAATCGAGTGACAGATTGTTCCTCGACTTTCTAAGATTGTCACGCTGGCTCATGTGGTCTTAAAGAATAGAGGGTTTTTTCCAAGGGGCTTTCTCTCACGGCGGTCCTTCGATGGCATTCCCTCACACGCCCCACCTTCCGAAGATAATTTTTTCCTGATTTGAGGAGGAGAAAAAAGGTCATTCCTAAACATGGCAGGAGTCGCGTATGGGAAAATTTTGGCCTGACTCTACAGGTCCCCAATATGGGTGGACCTTTAAATTTAAGTCGACACAGTGGTCACAAAAGGAATGAATTACTCCCGTGTAATCCCTGCCGCAGGGTATACTTAAAAAGGTTATGCTCATTAACGAGGGCAAAAAAACACACAAAGTAAATGAATGCGAGTTACAAAAAATCAAAAGGATTCATTCATAAATGTGTAGAGAAACCATATATATATCAAATTCAAGAAAAATACCATACAAAAAACACAAAAAAACACACGCACAGGAAAAATATGTACAAAAATAAAACAAACCTTAAATGAGAACCAAGGAACATAAACATACAAGGTTGAGATGGACTTCTAGAATTATAAAAACAAAACGAGAACACAAACTCTTTTATGTGCACGGGAGTAAAATGCTCAACACATTTTACTTCATAGGGGGAGGATCTTTAACCGGATTCCTATTTAGACAGTCTGCAATGCAGTTTTCTGTCTCTTTTATGCACCTTATTCGGAACTGGTATTTCATTACAAGTAAACTCCAACGCATCAGCCTCCCGTTATGACTTTTATAATTCTTTACGTAAGCAAATGGGCGATGATCGGTTTCGATCACGAACTCCTTACCTAAAAAATATGTTTTGAATTTCTGCACACTCCATACGATCGCTAGAGCTTCAATTTCTATGACCGCATAGTTCTTTTCACCTGACGAGAGTTTCGGCTAGCCTACGTAATGGGGTAACCGTTGCCGTCTTCTTCATACTGGAGCAAGACGCAAGCAATGCCTTCATTACCAGCGTCCGTTCGTATCCCTAAAGGTTTGTTCGTATTCGGGAGTCTCATAATGGGAGTTAATGTTAGTCTTTCCTTCAGCTAATGGAAGTGCGAGTCGCTTTTGGGTTACATGCGAGAGCTTCTGGGAACGTTCCTTCAGTAAGTAGCTAAGACGGGACGTTAAGGCAGCGTACAAAGAGAAACCAGGCTTCTTACAAATTACATCGGGGAATTCAGCCAAACAAAAGAGCTCACTGCCTCTTCTGATTCGGTTCCAAATGTTGGTTTAAATCGAGTTCCGGGAAAGAGTTTAGATGGGAACCGGAATGTGAAGAAAGAGGCTAGTTTTTGTCGACTTCGACAGATACAGTTTGAATTAAATTATAAGGCTCTGATGGTTAAGAGGCTTCAAAAACTGTCTCATCATCAAGGTCCGAATTTTTTTCGTCCCGAGTAAAAGGGACAGGCGGTAGCGACCCCGCCCATCCCAGTACTGAGACAGGTGTCGTGTGCGAAGATCACCAAGATTAGGACATTCGACAAGAATGTGCCGAACAGTCTGGGGGACGACGCAGTCGTTGCAATAGGGCGCAGGCGAGCGCTCCATCAAATAGCGATGCGTCACACGAGTGTGACCGATTCGGAGACGACAGAAAGCAACCTGAAGCCGCCGCGGCATTGGGGAATAGGTTCATGGGAACAGTCGCAGCGCAATGGCACACAACTTTAAGTTCCCTTCGACCGTCTCCCATTTCTTTTGCCAAGCAGTCCGAAGAGCTGCCCGTATTCCTGGTATATAGTCGATGTGAAGAAGAGCGAGACGCTGGTCCGGTCGAAGAGTCCTCGCGGACTATTTGGCGCCCTAATCAGTGCGGTAATTTCCCGCAATTCCTACATGTTCAAGAATCCAGAAGATAATCTCAACATCCGCCCGGCTCGCCAAAACCGTGGCGTCAAGAATATCGTGAACCAGGGGATGCGGAGATTCCAATGCTCTGAGAGCACTCCAAGTGCTTTGTGAGACGTTATGGATCACAATCCGCTCTCCTTACCGGGCACGTCGCGTGATCTCCTGTACCGAGTGGCGTATTGCCACCAGCTCAGACGTGAAGACAGACGCAGTGCCTGGCAGAGCCCCGCTGACTTTAAAAAGAGTGGATACGGCGTCGGAGCCCACCCCCATCCGTATACACTGGCACGGTTCCAGCGTGACACGAAGGATGCTTCAAAAAAGGTCGAACGCAATACTCCCGGCGCTGTACAAGCTTTGAAAGCAGAGTCGTGGCGACAAATAGCCAAATGTGGTAACCTCCAGGGTGGCGTCCTAGGCAGAACTAGGAGTCCCAACGGCCTAAGATCTATACCTAGCTCTCGAAGGAGTTTCATGGCCCTAAACCCAATGGGATTAGGTTATGCTGTCGCGGCTTAGAGTGAGTGGTATCTTCCTAGCATCGACCGACAGGCTCTCAATGGGTAAAGTGCGGAAGGCAGCGGTCGCAAGCCGAAGGCTGGTCTGATAGATCGAATCAACCTTCCGCAATAAACGCTCGGCTGCGGATGCATAAAACTCGCATACGTAGTCCAGCGTCGAACGAACAAAGGAACGATAAAAAAGTAGGGCAGTAGCCCTATCAGCGCCCCAAGCACTGAACGTCACGGAACGGAGTATGTCAATAGCGTGGGTACAAGAGACCCTAAGACTGCGAATATGAGCCTCCCTCCTGAGGCGTCAGTCAAATACAAGACCAAGGAAACGGTGCGACTCAACCAAATCCAGGCGCACCCCATTAAGAAACAAATCTGGGTCGGGGTGAAGCCGTGGATGGTGGCAGAAGTCCACCACCTTAGTCTTGGCCAAAGAAAACCGAAACCTGTGCGCTTCGGCATAGCGAGAGACGCGGTTCAATGCCTGTTGGAGTCGACGCTCCAGAGTTGGCATCTGGGCCGCGCCAAAAGAGATCGAAAGGTCGTCCACGTAGAGCGCAGTGAAAACATCTTCCGGCAGGACCTCGGTGATGCCGTAGATGCTCAGGGCAAAGAGTGTGGCACTGAGACACTTACCTGCGGGACACCCTCTTCCTGCTCCTTTGGGCCGGAGAGGGCTCCCCCCACCCGTACGCGGAATCGACGATCTCGCAAAAATTCAGACATAAACATTGCGAGGCGTCCCCTCGCCACCATCATGTGGAGAGTTTCCATGATACCGTATCGCCATGCGGTATCATAGGCCTTCTCCAGATCGAAAAAGACCTTGGCGTAGTGCTGTCTACGAAGGAAAGCCTTGCAGACGGCATTTTCACGTCAGAGCAGAGCATCCGACGTGGACTTGAACTTGCGGAAGCCACACTGTGCGGAAGAAAGATGGCCTCCGCTGTCCAGGAAAAAGGCTAATCTAACATTAACCAATTTCTCCATCACCTTGCACACGCAAGAGGTTAGAGCGATTGGTCGGGAACCGGTTGAAGTAGAGTGATCTCTCCCCGCTTTGCGAAAGGCGAGCACAGTAGCGATTCGCCAGGAGTCTAGGAGAAGACCTTCCACTCAGATCCTGTTGAACAAATCTAACAGAAAAGCCATGCCTCGCTCACCCAGGTGTCAAAGCATGGCGTACGGGACATCATCGGAACCATGGGCGGTGTCCGCGCACGAAGCAAAAGCGGAACGCAACTCACTCACAGTAAACTTGTCGTTGAAGGGTTCTCCGCCTCTAGAGGTAAAGTCCAGCCGGTGGCTTTATGCGACATCAAACCGTGCATTGAATGCTGGCAGAGCAGCATCCCGGCTTAAGAATGCAGAAAAAGCATTCGCTAAAGATTCTGCCAAGGAGGCGGTGTCCAAGATTGTGGTCCCGTTTTTCTGGGGAATGGGTGAGGGGCCCTGCGAGAACTTGCCCCGAATGCTTTTGACTCGCTTCTACACCTCAGCTAAAATGGTCTTCCCGTTAAGTGAAGACACGTATGCCCGCCAAGAAGAGCGGCGGGCGTGCATTGAAATATACTGGAACCTAGCCCTAGCCCGACGAAATTCAGCGACAGTGAAATCGTTTGGGGCGCGCTTATAGCGCATGTATGCATAACGCTTCTGTTTGAGGGCCGTCTTACACTCGGCCGACCACCATGGGATTGGTCAGCTGGCAAAACGGCCTAGACGTCCTAGGAATAGTAGTCAGGCCCACAGCGATGAGGTTGCGGAGAAGAACTCAACGGCCTCATCTACTGACCTAAACTCCTCGACTGAGATAGAAAATTCAGTAATTTCCTGAAATGCAGGCCACCGCGCCCACGCTAAGCTCACCAATGTGGTCTCTCAGGCAGCAGTTGCCCTGAAAATGATATTTGAATGGAAAAGTGATCACTACCACGGAGGTTATCGACCACCCACCAATCAAATTCAGGCTGTGCATCCGAAGAGCACACAAAGATAGGTCAAGGCAAGAAAATAAAGCGGTTCTCGGACAGTGATGCGTAAACTCATCCACGTTTAGGACACCCATCTCAAGCTCTTCGATCAGATCGGAAAGGACTTGTCCCCTGGGATTTATGGAGTAATCTTCCCAGAGAAGATGCATGCTGTTTAGATCTCCAAGCAAGAGATAGGGCCTCGGCAACCGTACTACGACGCGGCGGAAGTCCGCTGCGTCGAAGTGAGCTAACGGTGGAATGTAGGCAGAAATGATATTATACCTCCTATCCAGGGGAAGCTGCACAGCCACTGGCTGAAAGGAGGTATCTAAAGAGAAAGGAAGAACGGAGACATCATGCCGGGTGTAAACTGCGCATCCCCCAGCCCGGCCATCCAGCGGTGGTAGAGTCGCAAAAACCTTATACCCCGGGAGGGCAGGCATGGGGCACGCGCCTAGCATGGTCTCATACACAAAGATAGCTAACGGGGAACGGGACGAGACGAGCCTCGGCAGCTCCTCCCAGTTAGCCCGGAGTCCACTGCAATTGAATTGAAGAAATATGCCCTCCAGGCCCGGCTCGGAGGAGACGCGGAGGCCCTTCTTGAACTAAGGACCCTCACGTGAATGGCCGTACGCTTCCCGGGGGCAGAAGCCCGGGAGCTGTTGGCCAGACAAAGCGCTGAAGGCGCTGTCGCCTTCGAGGACTTATTGGGGGAGGTTTGGCTCACGGTGCGAGTCTTTTTCTCCCTCCACCTCAAAACCTTAGGCAGGTGTGGTGGCTTCGGAGGCGGGGGGCCTGCTTTTCAAGGAACCACCGTCTTCAAGCCACTCGCTCCACCTCGGGGCGTGGGCGAAAGAGCCAAATCTCCTTTGTTGCTGTCCTCCTTTCCGGGGACAGCTCTAGGAACCCCTGAAGATGGCCTAGCGACTATCTTAAGGGGTGTTGCCTCCTGTGAGTCTAACGACTCGGTGGAGGCACGTGGCCGTTTCGCATTACGGGAAACGGTCACGCTGGGGGAAGAGGAGGGAGCCCTGGTTTTAGCTGGGGCTGGGTATGAACCCTTTTAGCCGCCAGCTTTACCAGGGGTCGCCCAGGTTGGGTAGAGCCGGCAGAAGGGCGCTGAATGGGCGCGGAAACAACCGTGCTCGTTGGCCTGGATGGGTCCTATTGAGGCATATGACGTCCTAGGCAGAGCTGGGCGCGCCAGGACCAAATCCTTAGCCTCAAGGAATGAGAGTCGATCCTGGGCCTGAACGGCCAGGATTTCTTTCTCAAGGAGATATGCACCACATTGCTTCGAAGAAGCGGGGTGTGGCTCTCCGCTTTTGACACACTTGGCCACACACGATTTGGACTTATCGTGTGCGACCTTGGAGCAATTTACACAGACTTCGGGTCACCCCGACTTTGCACTACTACATGAGCGATTCGTATGGCCGAAGCGGTGACAGTAATAGCACCGCCGCGGAAGTGGCATGAATGCCTTCACGCGGTAGTGGTACCAACCAGCACACACCCACTCAAGGAGCTTGTCACAGTGGAACGTGACGAAGAGTGTAGGGGTCGGTCTCGAGGCCCCTCCTTGTTTTCTTATCACACGTTCGACCTTGACCGCCCCATGGTTGGCCAGCTCTAGGATGATGTCCTCAATGGAGTAGTCAACGAGTTCCCTCACATAGACTACTCTTTTCACAAAGTTCATGGTAGAGTGCGGCGTAACACTCACCGGGGTGCCATGAAGTATCCGAAGAGCACTTATCTTGACCGCCTCGGCAGGATTTTATCGCATTTGCCAGAAGGCTCCCGTCCGAGAAACGGGTCACCTTCGTCTCTCTACCAATTGCACTAACTAATCCTCTCCTCTGATGGATCATGTTGTCCTTGGCCACCATGGCGCGATCAGTGGATTGAATAACGAGGATGCCTTTAAAGCCAGTGGGCTCACAAACGCCAAGTAACCTCTGAATCAGGGGCCTTGATGTCATCGATGCATGGCAGGGTCGCTGGCCAAAGTAGCAGCAGACTTATCTGTCCCCGTAGCCCCTGCGGATGGAGAGGAGCCCCAAGTCTGCTTTGTCTTTTTAGTCTTTTTCTTTTTCTTTTTCGGAGAGGATGGCTGGCAATGAACCCGCTTCTCACCTCCACCGGAGGGAGCCGCCAGGCCAAATGGACCGGCCTCAGCCATGTCCTTCTCCGAAATGGAGAGGTTTCTGGTAGTCGTAGCGGCACCAGTCGGAAGAGATGCCTCCCCTCCTTGTACTGCTAAGGAATCCCTAGCCGTTTGAGGAGGACCTTGCATAGGGGCGGATTCGGGTTTGGTGCTTGGCACCGAGCCCGGATTTCTGCCCATGAAAAGCCCTACCGTATGATGCTGGGTTGCCTCAAGGACCATGTCTACCTCACGGGGTGGCCTCTAGTTGGCCATCCCTCCGCAAGTCATTGCAGGTCCCGTTGGCAGTATTGTCACTAGTCTTATGTGGAGAGGCACAGGCCAGCAGGTCTTTTAAGGGAAGCGAACGAAGGGGCTTGGCTTCCCTCTCCCCCCTAAACGGGTTTGCCCTACCGAGCCGCTTTGATTGGAGTGGCTGGCTAAGGGCTGCCTGTAGGCTTTCTTGGCAGTCTCCTTGGAAAGAACAGAGGGGACTGCCACGGGAAAAAGGGAGGTGCTGTAAAGCACTTCCAGAGAAGCGGTTGAGGGGGAGTAACCCTACACTCGTAGGCGAAGGAGAGGAGTAAGCCTCCTCTCCGGTTAGAGAGATATAGAGGGTCTCCTGCGCAAGCACAGTGGCTGGACCTCAATTTTTTCGGTGGAGCTGCCCGAGGGCGGCTCCGTTAGTAATACAGGAGAAGTTGTTGGTTGTTTTTTTTTATTTTCATTAGTGGGATGGTGTCCCTATTTGTATCACGAGACGCAATTGCGCATCACCTCTTGCAGTAGCTTGCACTGCAAGAGGTGCTTACAGGCCCGGCAGAGCCAGGCGCCGTCATTTGGGACCGCTCCTCCTGCCTGGTGGCCTGGCACTCCCTCTGCATGGCCCCTCCACCTTGGACACATGGTAAAAAAAGATAGATTGTGAAGAGCAGGGGATTAAAGGTCTAATATGTTCGATGTGACGGCTTTAATCACAAGGGTGGGCGCACGGAGGTGTCTGGCCAGCTATTTTTTATCCAAATGGGTTCTAAAATAACAACTACACTAGAAATGAAGCTAGTAGGAATGCATTAGATGAAAGGTTCTTCAGAAATGTCGTTGAGACGACAGTCAGAAGACTTCTCCAACTAGCTGGATTCTATCATAGATTCCCATCCATAAAAGAAAGACTAACAAACAATCACCTTGTTCGTCGATTGGCATTTGTTCGTTTGCACTTCGACAAGAAATTGGATTTTTCGTTGAGTGGTAGATATGGAAACAAAAATTTCTGCATCAGGAAAGACTGGCGAAGACATTTGTGGATACAAAATAACCCTAGGTAAAACACGGTTATATCGTGTTAATTATATATTCAAGGTAATATTTTCACTATAATAAACATGTATAAATTGAAATTTATCAGCCAAACTTAAGAAATTATGTAATCATTTTAATAAACAAAACAATGTGACTATGATCAAAACTTTCAGACTTTAAATCAGTTAAGCAATTTGGGCTGGGCTACAAATATGATAAACACCACGAATTTAATTTTGCCTGTCATTGCTTTATGCTGGTATTTAATATTCGTACAATTTACGTGAGGGAAAACGAATTTTTCGACCTTAAAATGACATCAGATTATTTCAAACTATATATTTTGTGTATCATCCAACTTTATTAGTAATTGTTAGTTTTATTAAATTAAATAGACAATAAATTGAATGTTACAAATCTCTTTCTTTTAGATCTCTCTCCCTCTCCTCTCTCTCTCTCTCTCTCTGTCTCTTTGTTTCTTTCCGGAATTTTCCCAAATTCCCATAAGGTATTTCTCCTGGTTTGGGGCAGGGGTCATCCAATCCTTAAGATTTTAGGTACAACTTGGTTATTTATCAGTCTATCAGGAGAGATGCGTGTCCTTCCGTGCTTAAGTGCTGCAAGAAAGACTCTCTTGAGGTAACACACACTTATTTATCACTAGTATCTTTGGATTTTTATTTAATTGCGTTATAGCATTTCATGGCATGAACACGAGTATCCTCGGGGGATCCACAAGGGCGTTCACTTTCATCTTTTAAATAATTACAGTGGTCTTAGCGATATATGATTGGATTAGCTTAACAGGCTCAATCTTGACATCTCCAAAACCTTTGTTTACCACTTGTCAGTTGAACTTATTTTGACAACAGTGGAACCAAATAGCCACTAACTGCAATTTTTTGCTTGCACATTTCAGAAAGCAGTTTTATACAGGTGCGGATCAATAGTAAAACAGATGTGTGACTATTAACTGAACAAATCATATGATGAATACGACATGAATCACAGGGATGGTGTCCTTTTAAGTTAATCACTCAATTGACTTAGAAATAGGAGCATGTGTACATCATTTTTCTAAAAATAACTAAACCATTTTTTTTCTCCTTGTCATAGATTTATAAATACTAGGCGTACAGTCTTTAAGGTATAATATATATTTACATATATATCAGGCAAAATATAATAATATAATTATAATATTATATTTCCATTACCATAGTGCAATAATAATATAATTGTGGTATTTATACCAAACGTCATATGACACATCGTCCTTTAGGCCAGTTAGTATTGGAATAATCGTCCTTTAGAGCGATTAAACTAAATTGGCTTATTGATATTTGACCAATCGTCATTCAACCAATCGTCTTTAGACCAATCGTCTTTAGACCCACCGCGGCCAATTTGTAGTTTAGAAGAGGTGTGAAATTTTCGAAACAGTACTCGTACATTTCCCTCATAATACTCTCACTCTTCCACATGATGCTGCGAATTCAGCTTCTGACTTATTTAGATCCGATTCCTTAATCAATCGAAACCATTTGCTAGCCATTAAAGACTCTTTTCCATTGCATCGAGGTTTCTAGGATATTTTGGTTGCTATTTTTTCTCTTTTGTCGGATCGCAAACTTATAAAAGCTCCAATCCACAACAAGATTTCGATATCTGTTTTTCAACTGTAATCAGAATATGAATTATTCTGACAGATTTTTCATATAGCTATATGTCTATCAAATATTAATAACTTAAATGGCTTTGTTTTGTTAAATTTAGTTCTTAGAATGATAAACAGATAAGGAAGAGGATGTGTCTAAAACCTAAAAAATCCCTTCTTGCATATTACAGTACTTAGTAATTTCTAGATATTCTAGAAAAATAGCTGCTAGCCTTGTGATTCTTCGGCTCTCTTTATGTACTAGAAAGAGAAAACAAAATAATCATCTAACTCATCCTTCTATTTTATAAATATCTTTTGAGAAACAAACATCGTTTAAAAGCTAATATATATTTAAAAGGATACCAGAATAAGATATATAAAATTAAATTCAATCACAAGAAATCTATAGGAGAGGGAAAAGAAAGTTATTAAACTGCCCAACTATAGGATATTAAGGAGAGATGGATGAGAGATGAACCAATTCGATGAAATAAATTTTTAGTTGCGTGTGAAGATTTTCTCATTGCAAAGAGAAGTGTGGGAGAGAGAATGATATAGAAATTAAGATGGAGCATGAGAGAGAGACATTATGAGAATGAGAAAGAGAGAGAGATTATGAGAATGAAAGAGAGAAAGATTATGAAAGAGAATAAGAATGAATGAGAGAGAGAGCACGCAGATGCGTGTAAAAAAACTGCCAGGAGGCCTTGAGTTTCGTCTGAGAGGCTTGGTTTCGATCTCAGGAGGCGGGGACAAAAACATTTCTGCTACACTTGAGCTCGCCGCCTATTGTTGGCGTATACGCTGATACTTTCCCTCTATGTTGTAAATATCTGTCCATCCCTACCATGACCTAAAAGTCCAACCAAAGCCTTGCTGTCATTTCCTCCCACTCTTCACAACGAATCCATTTTTGCTTCTGATACAGATCCCTGATGATGGAGTACAATTGCCTGCCGTTATGTCTGATTAGTTTGCGATGTCCAGAATCGCTTTTTGCTGTCAAAATGATACTACGCCGCACCCCCACCACTATCACGAAACCCACTCTACTGCCTTCCTTTCTTTCTCACCATTGATTATCATTCTCATCTTTTTGTTCATATCATTATCCGGACAGTTTAAATAACGTATTGTTTAAGACAATTTAGAAGCTTCGAGATCCAAAATATTTCATCTTTTCCATGTGAATTGTGTGTCAAGATCTTCCTCCCATATTGCCATATCTTTTAAGGTTATCATACCCTATAGTATTTTCCCTAAGTAATTCATTACCAGATCGTTTCTGAACATTACAAAAAGTAATTATCTGAGAATAGACCCTTGAGGGAGGCTGCCATTAACCGAAGCATATAATAGAACTTCCCACAATTATCCACTTAGAATTGGTCGAAAGCTGGATCTCATTGTGCACGAGCTCTATGCAGAAATCAATATTTTTTTCCCAAAAATTCAGGAGTTGCAATTATTATATAATAACCAGGCATTGAATAAAAAAAGGGCATGTGAATACCAAATAAGAGATGCGGAAAGCATTTCAAAGGTGGAGAGGGGAGGGGGCTGGGTTGATGCACTAATGAAGTAACCCACGCCTTTGGTCTTTTCTTAATCCATCCGGAATCTATCATGCGCAGGCGAGATTAATTGGGCCAGAAATAATTGGTTAATATGCGGAAGCTCGTTTAAACAAAATAATTTCCTCTAAGTTAGACTGCAAGGAGGGGAGGGGGAGTTAGGAGGCTGGATGGGGCACAAAGTCAATTTTTTTTATGTTTCCTCAAATTCGTTTCAGTTCAGAAGATTCTCTCTATAAACTACAATTTTGTTTGTTTTTAGTTTTATTATTGATTGCCTACAACTATATTAACGAATATTTTCGAAGGGCCCAGGAAATAGAGGTATTTAAGACTCGTGACTGCTAGTCCAAACGAATCAAAATAATACTGAAAGAGATATAAATTACAGGGGAGGAAAGTCTACGGAGATGAAACATGATCCTAACAACCGAGTATGAAACCCGAATAAAGACAAATATATCGAACAGAAAACAATTAGGTATAAGAAAAAATAATTAATACAACCTTAACGAAAATCTAATAAATGTAAAACAAAATACCGAACGAGGAAACAAGAAAACAGGTACAAATTAACACATAGAACACAAAGCTGCAAAATGTTAATAGAAAAGCTCGAATGCCATAACAAATACAAAATTAATCAAGATTAGGATAGGTTTAAGAGAATAGTTGGATCACTCGAACTGTAATAGTCAGAGTAACTGAGAGAAAGGATAGAATGAATAAAGTGAAAATTAATTATGGTTGCTCAGAATTCTGTTTCATCAGCAGGTATATCGTGTCCTTTGCGTATAGGAAATATTCCTTTTTTTCATCTGTATCTACTGAGTTGCCCATCTTGGTTTTTGTTTTTTTGTTTTTTTTAAAGAGCTCATCTGGCGACTGCCTACTAGGGCATTAGTCGCCGTATTAAAAACTGCCTAGTACTATGCTACTTTAAAATCTAATGCAATAACACACACAAAAAACAACCAAAACAACAAAAAAAATTTAAAAAAGGGAAAAGGAAACGAGTAGTAAGCATGCTCCTGCGTCGGGGGGAGGTCCGCCCCGCGCAGGAACTATTAAGGGAAAAAAACAACAAAACAAAACAAAAAAAGCTGCTTAAATAATAGGGAGAAGGCCAGCCTCCCCTTAAAGGTCAACAAGCCACCAGTCATAGTACACGCACTCTTCACGAGTACAAGGGACAGGCGGTAGCGACCCCGCCCATCCCGGTACCAGGAAAGGTAACGTGCGCGATGATCACCCAGACTGGAACATTCAACAAGAATGTGCCGAACAGTCTGGGAGACGACACAGTCGTCACAATAGGGCGTAGGCGAGCGCTTCATCAAATAGCGATGCGTCACACGAGTATGTCAGATTCGGAGACGACAGAAAGCGACCTGAAGCCGTCCTAGCATTGGAGTATAGGTTAATGGGAACAGACGTGGCGCAATGGCACACAACTTTAAGTTACCTTCGACCGTCTCCCATCTCCTTTGCAAAGCAGTCCGAAGAGCTGCCCGTATTCCTGCCATGTAGTCAGTGTGAGGAAGAGCGAAATGCTGGTCTGGTCGCAGAGTCCTCGGGGACTCTTTGGTGCCCTTAACGGTGGGGTTATTCCCCGCAATTCCTACATGTTCAGGAACCCAGCAGAAGATAATCTCGACATCCGCCCTGCTCACCGAAACCGTGTCGTCACGGATATCGCGAACCAGGAGGGTTCTGGAGATTCCAATGCCCCGAGAGCACTCTTGGCCCTTTGTGAGTCACTATAGATCACAAGTCGGTCACCGAACTTGCCCGACTTGGCTCCTCACTCATCTTTACATCTATTATTTTCATTTTTCTTCCTCCTACTAAAATCTTTTTCTAAATCTCGTTCCGGACCTCCCTACCAAGAATTTTTTGCTCCTCAATTCATTTGAACTGAAGACCAGAAGTAAGGGGAGTTTCTCCAGGAGAAGGTCAACTACAAGCCTCATCCTCCTTTGTCTGCTCCGCCCCCATGATCATGAACGATGGACAGAAAGGAGTGACTGCAAGCCGTATCGCCCTCCTTCCCCAATCTTTATAAAAATCCTAATTTATTGTCGGACTGAAGATCGTAGATTTAGGCACTTCCGAAACTAGTATCCGAAATAACTTTCAATATAAAAGATGTTATTAAGCAAACAAAATATATTTGAAGATAGATTTATATTTGCCTTGAATTTAATAGGATAGTTTGCTTTGGGTAAGATTATGTTTTATTAGGTTAGATTACATTAACTTGATGCAGTGATTCCAGTTACACCTTTGAATCTCTTAGAAAAATAGAGGTTAAAGTTGCATCAATGCCACAATCCCTTGATGCGGTGGGACAGGAAGAAATTTATGCGAGGAAAATTCCAACACAAGCGATCACTTTCGGGGATTAATTTTCCTATGGGTATTTTACAAGCTACATAAAGAAGCATAAGTGAGGAGAGGAAAAGTACGAGTATATAGTAAAGGAAAACAAATGAAACGTGTGGTGAAAGCGAAAAAATGACTAAGGAAAGAGAGGAAAAATTAGATGGAGAATAGAAAAAAGTGATTGAAAAAAGAAAGAAAATGAAAAAATAATAACTAGTGATTAAAGACTATCAAAGACCCTTGGATCTGGGAGTAATCTATATGAGAAGAGGAACCAGTTTAACCATCTCACAAATTTAGGTGACTGAAAGATTAAGTTGACTCTTCTGTTAGTGCAAGAAAGATGTCACACCCTTATCTAAAAGTGTATAAATTAAAATTATGCTTTTATGCTATTTCTACCATAACAACGGTGAACACTTCTGAACAAAGCGATGATCCAAGCCGGGTCGTAATATGGGTAAAGACAATCGCTCAATCATAATGAGGAGAGGACAGGGCAGATCTTATTCTCTTGCAGGGCTTCTCCTTCTAGCCATGGAAAAGAAAAAAGGAGGAATAAATGAATGTAACAGGAAAAATAATTAGAAAAAAGAGGGGAACAAGCAAAAAAGAAAAACATACAAAAGAAGAAATAACGTAAATGAGGAAAGAAAAGTTTTAACAGATAAAATAAGAAGGACAAATTTTAAAAAATAAAGGAAGCGAAAGAAAAAGTTTGAAAGAGAGAAGTCAAAAAATAGAGAGAAAGGAAAGGAAAAGTAAAAAATATATTGTTTTTTAATTGAAAAGAAAGAAATCGTGAAAAGTAAGATATCGAAAGAAAAAGTGAAAAGAAAGTTAAAAAAAATAAAGGAATCGATAAAAAAGTGGAAAGTGAGAAGTAAAAAAAAGAGAGAAAGGAAAGGAAAAGAAAAATCTTTATACATTGTTTTTGAATTGAAAGGAAAGAAATCGAAAAAAAAGTGAAAAGAAAGAAATCGAAAAAAATAGCAAATAGAAAAATCGAAAGGAAAAGTGAAAATAAAGTAAAAGAATAGAATAGGGAAAAAGAAGAGTGAACAAAAATAAAAAAAGAGAAAATACAGAAATGGAAACGAATCAAAATCAAAGGTGAAAAAATAAGTGAAAATTGTTATTATTATTATTATTATTATTATTATTATTATTATTCTGAGGGCTATCAAAGCTTCTCTCCAGGGTGCAAAAACAACAGGCTAAATTGATTCCAAACAAATACCAAAATTAACCGAAAGGAGGCAAATGCAGCCATGAAGAAATTGAAAGCCAAAGACTAACCCAAATGACGAAAAAATATTAGAAGATGAGAAAAAGCTAATGTTTCAAGAATGCATTCACCCCGGTTGTAAATGAAGAAATATCCCTTGAGTGTACAATCTTGCTGGGTAAAGCATGCCACATTTAATTAATGATGGTATAAAACACCGAGAAAACTCTGTCGTACTAACATTCATTAAATTCATAGCCAAGTCATTAATATAAGAGTAAACCTTGTCACGCGAACTGGATTAAAAGAATCAGAAAGAGCTGCGTGAAACGGATGCTGAAGAGTTTTAAATACCTTGAAAAGAATGCTAAGGACACCAAACTGACGCCGATGATCCAAATCAAGGGACATAGCTAGTGATATAAACTTAATTGAGTTCAACGCTCTGTCAAAACAACTGGATTAAAAGAATCAGACAGAGCTGCGTGAAACGGATGCTGAAGAGTTTTAAATACCTTGAAAAGAATGCTAAGGACACCAAAATGACGCCGATGATCCAAATCAAGGGACATAGCTAGTGATATAAACTTAATTGAGTTCAACGCTCTGTCAAAACAACTGGATTAAAAGAATCAGACAGAGCTGCGTGAAACGGATGCTGAAGAGTTTTAAATACCTTGAAAAGAATGCTAAGGACACCAAAATGACGCCGATGATCCAAATCAAGGGACATAGCTAGTGATATAAACTTAATTGAGTTCAACGCTCTGTCAAAACAACCTAAGATGGCAATTAGCAGCAGATATCTAAACAGAAGCACAATACTCAAAATGAGGCAGAATGGAGACATAAAAAGACTTCATAACTGTAGAGTCACAAGCAAAAGTTTTGTAACATTTACGAAGTAATCCAGTCTTCTGTGAAATTGAGGAGGACAATAAATGAATGTGCTTTTCAAAAGTTAGCTTCTAGTCAAGAATTACTCTAAAAAGACGGAAATCATCCACTTACTCAATAAGGTCACCTGATATGTACAAACTAGGATGAGCTAGATCTAGTTACCAGATCTACTAATGGTAATAGAAAGCGTCTTATTATCATTAAGCTTCATGCCCCAAAGTTGACAACAAGAGGTAATCTTAGCTAAATCCCTATTTAGAGATGATGCATCTTCTGTCATCATCATAAGATATAAGTTTATTTTCAAGGTTAATACCCATGACAGAGGTGAAAATTATAAAAAATAAGGGACCAAGGACGCTCCCTTGTGGAACGTCTGAGACTACAGGCACCGAAGCAGGATAGTTCTCATCAACAGAAACACACTGGAATCTATTGGTCAAAAAATTCTAAAAAATATTAAGAATGCTTCCACTAATACCATAAAGTTGCAGTTTATAAATTAGAGCCCTATGATTAACAATGTCAAAGGCTGAGCTGAAATCAATCGTTAAAACGAACGAGTAATGCCCACTGTCCAATGAGGACTGAAGGTCATGGGTCAGGGTTAGGAGTGCATCGAAAGTTTACAAAATCTGGCAGGGGCCAAATTGTGAATCAGGTATCATACAAATTCGATTATAATATAGGGTCAATCGTTTACCAAAGAGCCTCCAAAACATCTTAGATAAGATAGGTATGATTTAGATGGGACGGTATTCAAGTGATAAAGTTGAAGCCGATGCTCTCTTTGGAATGGGAATAATGTTGGCTTCACGCCAACAAGAAGGAAAAGAACCGGTCTTCAGAAGCAACCTAAAGACAATAGCCAATTTAGATGCCAAAATTGGAGCAATCTTCCTAAAGAATAGGGGGGGAAAAAGCGATCTGGGTCAGACCTAGATAGCTTTTTCCTCCTCTTTCCCCCATAAGTATCTAGATCAAGAAGATATATTTTAAGCTCAGTTGATTTAGAAGCAAGTAATTTAACTTATAAAATGGGAAACAAATCAAGAGAAGCGACAACTTCTGATCTTCTTGTTTGTATATAAAGGTATTAGAAAGAAATTAGCGTTATTTGAGGGCTCAAACGACATAAAAATATCAGGTTCACGGAGGAGAGGCATACTCGAGTCCACACCAAACAATCAAGTCTAAAGGAAGGCCAACTTTAGTATATGCAGCTTCAGCAGAATTATAAATTCTCTTACGTCAGTTCTAGAAGCAACATAATTATTCGAAAGCAACTGGCATCGATTGCGTCTCCACAAGTGGTAAGCAGCCTGTTTTTTATCAAAGGCACGCTTGTATTCATCATCAAACCAAGCTTTATTTTTGACACGGGATTAAATTATTTTGGATCGAACACTTCTATGTAGAATATTAAGAAGGCAAGTAGTCAGAGCAATACAGTAAATGTGACAAACATTCCCTTAATTTAACTAAATCTAGCTAAACACACTAAAATTGCCGACTAAATTAAAAAAAGCATCCTTTTGAATTTGATAAAGGGAAGACAAACATTACCTTAATTTAACTAAATAAAGCTAAACACAGTAAAATTGCAGATAAATTCAAAAGAAGCATCGTTTTGAAGTTGATGAGAAAAGACAAACATTCTCTTAATTTCACTAAATAAAGATAAACACACTAAATTAGGGACTAAATTATAAATAAGCAACCTTAATCTTGATAAAGGGAAGAAAAAATTCCATAATTTAACCCAATAAAGCTGAAAACACTAAATTGGAGAGTAAATTTTAAAATGCATCCTTAAATTTGATAAAGGGAAGATAAACATTGCATAAAATTAACTAAATAAAGCTAACAAATCTAAATTGTAGAATAAATTAAAAATAGCCATCCTTTTATAATTTTTATAAAGATAGAAAAACATTCCTATAATTTAACAAAATAGAGCAAAACACACTAAATTGGATACTAAATTACATATAAGCATTATTTTAAATTTGAGAAAGGGAAGAAAAACAAACATTACCCTAATGTAACTAAATAAAACTAAACACACGAAAGTTGCAGACAAAATTTAAAATAAGCTTTCTTTTAAATTTGATAAATGGATGAGAAACATTCCCTAATTTAACTAAATGAAACCAAAGCTAAACGCTCTAACTTCGGGGCTAAATTAAAAATCAGTATCCTTGAATTTGATACAGTAAAGACAAACTTTCCCTTATTTTATCTAAATACGGCTAAACACACTCAAGTAGGGAATAAAAGAAAATTCAAGATCCTTGAATTTGATAAAGGTAAGACAAACATTGCCGTTAATTAACTAAATATAGCTAAACACAGTAAATTGTAGTCTAAATTAAAAGTAAGCATGTTTAAATTTGATAATGAGAAGACAAACATTCCAATAATCAAATTAAATAAGGCTGAACAAACTAAATTCGAGACTAAATTAGAAGAAAATATCCTTTATAAATTTGACAAAGATAAAACAAACATTCCATAAATTTTCGTAAATAAAGCTAAACACACCAAAATTGGAAACTAATTTAAAAAGAAGCATCCTTTGAATTTGATAAAAGGAAGAGAAACATTACCTTAATTTAACTAAATGAAGCTAAATATACTAAAATTACAGACTAATTTAAAAATAGGCATCCTTTTAAATTTTACAAATGGAAGAAAAACATTCCCTTAATTTAGCGAAATAAAGATAAACACAGTAAAATTGCAAATTAAATAAAAAAGAAGCATCCCTTTGAAGTTTATTAATAGAAGACAAACATTTCCTTATTTAACTAAATAAAGCTGAACACACTAAATTGGAGAGTAAAATTGAAAATAAGCATCCTTTTAAATTTGATAAGGGAAGAAAAAATTCTATTAATTTAACGAAGTAAAGCAAAACACCCTAAAATTGGAAACTAAATTAAAAATAAGCATCCTTTTAAATTTTATAAAGGAAGAGAAACATTTCTTTAATTTAACTAAATAAAGCTAAATACACTAAATTGAGGACTAAATTTAAAATCAGCATACTTAAATTTGATAAAGGGAAGACAAACATTCTAGTAATTTCAGTAAATATAGCTAAAACACTAAAATTACAGAATAAATTTTAAATAAGCATCCTTTTAAATAAGATAAAGGGCTGCCAAACTTTATCTAACTAAATGAAAACAAAGCTAAACACACTAAATTCGGAACTAAATTAAAGATAAGCATCCTTGAATTTGATAAAGGGAAGACAAACATTTACTTAATTTAACTCCTTTTGAGCTAAACACACTAAATTAAAAATAAGTATCCTTTTCAATTTTATAAAGGAAGACAAACATTCCTTCAATTTTCCTAAATAAAACTAAACACACTAAATTGGGACTAAATTGAAAATCAGCATCCTTGAATAAGAAAAAATGTAAACAAAACATTCCCTTAATTTAAATAAATATAGCCAAATATAATAAATTGGAGTCTTAATCAAAAATAAGCATTTTTTAAAATTTGATAAAGGAAGAAAAACATATATTTAATTAAAGTAATTAAAGGTAAACACACGAAATTGAGGCCTATATTAAAAATAAGCATCTTTAAATTTGATCAAGGGAGAACAAATACTCCCTTAATTTAACCAAATAATGCTAAACATACTAAAATTAAAGACTAAATATAAAATAAGCATCCTTTTAAATTTGATATAGGGTTGAAAAACATTTCCTTAATTTCACTAAATGAAAATAAAGCTAAATAAACTAAATTTGGGACTAAATTTAAATTAAGCACTCTTAAATTTCTAAAAAGGAAGACAAACCCTTCCTTAATTTAATTAAATTAAGCTAAACACCCTAAAATTGCAGATTAAATTAAAAATAAGCCTCGTTTTAAATTTGCTAACAGGAAGACAAACATTCCTTTAATTTAACTAAATAAAGCTAAACACACTAAATTGGCGACTAAATTATAAGCATCCATAAATTTGATAAATGGAAGAGAAGACAACGTCAGGGAAGTCTTCAACCAAATATTGGGCAAATAATCGACTGTTTTTCATTACATCCTAACGTTGTTCATTTTGACAAATGTTGTTAAAAGAAAACCAAGAATTCAAAATAAATAGGAAAAAAGAAATCGAAGAAAAGCTAAGAAATTGCTTTTCCAGTCAATGGTCGCCCATTGATGGTAATCGCAGATACTATCACCAGGAGAGTTAGTAAACTCCCACACATCATCACTCACATAGCCAATCACAACATGGCTATCATTTCCAGTTCCGTCTTCGCCACACAACATACACGATCCTTCCTCTCTCCCGCAAACCTTCTTTTTAATTCTTCACTACTCTTCATCCAAGTACGCACTCGAATCCACATACCCCTAACACGTAATGTTTGTCTTCCCCATACTGGATGACGAAAGTTTCCCTCATTACTGGTGGGGAAAAACACATACAAGATGACCCCGAAACCTCTGGTGATTGTTATTCTAATCTTTATACGAATAATTTGTTTTCTAAACTTTTTTTCACAGCTCAATAAACCACAGCTACTGTCTTGTCTTGTGGAAATATTGATTTCCACTCAGTGATGTTAATGCACATTAGGTGTGGTTAATCACTAGATGGGGTTCCAATTCGGTTCGAATTCTTGGCGAATTCTTGACCCTATATCGTCCGTGTTTCTTACCTGATTTTCATTATTCATCACTTTCCTTTGCCTCTCATCTTCTTCCTTTTTCCTCTGAGCGAATGGACCATCATATGATAAATCAGTTTCCTTTTTGTGAATTAAAAATATCCTTTTGACTAAATTCTTAGATAATCCCGTTTTAGATTCATCCTTTAGCCTTCACACGGAGGGAACCTCATAGTATTGAACTTAAAGTCTGGAGTTCGGAGCCTGAGTCACACTCCTCAAGCTCCTTACGTCACAAAACAGCGAGAGGAGCATAATTATGGCATGCGGCTGCCATGCAAATTGAGGTTTCAATCATCCCAAACAGTAGAAGAGTTTTAGATGCATCGGGAGTGGATGCGTTATATGAATACTTGGATACTGGATTGTCGCCTTCTCTTCAGAACAACCCTTCCTCCTTCCTTTGAAAAGTATTTCAAGAAGATGGGGTGCAAATAAAATGGTTTGGAGCTAAAACGCCCGCCAGAGAGCTCCAAAATAACCGAATTATCGCAAGAGGAGGATACTTGGTGATATAGTTTATAAATAATATTTCTTAGGGTGCTTATATCTTTATAGGCAAGCTAAATGCCTCATTTTAGATGCCTTCAGTCATGCCCTAATGATAAACGGGTAATAAAAACAACAAGTCCCTATAGCATATACCAGCTAGGCATGAAGTAGCCTCGAATTGCAAATCAATTGAGCATCTAACTATATATGATGTAGCTTAAACCTGCTACATTCGGAAGCTTAGCCCTTGGTATGTACGAGGTCAGGATAGTGGTATTTCCGCTAAATACGTTAAGCTAATTTGGAACATTGGAAATATTACTGTCGTAGGTCAGGTTAGATCTTCTGACCTCCGTTTGCTTTCCGTGTCTCGAAACGGTTGTTGTATAGCAGTTGAGCCTTGCCTCGAATAATGCAATTGAACTTTGGGTTTAAATAAATTTCTAAAAGTGACTAGTTATACTTGACAGATTTATTTCAAGTATCTATAGGGTTCTGTATATCAAACTGCGCGAAACAAAATTAACTTTACTACTGTACAAACAAAAATAAAATTATGGACATAAAAGAAAAATCAAAGGTAAGAAAATTGACAGCAAAGATAAATCAAAGTATACACACTCGGCTGGACATGACTGACAAAAGGGGATTCCAATTCCGGTTGGATCTGCCACCAAAAGTTCGGCTGCTTAAGAAGAACACGAAGGGTAGGAGCACTGAGCTAGGGTACTTTTCAACAACACGGGTTGGGAATGCATTTAAGGCTGATAAATACTCGGCCTGTTCGAAGTTATGACGGAAAATGCAAGCTTTATTTTCAGTAACTACAGTTAGCCTCAAAATTAGGGATCGAGGGAGTATTTGCCTGGGAGAAAGCTGGGCTTGAGAGAGCTTTTCATGTTTGTTTCTTTTCTTTTCTTGCCTTCGGGCTCTTTTGGTATGGGGAGGCCGAGAGAAAGCAGTTCATGCGACGTCTCTTCTTAGCACAATACTAATTTACCCAGGGCAATGCTTTACTATTTATACAGAGCCGCCGGAAGTGAATGTTAGCTATGCGCCGGATATGGATTTTACTTTATCTATATAGAGGCGCCGAGGGAGAATTTAGAACTTCATGCCATCTCGCAGAAACTCTTGTTACAATTAGGCTCGCTATAGGGCGTGTTATCAAACGAAAGTTACCTAATAAAGAAGCAAATCGCGGCTTCTTTCCGTCCTACCTATCTCCCTCTCTCTCTCTCTGACATTTATAGTTATGAATAAATAATTGTTTGGCATCGAATGAAATGGAAATAAACATTGAATTAATTAGAAATATATTAGCAATCGATCATATTGGCAATTGGATCTAAATCTCGAGCGTAAATTTTGGTCAACGGTGATGGACTCATTGGTGCTTCAAGAACTTAAAAATAATTGAGAATAAAAGATAGGAGTAAAAACCTGCGCAGATTAACGACATCAAAGAAAGAACGGCAGAATATTCGTAAGGTGACAATGAAAATAAGACTTAGCTAGGAAAGACAGTGGATTCATTTCAAATCTGCCATTACGATAGTCGCTATAAGAAATAAAAAAAGTTAAAATCTTTGTAATGGAGGGTTCTTTAGAAAGCAAGAGAATAACAAGGGAATAGAAAGATGGTCGGAGATTATTGGTTCGAAAGTTCGAACACTTTAAATCAGAATGATTCCGTTAAATTATCATGCAATGCTTCGCCACCCCCACCACCTTATTAGGGGAGCTTGCCCTTCGTAACTAAGATTAAAATTTAAAATATACAAAAGAGCCTCCATGGTTAAATATTTAAACATCTTCTGAACTTCGCCAATTATAATAATTTTAAAAGAAACTCTAAACTAAATTTCCCCCCTTTCAAAATATCACGTTGCTAAAATATATTTATAGAAAAAGATATATAAAAATAAATTTTCTGAACTTCAACATTTGTAATTCGATACCTAAATTTATTTCTGAACTTTGATAAAAAAACTTAAGTTACAACAAAACTAAGATGAAATTATTATTCAAATACTCAAAAAAATCCCCTCCTTAAATTATATAGTTAGTGATGATGATGATGATGATAATCACAAGAAAATCACAGAGTTAGACTGAAAATGAAGATTCCACAGACGAAAACAAGGATAGATAAATTTGCTGAAAGCAAAGAAATTAAGAATGAGTATCAGATTTTTTAATTCCTTCACTCCAATCTAGTTAAATGATGGATGTGATGGTGTGCGTTCAATTGACGGAAATATCAACAAACATATTATCATTATCTGAGAGACTCTTAAAAAAATACTACGATGACCATTGGAAAAATACTATGTTCATATTTAAATCGGATCTGATGAGAGGATCGGAGAGAATTTGGGGAAGAAGAGAACTTTTAATGTTTCCATAAATAGATTAAACAGAATTGGCGAAAGGGGATTACCTATGCTTCAGCCCTATTTTAGCGAAAAAATTACTTTCACTGAAAAAGACAAGTCACAAACACATCTAAACCAATTTTATAATTTAAGAAATTGTAAGAGTTAGATCACAATCTAGTGTCAGAAAAAATCTTCGAATAATACATCTAGAGTTCTCTCGATGTTAATTTCAACGGAAATACCATTTATGCCGAACTTAACAAGCTCTTTTCGCTCTTGTCAATTTTTTTGTTTTTATTAATATTAGTACAAAAATAACTGAATAAGTTAAGTAAAGAATAGAGATTCTTCTCGAAAAAATGGATAAACTGCTTCAAAACAAGTTCGATATTGTAAGAGTAGAAAAATACGAAAATAAATCAGTTTATGAAAAATAACATACGTGGTCATTATCAGTAAATTAAGGATTAAAAACCTACATATATCCTATACAAATTTACACTTTAACATTCCTTAGACAAAAACACAAATGAAGCTAAATGTTCATAGTGTTAATTTTTTATCATTCTTCAAGTTTCCTCATAAGCAAATAGGGTAGGTAAGCCTCTAATAGTTGAAGAGGAAAGCATTTTTAGTAAAGATAGAAACACTCAATCTTTAATTTAAGGGAAATTTTCTTTAGCTTTTATAGGAAATACTCTACTTTTCATTTGTTTTTGGTCTCTTTGTGATATGATAACATATATTTTTACTATAAAATTTACTTTATATGTTAAATCTTTTTTAAGCAGTTTACTTTATATTTTACATTCCCAGAGACTTTGATTAATAAACTATTACCAATTTGTATTTATTTTTAGTATTTTCTCCCTGTGGAAAAATAAAGAAAGAGAAGGAATTCCCCTCCTGACTTCCCCAGTTCGCCGTTGACCGCTGTGAATGCATCTGCCCAATATACTGCGAAAATTAAAAAATGGACAGACCATTAAGGAGGCATCATGACTTCGCGCTATGAAACCTTATCGCGACTTGAGGCAATTAAGTAAGTCTGTTGGAGATGAATCTCTTTCTTTGTCTAGATAATTTCAGAGTATATATTCGATACTTTGAAGAGACAATGCAGATTGTGTCTGAAGTTGCCTTCCAGTAAGTTAGCGGTATAGTCTTCTCTAGTCGAGAGGGAATCGACTACTTTCTCGTCCAGAGAAGAATTGAGTGATTGTCAAAGAGCCAAGGAAGATCTAGTCGTCACTCAGTATTGTTCGTGGAAATAGTTGGCGCGCTTCAACCCTTCTTCCTATGTGTTTGGATTTTAAGGATAAGAGGCCGCCAACTTTAGTTTCCCAAAGTTGGCTTAGGGAACCTTGTGAGACGCTCACATTTCAAAGTCAAACTTACCTACCTAGTCCTCCGAACCGTACATCAAGGTAAAAGGGATTTAACCCTTGCTTTTTCACGCTCCTCTCACCTTTACCGCGTCTTACCTTAATGATCCCCTTCGCTATAGAACTTGAATAATTGTAAAATCATTACTTAATTAATTATCACTCGGTTCAAACTTAATGAGAGCGTTAATCACCTTAGCATTGAACCGTCAATATATAATTGCATTGACATTTAACTTACCATATATGTAAATGTAATCTTTATCCCTATTAAAGTATATTTTGTAACCGTGTTTGAATATTCCTTGGCTTAGCA
Organism: Ceratothoa steindachneri; assembly: GCA_963969495.1. Taxonomy (NCBI): domain Eukaryota; kingdom Metazoa; phylum Arthropoda; class Malacostraca; order Isopoda; family Cymothoidae; genus Ceratothoa; species Ceratothoa steindachneri. The sequence goes on along the minus strand of OZ018331.1, from coordinate 146,438,411 downwards.
AGTGTGTATTTAAAGCACTTTTAGAACCATCCCCAGGTGGAGCCTTAATTTCGGTCGCCCATTAGGCCGGTGTGCGTATATCTGCGTATTCCTGGTCATACCACGACACCTTCTCCTTAATTCCTTCTTTAATCCTTTGACGGAAGATCTCTATTCAAAGATAATGTATCTGATTTTACCATTGAAGCATTTTATGGATTAACAAAGATCCATAAATAGGGAAAATAATTACGACCAATTTTGGCTGGTTTTTAGCTAGTGACATAGAAGCTGCCAAATCTTGGTTCTCTTCTTAATAAAGTTTACATATAACCAACACACGGCAAAAAATAGCTATGAATTTTCCACTGGCTATTTTCAACTCGATGGTTATGACTATATTGAAAGGTATGACTTAAGATCAGTATATGTTTAGAAAAAGTTCTTTACTCTAAGACTGAATCCGGATTGTTTTATGGAATCAATCGCAAACAATTTTGACACATAATGGTCCTTGCCATCTCAAGAAAATATATTTTATTTCATTAGTTCTATCATCCAACAAAATGACGGGGTATTAATGAAGAG